>CM062811.1:430731544-431931544 GCA_031772625.1 Pinus tabuliformis
AAAGATTTTTTTGAAGATTTCACTGATAATGTTGATGGAGCAGTATACTTTGCAGATCAGTCAAAAATCAAGCCATCAGGGCTTGGCACAATCAGGCTTAAACTGCCTGGTCTTCCAGACTTTCTTCTGGATCATGTTCTATATCTCCCACAGCTCAAGAGAAACTTGCTGTCCCTGGTCCACATCCGCCAGCAAGGTCACTCCATTCACATGTTTGATGGCAAGCTTGAGGTAAGAAAGGCATCTGACCACTCACTTGTCATGAGGGGTATAGAAGAAGAAAGACTTCTTAAACTGCAAGGAACTTCTGCTCATGCACAACATTTTTCATATATTTCTCATCATGAAGAAAGTACACTTCCATCAAGTTTATTATGGCATGCTAGATTTGGACATTTAAACTATGATAGTCTCCGCTTGTTGAAGAAAAATGGTGTTGCTGGTTTGCCTACAATTCCTAGAAAACATAAGCAATGTGATGCTTGCATTCTAGGAAAGCATAGCAAACAGTCTTTTCATGATTCACATTCAAGAGCACATAGGAAGCTTGAACTTATTCATTCAGAATTATGTGGTCCAATGCCTGTTCCTTCTGCAAATGGAAATAAATATATCATGACATTTATTGATGATTACACCAGAATGTGTTGGGTTTACTTATTGAAGAACAAATCTGATGCTTTTCAAACATTCAAGAATTTTCATAAGTGGATTGAAAATGATGCACAATCTCATATTGGGTCTATTCGCACTGATAATGGAAAAGAATATACATCAAATGAATTTGAACACTATCTTCGCCAACATGGGATTAAACATCAAACAACTGTGCCTTATAATCCTCAACAAAATGGTGTCGCTGAAAGAATGAACAGAACAATTTTGAATATGGTACGATCCATGCTTTTCTTCAAAAATGTAAAGACAATGTTTTGGGCTGATGCTGTTCTATGTGCTGCATATATAAAGAATAGATGTCCATCTAGTGTTATAAGAAACAAGACTCCTTATGAATTGTGGTATGGACATGTTCCTTCGGTAAAACATCTCAGGATTTTTGGTTCCACCTGTTATGCTTTGATACCAAAGGTACATAGAAACAAACTTGGTGCTAGAAGTGGTAAGTGTATCTTCCTGGGGTATTCAAACACATCTAAAGCATACCGCCTCTATGATGAAGTAAATAAAAAGTTTGTTTTATCTAGAGATGTCATTTTTCTTGAATCATCCAAATCTGACAGTGTTGTTGAGCGGCAACTTGATCGCTTGGATAGATTCAAAAAACCGAAATCATTCCAAGAGTTTGATAATCAGATTCCACATCTTGAAGGGGGGATTCCTATACTAGACCAACATGTGGAATCTCCTTCTGAAGAACAATCTCCCCTGCATGACACTCCAACAACGGATGATGCTTTAAGTGATGTAATTGATAGAATTGGGAGACTTAATCTTGATTCAGTCCCAACTCAATCAACAGAACAGCCTGGACCATCTCAAAAAGGTCCCCCAAAGTGGCTGACAAAGACACTTGAGAGTGTTCATCCTGATGAAATTGGAAAAACAGGAACCAGAAATACAAACCGACAAGATGGAGGTGATGTAGATAACTCTAATTCACCTGTTGATATGGATGTTACTTATGATTGTGAATTGAACTTGTCTACAGATTTTGAACCAACTTCCTTCAAAGAAGCTGCTTCTCATGATGAATGGAAAGAAGCGATGCAGAAGGAGTATGATGCCCTCATAAAGAATGGCACTTGGAAGCTGGTTGATCCTCCATTTGGAACCAAACCAATTGGCTGCAAGTGGGTCTACAAGAGCAAGTACAAAGCTGATGGCTCACTTGACAAGCACAAAGCTAGGCTTGTGGCAAAAGGTTTTGCACAGAAGGAAGGGGTCGATTATGAGGAAACTTTTGCTCCCACAGCAAAATGGGCCACCATCCGGACACTCTTTGCACTAGCTGCTCAGAACGGTTGGAAAGTCCATCAAATGGATGTAAAAACTGCATTCTTGAATGGAGACCTAAAAGAGAATGTTTTCATGTCCCAGCCTGAAGGATTTGCTGTGAAAGGACATGAACACAAAGTATGCAAACTTGTGAAGTCCTTGTATGGCCTCAAACAAGCACCACGAGCCTGGTATGAAAAACTAACTGAGCATCTTCTGAAACTCAACTTCAAACATTTTGATCTTGATGATGCAACTTTATTTGTCAAGAAAGTTGGCAAAACAGTTGTATATCTTGTGGTATATGTAGATGATCTTTTAATGACAGGGAACAACGAAAGCTATATTGCATCCATAAAGAAAGAATTAGGAAATTTTTTTGAAATGACTGATTTGGGCTATGTTCATTACTATCTTGGCATTGAAGTAACCCAACATCCAAAGTCCATATTTCTTTCTCAAAAGAAATACATTGGAGATTTGTTAAACAGATTTGGCATGACAAAGTGCAATCCCCTTTGTACTCCAATGGAACAAAACTTGAAGCTCACATCTATTGAAGGAAAGGAATTTGAGGATGCAACAAAGTATAGACAGCTTGTAGGAAGTCTCATCTACCTCACTACTACCAGAGCAGACATTTCATTTGCTGTTGGAATCCTCTCCAGGTTCATGCAAAAGCCTTGTGAGGGACATTGGTCTGCTGCAAAAAGAGTTCTAAGGTACTTGAAGGGAAGTCAAGACCTTGGAATCAAGTATACACAGGTGGACGACTTCAACTTGATTGGATACTCTGATTCAGACTTCGATGGAGACAAAAAAACTGGGGTATCTACTTCAGGATATGCTATGAGTCTTGGATCAGGAGCTGTCTCCTGGAGATCACGCAAACAATCAGTACCAGCAGATTCCACAACAGAAGCAGAATATGTGGCAGCAGCTGAAGCAACGAAAGAAATTGTGTGGCTCAGGAAAATTCTTGAAGATTTGCAAGTAAAACAAATACAATCAACTCCACTCATGATTGATAACACATCTGCAATAAAGTTGGCCAAGAACCCAAAGTTCCATGATCGTACTAAGCACATCAATACTAAATATCATCTGATCCGACATCATGTTGAGGCCAAAACAATCCATCTCCGTCATTGTTCCACAAACGAGCAAATTGCAGACATCTTCACCAAAGCGCTTGGAAGAGAAAAGCTTGAAAGATTCAGAACGATGCTTGGACTCACCAACATCCCTTCAGATTAAGGGGGGGAATGTTGACACTTAATCCGAAACGGATGGGTGAATTGGACAGTCATCTAGAAGATGAACTGATCCGTTTTATTTTTGTATATAAACATGAGTTAGTTAATGAATAAGATATCAGTTCTTTTCTCCCGCTCATCCTGGAGTTACCCTGGCCTGACATAAATATCAAATGTTCAGCAAAGAGAGAGAGAATACAATAATACAAAGTCAAAGTCAAAATATCAACAAATCTGCACCTTCGGCCTATTCTGTACCTAGTTCGGTACTATAGTTCTGCACCCAGTTCGGTACTTACGGTTCTGCACCCAGTTCGGTACTTATGGCTCTGCACCCAGTTCGGTATTTTCGGTTCTACACCCAGTTCGGTATTAACGGTTCTGCACCTAGTTTGGTACATACGGTTCTGCACCTAGTTCGGTACTTTTGGTTTTGCACCCAGTTCGGTTATGATTCTGCATCGAGTTTGGTACTTTCGGATCTGCACCTAGTTCAGTACTTTCAGTTTTGCACCTAGTTTGGTACTTATGGTTCTGCACTCAGTTCGGTACTTTCGGTTCTGCACCCAGTTCGGTACTTTCGGTTCTGCACCCAGTGTGGTACTTACGGTTCTGCACCCAGTTCGGTACTAACAGTTTTGCACCCAGTTCGATTCTTTTGGTTCTACACCTAATTCGGTACTTACGGTTCTGCACCCAGTGCAGTACTTTCGGTTCTACACCTAGTTTGGTACTTTCGGTTTTGCACCTAGTTCGGTACTTACAGTTCTACACCCAGTTTGGTACTTTTGGTTTTGCACCCAGTTTGTTACTTACGGTTTTGCACCCAGTTCGGTACCTTTACTAGAAGCTTTAGATATATCAAGCAGAGAGAGAGATAGAAGTGTGTTGAGTGATGATGTGCCAAATGAGGTGAGAGGTCACTTGTATATATACAAGTTGAGGAGGGTGAAGTGACACATCCATTGGGCTTTATGAGCCTACATGATGATGTGGCTGACCTGAACAATTTGCACATGTGTGGGCATAAATTCAAAAACAAACATTTGCTTGTACAAATTAGATGATCTTTATATCAATTTTGGTCCTCTTGAAAATAAGAATTCAATGCGATCATCATCTCCATCAAATGAGCTGTCCAAAGGTGGAATTTGGCCCTAGTTGCCAATTATAACACTCCCTCTCAACTAGGGAGAATTCCACCTGCCAATCCATCCATCATCATCTATCATCATGCCATCCTGTCGTCATGAACAATCTTCGAATCTCATCTCATCTTTGCTCTGCTGAACACTAATATGAATAATGAAGAACAGTGGATCGAGAGTGAGTCACAAGATCTTACCACTCTCCACTGACAAAAGTCAATCTAGAGGTTGAACCTCAATCAGACTTGATCCCGGATCAAGTTGTTGAACATCATGCATCCTATACATAGGGAGTACGACAGTGCGCGATGCGTCCATCTGTAGTGCTATGGTCCCTATCCACTTTTCCCAACTCATTGGCCAGATGAGAGGTACTTCCCATGTGTCCTAGACTACATGGGTAGGATGATGTTGGGGTAACGACAGGGAAAGAATAAATCACATCTTGCTTAAAACCACACGTAAGGAAAGGATGAACCACATCCTACAGTCACATGTCACAATCATCATAAGGAAAGGATAAACCACATCCTACACGCATACAAACCACCGAGAGTAGGTGAAGGATGAACCACGTCCTACATGCATGCCGACCAACAATCGTAGGAAGGATCCTACACGTGGGGAAAGGATGAACCGTGTCCCACCGACATGTCAACCATCGATTATAGGAAATGAGCATCCTACATGCGAGGAAAGGATGAACCATGTCCCACTGACATGTTCACATGTGACAACAGGCAAATTCCTATATGCATCTCTCATTGGGGTATCCGCAGGAAAAGGTGAACCACTCATCCTGCTCATATGCCATAGGAGAAAGTGAACCACTCATCCTATGCATATATCATCAATCGTAGGGGAAGGTGAACCACTCACCCTATGGTCACTCATAGCATCAAGGAGTACCCTAGGCATTTAGGAGCTCCTAGAGCTCAATGTTCAACCGAGACCCTCTTAATAGGGTCTATTCATGACTTTCAGCCTCTCTTTGAAGGATACCAAGAGGATATATAAGGATGACAATAATCTGCTCCTCCAAACAATAATGATGAAGCTTGGAAGCTCTTCAATGTGCAAACTCACTGAAGAGCTTCCTTAACCAAACAACGATGCAACAGGCCATACTAGCTGCAATGTATTTGGCCTCGACGGTGCTTAAAGCAACCAATTTCTACTTCCTGCGTATGCACGAAATCAAAGCAGACTCCAATGAGAAGAAACATCTTGATGTGCTCTTTCGATCCACCACACTCCCAGCCGAGTCAACATCAGAATATCCATGTAGCCTTAAATTCCTGACAGTGTATTTCAGCACATAGTTGATTGTGCCACGGAGATACCTCAAGAGATTCTTAGCAGCAATCCAATGTATGTGATGAGGCTCGACCATAAATTGACTCAACGTATTCACAATGAAGCATATGTCCGGACGAGAGTTTACCAAGAACATCAAGGCTCCCACAAGTTGTCTATATTCGAAGGGTTTGCCAATTCGGGCCCAACAACACTTTCACATAGTTTCTTGAAGTCGAGTTCCATCGGAGTAGACACAAACTTGCAATCCACCATCCCACATCTCTCGAGCAACTTCACAATGTATTTTCCTTGAGAAAGGAAAATCTCACCTGGCTTTTGCTAGAACTCCAAGCCTAGGAAGTAGTGCATCAGTCCTAGGTCCTTCATATCGAACTTGGAAGCCAACTCCCTCTTGCATTGATAAATGAGAGGGTTTGCACTTGTCAGAAAGAGATCATTTACATAAAGGACCAAAATGAGAGGCATATCCTTTTGAACCTTAAAGTATAGGTTAGGATCAACATCGCTCCTTGTAAATCTTAGCTTCATAAGATAGCTATCAATCCTCTGATACCAAGCCCTAAGGGCTTGCTTCAACCCATAGAGTGCTTTCTTCAACTTGCATACATGTGTCCTTTGATCTTGTACCTCGAACCCCTGAGGTTGTTCCAAGTAGACTTCCTCTTTAATCGAGCCATGTAAGAAAGCAGTCTTAACGTCCATTTGATGTAGGCTCCATCCTTGAGTGGCAGCTAGAGCAATAATAGATCAGATGGTTGTATATCGGGAAACTGGTGCAAATATCTCATCATAGTCCACTCCTTCCTTTTGAGAGAAGCCTAGAGAAACAAACCTAGCCTTGTATTTATGAACACTCCCATCTGCTCCATGTTTGATTTTGTATAGCCATTTTGAGGTGACTATGAACTTGTCCTTCAGTCTAGGCACCACATCACAGACATCATTTTTCATGATAGATTCATACTCTTCATTCATCACATCCTTCCAGACTTGGTGCTTTACAATTTCTTCTAACATACATGGCTTAGTTTGAGCAATAGTACTCATAGCAGCTAAGTACCCTTGATACCTGTTCGGCGTCTTACTTTCACGAAATGTCCATCTTGGAGAAATATGTTTTTCAGCATCTTCGAGAGTATCTTTGAGCCACAAAGGTCTTTTCCTTGAGGTAGAGGGATCGCCAGGAGGTGGATCAATGGGATCCATCAGGCCTTCAACATTGGGCATAGGCTCATCTTTCGAAGGTTCATCCTGTTTTTCTGCAACATCATCATTATCCTTCCTTGGAATGGGGAGATCTTTGGCTTTCCCAAGGGAAGTGTCTTCATCGAAGGTGACATCATGGCTTACTTCTACATTTCTTTGACCAGGCACATAGATTCTATATGCCTTTGAATTTTCACTGTAGCCCACAAATGTACCTTTCTTCCCAGATGCTTCCAACTTGTTTCTTTTCTCTTTAGGCACATGAAAATACACGAGACAACCAAATATTCTAAAATGAGAAACACTAGATTTCTTACCAGTGAAAACTTCTTTGGGTGTCTTGAAATCCAGTGCTTGATGCAGGCTCCTATTTTGAACATACACGACAGTGTTGGCGGCTTCTCCCCATAAGAACTTCAGTAGACCTTGATCATGGAGCATGACACAAGTGGCTTCCATAATTGTTTGGTTCTTCCTTTCAGCAACTCCAAAAGGTCATTGAATTCATTTGATTCATCTTCGGTTCCATTGTCGGTCCTCAATATTTTGATCTCCTTCCCTGTTTGATTTTCCACCAAGGCTTTGAAAGAACGGAAACATTTGAACACTTCATCCTTCTTCAAGAAATAGATCCATGTTTTGTGAGAGAAGTCATCGACAAAAATTGCATAGTATTAAGTATCCTCCCATTAATGTTATGGGTAACATACCAGATAGGTCAGAATGGACCAATTGAAGAATGTCGCTAGTTTGGCTTTCACTTGAGGGGAATGGCCCCCTTGTAAGTTTCCCAGCTGCACAACCCTGAAAAAGTCCTTCACGATTCATGTTGAATTCGGGCATACCTGTGACCATCTTCCTTACCCTAGGTAAGGCTTTGTAATGAAGGTGGGAAAATCTCCAGTGCCATAATTCACATTGAAGAGAAGTATCACTTGCCAAAGCTCCTAAAGGACTTCCTCCAACTTGTTTTTGAGAAAGAGGATTTGATTTGCATTGTTCACTTTGAACATCCCAACCAACTTATCATATATTTCCTTAGAAGTTCGCAAATCAGAAATATAGGCAACCAAAATGCTTTGGAATGGAATCAATCAAAATTTTCTTTGCTTTGACCTCATTTTTTCTATATTTCGACTTAGGAGAAACTGATGCATTTGAAGGAGGCTCCACCACTTTTCCCTGCACATAGTCCAATACTTCATGCTCCTCCAAAGTTAGGTCCAAAGTCATCTTTCATGCATGATAGTCAAATTTGTCATTGAGCTTGTCCTCAATCTTGAAGTAAGATGTAGAGGCCATGGAGACTTGTCCAATTATCTTTGTTCAACAGATCTCCTAGTGATTTCTTCTCTCTTGCTTGGGCTTTGTCTTCATCTTAGCTCTGATACCATGTTAATTTTAGATAACAATGGTATGTTCTATGCTTGCAACTATTACTTCAATGTCCTTTTATTAGCCCAATGATAATTGCCGCTTAATTTCCAATAGCAATCATATAAACCATTAATCACATTGAGAGTAACTGTAGATAAAACATAAACAATAAAATGCAGAAGACAAGCCAAGACAAGAGAACACTAGTATTTGGCAGATGCCAGGGAAAAACCCCAAGATGGGGAAAACCTTTGATCAATTCTTCTTATTATAAATATCAAATGTTCAATAGAGAAGAGAGTACAATAATACAAAGTCAAAGTCAAAGTATCAACAGATCTACACCTTCGGCCTATTCTGTACCAAGTTCTGTACTATAGTTCTGCACTTAGTTTGGTACTTATGGTTTTGCACCCAGTTTGGTACTTACAGTTTTGCATCTAGTTCTATACTTTTGGTTCTGCACCCAGTTTGGTACTTACGGTTTTGCACCCAGTTTGGTACTTTCGGTTTTGCACCCAGTTTGGTACTTTCGGTTCTGCACCCAGTTTGGTACTTACGGTTCTGCACCCAAATTGGTACTTTCGGTTCTGCACCCAGTTCGGTACTTACGGTTCTGCACCCAGTTTGGTACTTACGACCAGTTCGACACCTTCGCTAGGAACTTTAGATATATCAAGAAGAGAGAGATAGAAGTGTGTTGAGTGATGATCTGCCAAATGAGGTGAGAGGCACTTGTATTTATACAAGTCGAGGAGGGTGAAGTGACATGTCCATTGGGCTTCATGAGCCTACATGATGATGTGGTCGACTTGAACAATTTGCACATGTGTGGGCATAAATTCAAAAACAAACTTTTGCTTGTCCAAATTAGATGACCTTTACATCAATTTTGGTCCTCTCGAAAAGAGGAATTTAATGCAATCATCATCTCCATCAAATGCATTGTCCCAAGGTGGAATTTGGCCCTAGTTTCCAATCTTAACAAACCCTAACTGTACTATCGACATACCTCATATACAAAGACTACGTACCTCTGTCTTCTATGATTATTGGGAGCTGCTTGAAACTTCTGCAAGAATATCTTCAAGGTCTACTGGAATTTCTTACAAGAATACCTTCAAGGTCATGAGTATATATATGTATAACTCCCCACGCTATACTTCTCCTGCTATTCACCCATAATCAGGGAACCATGCCCATAGAGCAATGAATTGTGACTCCATTCACAGTCAAACAAAAACCACCGTTCACAACAAAAGATCTTTCTGCACAACCAATCACATGACCATCGTTTGTGTTGACACCTAATCTTTGTGATTAGGAAATCCTATGTAAATATTGTAAATAGAGAAATAAAGGACGCTGGAAGATGAAGAGACATTGGGAGATGAAACCCAGCAGTCTCCCTCTCCTTGTATATATTCATATCCTCTCTTAATGCAATACAACAATTTCATTCAGAGTTACTCCTGGCCTGACATGGTATTAGAGCCAACACCATTTTAGCTTTCCTTCTGACATTGTAACTCCTACGATTTACCTATTCCTCTGCTTATTTGCAGCATCTTCTCTGCGTGCCCATCATTCTTTGCACACAAACTTAAACCCGCAAATTAGGCTTGACAACGTTGTTGTTGCTTGAGGACAGACTATTTCAAATTTTCGATGTTGCATTACTGAGGAGCATCTTCCATACTGTAATCAATTACGATTTTTGTTATTACATCTGCCTTACAGAGGGACCGTACAACCTTTCGATTACTGAAGGAGCTTGGAATTGGTCTCATTTGAATGATTGTGTGTTGATGTCTGTTATTGTGCGTTGAATTGTTTTCTGGAGAACTGAATGCTGCGTTGACCAATTTGAGGTATTGAAGTTGGTCGAAAACTGCCTTGGAGTCATGCATTCTACGTTGTTCCTTGCTATGTTAATTAAGAATTTACTGACAATGTTGATGGAGCAATCTACTTTGCAGACAAGTCAAAAATCAAGCCATCAGGGCTTGGCACCATCAGGCTCAAACTGCTTGGTCTTCTAGACTTTCTTCTACATGATGTTCTATAACTCCCAGAGTTGAGGAGAAACTTGTTGTCTTTGGTCCACATCCACCAGCAAGGACACTCCATTCATATATTTGATGACAAGGTTGAGGTCAGAAAAGCACCAAATCACTCACTTGTCATGACTGGGATAGAAGAAGAAAGCAATGTGGAAAAAGTCGAAGTCGGGATTAATTCGACAAGGGTCCAAAAGTTGAAAAACTCGGCAAAGTCGGGAGTTTTTTGAAAAAGTCGGCAAAATTAAAAAAAAAAAAAAAACAAAATTATTCATTTTATTTTTTATTTTTTTTAACATCTAGAGTATCCACAACATCAAATAAATGCATTTCCACATAAACATGTAAAGAAAGCTAATATATAATATGTATATGAAGTCTAGTGCTACATCACATATCAAAATAGTGAATCAACCCCTGAATTTTGAGTCCTGTCTGAGTCTCAACTCTCAAGAGTCAAAATATCAACAAAAAATATAATAAATGTATATCATGAGTCATTTAAAAGTCATCAAGTAATCAGTCACTGAGATCCTCTTCCCCTTTTACAGGAATAGGGAACGTCTTTGCCTTTTCCTCTAGAGGAAGAAGGCCCTGCCCCTGGGGATACAAATGGACTCAATTGTCCTCTAGAAGCCGATGGAAGAGGTGGCCTCTGTCCTATGCTACTGTTGCCCATCCTAGATGGTGTCACCTCCTCCTCATCATCCTCACCCAACTCTGCCTCTTGACCCTGATGTTGCTCCTCCTCCTCAACCTTTGGCTCTCTCTCCCCTGCAACTGCTATATCCTCTAGATCCACACCTAACCAATCCGGGATCGAGTCCATGATCGGCCTCTCAGTCTCGACTCTCCATGCAGAGGTGGTATCAATATTGTCCAATGATATGGCTTCCACATCAGTAGGTGTCTGAAGCAGTCTCACCCACAATCGAAGATTGTAGTAGACGTAGACCATGTCATTGAGGCGTTGGGACTCCAATCTGTATTAGGGTCATAGATTGTAAATTAGTACTTAGAAAATTTAAATATTAAAAATAATCAAATGAATTCAAAAAATTTAATTTGAAATCTTTTTACTTGTTGCGCTTTTTGCTGTGTATTTTGTCAAATACACTCCAGTTGCGCTCACACCCAAAGGAACTGCATGTTTGGCTAAGCACTCGAATGGCAAGCTTTTGGAGATGGGGTACCCTAGCACCATGTCCACCAAGCATCTACAAGTTAAAAGAAAAATGAGAAACATAAAAAAAAAACATTGAAATTCTAAACTTGAAAGTTTGAAACAAACTGAAGCTTACCTGGCATTTTGGTTGTCCTATTCTTAATAGCCATGGTAAAACCAAATGTGCCACCTCCCATCCTATGGACCTCCATTTGTTTAGAAATATCTTCACGTTCTTGCTCAGATGACACCATCGTCTCAACACAAGTGAAGAATCCATCCATCACCTCGGCATCAAATCTGAAACCACAGGCATAAGAAAATGCAGGGTTGAGGTAGATACCTGCAGCATGAATGGGGCGATGGAGGGTATTGTTCCATCGCTCATTGGTATTGTTCCATCGCTCATCAATCACTCTCCATATGACCTGTTGTTTCTCTAACCTCTCGTCTCCCTTATCTTCATAATAAGTATGAATGGCTTCTTTGGCCCTATGCATGGCCTCATACAAGTAGCCCATTGCGGGCTTGTCTCCATCAACCAACCGAAGAACCCTTACCAAAGGTTCTTAAATGGCACACACCTCCTCTACTCCTGCCCAAAAGCTTTGATCATATGAAACTAGTCTGCATATGCCCTCTCCCTCTAGTTTGCGGCTAATAGATAAAGAACACCAATCCGCTGAAAGAAACATGCTCTTCACATCCCACATAGAATTCAATAGAAACTGAAGAGATATGAAAGTAGTGGCAAATCGTGTAATGGCAGGATGCACCAACTCTTTGTTTTTGGTGTATTTTCTCATCAAGCTAAGCACAGATGCATGATTATATATAAATTTTGTTATGCTCTTGGATGATTAAACAATATCCCTCACAATAGGAATTTTACTTATATCCTCCAACATCAAGTCAATGCAATGAGCAGCACAAGGTGTCCAAAACAAGTTAGGATACCTCTCCATAAGCGACTTGCTAGTTGCAACAGAATTTGCAGCGTTGTCTGTTATGACTTGGACAACATTGCTTGGGCCTATTTCCTGAATGAAGATGTCCAACAACTCACATAATGTACGTGCATCTTTAATGTGTGCAGATGCATCAACAGATTTCATAAACATTATCCTCTTAGGATAACTAACCAAGAAGTTAAGAAGGGTCCTACCCTTCTGGTCAGTCCAACCATCTGACATGACTGTGCATCCAGTTTGTTCCCATGATGCCCTAAACTCTTCCAATCTAGCAGTGCAATCAGTGTTTTCATTTTGAAGAAGAGGCCCTCTCAATTCTACAAAGGCCCGGGCCAACGACAGCAACAACATCAAACATAGGCTGGTAGAATGGGTTTGTCTTGGCAATGTTGAAAGGAACATCACTCCATAGAAGACACTTACTGACCAACTTATCAGCTTCTGCCTTTTCCTTTTTTTAATTGTTGATTTGATGCCAGGTTGTGCACCAGCTGTGGTTCTAGGAACAAAAAAAGATGAGATAGATGAGGGGTTGGGACCTATGGGTGAAGAAGGTGATGCTGAAGAAGCACTGCCACTCTCAATTCCCCCCACTCTTGAGGCCCCTACAAGTTGGATTTTTAGTGTTGCCCTGATGTCTTTTCCATCCTCTTTATTCAGCAACGATTGAATGGCCTGTTTAGATGATTTCTGGAGTTGTACTTGGGCAAAGGTCAACATTTTGCCCCAGAATTTGCCCCAAATGGAATTTTAATCTGTTGATACCTCCTGACATATGCTTGCCACACAACTTGCAAATCAAATACATTCTGTTGATCTCCACAGTTTCATGTATAGTATCAGGTTCACCATATTCCCACATACCGTCCAAAATCCTTGGCATTTTGTTTTAAACTTTGAACTTGAATTAAAACCTGGGCACAAAAAAAAATTGAAACAAATTAAAAATTTCCCATCACATAAAAAGCAAACACAAATGCAATAGTTGATTTTAGATTTTAAATGCCTCTTCTAGTTCTCAATCACTTGAAAACACTCAGATTCAGTAAACAAGGGTTTGAAATTTGAATTTTTGTCATTTCAATCTTGAAAGTTGAAGTTTTTCTTCAATCTAGAATCTAGATTCTAGGAAAAAATAAGACATAAACAAACTAATAGAATTTAGAGAAGTATAGAAAGATTTAAGAAATCATGTGTAAAAAAAACTATGAGAGAAATTAAAATACATACCTGGCACTGGGCAGCAGCAATTCGGCACTTTGAAGTTTGAATCTCCAACGATGAGCAGTGGAAAAATCTCCAAATCTCCACCTCAAAACTCACAAATATTCTCCTCTAACGCAATAAAATGAACACAATACCATCCTGTATTTCAAATAAAATGAACACAATACCATAACAACACCATGAAATTGCTTTAGCCTTCAACTCAGCAAAATATAATTTGTATTGCACTCTGAAACAAATTACAATACATACCACTAAAAGAGTGGGCTCCAGCAATAAAAAGAGAAATCTACAGTAGACTGTTGATCAATGTATATGGCTGTAGGTGGTTGTTACAATCCAAATCTCCACCTCAAAACTCACAAATATTCTCCTCTAATGCAATGGCAAACCCCTATGTATCTCCACAGCGCCGAATGGGAGAGAAAACAACGAAAAAAATGACCATTTTCACCTTTGCGGGCTTTTTATCTGTGGCCTGGGAAGGGAGGCCGACTTTTTGGGTCGACTCCCGATTAAATTGGGAGTATAATGAAAAAATCGCGACTTTTTCCTTGCCAAAAAGTCGCCAAAAAGTCGTGCGATTAAATTGTTTTGGTCAAAAAATCGGGTTTTTGGGATTAAATCGCGACTTTTTTGCGACTTTTTCCACACTGGAAATAAGACTTCTGAAGCTACAAGGAACCTCTGCTTGTGCACATAACTTTTCATACAGTACTCACTATGATGAAGGTACACTTCCATCAAGTCTTTTATGGCATGCTAGATTTGGGCACTTGAACTATGACAACCTTCGTTTGTTGAAGAAAAATGGTATTACTGGTTTGCCAACTATTTCTAGGAAACTTAAGCAATATGATGCTTGTATCTTAGGAAAGCACAACAAACAATCTTTTCATGATTCTCATTTTAGAGAACATAGAAAACTTGAATTCATTCATTCTGATTTATGTGGCCCAATGCCTGTTCCTTCTGCAAATGGTAATAAATATATGATGACATTTATTGATGACTACACCAGAATGCGTTGGGTTTATTTATTGAAGAACAAATCTGAAGCTTTTGAAACATTCAAGAACTTTCATGAATGGATTGAACATGATGCACAACCTCATATTGACTCTATTCGTACTCATAATGGAAAAGAATATAATTCAAATGAATATGAAAACTATCTTCGCCAACATAGGATCAAACATCAAACAACCATGCCTTATAATCCCCAACAGAACGAAGTAGCTGAAAGAATGAACAAGACACTTAAATATGGTACATTTGATGATGTTTTTTAAGAATGTTAAGCTGATATTTTGGGCTGGTGTAGTTCTATGTGTTGTGTATATAAAGAATAGGTGTCCATCTCATGCTATCTAAAACAAGATTCCCTATGAAATGTGGTATGGCCACATTTCTTCGGTAAGGCATCTCAGGGTTTTTGGTTCCACATGTTATGCCTTGATACCTAAGGAACAGAGAAACAAACTTGGTGCAAGGAGTCACAAATGTATCTTCTTGGGGTATTCAAATACCTCCAAAGCATACCATCTCTATGATGAAGTGAATAAGAAGTTTATAATATCTAGAGATGTGATCTTTCTTGAATCTTCCAAGATTGACAATGTTGTTGAGTGGCAACTTGATCGCTTGGATAGATTCAGACATGCAAAGTCTTTTCAAGAGTTTGATAATGAGATTCCACATCTTGAAGGGGGGATCTCTATACTGGATCAATTTGTGGAATCTTCTTTTGAAGCACTCTCTTCCCCGCATGAAATTCCAACCACTGATGACACTAAGTGATGTGATTGACAGAATTGGGAGACTAAATCTTGATTTAACCCCATCTCAGTCAACTGAGCAGCCTATGCCATCTCAGAAAGGTCCTCCAAAATGGCTGACAAAGACACTGGAAAGTGTTCATCTTGTTGAATTGGAAAGACAAGAACAAGAAGCTCAACCAGATAGAATGGAGGTGATGTAAACAATCTTGATTCACCTATTGATATGGATGTTTCTTATGACTGTGAACTGAATTTGTCTATAGATTTGGAACCAACTTCCTTCAAAGAAGCCGCTTCTCATGATGAATGGAAAGAAGCAATGCAGAAAGAATATGATGCTTTGATAAAGAATGGCACTTGGATGCTGGTTGATCCTCCATTATACGAACCAGAGAAGTATGTTGCGAGTCATTTAGATATGAAGCCATGAGAACCACAATAAACTATATAGAACGAACCCAAAACTTTGGAATACGAGCTTCCATAGAGAATAAATCTTCCAAAGAAAATGTCTTATGAACCTCAGATCTTTGGACATGATTATGCCAACAGAAAGTGATCTTCCAACCTCCTTTTCGCAAACCTTCGGTTTGATCCCATGTTGGAGAAATCAGGAGCTTAGCAAATTAAGTTAGATTTCTCCTTTTCATTGATAATTACTTGTGATTTTGTTGGCATTTACTTATTAAGTTTTTCTTCTTTCATCAAGCAATTACCAAACGTAAAAACATGAAGACCACAATACACAAGAAACACAAGATATAGGCTCTAAGCTAGGGCAAAACCCCTAAGGGGAAAACCCATAAAATTCTTCTCTTCTTATAGAATCAGATCAAATGAGAAATCCAAGACCAAAAACCAATATCCCGACTCCCACAAGCACCAGGTCAACCCTCCATTTTGTCCACTAGATGTCATAATTCTGTTCATCAAAGAATCTTCAGAAACTCAGAAATCTAGTCTCCATACAACCTCTTCTCCTCTTCAATAGTCCGAGGGAAATTTGCATCCCTTTCCACAAGAAGTTCTCATCATACCACAGGAGAAACTCACATATAGCCTTAGTAAACTTGCTTGTCTTGACACAAAAACTGCAGAAAATATTGTCCAAAATGGAGGAGCACACTGTCCAATATATAGTGGTTTGTGTGTCCAAAAAGTCGCGTCCTTTGGGCAGGCCGTCTTGATCATCAGGAGGGCCGACTTGGTCTTGGGGCACATGTTTGACTTTTTCTATTAAAAATAAAATATTTCTTTTTCTTTTCAAAGAGTGCAAATGGGACTTTGACTTTAACAAACCTTAGAGGCATGAAAATGCTTGCCTAATATATAATAATAAATTTTATTTTTCTTCTTTTCTTTTTCTTTTACATGATATACAACATGACAATTATAAAGACCGAACTTAGGTACTTTCTCCAACAAATTGTTGGGCAGAAATTCTCTAGGCGAAGTTCCTTTAGAGGCCGATTTCCAGGAGGCCGAATTCCTTGGGCCAAATTCATCTAGTGGGGGCCAAGTTATAGGTTCCAGTAAATATATTTTCCCTTGTAATTCTTTGTGGGTCCAAAACCCTGATTTTCCAGATTAATGATTGATGAAGAATTGTGGTGCGTATTTACTATTTAACTATTGTGGTGTGATTGATCTCTCCTAATTTTTTTTTTCCACTGCATATATGAGGTTAAAATACCAGTGAATTTATTTTTCAGTAATTCAAAATTTATTTGGTTAATTAAATAAAATGCCGAGAATAAATAATTGCCGTGAAAAGATAAATCTGGGTTAGTATTAGGAAATTTAACAAACATGTCTTTCAAAGCATTGAACAATACACTGATTTTTCTTGAGAAAAAGTGTGCCCACATTTTTTAATTGAAATACTCATTGCTGGAGATATAAGCTGCGAAATCTGATTTGAATTTGTCTTTGTTTCTGAGAAACTTATCATCCATGTCTCCAAAGTTAATTTTATTAGATTGTTGCCACCATTCTTATACCCAATGCTGATCCTTGTGAAGAATGCTAATTATGACCTTGTCATCTATGTTGATACTTGCTCCTTTGCTTCATTCACTTGTAATAATTGTATCATCCAAAGAACGAGAAAATCCTCGAAGAGTGAGGTCAAATGAGTTATCTAGCTGAATAGTTTAGCAACAACAAAAATTCTTCTCTTCTTATCTCATACCTCCAATGGAACCATCATGCTTTTCACAAGCTTTATTCATGACGCCTTTTAGCAAAAGCTTCTACTCTCCTTGAGGTGATTTGACCCCCTTTATATGTGGTTAAATAGATTTAATGAAAACTTTAATAAATCAACCATCACATAACTTATGATTTTGAGGTCAAAACAAATAAGAAGTTACCCGGAGATTAAAGCCATATGCCATTTGAAGAAACAATCCCATAACACATCACTGCTCTTTACCTTTTCACTTTTCCACTCATACCACACCTCAATTGTTTGCTAGGAACCATGTTTAGGACATGTACTCCATATACATAAAAGTACCAATTATAGGCGTGCCTAAAAAAGACCGTCTTTGCCAAACGAGCAAAAAGCACGAAAGTACAAACTTTGACCAAATGAATTAGTGGCCGGTAATTACATAAAACAAAAAGTGAAAAAGTGGAGAAAAATGTGTCATCTCAGATTCGAATGAAAACGATCCCATTGGACTCGCTTTTTCACTAGCATCAGAAAATGCCCTCCCCTATTCATCTAAATCTGGGAGCATTGTCAGTAAAGATAATGCTCTCTGCTTTCTTTGTTTCATCATCTTTACTCTAAACTTGTAACCTTGGGTTTCACGGGCAATTAAGTTTGCCGAGAGTTCCTCTACCATTTCTGTACAGGGGATGCTTTCTGTATGGAATTGACCCCATGTTAGAAGTTTTGGTTACATAGAGTTACACTGATGCAATAGATTCGTGCTTAAGAATATTATACCTATATTTGATTACCAATTTATGGTAATCGCTATGGGCTAATTCCCTCATCCATTAGAGGGTTATCGACAGAATATCTAAAGTTACAAACATGATTAATGTGATTCAATTCCTCTGTTACTAGCTTCTTTGCTGATGGTGGTTAGCGCCTTTTCTATTGATAATTAGCATGTTGCCTTGTGAAGATATGTTTGACCTACCCGTTTTTCAACCGATAGTTTGCCTAGTGGCAGATGATGGCTTCTGCTTGCAAATAATGCCATGGTTCATGTTTTGTGATTATTATCAGTTTTCCTATGTAAATGTTGATTGCGACTTGCAAATAGGATCCTAAGTACCATGTTATTTGCCATTTATTTTAAACATGTTATTTGTCATTTATTATAAACCTGTCACCTCAAGGTGATTCTGTTTCTCCCTGTGTATTTCTTTTTATGGAGACAAAAAATGCATTAAATGGCTCTTTAGTTGGTGTCTGGACTTGAACTTTGCAGACTAGAGCCACTTAGGCTTTCTGGTGTTCAGTTCGTTTTATATTCTCTTGCTGCATGACTGCTGCTCCGTCAAACACCTGAGCTGCTTTCTTTGTTGTGCAAATCTGATAAATCACACTTGTTCAATGCCTTAGCCTGCAGAATGCTTCCAATTGTTTGGCTTGTGACTTCAATTTTTGGAATAAAAACGAGGGGTGCATGAAATATTGATACACTGTTATGCCACATACATTACTCCGTTGGATGCTGTTTTATCATAAGACGAAAGAAGTTAGATACGTTCTAGAGCATATGAATGGTGTGTTTAAACTTTAAACATATGTGAGGGAATATGACGAGTGACAGCTGCATTTTGTTTCTTGTGAAACATGGACAAGTGCTTTGTGAAATCCTGACAATAAAAGCGGAACTTTTTCTTTGGGCAGGAAAGAAATAATGATATACATTGTTATGCTGTGATAGCATATTTGATTGGATACCAGTTTTATCAGAAGAGGAAAGGAGTTAAAGATCGTAGAGTGCATAAATCCTGTGTTTAAACATTTGTTTCTTAGGGTGTTCGAAAGTTTGTCCACAGTTTAAGTACATGGTCCTGGGCATTCCCATTTTTTAACATTTTATATCAAATTTCTCGGTAATAAAAATTGTATTAAAATATTTCCGAATTCAATTATTATTGCAGTGAAATTAAATGACAGTTTGTTCTATGGCTGAACGTGTATCATATTCTCGTATTGTACAGGTCAAGTTACGGTTGAAAACACATCATAAGAATTTGGAAGATGTGCTTTCTAATTATACAAATCTGATTTGGAAGGTATGTTATTTTTGTATTGTTCTTTTATTTTTGTCTGTAGTTTGCTTTGAGATATCGCAGGGCCTAGTCATTTCAGTACAGCGGATTTATGGTTGTACCTTGTTCACTCCCAAGGAGTTGTCATACCTGTCAAACTTGACAATGAGGATGTTCCTCTTTTGGGAACCGACGATTTGAATCTTGTTGCAGATTAATTTCTAGGTTAAATTTATTTTGACAAATCACCTGTTTGAACAGTCTTAAATTATTATAAATGCCTCGAGTTCATAACTTATTTGTAAACAAAAAATAATTCTGATTATGTCATCCAAAATTTTAGGTTGACGGGAATCGTCCCAAAGAACAAGTGTTTGCAGATATTGATGCAGCTATAGCTGAACTTGAAAGAAAACAAACAGAAGTCAAAGAAAAAGCGGCGATGGGTGGCAATTAATGTATGGTGTCAAATGCATCACGTGCATAGAGTGATTGTTATTATTCAAATTTTGAACTTTAACATTTGTAATAATATTCAAACCATTTGTTTAGAAAGGAATTCTCTATTCTAAAGGCTTCGAGGTGGATAAATTCAATTAAGATATGGATGCATAGGGATCTATGTTTTACGTTAGATTTTAGTGCATTGGGCACTTATCCTGCAAACTTTACCTCTAAGCTCTTTGGCTCAGTGAAATATATTGAAAAGTCATGTATTCCAGATATTAGAGTTAAAAGCATCCTACATATGAAGTAAATTTTACTGTATTTATTTTAAACTATATATATGGATTTTATTTATTGATATAAGGATTTTGTATTTTGCTATTTTAAATATATGTATTAATTTATTAATTTTATTTATTGATTTTAATAGATGTTTATTGATTAATTTAAAATGAATTCTATATTCATAATAAACTATTTATTTTGGCACAATAAATATATTGGAAGTGTTACACCTTAGTTAGGTCACAATCCAATGATAACAATGAAATTGTTTTTTTAAAAATCACAATAAACATACGAATGGTGAATAAGAATATAATTTACTTAAATATAAGTTTGCCAACAAGTTCCAAGTTTGTAACCATCTTGGTCCACCAAACTAATATTAGTTGTGATTCCCTTTCACATTCTCCTCGTGACAATAATTGTATTAGGATTCAAAAGTATAACTCCAATCTTGATCATGTTCTCAACATTCTCATACACAAGCCATAGTCATTGTCATGAACTTTATCCAAGTTCTTAGGTTATTTAGTAGTCTTTGCATAGATATCCATTAATCATTCAATTTCTCTTGATGGTGTCAACATTAATTATCATTTGGTTACAATTTTGCTATTAGTCTCATAAGAAACTCGTCTCACTAAAACTCTGAGTGATTTTCACAAATACTTTGTTCATAGCGTATGCATGAGTAACTCAGCATAATGAAAGTAGATCAATACATAGCTAGTCACCGTCCAAGGTGGGTACACATTTTTCTTTTGTGTAATTACTTTCCTTCATTACAATTTAGCATCAATGGCATTCCTCAAGCTGCACATTAATTTCATAAAAGTACACATATACTCATCATATCAAAGGGTTGTCCCACAATGGGTATGGAATGAATTAGGTAAGCTCAAACTTGGCAACAATACTTGGATGAAAAGAGAGTTAAATATGAATTGCATTAGTGTCATTTTCAAATCTTTCTAGTCATCGACAAATATGTGAAACACAAGTATCAACAATAGGCAATGATTGGCTAGCCAAATGGTTTTACCAATTACAAATGCATTAAGCAATGATGATAGCTATAGGCATTGTATTATCTTACTAGTGTGTTTTGCCCAATTATATGTTGAAGAAAAGTGTAACTAGGTTCGGTATTTGTCAGTGTAATTCTGATCTTTGTACTTGTCAAGAAAAAGAAATATTATTTTTGTAAATTATATGAATGAGTTTCTTGCTCATTCCATAGGTCTAGGAAAGTCAAAGAGTCAAAAGAAAATTGAAGAGCTCTTCTTGAGCCTATGTGTAATGTATATGGGTCAAACCGAATGTCTAGAACAACCCTCCAAGACAAGCACAATCCTCTGGATGAAGTCGGCCAACAAATGAACTAAATAAAAGTCATGTCGGCTTGCAAATAGAGACACATCTGTTCACACTGACAGGTCGGCTAAATATGGGGACGAAACCACTATATATTCCTAGCTAGGGTATTTGCAAAATAGAGACATAGAACTCGAACTTGTTTGAGATTTTCGGGTCTGTCACAAGGTAAAAATTCGGATAGGTACAGGTGGTGCAGGATCTCAAATGACACAACTTCGGATGGGTGCAGGAAGGTTCCCAGATGCCTTTGCAATTTCGTAGGTAATTACAGTAAGAAAAATTGTGATGCACAGCTAGTAGTTTAACCCAACAATCATGTAAGGTTAACACTAAACCTCGCTGTATAACCCAGGTTAATGCTCTGATTCCAGGTGATTAATCATTAATATATTACTATGGGTTAAAAAAACCCCTCTTCAACCTTACTCCCGATTCTCATCAATCAATTCTATAAGTAGAGACTTTTCCTCTAAATTAATTTTATTAAACGAAATATTCCACAACCCTTTTCTACATGACTTGTGGGACCTCCTAGTGTGAATACCCATAATAGAAATTTATACTGTAAATTAAGCACTGAGCCAACACGTATCCCCCTCTTTGTATCGGCGTCACGATCTCCACCGTTGGTTCAGTGCTGATCCAACGACTATCGTGTTGTCCGCTCGCCAAGTAGCCCAGATGATCTCCACCGTTGATGTGACCTGTCCAATTGAATGGCTATCGTGCAATCTCGCGCAGATTCTAGCACGATCGATATTTGGTCGAGAGCACGCGAGAAAAGTGGTTTTCCTTTTCCATCATGTGCTACGTGTCACTCACTTAGGCTAATCGCGTGAAATTTAGAAATACCGGTTACCACTTTCTTACCCACGCGAGATACCACTTACCATAAACGTCGCCCACTGCTAACTTGTGAAGTGTTGACTGATTTAACATGCGATCTGCGCTTTAATCTGAGCCGTCCATCCTCCATTTTCAACGATGCGATTTAGTCTCAATTGTTCTTTTGCCCTTCACTGTCTCTTTACAATCCTTTAGGAAGTTGAGAAAAAGCTTGCGTCCTCCACTATAGAATATAGTTCTCAATCTTTCTCTGTCTACTGTGAAAACTAATTGTGCTCGCTTCCGGCTAATCCCTCCGTCCATTTAAAAGGGAAATCCTGATCTCTACATGCCTATACACAGGTTTTATTAGACAATTAAATACTAATCTTGTAAAGGAAATTCCTTCAGCCATTCATGCTATTCAACACAAAAATTCCACAGTATTTCTCAGATTCACAGTCAATGCACCGTAAGGCTATTAAGACACATACAAACACAAATTCCCACACATTATATATATAAATCCACACTGTTTTGGTATTTTTATTAAATATTTACAAGGAAAACAGTCACATTCCACTGTTTTAGTTCTTTTCCATAAAATCCATCCACTGCTTTTCCTAACTCCTCACTTTTGCTCTTACTATCCTCTAGCTCTCTAACCCCTAGTTAGCCTCTAGCTAACCTCTGGCTAACCTCTTAAATTATTCAAAAGATCACAATTTATACAAAAACGGATTCATGAATCAATTTAGTTCAGATCCAACAATCTCTCACTCTCTTCTGAATTATCTCTCCAGCTCCACTCTTTTCTCAAACAGAAACCCAAATTAATCATTTAAATCCCTCAAATCCTCACTCTTCCTAGGATTACTCAACTGTCTCTAAGATCTCTACATTCATGACATATTGTTATGAAACCAGCTCACAAAAAGACAGAAAAGAGAGATCCACGCCTTAGAATTCAGCCTCTTCGAGGGGGCAACCTCCTTTACATTACATAAATGAACAATTCTTGGATGATACAAATGACAAAACCTCCTTTCTATATATAGGAGTCTAAGGAGTCACAATATAATCCAGCCGACCTAACAATAATAATATAAAGCCACAAAAATAACAATAGAGGGATTCTATGGGGCACAAAAATAACAATATGGGGGTAATAGGGGCACAACAATATAAATAAGGGGTATAACTACAATAGTAATGGGGTAATCACTAGTATTATAGGGACCCAACATGCCCCTCTCCTTCAAAAAAGTGTTGTCCTCAATGCTTGAGTAGTTCTGGATACTTCTGCATAAAATTCTCATCCTCCCATGTGGAATCTTCAGCGGATAAGTTCTTCCACTTGATAAGATACTCTGAAATTGATCGATTTCGTAGCTGTCGAGTTCTTGTTTCTGTGACTGCTTCCGGTTCCAATATAATTTTTCCTTCCTCGTCAAGTTCTGGCAATATTGTTTGAATTGGGAGCTTGTCACCTATAACCTTCTTTAAACATGAAACATGGAAAACTGGGTGCAATCGAGAAGCTGCAGGAAGCTCCAATTTGTATGCCATAGTACCAATCTTTTGCAACACCTTGTACGGACCATAATACTTTGGTGATAATTTATTATCCTTCTTAGCTTGCTTTAGGGACATTTGCTTATATGGTTGTAGCCGTAGGAATACCCAATCACCTACATCAAAACTTCTTTCACTGCGATGTTGATCTGCCTGTTGTTTCATTCTATTTTGTGCCAACACGAGGTTATCCTTTAAGAGTTGGAGGACTTGTTGTTGATGTTCGATGTGATGTTCCACTGCCTGAACCTTAGAATTTTCTCTTAAATATGATGTGATGGATGGTGGTTGATACCCATAAAGTGCCATAAATGGGGTCATTTTTGTTGCTGTATGGAAGGAAGTGTTATACCACCATTCAGCCAGAGGCAACCATTTGACCCATTGTGTCTGTTTATCAGATACAAAGCAACGAAGATATCCTTCCAAACATTTGTTTACTATCTCAGTTTGCCCATCAGATTGAGGATGATAAGATGAGCTATGAGCTAACTGAGTACCAAGACAAGAAAATAATTTTGTCCAAAAATTTCCAGTGAAAATGGGATCTCTGTCACTTACAATAATCTTTGGGTTTCCATGTAGCTTTTGAACTGTTTCCATAAATGCAGTAGAAACTGTACTGGCTTTAAATGGATGTGATAATGCACAAAAGTGTGCATACTTGGTAAGTCTGTCAACTACCACCATGATGACACTCTTTCCCTCAGACTTGGGTAAACCTGTGATAAAATCCATTGAAACCTCCTCCCAACGTTGGCTTGGAATGGATAAAGGTTGTAATAGACCCGGTGTCTTAATTGTTTCAACTTTATTTTGCTGGCAAACCAAACATTCCGCCACAAACTTTTGAATATCTGATTTAAGGCCATCCCAAAAAAATTCCTTCTTAACCCTGTGGTAAGTTTTTAAAAATCCTGAGTGCCCTCCTAAGGGAGAAGTGTGCAATTCCATAAGAATCTTTTGTTTTAGCTGGGAATTCTTACAGAGGTATAAGCGATCTTTGTACCATAACGAATCATTTTGCCAGCTAAATGTATCAGAAGTACTGGAATCTTGTTGTAGCTTTCGAATAAGTGCCCACACTTCTTCGTCATTCTTCCATTCCTCCCTTGCTTCGTTTATCCAATCTGGTTGGATAATAGAAATGGCACACAACAATGCTTCCACATCCTCATCCTTTCTTGAGAGTGCATCTGCCACCACATTTTGCTTCCCTTTTTTGTAGATGATTTCAAAGTCATAACCCAACATCTTTGTGACCCACTTTTGTTGCTCTTCAGAGGATAATCTTTGTTCTAAAAAGTATTTAAGGCTATCATGATCCGTTTTTACCTTGAAGTGTCTTCCCATTAGGTAGGGTCGCCATTTCTTAAGTGCATGGAGTATTGCCAACATTTCCTTCTCATAAATAGCTTTGCTTAAAAACTTTCCCTTGATTGGACGACTTTCAAAAGCAATGGGTCTTTCATCTTGCATTAGAACAACACCAATTCCATTTCCTGAAGCATCACATTCCACAATAAAGGTTTTTGTGAAGTCCGGTGTAGCTAAGACCGGTGCTTGGCACATTGCCTCTTTAAGATGTTCAAAGGCCTTTGTTGCTTCCGGAGTCCATGAAAATGAATCTTTCTTCAATAATGTTGTTAGAGGTGCTGCTATTCTCCCATAATTCTTAACAAACTTGCGATAATACCCTGTCAACCCAAGAAATCCTCGCAGATGCTTTATGGATGTGGGGATTTTCCATTCCTTAATGGCTTTAATTTTGCTAGGGTCTACCTTAACTCCTTCATGAGATACAATATGACCCAAATATTCCACCTCCTGGACTCCAAAGAAACATTTGGATCTTTTTGCATATAATTGTTTCTCCTCCAATAGTTGTAGCACCCTGTCAACATGTTCAACATGATCCTTCCAAGACTTGCTGTAGATTAGTATATCATCAAAAAATACTAACACAAATTTTCTAAGGAATGGTTTGAAAATTGAATTCATCAAACCTTGAAATGTTGAAGGTGCATTGGTAAGGCCAAAAGGCATGACCAAAAATTCATAATGACCCTCATGAGTTCTAAATGCCGTTTTCGGAATGTCTTCAATCTTCATTCTGATTTGATGATATCCCGAACGAAGATCCAACTTGGTGAAGTAAATTGATCCATGCAATTCATCCAGTAATTCATCAATAACAGGAATGGGGAACTTATCTTTAATAGTGAGCTTGTTGAGCTCCCTATAATCCGGACACATGCGCCATGATCCATCCTTCTTGTGCACCAATACTACTGGAGCTAAGAAAGAACTTTGACTCGGTTGAATTATACCAGCCTCTAGCATTTCTGCAACCATACGTTCAATTTCACTTTTTTGGACATAGGGATATCTGTACGGCCTGATGTTTGGAGGAACACTTCCTGGAATCAGATGAATAGCATGATCATGATCACGCATAGGTGGGAGACCTTTGGGAGTCTCAAATACCTTGGAATGATTGTCCAGGACTTTTTGGAGATCTGGAGAAATAGATGATTCCAATGTGGAAACATCTAGCGAACATAATTGTGCAATTACACCTCTTTGCTCCTTTTTTAGAAGCTTTGTCATGCCATTAGAGCTGATTATCTTTCCTGGTTTCCCTGCAATACCCCTTAATTCAACTTCCTTTCCTTCCGTAGAAAATTTGATGAAAAGTTCTTGAAAATTAAAAGCTATTGTACCCAAGGATTGTAGCCATTGGACTCCTAGTACAACATCAGCACCTCCCATTGGAATGGAAAGCATTGGGCTAGTCAATACATATTCTCCCATGGATAGCTTGATATTATGGCACTTTCCAGAGCAATTTATTGTTCCTCCATTTGCAATCATCACTTGACACTCTGGTGCTGGATATAGGAAGCAATTCAATTCTTTTGCTACCCTACAATGAATAAAATTGTGGGTGCTTCCTGAATCAATCAACACTATTACCTTTTTCTTCTTGATTTGTCCTTCTATCTTGATGGTTTGAGGAGTGGTAATTTCCGCCAATGCATTACAAGATATGGTCGGATTTATTTGTTCTTCATCTAGGCTTTGTTCCTGGAGTATATCTTCTTCTTTTGACCTTTCTTGCTCCTTTTCTTCTTCCTCTTCACAATCTATGTAGAATAATTTCTTCTCAGCACACTTATGACCTTTAGTGTATTTGCTATCACAACTGTAACAAAGCCCTTTTGCTCTTTTTTCTTCCAATTGTTGTGGTGTCAACCTTATAGGTTGTGGAAGACTAGGGGCAACAACACTTCCGTCTTTATAGTTGTGAGTGGTATGCTTCCTGGTTGCCATAATTTTGCTTTCCATTTTTCTTGCTAACCTGAATGCCTTCTCTAATGAATCAGGTTCCCAAAGGCGAACATCATGTTGGATATTATCCTTTAAAGACCCTATGAACACATCAATCCTATGCTCCTCTGGAATATCTTTTACCCTTATGTTCAATTTTTGGAACTCCTCAATGTGCTCCATTACTGAACCCTTTTGTTTGAGACTTATCAATTGGCTAAAAAAAGTGTTGCTTTTTGTATCTTCATAATGTGCTATCAATTCTTCCGTAAAAATTGCCCAAGTGATAAATTGTTTACGAGAGCAAAGCCATTGATACCATACAAACTGATTTGGTTCCAAATATACAGTTGCCATACGTACCTTTTGTGCGTTTTGCACATTATTGAGATCGAAGAATTGCTCCATCTGTAATATCCATGTGGCGGGATCCTTGCCATCAAACTTCCTCATATCGATTTTTGGAATATGGTGATTCTTCGATCCAACATTAGCGTCTATGGAATCATGATTAACATTTCTTTTGTTCTCATCATGAGTTTCCTTTACTACCTTTTCACCATTAGTGACCCTTTCTTGTAGCAACTTCTTCAATTCTTCCATGTCTGTCTTCAAATCTATCTTCAAATCGTCCATCTTAGCTTCCACGCCATTTATCTTAGATTCCATGCCATTTATCTTAGATTCCACGCCACTTATCTTAGCTTTTGTTAGCTTTTGTGAGCGTGACATGTGTTGCACTTGTTCTTGTAATTTTGATATATCATGTAGCATTTCTTCCTCTTCTTCATGAGTCATGCTAGAGCTTTCAGGTTCCTTACTAGGTGTTTGCATTTTCTTTCCTCGGGGCATCAGTTACCGATAATAATGCTTTACTATGCCCTTTGAATTCCGTTAAACCAAGCTTACACAAAAATTAAAAAAAAAAAACTACACACCTTTTTTCACTTTATAGAAGCCTGATATTGAATCTGATGTATCTCTGTAATTTCGGATCATCTAGTTCTGAAATTGCGACCTTTAGTAGCCTTCTGTGTCCTCTTTCCAATGCCACAAGTCTGACCAAATTGGATTCTCCAAGGAAGAGTTATGTGAAATCTCCC
Organism: Pinus tabuliformis; assembly: GCA_031772625.1. NCBI lineage: Eukaryota > Viridiplantae > Streptophyta > Pinopsida > Pinales > Pinaceae > Pinus > Pinus tabuliformis. The sequence continues at coordinate 430,760,196 of CM062811.1, forward strand.
ACAGTGACTTGCTTTTAGACTAGTTCAGTAGAGCAAACTTGTACGACGTGCCACGAGTCACTGTTTCAACCTTTGAATCTGAAACACGCATACAAGAAACTACAGTCCGTCCTCTTTCTGTACCTTCTTACGAAATTTCAATCCGATCCCCAGAGAGAAAGTTATGACAATTTTCCCTAGGTCACCTGTTTTGAATGTAATTCAGGAGTCTGCAAAAAGACCAACTTCCTCAGATCATATCTCCGCAAATATTGCGCGAAAAGCTCTGAAATTCAGACCCAAGGTTCAACGCGATTTCTTCTCAAATGGGTTTTTTTTGCGATTTCTGAAATGTTACAGAAAAAAAGTTATAGCGAAAATGCCGCGATGACCTGTTTGGAGCAGCGAAACCCTAGAATCCAAAGCTCTGATACCAAATGTTATGAAACCAGCTCACAAAAAGATAGAAAAGAGAGATCCACGCCTTAGAATTCAGCCTCTTCGAGGGGGCAACCTCCTTTACATTACATAAATGAACAATTCTTGGATGATACAAATGACAAAACCTCCTTTCTATATATAGGAGTCTAAGGAGTCACAATATAATCCAGCCGACCTAACAATAATAATATAAAGCCACAAAAATAACAATAGAGGGATTCTATGGGGCACAAAAATAATAATATGGGGGTAATAGGGGCACAACAATATAAATAAGGGGTATAACTACAATAGTAATGGGGTAATCACTAGTATTATAGGGACCTAACACATATTCTCCATTAATCAAATTACATTCCAATCTCTTTAAAACTCGAAATAAACTTGGAAAAATAAATAAATAATTAAGGGAACCCACTCCCTTTAGTAAATGTGTGATAAGACTCTTAGGTCTTATAAACCTTGAAGAATTCTCTTGCATCAGAGTCCCCATGTTGAAATAATTCATGGACTCCTGTTCATGAATCTTCCCACTTTGTTGTAAATTTCATCAAATTTCATCTTCCAATTGGCTGTCTGACCTTTTCCAATTGTAGGTGCATTTACTGCTTTCTCTCTTTCTCTTGGATGCCAAACTCTGTGTTGTGGATGTCCTTTTGCTCTGCTGTCATAAGCATCATTTTGCATATTGTTTTGGTGCTAATATCTTGCATAAACAACTCTTGAAACAACATAAATTTCCGTTCCTTTGTCTGTTGCTGTCTTGTCATCATCTCAATGGAATTGAGCTCCAACTTTATGTACTTTCCACTGTCTTGAACGTTACTGTTCATTCTGATTTCTAACCCAATCACCAGCATCCTTTCTGTCTATAAACCATTTTCTTTATGCTGTCCTGTATATCCTTCCATCTTTCCTTGACTTGCTGACTTTGACAATTCCTCATGCTCATCACCTTTGTAGTTTTCATCATCCACATATCCAATATCTTGAGTAGAATCCTCTCAATCTCAAAAGAAAATTGTTTCTTATTTGATACAAAAACATATAACCTTTCAACCACATACTGTCCATCAGTTGCAAATATTTTAGTTATTGAACCTTGTTCAATTTCCTCCATATTCCTATTAAATTTAACTGAACTGTTCATCCCAATTTTCAATTGCAAATTCAAAATAAACTCTCGACATTCAAATCTTCTTTGAATCAAGAACAAAACCTGTTTGTGGACTATACTTTCACATCCTCTGCAATTTTCTTTCTCTTCTACAATGACTTGTTTAAGAGCTATGCCAACTCTCCTTCCTTCATCCCGAACTTCTGAGTCAACTAGTTGCTTACTCTCATCTTCTTGTTTCCATAAGGAAAACTGTCTTTCTGCAATTCTGGAACTTACATACTCCTTCATGTTTACTTGTGCAAACATATCTCCAAGAGCAGTTTGTCCTTCATCCTGAAATCCACATTCAACAATTAATAATTCAAAATCAGAAAATACATTACATGTTCCATTAATTCTGCTCCATAATTTCTCTGATTTGTCATCCTCTTGATATGCATATGACATGCCAAACTTGTCATGTTGTCTTGTCTTGAAAAAGTCTTCTTTGTCTTCACTTTGTTCTGAATGCTGTCTAATTTCTGAATTCTGTTCTCTACTCTTCTCTTTGGCCTTCCTTCCTTTCACACTTCTTTTCATTCTTCTTGTTTCTTCCCTACAAATCTGTAAGCCACTAAGTTGCCTTTTCCATTCCTCTTTCTTTTCAATCAAAATCTGCCAATCTCTGATTTTAGAACCTAAAGTTCTCTTTGTTTCTATACAGGAAACAAAATCACCATATACAATAGATTTTCCATTCCACTGTAAAGTCCCTTTTACAACAGTAAAAATTATTGTCAACACCATGAATATCACATTCCACTGAACTCCTTTGCTGCTCACTGCATATGCATAGTTCATGAAAGCATCCTTGTCTTCATCCTCTGAGATTGCCTGTCTATTTTCAGTTTGTTGATTACATTCACCTTTACTCTTTTTGGAATTTGTACAAATAACACTGTCTTCAAATTTTTGTTGTGCACCAGCCTCTGCCAACCTATTCTTAAGTTCTTGGTTGTCCTCCTTTCCTCTCCTCTTCATAGCCTTTTCTGGACTAACTGTTCCTCCTTGGGTTGAATTCTCTTTATAAATCTCTGTTCTGCTATCTTCCATAGTACACTCTTTAGTAAGAGTCCTTTCCATTAATGTTCCACTATGTCCTTCCAAGACAATTTCTTGTCCATTAACTATCAATACAGGTTCATAATTTTTGAATAAAAATTGAAGAGATAATTCCATTACCTCAAGTGTTTGTACTGCACATACACTCTTGCTTGCTCCTGTCATAAGGTTATCTTCATACCTCTCTTCTACTTCCCCTTTTGCAATATGCAATTCCCTTTTGTCTTCAGGTCGTCTGCCATCTTTTTGCCAAGTCTTACTAGATTCATCATCCTCAGCCTCCTTAGTAGTTTTCAACATTTGTCCATCTTTAGTGTCTTTGAATACATTTTCAATCAAGAATTGTTCTATTACATCCATCTCTTCTAATAGTTTCATTTCTTCAGCAACTTGCATAAACATATCTTCTAAAGGTTGTTCATCACCTGCATACATACACAAATCATTAGTTTAAAAAATACTAGGCTTCTCTTTCTTTGCATCTCTCTGCTGATTTGAACTTGTCCAACAATTTAGAAAATCATTAATGATTCCTTCCTCAGCAAGGTAATCTTCTTGCTCAGGTCTATAATAGTCATCTTCCATCTCTAACTCAGTTGCTCTGAGTTCTTCTCTTAATTTGATATACATTCTCCTCTTTATCTGTTTCTGCAACAACTTCCACTTTATCTTCTTTCTTTTCATAGTCCAACCATAACTTTGGTCCTTTTCACATTTTTCTAGTAGCATTATTATGGCATCCACACTTGCTTTCAATTCTGCAATGTCTCTGTCAAATATCTCTTGACTCATCTCCTCTCCTTTGCCATTTTCCTTGGCATCTTTCTTTCTTCCGTTGTGGCTTCTCTCTGAACCCCTATTATGACTATCAATAGTCATTTCCTCATTATCTCTATGAGTTCCTCACTCACTATGAGCTGCACTAAGCCTCTGCAACAACAAGTCCTCCCTGCTGTCACTTACCTCACCAATCCCCTTCTCTGGACTTGGTCTTTTGGCAAGAATTGGTCCTCTATCTCTGGAACCTCTTGAGCACTTTCTTCTGCTCTCTTTAGGTTTATATCCTCAACTCATCTCCCTTGAGAACACTTTAACTTTCCTCCCTATCCAACCTTCCGCTGGAATATTTAGGTTCACTTCCACTAACACAACTCCTCTCTTTCTTTACATAGTTTGTTACTATGTGTTACTGCTATCATTCTCTTCTGTTATAAAAACAATTCAAATGAACCAAACATCAAAATACAACTCATACCTTAGAGATATTCAAATGATCTATCTCTTTGAGCTTTCACTAGCTTGGGCAATACACATGCTACTTTTCTTTTCACTATCTGCACTTTTGTTCTTCTTTCAACTGAATTTCTTTTCTTGCTGAGTATATCCATATTCACTTTAATTCCTTACAGTATCTCTGTTGCAATTTCTTCATTTTCTTCTTTGTCACAACTACCTGGTTGAAACTTCATTACCTGCTACTTGCATTCACCTACATACATAATTGAAGTTTTAAAACCTACAAGATCCTTCCTGATCCTGTGTTCCTCAAATCCCTTTTCCACAGTCTATCATGAATGAATCGACTGAAGTCTTCATTGCCTGTAACATTTCAGAATTCTTCTTTGCACAAAATCTTGTGTTCTGATCTCCCAACACCAATTCCTTTCAGATCATATCCCTCTATATCTGAATCTATTACCAATGCAATTCTACACATTTTGAGAATAAAATTCAATCTTTCAACCAATCTCCACAGAGCATTAGTCTTTGCTCTGATACCAAAATGATGCAGAGCTAGTACTTTAACCCAACAATCATGTAAGGTTAACACTAAATCTCGCTGGATAGCCCAGGTTAATGCTCTGATTCTAGGTGATTAATCATTAATATATTACTATGGGTTAATAAAAAACCCCTCTTCAACCTTACTCCCGATTCTCATCAATCAATTCTGTAAGCGGAGACTTTTCCTCTAAATTAATTTTATTAAACAAAATATTCCGCAAACCTTTTCTACATGGCTTGTAGGACCTCCCGGTGCGAATACCCATAATAGAACTTTATACCATAAATTAAGTGTTGAGCCAACACGTGTCCCCCTCTTTATTCTGGCGCCACAATCTCCACCATTGGTTCAGTGCTGATCCAACGATTATCTCGTCGCTCGCTCGCCAAGTAGCTTGGACAATCTCCATCATCGATGTGACCTGTATAATCGAACGACTATCATTCAATCTCGCGCAGATTCTAGCAAGATTGATATTTGGTCGAGAGCATGCGAGAAAAGTGGTTTTCCTTTTCCATTGTGTGCTACGTGTCACTTACTTAGGCTAATCGCGTGAAATTTAGAAATACTGGGTACCACTTTCTTACCCATGAAAGATACCACTTACCATAAACGTTGTCGACTGTTGACTTGTGAAGTGTTGACCGATTTAACATGCGATCTGCGCTTTAATCTGAGTCGTCCATCCATTTTCAACGATGTGATTTAATCTCCATTGTTCTTTCACCCTTCACTGTCTCTTTACAATCCTTTAGGAAGTTGAGAAAAATCCTGCGTTCTCCACTATAGAATATAGTTCTCAATCTTCCTCTGTCTACTGTGAAAACCAATTGCGCTCGCTTCCGGCGAATCCCTTCGTCCATTTAAAAGGGAAATCCCGATCTCTACATGCCTATACATAGGTTTTATTAGACAATTAAATACTAATCCCGTAAAGGAAATTCCATCAGTCATTCGTCCTATTCAACACAAAAATTCCAAAATATTTATCAGATTCACAGTCAATGCACCATAAGGCTATTAAGACACATACAGACGCAAATTCACACACATGATATATACAAATCCACACTGTTTTGGTATTTTTATAAAATATTTACAAGGGAAACAGTCACATTCCACTGTTTCATTTCTTTTCCATAAAATCCATCCACTGCTCTTCATAACTCCTCAGTCTTGCTCTTACTATCCTCTAGCTCTTTAACCTCTAGCTAGCCTCTAGCTAACCTATGGCTAACCTCTTAAATTATTCAAAAGATCACAATTTATAAAAAAACGGATTCATGAACCAATTTAGTTCAGATCCAACAATCTCTCACTCTCTTCTAAAGTATCTCTCTAGCTCCACTCTTTTCTCAAACAGAAACCCAAATTAATAATTTAAATCCCTCAAATCCTCACTCTTCCTAGGATTACTCCACTGTCTCTAAGATCTTTACATTCACGACATATTCTCCATTAATCAAATTACATTCCAATCTCTTTAAAACTCAAAATAAACTTGGAAAAATAAATAAATAATTAAGGGAAGCCACTCCCTTTAGTAAATGTGTGATAAGACTCTTAGGTCTTATAAACCTTGAAGAATGTTCCTGCATCAAATTGCAGTCTAATGCTCCTCGGTGATGGCAATCTCAGCATACCTACAATCATAATCTCAGTACAAGGATAACAATCATTATCTCAGTAAAGCAGTAGTAATGAAGGTCTCAATAATGGTCACAGTCTTGGCCTACTAACACAGTGAAGCAACCTCACTATCTTGACATGTGTGAAGAGAAATATTCTGAAGTGACACTGTGTCTCGGTCCAGAAGCAGTCATAACAGATGTAATAATGATCTCAATATAACTACAGTCAAGACCTTAATAGAGAATATCATTGTCTCGGTGAATCTAAGTGCAACTCTACTATATATCTCAGATCTCTTTGTTGTGGAGAAGATCTCGGTGAGGACACAACAATAATGAAGATCTTCGTGGTAGTGCAACAAGGTGCAACAGTAATGGTGGTAGAGATGATCTCAGTGTGTAGCAATAATCTCAGTCAAGATGGAGCAATGATGAAGCAACAATGATGATGATTTCAACAGTGACAAAGAAGAGGATTGTTGTCTTGGTTTTGGAGTGGCATGATAGGTCAAGGGTCATGGTCTTGGTATTCATCAATTGAAATCTCTATAAGAAGAATTTTGTGTGGGTTTTCCTCTCCAAGAGGGAGAGGTTTTGGCCCTAGAAGAAATCCAACATTTTGTGTTCTTGTCTCTTGTATTTTGGTAACTATTTGATGAAGTAAGAAATACACACACCAATGATATAAAGAGAAGATTGTGCTAATAAGCAAAAGGTTAAAATACCTCACAAATAGTTATCACGCTAAGAAGAATCACATGAACTACATTTGCCCTAGATTCTTCAACATGGTATTAAAGGTTCAGAAGTCAAAGGAAGGGCAACAGAGAGACATACAAGGATCAAGTCTACAACAACAAGAACTTGTGTCTCTAAAAGCTATCATCAAAAGGCCACTAAGACCCTCATCAAGATGTTTACAAAGCAAGGTAACTCGAAGAATATCAAAATCAAAGAAATACGTTGAAACCCTAGCAGCAATCATGACCTACACTACTAAAGAAGGAAAATTATATTGAAGAAGAAAAGACATTGTCATCACCTTCAAGGTTATAAAAGCAAGGATCATTTCAAGCAGCAGATCATCCTCATAAAAAGGGAGAAACCTTTTCCATTGAAGAAAGGCTTTCCATCAAAGAGAAGATCATCCAAGAGGAAACTCCAACACATCTTCTCTAACCAGCATCAAAGTGATCAAGTAGAAGAGTTCATCTTCACTTGTCAAGTAAGTATCTTTTATTTTTATAATCAAGTTTGGTTAAATGAATTCATCACTGCAAAGAGATCTATGGATTGAATGGGTCATCAAAGGTACTTGCATGAATAAGGAGGATTTCCGCAATTTTAATAGATGAGAGAAGTCCGTGAACAAGTCTCCTTTGAATTCATGGGAGGGAACTCTTACATTCCTATCATCCCTATGTAGCAAGAAAGGAGACATCAAAGAGATATATGAAATGCTAGAAGATATACTCTTTAAAATGAAGTTAAGAAGGTCATATCACTTAGACCTGATTGAAGGTATCAAAGGATGTAGGAATATCTTCATAAGATCTAAATTGGGAGACCTGGGAGAGATGATAAGAAGATGATCATCATAAGCAAGGTAACAAATGTCAATAGACAAGGAAAGTTACCTCATTCAACAATTTGTGATCTCTATGCTAGATAGAGAAAGATAAGTTGATGGCAAAAGCATTGAAGGTTGGTCCTCAAACAAGACAAAATTGTATAGCTAAGATTGAATGCTATGGAAAGATGATGAAAATAAGCTCATATCACCAGAAAGATGGAGGAAGCTGAAGAAAAGGGCCAAGGAAAGAGGGAGTAACAACGATTGAGATAGTATCCCTCACAAAAGGGTTGTTAAAATTGGTAACTAGGGCCAAAATCCATGTGGGTCATCTTATTAATGGAAGCTGATATTTTTATTAGATCCCTCTTATCGAGAGGTGTAGGATTGATCTAAAGATCATCCGATTCCGATAAGTATTCATGGAGATATGAATTTATTTGTGTTATGGGACAATTCGTCAAGGTCGGCCAGAAACCAAATAAATCCCACTTGTGCTCAACGTTTTAGTACAAATAGAGGTGCCATTCAAGTCATTTTCAACACACTTGGGATCTCTTCCTCTCTACTTGTCTTTGGGTTTTAGTAGGAGGAGAGATCCTAAGGGATAACGCTGCCTTAATCTGGAGGGCAGAAGCCAGGACTGTCGGAACTGTCGGGAAACAGCCGGAACTACCGGGAATAGCCAGAATTGCCAAAACTGCCGGGAACTGCAGGAACTACCGAGAATAGCCAAAACTGCCGGGAATAGTCAAAACTGCCGGAATTGCTGGAACTGTCGGGAATAGTCAGAACTGCCGGGAAAAGCCGAAACTGTCGGGAAAAGCCGAAACTACTGGAACTATCAGAAAAGCTGGAATCGTCGGAACTGTCGTAATTGCCGGAACTGTCAGAACTTCTGGGAATAGCCGGAATTGCCAGAACTGCAGAGAACTGCCAGAATAGGCGGGAAAGATGACGCAGAGGGCAGAAGCCGGAACTGTTGGGAACAACCGGAATTGATGGAACTGTCGGAACTGCCGGGAACAACTGGAATTGCTGGAACTGCCGGAATTTCCAGAACTACCAGAACTGCTGGGAACTGCCGGGAACAACCAGAACTGCTGGAACTGTCGGGAACTGCTGGAACAACGAGAAGGAGAGAAGCACACAAGGGAAAAATAACTAAAATTGGGACAATTTTATGGTACCTAGTAGCAAATACACCAAACATGCAATGTTACAACTAGCATGCAAGGGACAACTAGCATGCAACATCAAGCATGCTAAGGACAACAAGCATACTAAGGACAAAAAGCATGCTAGAGACAACAAGCAAGCAAGGGAAAACAAGCAAGCAAGATGCAACCAACACATAGGTCAGTTTGGCAACATGGTGCAACAATGGCACATAATGCAGTACAGTGATGGGTACAATCATGATTAATGAAGCATGATGAGATGCAACATAGTGATGATGGGTGCAGCACGGTAAGGTGCAACATGATGACGAAATGCAGCACAACGATAGGTGAAGGAGTCACCTTGGAGAATCAGTTGAAGCAACATGTCTTCAACTGATCTCATGTATCATCTTCTTAGAGATGATCTATGCTCTTATCTCGATAAGTCAAAGTGTTGACTTTTGTTTTAAACATACTATCTCTCTCTCTCTCTCTGTTGAACTATTGAAGAACATATAGGAAGAATTGATTAAGGGTTTCCCCACATTGGGGTTTGTCCCTGGCTAGCACCACATCTTGTGTCCTCTTGTCTTGGCTTGTCTTCTATAATTTATATTTATGTTCTATCTGCAGTTTACTTTAATGTTGATGCGATTGATAATCTGGAAAAGTTATTAAGCTAACTGTGAAAATTGAAATAAATTGCTCTAAGCATAGGACATGCCTAAAATTAACATGGTATCAGAGTTGAGGTGAAGATAATGCCCAAGCAAGAGTAAAAGAGCAATCACCGAAGACAGTTGGGAAAGAAAAAAAAAGGATCACTGGATTCCTCATCCCTCTTCAAATTCACCAAGGGTGAAGTTGAAGCAAAGAATATGATCAGAATGGTGCAACAAAAGTTTCTGATGGCCTACCTAAAGATCACTTCAATGGGAAGTTCGGATCTAAGGGTGGAAGGAAAGGAAGATGCCTTGGTTGTAATAAGTTCGGCAATTATGCGAAGGAGTCTCTGAGGTAGGGACACATCACTTGATGATGATAACAATCATTCCAGGGACATCTTCAATTATTAGAGAAATGAAAGGTAATGCAGGTCATCAAGGAAATGACTGACTCTTCAGAGAAAGCAAGGAACCCTAGGTATGAAGAATCAAATGTTGTTTATGATAAGATAAAGAAGTGTTATCTTGTATTGGCCCTCTCCTTCAGATTCTTTGGGAATCTAGCTTATTGATCGTAGTGCTTCAAGGCACCTCATCAGATAGAAGGGTGCTCTCTCGAATTTGGTAGAGACAGAAACAACCATGGGATTATAGTTGGAGTCAATGCCACCTATCCCGGAAAGGGTGTAGGGAATGTTACCCATCAATTGAATGAGGGTAACTCTATTCATTTACAAGAATCTCTTTTATGTACCTAATCACAAGAAGAACTTGGTGTCCATCTTGGAAATGGAAGTCAAATGTTTCAGGGTGGCATTCATCGATGGAAAGGTAAGTGTTAAAAAATAGAATTTTCAAAGATGCTTTTTCTCATGGGTTCAGGGTTGGAAATTTGTATCAAGTTGTAGGATGGTCCATTGGGGATCATGTCAATTGACATATCACATCTATAACACCAGAGATCTACCTACGGGGCCCTACTTGATGTGAGTCAGATGGTGATAGGGATGCCTAAATTCAAGAAGAGCGTGAAGGTACATGTCTGAGATGTATTGAAGGAAAATCTTATAAGGGGACCATTCCCCTCATGTAGCAGGTCCACAGGTTTGGAACAACCCGAGGAGTTTGAGATTCATGATCGGAAATCTCATGTATACAGGTGGAAGAAAGTCCTCTATGGCTTGAAGAAAAACACCCTGGGAGTAGTATGAGTGGATTGATAGTTGTCTGATGAAGCTGAGATTCAATAGGAGTGAAACCGATCCAAACCATTACCCGAAGGTTGTGGATGATAGACCTCTCACCTTATGAGGACGACCTATTTCTAACAGGTGCAAACCCTCTCATTTGTAGAGGTAAGAGGGAGTTGGATTCCGGATGTGGAATGATAAGCTGCAAACCTGTGACTACCTTGACGATCTTAGCTTTCATAAGTTATATGATAGTGACGTCGGACCAGATTTGGGAAATGTGTCTAAATTTCATAAACTCATTCGCGTTGATGTTCTTGGTGAACTTCTATCCAGACATATGTTTTTCAGTTAGCATGGTGAGCTCATATTTGGTTGAGCCTCACTGGATTGGTGGCAAGAATCTTCTGAGGTATCTTTGGGGCACAGTCTCTCATGGATTGAGATACATTGCCGAAAATATGAATCTGCATGATTATTTGAATGTTGACTGGGCAGGCAATGTGGAGGATCACTAGAGCACTTCTCAGTGCTGGTTCTCTTTGGATTTTGCTTTGATGTCATGGATGAGTAGGAAGCAGAAGTCGGCTGCTATAGGCACCGCCGAGACCGAATACATAGCTACAAGTATGATCTTGTGTGAAGCTGCATGGTTGCAGAAGCTCTTAAGTGTGCTATTTGTACACATGATGAATACCACTGTGATTATCTGTGACAACCAGAGGGAGGATTCGATTATTGAGGAATCCCGTATTCGATGATTGCTCCAGCAGATAGACATCAGATACTACCTTATCTGGGATATGGTAAGTCGATGAGCGAGGAGGCTCCATCGCATTGAGACTGATGTATAGGTTACAAACATTTTGTCAAAGCCTCGGGGAAAGGTCAAATCTGTGACTTTCCCAAACGACTTGGAGTCGTTGAGAGACCTTCTTATAAGGGTCCTACATGTTGCATGCATTGAGCTCTGGGGGGCTTGGGGTACTTACTGGAGCAACATACAACCATAGGGCGACTCACTCTCCCCCAGTGGTACGCTATGTACAAGATGACAGGTTCAACCTTCCCCTGTGATACCTCATAGCAACTATGGAATAGGATGATTAGTTCTCCTGTGGGCCAGGATGATTAGTTCTCCTGTGGGCCAGGATGATTAGTTCTCCCATGGAAACTATGAAACATGATGATTAATTCTCCTGTGGGCCGGGATGATTAGTTCTCCCGTGGCAACTGTGGAACATGATGATTAGTTTTCCTGTGGGCCAAGATGATTAGTTCTCCTGTGGCAACTGTGAAACAGGATGATTAGTTCTCCCGTGGCGACTGTGGGGCAGGATGATTCATTCTCCTGTGGACAGGATGATTAGTTCTCCTGTTGAGGCATCCTACCCATGCAGTCTGGGACTCATGGGAAGTAACTATCATTTGATCAATGAGCAAGGAAATGGGGTTAGGGACCATAGTAGTACTATCAATGGACGCATCAATGTATCTACCATACTCCCTATGCTAGGATGACCTCCATTGATTTGGGATCAGTATGAGTGGTTTGAGACACTCCCTTGTGATATTGATTTGGGATCAATAAAATTGACTTCGGGTCAGTAAGAGTGAAGTGACACACTCTCTTCAGATGAAATTGACTTCGGGTCAGTAGAGAATGGTATGAGACATTCTCAATCAATTCTTCTTCTTCATGGTTTAGCGGAGCAGAGCAGAGCAAAGCAGAGCTCAGCAGAGCAGAGCAGTGCAGGGCACTGATGGCAAAGATAGTACAGTCGGACATATGGATCACCGGATGGAGTTCTCCCTAGTTGAAAGGGAGTGTTAAAATTGGCAACTAGGGCCAAAATCCATGTGGGTCATCTTATTAATGGAAGCTGATATTTTTCTTGGATCCCTCTCATCGAGAGGTGTAGGATTGATCTAAATATCATCCGATTTTGATAAGTATTCATGGAGATATGAATTTATTTGTGTTATGGGACAATTCGTCAAGGTCGACCAGCAACCAAATAAACCCCACTTGTGCTCAACGTTTTAGTATAAATAGAGGTGGCCTTCAAGTCATTTTCAACACACTTGGGATCTCTTCCTCTCTACTTGTCTTTGGGTTTTAGTAGGAGGAGAGATCCTAAGGGGTAATGCTACCCTAATCCAGAGGGCAAAAACCAGAATTGCCGGGAATAGCTAGAACTGCAGGGAAAAGCCGGAATTGCTGGAATTGTCGGAACTGCCGGAACTACCAACATTGCCAAGAACAACCGAAATTTCCAGAACTGCCGAGAACTGTTGGAACAGGCGGAAAGCTGATGCAGAGGGAAGAAGCTAGAACACTAGGAACAACCAAAATTGATGGAACTTCTGAAACTGCCGGGAACAACTGGAATATCAGGAACTTCCAGAACTGCCAGAACTATTGATAACTGCCGGAACATCTAGAGCATCTGTCTCCGAAAGAGAGAAGCATTCAAGGGAAAAATAACTAACATTGGGACAACTGTATGGTACTTAGCAGCAAATACACCAAGCATGCAATGTTACAACTAGCATGCAAGGGACAACTAGCATGCAACAAAAAGCATGCTAGGGACAACAAGCATGCTAGGGACAACAAGCAAGCAAGGGACAACAAGCAAACAAGATGCAACCAACACATAGGTCAGTATGGCAACATGGTGCAGCAATGGCACATAATGTAGTACAGTGATGGGTACAGTCATGATTAATGAAGCATGATGATATGCTACATAGTGATGATGGGTGCAACATGGTGCAACACGGTGAGGTGTAGCATGATGACGAAATGCAACACAATGATAGGTGAAGGAGTCACCTTGGAGAATCAGTTGAAGCAACATGTCTTCAACTGATCTCATGTATCATCTTCTTAGAGATGATCTATGCTCTTATCTAGATAAGTCAAAGAGTTGACTTCTGTTGTAAATGTACTATCTCTATTTCTCTGTTGAACTATTGAAGAACATATAAGAAGAATTGATCAAGGGTTTCCCCACATTGGGGTTTGTCCTTGGCTAGCGCCACATCTTGTGTCCTCTTGTCTTGGCTTATCTTCTGCGATTTATGTTTATGTTCTATCTGCAGTTTACTTTAATGTTGATGTGATTGATAATATAGAAAAGTTATTGAGCTAACTATGAAAATTGAAATAAATTGCTCTAAGTATAGAACATACCTAAAATTAACAAGGGTCCTATCTTAAGCTCCTAAATATTATATTATAGATATGACCATGATAATAAGATGCATTGTGGCATCATGAAATCATCAGGAACAAGAGCTTGTGACATCACCATGGGAATCATGAAGGGAAAAATCCATGGGAGTCAAACTTTAAGGATATAGCTCTTGGGAACCTCATTGGACATTGCGGGAAAGGAAGAAGTCATCAAGGACAAGGCTCATCATACATCAAGAAGGAAACATTTTCCAGATGGGGATATGCAAGATCATCAAGGTTCTCTGATGGAATCCTCATTGAAGGATTCACTAATCTAGAGAAGAAGCAAATGTTTCATCAGAAACTCAAACTTATGGAATTCATGGGATGATGGTGTGATGACATGAGAAATGAAGCAGATCAAGGGATTGAAGATATTTTCAATCAAGGAAGCTATTAGAAGAAGCCTAGATGACCTAAAGGTAAAATGCGGTATGTATGCTTGTGTTTAATATTATTATGTCATGTCGTATGGTTGCAGGTAACATGGATCATTACCTCTATCTTGAGAAGCATGATAAAGAGAAAAATGATCTTCTTCTCTAAAAGGATGTAGGAAGACATAAAGTCACACTAAGATGAAATAAACATAATATGTCCTCATATGAAGTATGAGGTGGTTGACTACAGTTAAGAAACTCTAATTGAAAGCTCCTAGAATGGAATGAGTGAGGAAGGAAGAGATTGTGAGATATGCAACCATGATGAAGGCAATCAACATCCAATAGACCAAGAAGATTTGACTAAGAAATCTCCTAGAAGGATATGAAGACTCTGATGAAACTCTGAAAAATATGGAGACCATTGACAATGGATATCTTTAGGAGATGTGTCAACATGAATGCAGGATGCTGATACCTATAGGAAGATGTCATGATGAAGAGACATCTAGTAAGGTATGATTCGATTTAATGTTATGTTTTGATTTCTTGAATAATATCTGGATGAGTGCATGCAGGGCTACTGGAACAAGAGTTGTAAGTACAAGTACAACTGGCATTCATGTGGTGGATGGAAATTCCTGAAAGAAGCATGATGGGAAAGAAGTAGCTATATGACGAAGGTTCCAGATATGTATCAAGAAGGCCACTTTCCATAAAGAAAGGAATGACATGACGAACTAAGAAGGAAAGTTATCGATGGATGATGCCCTACAAGAAATAATCTCAATTGAATTTTATGACATCAAGGAGAGAAGCTGATCAAGCAGCTGAAGTTGATCAAGGAATGAAATGCCAGAATGGTGAAATTAGTAGTGGTTAAAAAGAAATTAAGTATTTTTTAACCAGACTTCAGAGGAAAACATGTTTATGGTAAACATAGACAGAAATAAGGTGCTCTAACAACATATCTCACTCTAAACTTTCTGTTTTAGCACAAAATTTGAACGATACATACTATAGAAAAACAACAAAACATTTAACATAGAAAGAAAAACATCACGAGATAAAAATAGCTCAAGTGTCTTGCAAACGATCTTTATTATCAATGCTCCAACTCAAAAATTACAGGTTTCCAAAAGAAAAAGTCTTTCAATTGCTAGGGTCCAACCCCTAATACTTCCAATGCATGAAGTATTTAACTAAAATCTACAATGACTGTTGTATACACTTGGCATTCATTATTAATTCCAACAAAACTAAAATTTGACTAATGTAACCATGAAGTGGCCATGATGAGATAACTTCGACATCTTGTCCCTTTTTTTTTCTGAATGTCATTGTTGGGTAATTAATTCTACTACAGTGGCTGATTTGGATGCTCTTTAATTTGGTGTGTTGGCTTTGTTGACTTGACTAGGTGCTAACTTAGCTCTGCATTGTTCCTTCAATCCTGCTTGTACTGTTCCTCTTGGTGGTCACACAAGTAACTCCATTCATCTTCATCTAGGATTTTGACTTTGATCATCCTACGGTATACCTCATCTGCTTCAGTGTACCTTGCAAAAGTGGGCTTTACTATAAAAATGTGCTTCAATTCATGTTCAATATAGATTCGATTGTTGATAGCCTCTAGCATTGCTTTTCCTGTTATGCTGCCTCTGATATTAGAGAGATTGACAACATCCTTTTCTATGTCTTTTAGCCTCTTGACATAATCTTCTCTAGTGATGAGTTTGTCATTAATTAAAAATAGAGAAGGGAGACCCTTTTGTGTTAAAGGTTCAATTATATTAAAAAATCTGTTTACTGTCAGCTCCAAATTCTGACCTTTCTCCTCAAGTTGTACAATCAAGTTATTTTGTGTTAATACCTTTTTCAACTATAGGATGGTCTCTGTCCTGTCTACTACTCCCAACTCTTCAAGCTCATGCCTGTTCTTTGAATTCAGAAATTTGATGATTCTATTGCCTGTTGTTGGCATGTCTCCCAGCTCTAGGTTAATAGTTGAAATAGCCTCCTTAGCTTTTTCAACTAGCTCCTTCTGTTCAAATATAATTTGAATGCTGGGCTAGATTTCATTCATGCCATCGATGATATTGTTCCAGATGATTTCCTTCACCCTTCATAGAGTGTTGCCAATTGATGATTCCTTTTCAGATTTCTACAATTTTTCAATTAATGTTCTTGCCCTTTGCATTTCTACTGAATGTGCACTTTCAAATCTTTTAATCTGGTCCTGCAAAACATTGAGTTGAGTTTCTAGTCTCTTGATTTCCTCTGTTTGAAGATTCATGCTCTCCATGGATATGACTAGTTGTTCTGTACTGATTCTTGTCTTTGTAGTAGTAGTTTCTGGAGTAGCTATAGGAACAACTGTAAGAGGAAGAGCTTCCATAGTAGGGATGGCCGCTTGTGCTTCCTTTTCCTTCTCTTGTACCATCATCTCCATCTCTGTTTCCATTTGTCTTATTTGGAGTGACTGCTCCATAATCAATTTCATCATTTCTGCCTTCTAACTCTTTGTTTCCTCTATTTCTTTGGTTAGGGGATCATGTGTGGCAGGCATTTTGAGTTGTTTCTTCAAGGCTGTTATATCCATCTCCTTCTTCTTAATAACTTCTTCTGTTGCTTTCACATTTGATGGATCATATCCAATTTTCACCACTAAGTCTTCCAAGGACTTGATCCTATAATCTTTTGATTATGATGAAATCTTTTCCATCTTCAGCTGAGATTGGGCATTTGATAAAGCCACTTGCATTTTAAACAAACTCATAGAGGTACTTGTTAGAGTGGAGGAGATCATATCACCTATTTGCTTATGCATTTCCAATTGATCAATAGGATGAACATTTTTGGCATCAAACTCAAAGGAGGTTTGTTTGTAATCAGATGGAGTTTTAGGTTCTACTATTTGTGCTTCAAGGAATGTTATATGCATTTTTCATTTTTATGAATCAAAAGATGATATGATTCTGCCTTGAGAAGTAGAACTTTGCTTCCAGAATTGAGCATAAGTACTCTTTTTCAACATCTCATTTCTGATCTTTATCTCTTTGAAAGTATCAAAAATGGTCTCCTCATTTTCTCTTGTTACATTGGCAGATGTGGAAACTTGGAGAGTTTGTTACCTTTCTGAGATTGGAGTGGTAGGAAAAGATTGACCTCATGCTCGAGATGAATTAGGAATATCATTGAGATTAAGGACTAATTGTTATGGTGATTCCTTGCCTATATCCATGTCTATGCATATCCTTTCCCTTTTCCTAAATTTCAATTTGAATTCTTTCATAGAAGTATCAGTCCCTGGTGACTGATATTCTCTTCGTATTTTCTGAGTTGTTTCTTTTTCATGTTCCTTACCTTTGTCTAGTCTGTCCTTTGTACTTTTCCTTTCTTGCTACCCAAGAGTCTGTGCACTTGAAGAAGAAAGTATTTGTTCCTCAGCTTCTTGCAGGGTTTTAGGCATCCACTCAATCTGGTTCATAAATTTTTCTATTTCAGGCTTGTGAGTGTGAATGTAAGGTGTTGATTTGTTCTCTACCCTTTTATTAGAGATGATGCCCCATGGGTCATAGGACCATGTGAAGCTATGAGTGAATTTCATTTCTTTCAATTTCTTATTAGCCTCCCCACCTGCTGCCCTGTTGTTGCAAATAAAAGGGCCAATCTGGGATTTGATCCTAAATTGAGACTTCTTCTTTGCTGCTACAAAATGTACTTCATCTACATTGATCATCTGCCTGATATACTCAAGTGAAAAGATCCTCATGGGGAGGAAATTTGGTAGCTTGTAAGGGGCCAATTCACACCCATATACCCTTAATTCTGTGTAGTTTTGGTACAAGTACCAATCTCCTGTTCTTTCTTGATCTGTCAGCTGCATAATCCTTTTAATTTCTTCACTTATTCTAGGTTCTGTTGTTCCACTGAGGAGGCTCATAGCTGGATGAAAAAACATCTCTATGAATGTTTTGTATGTGAATTTCCTTTGATCCTTCATTACTAAGGTTTTCCAGAAGATGACATATTGGGGTTCTCCTTCTTCATTCAACTTGCTCATTGAAAAATGAAATCTGTCTACTTGAAAATAAACAAACATGTACACTAATACTGAAGAATACTTAAACACTTCCTCTATGGTGAAATTTAAGAATTGCTTGTGGATGGCATCTGCTAGGAATTAACAGAAATTAAATAGAATAGAAGGTTTTGACTCTAATGATAGTATGGATAGGAAACCTATTATGGCTTCATCAAGCCACTGATCTGAATAATAGCCTAGAAAATATGAAAGTACAGTGACTATATGCCTGGTTCTATCAGGGAAAGAAGAGGAGGAATATGGAGGATTTTTGCTAGGCAGTGGAGTCTATTCAGTCATGAAGAGTTCCAGGGTTTTATCTCTTTTGGAAAAGTCTAGTACCTTGTACATTTCACTGAGGATTTCATGGGAAAAAGGAGAGGCTCCTTCAATGATAAGAGCTTGCATCATCTGAATCATAGATTCAGCATCAATGGTGAACAGTATGTCTCCTGCTAGGGCTATTACTACCCTTTGTTGTGGGTTATAACATGACTAGAATTTTCTGATCAATTTTGGGTAGCTATGGGTTTTGGGAAAAATATAGAAAGGAAAATTTGTATCCTAGAGTCCTATATCATCCATTTCATCAACAAATTTTCCTCCCACCAACAATAGATGTCAAAGAGATTGAATTCTGATATTGTTTCATGTATTTTGAAGTCTCTATCTACAAGTGGAATATGGTCCAAGTCCATTGGTGGGTGCACCATTGGATTGAACAACTCCTGTTCTTTCCTCTTCAGTGGCATGGTTGTCTTCTGCAAATTTTTAAACCTGGACTATTTTTTGAATTTGCAGGTGAACTATAACAGAAAAGGAATGAGAAGAAGAGGGAACTCAGAGAGGGAAAATAGAAAGGGGATGAATAGAAAATGGGATTCAAGAAGGGGGATGTCTACTAAATGCAGAGAAGTGCAACTTTCTGCAACTGTGTTACTGTTTCACTGTGTATGCCCGAGCAAGCCTTCACCTTCTCCTGTAAGCAAAAGAGAACATATTCAAAACTCGGTAAATGAGTGAGATGATGCATTTGTAGTTTCAGAGAATCCCCGTTGGAGTGGCCTGAAGTGGTGCAGGTCCATTGGCTAATGGTCCAACGAATTGAATGTGCAACGATATAGCGTGGGAATGGAGGTGATAGGCGGATGGGACAGAGTGGCATCATAGAGCGGCGGGATTGGTGAACGGTCACAATGGAGGGGTGGTTTATTGGAAAGCGAAAACCACTTTTCGGAGGGCCTATGGAGTGGTAAGTGGAATGAGTGGGGGGGGGGGGTGCGAAATCACGACAACGTGACACATAAGTGGTCTGAAACCACTGATTTTGGACCCCCCCGAAATTAATGTTCGGAGGGTGAGGGGGGCCGGAAACTCATGTGGGCCATTGGATCAAATATCGATTATGGGGATTTGATGAAAGGTGCAGGGTGGGTAATAGTTGATGTGACGGGCACATGAGTGGTGGGGTAGGAAAATGAAAAGGAGGGCAGAGTATTGGATAAAGTTACGTGTAATGTATAAGACCCCTAACCTTTTTAATTTTTTCTTTTTTAACTTTAGGAAAAACACATGAACTATGTCATAAAACATTAAAGGAATTTTTCATGTCCTTTTCCCTTTGTAATTCTTTTCAATCTACCTACCCTTAGTTTCTAATCTAACATTTTTTCCTTTTTTGTATTTGCAGGGTGCATTTGGACTTGCAGACCCTTTTTCACTTTCTCTTTTTTTTTTTAAATTTATTTATTTATAACGTACTCTATCACTTATTTCTCCGATTGGTCTAGATTGAGCAGTTGAACCAATTTCATTTCTACCTAGCTACTCATTTGCGAAGCTCAAACTGTTTGGTAGATTTTTATTTTCTCTCCTATCAATAGAAATTGAAATTTGTTCAAACATGTGTAGGATGTATGAATTGAACAATATTTAGGGTTTTATTTTATTTTCATTTTTTCTCTTTTGTTCTTTTCGTATTTGTTTTTAATACCCTCTTTTCTTCTTTCTTTTTTCTTTTTTTTGGAAATCAATTGAATATTGAGATCGATGAACAATATGAAATCTGTAAAATGTGAGATACTCAATCACCTTGAGATCCTATAAATTATAGGACCCTAACAGACTTCATCCATGGGTCTCTTGGACTTCCACATTACATTACATTGATTGCACAATTATTATGACTCAAAGTAGTGATGTGGCCGAGGTGACTCATGACACAACTCGACATGGCACTGCTAGTATGCACATGTTGGCTGTGTTGTTCGTGTCAAGCTGTTGTGTTGCTAAGTGATGAGTGTGCCCATGGTGTACCATAGCTTCACCTCCGTGTGGCAGAGTGTGAAGAGTCTTTAATTGTCTTGGTGTTCGCTTGATAGTTCATGCATGCACATGTGTCTCCTTCGCTTGCTACTTGGTATTCTTCGTGTGTTCGTGAAACCATAAGAAAATCTTCTAGCATGCACTCCTTGTTCATCCCATTCATCGTCACGCCATGTCTCATCCACATACATGTTTCTATAATCACTCATGATGAGATGACATCAAATCCAAAAATCCCCTAGTCTACCATGATGCATTGTCTTTCGTTTCTAGCTGTATGTGACTGGGAGAGAGGACAAAGCTCTAAAAATGCATAGATCACATGTCAGGCCAGTATGCGAGGCTGTAGGGCACTATCAATAAAATTTTTGCAGAGGCTGGGATGAGCAGTCTGAAATAGCAGTGACATTCTGCAGGATCTTGCTCTACTGGGAGGTAGAGTTGCACAATTTTTCCAAGAAGGTAGTGTAGGCAGTAGAGGACACTGGTAGTGAAAACTATGCAAAATTTTAAGGGAGGCTGGGAGTGAGCTATGGGAGCTTGCTGGCTAAAACTGCGCAAAACTGGGAGGAAGTCATGCAGGTTCTGTGCAGTTTCTAGGCTGAGTGGGATGTTGGGTAGTTAGTGGACAGTCTAAGAAAATTGCGCAATTTTTAGGAGGAGTAGCAGGCTGACTGGTAGGGGGACTGACTGACATAACTGCACAATTTCTTGAGACATTGCAGTGAGAGGAAGCCGGTGATTGTCCCTCATGTTTGCTTAATTTCTTCAGTCAGCAGAAGCAAGCATGCTAACAACTTCTGTGAAATTTTTAGGAGTGAAGCTTGGGGTCACTGCCCAGTCAAACTCTTTGGTTGACTAGCAGGAGGCTTGATGGGTTGGATTGCAAGTAGTGCAGATTGAGATCACTTCTTGGGAAACTTCTGCACTTTTCTAGGTGACAGTCAGCTAGGTTGATTCTACGATTGCGTAGTGCAAATCGCCTGGGAGGTAGCCTCAAGCTTTGCACAATTCTGTGCAGCAGTACTTGGTCACTGAGGTCTGAGATTGTGCAGTGTAGCTCAACAGAGGTATGGCTGATGGAGGGTGGTCTAGTCGATATATATTTGGAAAAATGGTTAAGTGTGTGAGCGAGTGAACTCGTGTATACATGACCTTACGAACACACACTCAACATGACTTGATGACAAGGCATTTTGAACGAACAAGACAACCTATGCTTAGTGTGACTGATTGTGGGACTGTCCAATGATGAAAGTGACAAGTGTGACACTTTAGATAGACCTTCGGATGACCATCATGATACTTGAACGACAGTGCTCACAACATCATGTGTGAGTGTGATAGATGTTTACATAGAAAAGACAACTCAAACAAAAAACTTCAACATCACCAAAATTAGGTCACAAGCATGACATAACAATCAACATGCTGAAGACGACAGTTGAACAATAAGAAAAAAGGAAGCAAGACATGTAGAGGAAACACACGAAATGATCTTTTGTGTTTACACACATGCATGTTACTAAGAACAAGATGATATGACAATGACAAGAATTCCTACAAACTCAACAAAGAGGTGTACTTCACAAGGTGGTCTTTACTTACCATACTTACCTTGAGATGATCATGCATTTGACAGAGCTTGAATTCGATCCTGATCTTTTCCATTACTTGGCCTCTTGGTCCTTCTCCCAAACTCCTTGGGAGTGATCTCAACATGTCACTTTTTCCTGTTGTCATTGAGCGATAGGTCAACATTGTTTCAGCAAGTAGTGAATGCTTCTGGAATGAGGAACTAGGAAGCTCATTTGCGTAGTTTCTGCATGCAAGACAAACAACGTATCTTGGACAACACTTCGTAGTCTTGAGGCACAAGAAACTGCTGTGGGATGGGAGTCCTGGGAGGACACCTCTACACAATTTATGAGATTAGTGTTGGCTGCCTAACTACTCTGCGCATTTATGGAGAGTAGTGTTGGCTGGGGTCTTTACAGGCAACAACCTTCCTGATAGGAGTACATGAAGTGAGTGTGAAATATGTGTATATGATGAAAACCACTCATACGTACACAATTCCCTTGAAGTAAAACAACATTCCCTTTGCATGAAAACCAACAACCCCTATGCCCAAAAATGACACATGATGCATAAATATGAGAATGCGGACAACTCTTAAGATCAAGGAGGGGAGCTTGAAATCATCAATGTACCAATAAGTGACCAAGGATGATTGATCACAAGATCCAATGTAGGCTCCGAAATTTTCATTCGAGCCAAAATTTTGGAGGGTGGTTGTAGTCACTACAACATCCTCATATGAGATTTATTCTCAACACCATTCTTCTCCTTGTGTTCATGATTCGCTTGGATCTCCTCATCCTTTTTAGGGAGATATTTTAATAGAATATTTTGTGATTCTTTTATTTATTTGTTATATCTTCCTTATTCGCACATCATATTTTCTATTGCTTCCTTATTTTCATTAATATCATTTTATATTCCTTCGTTATTTTCATTCATATTATTTTCCATTTCTCTTTTAAAATTTTCTTGAGAACCTGAGAAATCCACCTTTTTCAACATACTAACATCCTTTTCATTAACTTTCTTCTATAATTGAGATAACCAAAATTATAGTTCTTCACTTTGTTTATAAGTCAAGGATGAACCTTTAGTAGATTTAATTGGTGTAATATATTTCTTTGAAGGCAATTTGGAGAACAATAATAGTATTCTTCGTTAACACAACTTACAATCTCCAAAAAAGGGGGATATTTTAATCAACAATTAGGTCTTTTGTAAGTTATATACCTTAATTTGGAGAATATCTAAATGGTTGATGTTTTTCTTCATATATCTATGATATTTGAGTCCTTCTAGATCTAAAACTTTGGTCTATAATACTCTGATATGTCTTTTCTACAATTCCATAGGTGTGAAAAGAGTATGATGTGCCAAGTGAAATTTGTGGTAACTTTCCCAAAACTTGTTGATTTTTGGCCTCTCCCTTTGAGAAAAATTGTATAGCCTAACACATATTGAATTATTCAAATGTAATTTTGAAACCTATGCTTAAGGTACTTGTTTATGTATCTTGAAACCACTAAAGATTTCATAGTCTAAAAATTCCCCCCAAAAATAGAAAAAATACCAAGCTGACTTGTATCTAAAATTATAGTGAAAATATATAACACTTCATCAAAATTTTCGTTGTGATTTCTCCTTAATGTGGTCCAAGTTTCATAGTCTAAAATCTTACAGGATAAAAAGCACAGTGAAAATTATGAACTAACCTATTTGAGACTGATTTCAAGAGCATTCAGGGACGTTGGATTCCTTAGGGCATATATTTGAATATATTGTGAATCAATATCTAAAATTTAAATCAAATATTAATCGAGATATCTCATCAATATTATTCAAGTTTTACCATCTCTCTCTCTCTCTCTCTCTCTCTCTCTCTCTCTCTCTCTATATATATATATATATATATATATATAGAGAGAGAGAGAGAGAGAGAGAGAGAGAGAGAGAGGATTCCACAATGACATGTTTTATGTAGTAAAACCTTAGGATCATGATCTTTAATAATGAAAGTTATGGACCTTGTGACTTAAAAATGATAAGAAAACAATAATTATAGTACTCTTTAAGGGGGGAGTCCCTTTCTATGTTAGGGCCATATAATACTAGTGTAGCCCCCTTATTTTTATTGTTAGTGTAGCCTCTTATTGTTATTGTTGTGCCCATGTAGTCCCCATATTGTTATTGTTGTGCCCCATAGAAGCCCACTATTGTTATTATTGTGCCCTTACATTATTATTGTTATGTAGGATTTGATTATATTGTGACCCCTTAGACTCCTATATATATCAAGGAGGCTTTGTCATTTGTATCAAAAAAGAATTGTTAATCTATGTGATTTAAAGAAGGTTTCCCCATCAAAGAGGTTATTTCTCAAGTCATTGATCTATGATTTATTCTATTTTGTCATCTTGTTTCATAACATTTGGTATCAAATATTTGGATTCTAGGGTTTCGCTACTTCAAATAGGTTGTCTTGGTATTTTCGCTACAATTGTTTTATAAGAGGATTCAAAAGCTAAAATTTTGACCACGTGCAGCTAAAATCTTGGGAAAATTGGTGTAAAAATTTCAAATCTTGGTTCACTATATTTTCTGAGAAATGGTCCGAAGAAGTTAAGGTTTTTGCAGGCTCCAAAATTCAATCCCAAACGTGCGACCTACGGAAAATTGTCATAACTTTTTCTCTGATAGTTGGATTTGAATTTTGTAAAATGTGACTAAAATTTCATGAATTGTAGCTTTTTTTGTATCACGTTCAGGGCCAAAGGTCAAAACAGTGACATGTGGAACTCTGTACAAGTTCGCTCTACTAAACTAGTCAATAATCAGGCCATCGTGGGATATTGGGCATAACGTTTTCTTGAAGAATCTAATCTTAGTTAGACTTATGGCATTACAAATAATACTCAGATGGCTACCACAAGATCAAATTTCAGACCTTGGAGATCTAAAATTACAGATATACAACAATTTCAATATCTACCTCAAAAAAACTAGCAAAAAGGTGTGTATAACACAAAGGGCATAAAGAAGCATAGATATCATTATTTCATTCCAATATTCCTTTAAGAAAGAAAATGGACACAACCAATAAGAAACCATAAAGCTCTAAGATGATGCATGAAGAAGAGGAAGAAGTGCAACATGATATATCAAAATTACGAGACCAAGTGCAACAATTTTTTCTCTCATAAAGAGTAACCAAAAATGAATTGGAAGCGATGATGAATATTAAGATTGATGGTTTAAAATGGAACATGGATGGTTTATAATCAAAAGTAAAAATAGTAATGGAATATTTGAAGGATGGTTTAAAAGAATAAATGGAAGGTTTGACAAAGTTTCTACAGGAAATGCTTCCTAGTGGTGACAAGGTACTCCATGAAACTCATGATGAAACAAAAAGGAATGTTAATCATTATTTTAGAGACTCTAACTTTGGATTGAAGACTAACCACATTCCAAATATTTATATGAGGAATTTTGATGGAAAATATCCGATAACATGGATACTACAGATGGAACAATTCTTTGATCTACCTGATGTGTCGAACACACAAAAGGTACACATTACATCTTTATATTTAGAACAAAATCAAATTGTGTGCTATCAATTAATTTGTTCTCGTAAATCAATTGTCACTTGGACAATTTTTTAGGAAGAATTGGTGGCACATTATGAGGATACAAATATCAATACCTTATTTAATGAATTGATAAATTTCAAATAAAAGGGCTCAATGGAAGAGAACATTGAGGACTTCCAAAGATTGAATATCAAGGTAAATGATAGTATAGAGGAGCATATGATTGATGTTTTCATAGGGAAATTAAAGGATAACATACAACATGAGGTTTTCCTTTGGGAACCCGATTCATTAGGGAAGGCATTAAAGGTGGCAAGACAAGTTGAAAGAAAAGTTATGGCAACAAGGAATTCTACCACTCACAACTATAAATATGGAAGTTTTGTTGCTACTAGCCTTCCTAAACCCACAAGGTGACACCACAACAAATGGAGGAAAAAAGAGAAAAAGGGCTTTGTTATAGTTTTGATATAAAATACACTAAAGGTCATAAGTGTGTTGAGAAGAAAACATTTTACATAGATTGTGAAGAGGAGAAATAAAAGGAATAAGAAGCATCAAAAGAAGAGGATATACACAAGGAACCAAACCCAGAAAAAGAAGAAATTAATCCATCGATATCGTGTAATACATTGGCAGGAATTACCACACCTCAAACTTTTAAGATAGAAGGATATGTCAAGAAGAAAAAGGTAATAGTGCTATTTGATTCAGGTGGTATCCATAAGTTTAGTCATTGTAAGATAGCCAAGGAAATGATTTTCTTTCTATATCCATAACTATAGTGTCAAGTGATGGTTGCAAATGGAGGAACTATAAGTTCATCTGGAAAGTTCCATAATATCAATATAACCATGGGAGAATATGTATGAAATATACCAATTCTTTCCATTCCAATGGGTGGTGCTGATATTGTACTAGGAGCCCAATGGTTACAATCTTTGGGGATGATAGCTTTTAATTTTAAAGAACTTTTCTTGAAATTGTTTTGGGAAGGGAAGGAAATTGAATTAAGGGCTGTCACACGAAAACTTGGAAGATAATTAGCTCTAATGGAATGAAAAATATTTTGAATAAGGAACAATGAGGGGTAATTGTAGAATAATGTTCACTATAAGTTCAAACATCTAAATCATATGTTTCTCTAGATTTCCAAAAAGTCTTGGACAATCATTCTAAGGTGTTTCAGAATCCCAAAGGTATCCCACCAATTTGCTATTATTTTCATTCTATTCACTTTATTCCAAGAATTTTTCCTCCAAACATCAGGCCTTACATATATCTGCATGCCCAAAAGAGTGAAATTGAACATATGGTTGCAGAAATGCTAGAGGCCAGCATAATTCAACATAGTCAAAGTTCTTTCTCCGCTCTAGTTGTATTGGTGTATAAGAAGGATGGATCATGGTGTATGTGTCTAGATTATAGGGATATCAACAAGCTCACTATTAAAGATAAAATTCCCATTCCTATCATCGACGAATTTTTGGATGAATTTCATGGAGCAATTGACTTCACCAAGTTGAATATTCATTTAGGGTACCATCAAATTAGAATGAAGATTAGAGACATTCTGAAAAAAACATTCAGAACTCATGAAGGTCATTATGAGTTTTTGGTCATATTTTTTTTACTTACTAATGCACCTTCCATATTTCAATGTTTGATGAATTCCATTTTCAAACTTTTCCTTAGAAATTTTGTGTTAGTATTTTTTTATGATATACTAATCTACAACAAGTCTGGGAAGGATCATGTTCAACATGTTGACAAGGTCCTCAAACTATTGGAGGAGAAACAATTATATCCAAAATCCTCAAAATGCTTCTTTGGAGTACAAGACGTGGAATATTTGGTTCATATTGAATCTCATGAGGGTATTAAGGTAGACCCTAAAAAAATTAAAGCCATTAACAATTGGAAAATCCCCACAATCCTAAAGCATCTTCGAGGATTTATTAGGTTGATAGGGTATTACCGCAAGTTAGTTAAGAATGATGGAAGAACATAAATGCTTCTAACAAAATTAGTGAAGAAAGATGCATTTTCTTGGACTCCAGAAGAAACTAAGGCCTTTAAACATCTTAAACATGCAATGTGCCAAACACTAGTCTCACCTACACTAGACTTCACAAAAACCTTTATCATGGAATGTGATGCCTCAGGAAATGGAATTGGTGTTGTTTTAATGCAATAAGAAAGACCCATTTCTTTTAAAAGTTATCCAATCAAGGGGGAGTATTTACAAAAACCTATTTATGAGAAGGAAATGGTGGAAATACTACATGCACTAAAGCAATGACGACCTTACATAATGGGAATACACTTCAAGGTAAAAACATATCATGATAGTCTTAAATACGTTTTGAAGCAAATATTATCTTAAGAAGAGCAGAAAAATGGGTCACAAAGATGTTTTCTTATGACTTTAAAATCATCTACAAAAAATGGAAGCAAAATTTTGTTGTAGATGCACTCTCAAGAAAGGATGAGGATGTGGAAGCATTACTCTATGCCATTTATATTATCCAACCTTATTGGATAATTGAAGCAAGGGATGAGTGGAAGAATGATGAAGAGGTGTGGACACTCTTTCAAAAGTTGTAACAAGCTCCTAGTACATCACATACATTTATCTGGAAAAATGATTCATTATGGTACAAAGATTGCTTATATATTTATACAAATTCCCAACTCAAACAAAATATTCTTTTGGAATTACACACCTCCCCCTTAGGAGGGCACTCATGATTTTTAAAAACTTACCACAGGGTCAAGAAGAAATATTTTTGGGATGGCCTTAAATATGACATTTAGAAGTTTGTGGCAAAATGTTTGGTTTGCCAGCAAAATAAAGTTGAGACAATTAATACCCCAGGTCTGTTAAAACCTTTATCCATTCCAATTCATTGTTGGGATGAGGTCTTAATGGATTTTATCACAGGTTTACCCAATTCTAAAGGAAAGAGTGTCATCATGGTGGTAGTTGATAGACTTACCAAATATGCACACTTTTGTGAATTATCTCATCCTTTTAAAGCCAATATAGTTTCTACTACATTTATGGAAACAATTCCAAAGCTACATGGAAACCCAAAATTATTGTAAGTGACATAGATCCCATTTTCACTGGAAATTTTTGGATGGAATTATTTTCTTGTCTTGTTACTCAATTAGCTCATATCTCATCTTATCATCCTCAATCTGACAAGAAAACTGAGATAATGAACAAATGTTTGGAAGGATATCTTTGTTTCTTTGTATCTGATAAACAAACACAATGGGTTCAATGGTTACCTCTTGTTAAATGGTGGTATAACACTTGCTTCCATAATGCAATAAAAATGATGCCATTTATGGAACTTTATGGATATCATCCACCATCCATCACATCATCTTGAATATAAAATTCAAAAGTTCAAGCAATGGAATACCACATAAATCATCAACAACAAGTTTTCCAACTTTAAAGGATAATGTCACTCTAGTGAATGAAACAACAAATAGATCAACATCATAGTGAAAGAAGTTTTGATGTAGGAAACTTGGTATTTTTATGGCTAAAAACATACAAATAAATGTACCTTAAGTAAGCTAAGAAGGATAATAGATTATCCCCCAAGTACTATGGTACTTACAAGGTGTTGGAAAAGATTAGTACTATGGCATACAAATTGGAGTTTCCTGCATCTTCTTGAGTACAACTAGTTTTCCATGTTTCATGCTTAAAGAAGGTTATCAATGACGCACTCCAAGTTCAAACAATTTTTCTAGAACTTGACAATGAAGAAAAAATCATATTGGAGCCTGAAGCATTCACGGAAACAAGAATTTGATAGCTACAAAATTGATCAATTTCAAAGTATCTTATTAAGTGGAAGAACTTACCCGCTAAAGAGTCCACATCGGAGGATGAGAATTTTATACAGATGCATCTAGAACTACTCAAGCATTGAGGAAAACACTTTTTTAAAGGAGAGGGGCATGTTAGGACCCTATAATACTATTGTAGCCCGCTTATTGTTATTGTTAGTGTAGCCTCCTATTTTCACTGTTGTGCCCATGTAGCCCCCATATTGTTATTGTTGTTCCCCATAGAAGCCCATTATCATTATTTTTGTGCCCTTACATTATTATTGTTATTTAGCCTCTAACTGTATTGTGACCCCTTAGACTTATATATATATATATATATATATATATATACCAAGGAGATATTTTCATTTATATCATCCAACAATTTTTCATTTATATCATGTAAAGGAGGTTCCCCCCTAGAATAGGCTATTTTTCAAGTCATTGATCTATATTTTGTTCTATTTTGTGAGTTGTTTGCATAAAATTTTACAATGAATACAATGTACAAGACAATATTTGATAACCCTAAGACTAGGTCTCCATTATGTGTGTGAGAGAGAGAGAGACAAATGGTACAATTATAATAAAATGTGACTTTGAGAGGGTGTTATGCTATATAAAAATATAACAATAGAAATGTAGTCACTCAATATCTAGGGCTTAATAATGGGTTTTAGGGATAACATGAGGATTATATAGGGTTTAACATCTAACTTAGTCACACATCTTACAAATTTTCTTGAAATGTTCAATCCCAATGGATTCTATATTTTAGAAGACCCTTACCTTGTTCCCATTGTGATATTCCAATTCCCATATGGTGTTGATGTTCTTTTTTATGATTAGATTTTTATTTTTTATTTTTTATAATTAGTATTTTTATCCTTTAATTCAATCCATAGGTATTGACGTTTAAGCCTCCACTCTTCCTGAATAAGTAATAATTTGGCTTTATGAGTCTCCAAGAATTGGCACATTTAAACGACATATTGAGACTATGTATTCACATTATGACTATTACAAAATGATTACAACTATTATTCAAATGCTCCTAATAGTCTATCCATACTTAGGTTCTGAACCTTTTCCTATTGTATAACAATCTTTTTTAACTGACAAAATGAATTAGAAAATTTAATATTGGTAGAGAGATTCAAATCTATGTGAAAATACCACCAATTTATATGAATTATGGTTTGAAATTCTTCCTCCTCATACAACATGGAGTTATACTTGAAAGGTGCACCAAATTTTATGTTCCTCTTTACCCAATTGTAAAAATATGTGGAAGTAATCTAAGCATTAAATATTCTTGATCCATGACTCTAGCCATATAATTTCTGAGAAGAATTAAGAGATGACTATAAATTACCAATGCGTTTTGAAAGACCATCCAACCCACATCTATTATTACATTGAGTACTTGACAAGTGGATGTGTTCAACATGGACCCATCCTATCAACTCCATTTTATCGACAAAAATATTTTCTACTCTATTCATTTATGTCAAAGAACCCCAAATCTCACCCATATTAAGGGTATAATTTAGGTCCCCTCCTATATGATGTTTCCATACCTAAAATTACATTTGGAAAATATTTATTCTAGAACTCATTTCCATCATAAGGAACATATATGTTAATGAGAGTTGACATTATTACATATACTTGATAGGAAACAAAATAATAATTAAGTACAATATTTGTAAATAAATCGATAATCAACCCTTTGGAGTATCCAATAAAGTCGATCCCTATGAAGTCCCTTCTATAAATAGACTTTTTATATATGCATTTATTGGAGCATGAGGCCTTATTATCTCATAAAAAAACACATTGTTTGTTCAACCCACTTCCACTAGGATTTTGAGGGATACTTTTTTTCTCCCTCCCATCCTAGCCATGGATATTATTAAACATGAATTTCATTTAAGGATGATCCCAAGGGGAAATCTTGCTCTAAAGACAACATATGTTAATATTTTCTCCCTTTTATTCAACTCCTTATGGCTTTCTCTTATGTATTTTTCAAGGTCGATTTCCACTTGGATTTCAATAGACCACTAGCCCTTTGTTGATTAAGCTTGAATCCCCATACAATGTATGTCCCCTTGAAAGCAATTGTAGATCTTAATAGATAAGCATATCTACCTAAAGGTTGAGTGAGAGAGCTTGAAAGTTCTGAATGAGGGGTGCCCCTAGAATGGGAGAGGTTAGGCCCTAATTTCCTAATTATACCAATTGAAGAAGAACCTGTTGGCATTATGACACAGGTTTGGCACTATGGCACAGGTGTTGTCCTTGATGGCAACTCACTCAAAGGGCAGAACACAGTTCAGGCTCTCAGAATGAAAGAAAATGAGGTATACGGTAGTTCCTCTTAACAAAGTCACGTACACACACGGGTGTACTGATCAAAAGACGCGTATACGTATGCACACACTCTCATGCAAAGAAAAGCACGTACATGTGGGAAAACTTATGGTTAGTCCATGGTATTTAGTCTAACGTATTTGAACCTATGGTTTTGGTCCTTGGTCTTACATCCAAAGTGTTGAACCCAGGTATTGAGTCCCTAGTATTGGATCTCTATGGTTTTGGACCATGGTTTGAGTAAGGCCTAAGTCTATAAAAAGGGAAGGAGATCATTTGGCAAGGGATCAACTGAAGCATTGAATATCTTATGAAGAGCAAGATCTAGAATACTATCATTGGGTTATGGTGCATAACTAGATTTGAATCAAGGAGGAACCTGAGCGCAAGGAGAAGGATAAGTTCTATTGATGGGTCAAGATCTTAAGGCGGTTTGAAGAGAAGTATCTTTGTGTAATTTTTGATCTGTTATATTTGGTGCATGACGTGATCTATAAATATGATAATCTGGGTATAACTAATGTCTGAATAAGTAAAAAGGATAAATTATATTTTATAGATTTGTACGCAGGTTCAGCACAGAAGAGGCACATATACACACTGGTTAAATAACTTAAAACAACGTATACACAGGATGGCCTTGATACAGAAGCATATGCACGCAGGTTCCTCATATTGAAGTAGCATATATCTCATGAAATATGTTTTAGCTGCTTCTGTTTATTGCTGCAGTGTTCTGGGTTCAGAATTGGTGTTTGGTTACTGGTACTGTTTTCTGGTTACAACATTCTGAGAAGTTATTGGTTGATTCAGTATTTGTTTGTACAAAGGACTTGGGTTAATGTAGATATACTTGATGTTTGATTGATATTTATGGATCCAGTCTGAAAATTTATGAAACATGGTCCCTGGAAGAAAAGAGAGGTTTGTAGCCTTCTGTAGGTCAGCACCTACGTACTAGTACCTCAGCTAGTACAAGAGCTAAGGGGGTTGTAGCTCCTTTCCAGGAGAAGCTAGAGAACGAGAGAAGGTCATAGCCTTCTGCAGGTAGCAGCCTGCGTACTGGTATAAGACTGCACCAGTACATAAACATTGTAAAAAGAAGTTTCTAATTGAAAGAAGATAGAGACAAATTGCAGCAGGGGGTTTTCACCCACATTGGGTTTCCACCCTATATCTTGTGTTCTTATGTGTGATTGCCTGTTCTGTTTTACTGTTCCTGGTTACTGTTCATATGGTTTGATGCATAGATCAATGATCAACATCTAAAGAATATTTTAAATTGCAAGTTTGCTCATATATGCTTGTTTCCTTAACTGAAGTTGCGTACATACGTGGTATTTACTAATTGAAGTAGAATATACAAATCTGATTGTGAAATGAAAAATAATTGACCTGATAATACTGATTCACCCCCCCTCTCAGTATTATTTCCAACAATTGGTATCAGAGCAGGTCCTTCAGAAGAAGCTTGATCGCTTGAAGGAAGATCCATCATCATGAGCAATTACGAGAAAGAGGCATCGATCAGGCCACCAATTTTTGATGGGAGCAATTTTGTCTATTGGAAGGTAAGAATCACAACATATCTTCAATCTCTTGGTACAGAAGTCTGGGATATCGTGGAAACAGGATACACATTTCCATCAGCAACCCCTACAGATATGGCTGGTAAGAAGCAGTATGAAACAAATGCAAAGGCTGTCAATACTCTATTAGGGAGTCTATCTCAATCAGAATTCGTTAAGGTTATGCATCTCAAAACTGCAAAAGAAATATGGGAAAATATCGTTCTGAGCTATGAAGGAGATGATCAGGTAAAACGAGCAAAACTACAAACTCTCAGAATTCAATATGAAAATCTTAGAATGTACAATGATGAAAGTGTGGCTAACTATTTCCTACATATAGATGAGATTTTTAATTGTATGAAAAATTTGGGTGAAGAAATAAAAGAAGTTGTTTTGGTTGAAAAGGTTCTAAGATCTTTGTCTTCTAATTTTGAATCAAATTTTTCTGCCATAAAAGAAAAATAGAATCTACAGAGCCTTACCATGTCACAGCTACATGGAATCCTAACCACTTACGAAATGAGAAAACGGGGACCATCAGACAAGAGAGAAGCCGCATTCAAAGCCTCAGGAAAAGGAGATTACAATGACTCAAGACATATGTCGGAAGAAGAGGAAGAATCAAATTTTGTCAAGAACCTTCAACGGGGTTCTAGAAGATTCAGAGGTAAGCTACATTTCAAATGTTTTTCTTGTGGAAGAGTCAATCACTATGCTGCCAAATGTTCTCATAAAGATAAGCTTGACAAAGGTAAGGAACCAGTTAGATGGAACAGAAAACAGAATGTAAGTAAGAAGAGCGATTACACACATGAAGACAGTGATGGACTTTCAAATAGTGATGAAGATGAACAAGGTAATGATTATAGACTTTTGATGGCTTTTGAAGATGATGATTTTTTGGATGCTATAGATGAAGAAGGTCTTTATGAAGAAATTTCTAAACTCAAAATTCGCTTAGAAGAGAAAAATATGATTACAGATACTCTGACATTCCAACTTGCTGAAATGGAGAAACACAATGAAAAGTTAGAATGTGAAATTGTGGGACTTAGAAAGGACATTGAGAAAACGAAAGCTCTTAATCTTAGATTTGCTAAAGGATCTGAAACTTTAGATGAGATTATCAAAGTGCAGCGTTCTCCTCTAATCAAGATAGGTCTTGGGTATACTAAAGACACATCTCAAGCACAGAAGCCATCTACCTCCAAAAGTTATCTTGAAGCTGCAAGGAGAAGTGAGCAGGTTGACAATCGACGGCAAAGGCACAATGAAGATCACCAGGTAAATCAGGGACAATTTACTTCAAGAATGAATAGAAATCACCAAGTAAATTGAGGGAAATCTACTTCAAGGATGAACATAAGATACAACCAACCATAGGTAAACATTATCAATTTACCTAAAGAATGAATGGCTATTACAATGGAAGGTTTGATGATCGCAGGAACTTCTTCAATGGCCAATGTTTCTCCTGTCATAACTTTGGACATAAAGCAGCTCAATGCGTTGCCTACAAGACCATCATGACCAGAGAAGCACAAAATCAAAGGAGTGTGACTGGAATCGTGAAAAGAACCTACAATAACTTTTCTGCTCTTGAAAATGAAATAGAATGTTCTATTTGTAACAACTTTGGTCATGAAGATTCTGAATGTAGGAGTAGGTTTCGGCAAACAACTCAGAAGGAGCAAGCTTTATTGAGCCCCAAAACATGGAGGAAGGGTAGGAAAATCAGTGGTACATCGATAGTGGATGCTCTAAATATATGACAGGTGATAAAGAAAAAATTCAATCATATAGCGCCTTAGAAAAGGAAAAGAAGGTCTCATTTGGAAATGACACCCCTGCATTCATAAAAGGTAAAGGTTCTGTTCTTTTGAAAGAAAAGGTCAAAGCTGGGAATGTTATGTATGTTGATGGCTTAAAGCATAATCTATTAAGTGTCAGTCAAATGTGTGATCAAGGAAATGAGGTAATATTTCAATCAAATGGATGTATTGTTCGTGAGCTTGATACAGGAGAAACAATGATCAAAGGCATAAGAACTCCAAATAATTTATACATACTCAAGGGTGGACAACAACAATGTTATCTTAGCAAGAATGATGAACACTGGATATGGCACAGAATATTGGGGCATTTAAGCTTCTCTTAGATAGTTTGGTAAGAAAACCAGAACTAATTTCCCTGAGAAGGAAGGATCAGCTAGCAGGCCACTTGAAATTGTCCATACTGATGTATGTGGTCCATCTAGGAAGAGGTCACCTCGAGGAGAAGAATACTTTATATTGTTCATTAATGACTTTTCCAGGATGTGTTGGTTAGGACTTATGAAGCATAAAGACGAAGCTTTCGAAAAGTTCAAAGAATTCAAAGCCTTGGTTGAAAATGAATCAGATCGCAGAATCAAATGCCTAAGGTTTGATAGAGGTGGGGAATTTACCTTGGATGAATTTTTTGATTTTTGTGAAGAACATGGAATAAGAAGGGAATTCTCTACTACAAGGACTCCTCAGCAAAATGGAGTAGTTGAAAGGATGAACTGTTACAGGGAAAAGTGTCTATGCAGAACTGCTAATCCCACTAAGGGTGGTAGCTACCTTAGAAACAAACAAAGTAAAACTACTTTCGTTTTCCTTATGAAAGATAGATGAGAGAAGAAGAAAGGAGACCAACCTCTGTCTTGCACTTCGTTCCTTGCTCGATTTCTCTCTCTTTTGATAGTACTTTGCTACTTGCTTTCTTGTATACCCAGCTTCACAGAGTACCTGTAGAATCAAAGCAGCATAACACTATACGAGAACATGGATCTATTATCATAAACAATCTAGGATCAGATGTAAATTGACCATACAAATGCATAAAACATAAATCACACAAGAGTATGGAGGAAAACTTGAATAGCTTTATTGATAATCAAGAAAGAGCCAAGAGAGTTACAACCAATTGTTCTGACCCAGCATCATCCTCTCAGCAAGTGAGCCCCTCTTCACCTCATGAAAAGCTTAGATCACCCAACACTATGATGTTGCCTCAAGAAACCAACAACAATTCCTTACAAGATGCAAAATTCCAGCCTCTGGATCTCTGGGATGAGGGATCCATATATAGATGTCTGCAAGGGAGATGAGTCAGCTTGTGATTTGATTAGTGTCTTCCCTCTGATAGTTCTTGCTTCCACTTGGAGATTGATGATCTCTTACTCATCCCTGGTCGAATTCAGAGAGGCAAGTGTCACAAGAGAAGTTTCTGGAAGATTCCATGCTTCTCCACCTCATGGATTGACACTGCCATTTGTCCCTCCTCACCCATCGCACCCCATAGAAGGGCTTTTTGAAATGAAACGCACCTACTGTGTGCATTTAGGTGAGATGCAATGCACTTTGCCTATGGAGCAGGTGAAATGGTCCAGTTTTGACCAGTTCTGAGCAGTTTTTCATGGAGAACTTCTGGGAGAAGCTGTAATCAGTTGACCTTGTTATTTTAGGGTTGGCACAACACTTTCAGGGACTTAGGAGCCCTTAGTTTATGGACATTTATGCTTGGGGTTGAAGTGCCCAAAAATGTCTATAACAGTTGCCCCCTAAAGCATGAGTTCGTTAATCTTTTTTGATGTCGGGTGAAATGCTTTATCATAAGGATCCGAAGTTCTTTCAAGCTGGAAGGAGACATGTAATAAGATACAATACAATACATTATCTTCATAATATTTTCATAATCTAGCTGAGGCGAGCATTCCCATGCTCAGCT
This sequence comes from Pinus tabuliformis, assembly GCA_031772625.1. Classification (NCBI taxonomy): domain Eukaryota; kingdom Viridiplantae; phylum Streptophyta; class Pinopsida; order Pinales; family Pinaceae; genus Pinus; species Pinus tabuliformis. Next base: position 430,797,613 of record CM062811.1, read on the forward strand.
TTATAAATTCATTTTCATGTACATAGGACAGACAATCGTCTGAGTGTAGACTGTGTTATCACTCAGGTTGTCCCTTTTGACTCCCAAAGGGATACGGCCGAGGTAACCAAAAACCAATCTTTGGACTGCAGGTCCTAGCCTACCTGCAGTCAGAGAGGGCTCTCTCTTTAGGATTTAGCTTTGTTTAAGGGATGATTTTAGGCTAGATATGATGCACATGGGTTTTGTTTGAGTTTTGGTGGGATGGTTGATGCTTCAGACAGAGTTGGCATGCGAAGGATGAGAAGTTCAGACCATTGGGCATGGAGTCAATGAATGTGAACTGAAGGGTGCGTTTTCCTTGGCAGAAGAGGGGAATATGGAGCAGGATAGCTACACATGGCACAAAGATTAATGCTGGAACAAAGATGAAATGGAGGTTGGGGGATGAGAGGCAATTAAGGATCTCTCATCCATCCAAAGAGGGAAAGTGGATGAATACTATATAGGAGCAATGAAGGATTCCTAAACAACATTCAGAAATGAGAAATAGCTTAAACATGATCAATTAAGTATGCATATTTATCACTAATTCAGAGGAAAACATAGGAAAGTTACAAGAATTGAGCACAGAGGGCATGAAAGCCAGCTCTGAACTATTCCTTCTTCCTGCAACTTAGATTATGATATACAGATGATACAGATACATATAAACTGATAAACAGAGGGAGGAAAGACTTATTGAACCATGAGCAAGCATATGAATTCCACATCAAGCTCTTCAGCCATTGAAAGCACAACCAGCCAGTTCAGATGCAAATATTCCAGCAATCTTTGATTACAGAAGTTCTTAAGCTTATAGCGCAAGTTTGGAATGAGAAATACAACCAACCAACCCTTTACACTATCCAGAGGGTGGTATAAAATAGAGAAAATATCTACAAAATATCTACAACAGCAGATCTGATAGCAGATCTGGAGAAATGAATGCTTCTAACCTAACATTTATTGCAAATAAATGAAAGAATGCCTATCTACCAGCTGCGCAGGGACTGCAGCCATAAGAATGAATAAATTATTGGTCTTTTGAGCAATGCGCTGGCACTTCTGCAATAACTATGCCTTGGGACTTACTGCGCTGCTCATATGTGTCTTTGTACACTGTCTCTACAAAATCTGGGCTTTAAACACTTGAATTGCCCCTCTAGGCGGTTCTGCTGCTGTAGAGTGGCTTTAATGCTCATAACTGTGATCTGGTGGGCTTTGATGGCTCTGAGCTGCTTTATTGACTTTGATGGGGGCCTCTTTAATGTTCTGCTGCTTCGGGCTGCTGATATTTTGATCTGATACTCTTTGCCGCTTCCTCTGATACACTTTGACACTGAATCAGGCCACTTACTCTCTCTGATACTCTTTAACTGTCTAATCGCCCCTTTATCTGCCAATTTAATGCAAGAATAACTGCTGCAAATGCTTTCGTGGCCTTTGGGATGCTATCGGCACTTGGCCGATCCAAAATGGTCTTTAAACTGATAAATCACTGGGCGGGCGCGGGCGTCGCATGTAAAACCTTTGAAAACGGCTCTTTTCACAAAATAGGCGGAAATACCTTTAAAACATGAATTTTATTGAAAAATTGGCACTGGAGGCAAACTGTTCACTGGATTAAATCCTGGCCGTTGGATCCGGCGCGGGCCGATCCAACGGTTGGCGCTAAATCGCAATATCGGCGTTGGGGCAGACCGGGGGGCGGCCACATAAAACCTCTGAAATGCGCGGACCCAAAATCCTCTATAAGCCCACTTTTTATTGATATCGAGTCCGGCCCATCGGCGAAACTCTTATCGGCGGGACAAACATTTGACCCCCGAAACCATCGGAACCGAAATGCTTTTACAGGCCCTCTTTATTTTATTTCGGGTCCGGCCCATCAGCGAACCCAAATCGGCGGATTTTAATAAAAATGATAAGCGGACCTGAAATCCTTCAAAACTGCATTTTATTGCTTTTCGGGCCCGGTATATGGAACCTACAGTAGCGACCCCTTTCGGACCCGATTTTCATTAAGCTTTGCTTTATTGTATTTCGGCTCCGGAATATCGGAGCACTCCCATTTCGTTATACAAAGGGCTCCTTTCGGACCCGAAAAATATATATGTCGTGCCTTATTATTATTTCGGCTCCGGCCAGTCGGAGCAATATATGGGGCAATGCGATAAAAAACGGGCTGTTTATCTGAGGGCCCAAATGGACGGCGGAGATTAAGTCGGCATTTCGCTATCGGCGGGGTCATGGGGTTGCCACATAGAAACGCCAAAACCCAGCGGACCCGAAATGCCTTTATGCCGCGCTATATTACTTTTCGGCTCCGCTGGTCGGAGCCATATGGGAGTGATGCGATTAAATATGGGCCGTTGATCTCTGGGCCTGAATGGGTGGCTGAGATTAACTTGGCGTTTCGCGTCAGAGGAGAGCATGGGGTGTGACTTCATTTTTGTTGCTATCGCCGAAATGGGGGTTGCGACTTAATACGGGCCGTCGGATCTGAGGCTTGATCGGACGGCCGCGATATGTATAATGCGATAAAGGGGAGATATGATAAGGGGGGCCTCCGATAGCGATATTGCATCAGAGGAGGGTTTAGGCCTATAAAAAAGGGGTTCATGCCTTGGGAAAGGTAAAACAAGGCCCAAAGATGGATTTTTATAAATATGAAGGGAAACTATGCAAAGGAATGAGTCCTTATGCATTTGGGAGATGGTTAGAGGGGGTATTGAGGGCTCTTGCTAAGTTTCAGATAAACTTAGCAATTCCCGAGGATGTATATGGTTATCTTTCAACCAGGGGGAGGGGATAAGTATATAGGGGAGTAATATACATATTTTTAGTAGGGGAAGGGGAAATAGATAGGGAGCTACATAGTAAAGTTAGTAGTTAACATGAAAAGTTGTAAGAAAGCGCTAAGTATGTGAATCTTAGGCTATTAAGAGGGAAAATGACTCATAGAAGCAGTATGGACCTTCCTTGAGTGAAGCAGATCTTCACCAAGGCAAATGATATGGAGAATGATGAAACTAAGAGGTATCAAGCAGATCTTGACCTCTTTGGGGGAAGTTAGTGAGTGATTTGGGGAAAGAGGAAGAAGGGGAGTTAGACATGCCTCGCTTGAAGTCCTCCAACTGAAAAATTGCCTCAAACCAAAAATGAATTGCTTACAAAAAATTGGAACACAGCAGTGGCATTTAGACTAGCACACTCTCATGGACACTTCTTTGGCCATCTGTAGCAAATATGGAGCATTGCAGCATGCGTAGTACGACATATTTGGCATGTAAAAAATGTCGATCATGAAAGATGATTAACCTGCTGCAGCAGGAGGCTAACAGTGGCTCCACTTGGGGATGGCTTTTCCTTGTGAAAAGCCAAGAATAGCAGGTCAGACTGCCTTGTATTCAATTGTTGCTGTATTCTGCAAAATTCCTTTGGCTGGCTGCCTTATTGATCCTACCTACCTACCTACCCTAACCAGCACTTACTTTGCTGTTAGGTGAAGTGAAATAACCAATGCAGCCATTTAAGCAAAATAGACATCAGTGAGCTTTGCTGCTTGTGCTTGCCGGTGAGAAAAACTGAGATCTTGCAATATGATGTGGCTTTGTTAATCTTTGAGAAGATCAGGAAGCTACTTACCTCCTTTGCTGTGTTTAAACACTGTACAAAACTGTCCTGCAACATATACGTACAATTGCTAGGCTGAAATAAAGAACTGTACAAAGGTTCAGGATCGCTACCATGCCTTGGAGTCGGGAGATCATCAACAACTCGATACTAAGCCTTGCAGCCTGCTAATGGAGAAAAGCGCTGATCTCTTTCATCATTCTGCCTGCCAGCAGATAGGTCATTTAAAACTTGCAGAGGTGCTTGCAATTTATTACAATCTGGCTCGAATAGGACTTGACTGATCTGCGCAGGCTGCTCCTCTTCTTCTTCTTCGAATAACTCAGATGGCTGAAAACAAAGAGGCAGGGGATCCACTTGGATCATTTGATCATATGCTGCTGCTTCTAAGTCTTCCTCAATTTGATATTCGATGGCTCTTTGGGGCTGCAAAACTAGAGGCAATACCTTTGGAACAATATTTTGATTAACCTCCAGGCGGTCAATAGCAACACAAGGTGGCACTTGATCATACACAGCATGATAATAAATTGAAAAGACTCAAAGCAAAATGGTAAAGTTCCTTCACTGAAATCAAAATTTTCTGCGCTTTCCTCCTTTACTTCATAGCTGAACTGGGCAAGCTGATCATTACATTCAAGCTGCTGAGCCTGAACTTCGCTTCCTGCCAAAATAGGATCTGATTCCTCTGCAAGTCTGATTTGGTCGTTAGGCTCATAATCATCATCATACAGATCATATTTGGGCAGAAAGTTGAAAGAAGAGAAGCTATTATATTCACACAGTATATCAGGAGACTCCTCCTTCACATATGGCTCTATGAATATGTCATCTGATTTGTGGTAGGTTTGTTCGTGAATGTCACTACTTTCCTCTTGCACAACAGATGTGTCCTGGCGCTCTAAACTTTCTACTTTCATTGTGATCAACTGCATCATTTCTTCTGACTTTTGTAACACACTATGAAGTCTTTCTTCTTGCTCTGCCTTGCGCTGTTTTTCCCTCATCTTCAGATTTGCCTCCACGTCCACTGCTATGTCCTGCATTTGTTTCAAAGTGGACGGGCATCTTTCTCTCAAACGGAATTCCATCTCTGGGTCAAAAGCTCTAGGATAGTGCAATAGAGCTAAATCAGGGGGAGGTCTTATATTCAAAGGCATAGAAAGATAAACTTGATTGAATCGATCAGAAAATTGCTGAACAGATTCATTTGGACGCCTTTCTAACTGATTATATTCTTCGATGAGCGAGAGGAAATTCATTTTAATCGTCCATCTATCAAGGAAGAGCTTGGAACACTACTGAAGATTAGAGATGCTGGCCTCAGGCAATGCTTTAAACCAAGTCCTAACTTCGCTTTGCAAAGAAAGGGCAAACAACCTAATACTAACATCCTCATCTTCCACTTCAAATATATTAAGATAGTCTTCAAAAGCCTGGATGTGTTTCTGGGCAGTAATACCATTCTCTCCATCAAATCTAGGGAGATACTCAGGATGATTTGCAGGCAGAGGATTAAGCACAGGAGGCAAAATGAGAGGCTTATATCTATTAGGAACTTTACGAGACACAGGAGTATATACAGGAACTGTAAGACTGGGCTCCATTTTTGGTTCCTCCTTGGTTGTATGATGATCTTCAACAACATTTGAAGGCTGCTGCTCTAATGTGCAAGGAGGCTTTTCAACAACATTTTCCAAAGGAAAATCATAAAAATCTGATATAGAATCGTCTTTAAAATACAATATACGCAGCAAAACTTTATGGAGAAAAAACATGACCTCTTGGATAGTAATCCAGGTCAAAAGCCCGATCTGCTCATATATCTCTTTTGGGTTCATTTCTCCAATGGAGTCTTTATTCTGAGTGGAGTCGCCACGTGGATGAATTAACCTTGAAGTGCCTGATCTCTGTCCACCGTCACAGATCAGAGCTAACCATGAGAAGCTCTGAAGAAAAGGGACACTTCCTCCAGAAAACAAGGCAAACTGGTCAAAATTGGGGGTTTAGAGTAATAAACAAATGATTCAGTTCCCCAGTGGAGTCGCCATTATGTTATCACTCAGGTTGTCCCTTTTGACTCCCAAAGGGATACGGCCGAGGTAACCACAAACCAATCTTTGGACTGCAGGTCCTAGCCTACCTGCAGTCAGAGATGGCTCTCTCTTTAGGATTTAGCTTTGTTTAAGGGATGATTTTAGGCTAGATATGATGCACATGGGTTTTGTTTGAGTTTTGGTGGGATGGTTGATGCTTCAGACAGAGTTGGCATGCGAAGGATGAGAAGTTCAGACCATTGGGCATGGAGTCAATGAATGTGAACTGAAGGGTGCGTTTTCCTTGGCAGAAGAGGGGAATATGGAGCAGGATAGCTACACATGGCACAATGATTAATGCTGGAACAAGGATGAAATGGAGGTTGGGGGATGAGAGGCAATTAAGGATCTCTCATCCAGCCAAAGAGGGAAAGTGGATGAAGACTATATAGGAGCAATGAAGGATTCCTAAACAGCATTCAGAAATGAGAAATAGCTTAAACATGATCAATTAAGTATGCATATTTATCACTAATTCAGAGGAAAACATAGGAAAGTTACAAGAATTGAGCACAGAGGGCATGAAAGCCAGCTCTGAACTATTCCTTCTTCCTTCAACTTAGATTATGATATACAGATGATACAGATACATATAAACTGATAAACAGAGGGAGGAAAGACTTATTGAACCATGAGCAAGCATATGAATTCCACATCAAGCTCTTCAGCCATTGAAAGCACAACCAGTCAGTTCAGATGCAAATATTCCAGCAATCTTTGATTACAGAAGTTCTTAAGCTTATAGCGCAAGTCTGGAATGAGAAATACAACCAACCAACCTTTACACTATCCAGAGGGTGGTATAAAATAAAGAAAATATCTACAAAATATCTACAACAGCAGATCTGATAGCAGATCTGGAGAAATGAATGCTTCTAACCTAACATTTATTGCAAATAAATGAAAGAATGCCTATCTACCAGCTGCGCAGGGACTGCAGCCATAAGAATGAATAAATTATTGGTCTTTTGAGCAATGCGCTGGCACTTCTGCAATAACTGTGCCTTGGGACTTGCTGCACTGCTCATATGTGTCTTTGTACACTGTCTCTGCAAAATCTGGGCTTTAAACACTTGAATTGCCCCTCTAGGTGGTTCTGCTGCTGTAGAGTGGCTTTAATGCTCATAAATGTGATCTGGTGGGCTTTGATGGCTCTGAGCTGCTTTATTGACTTTGATGGGGGTCTCTTTAATGTTCTGCTGCTTCGGGCTGCTGATATTTTGATCTGATACTCTTTGCCGCTTCCTCTGATACACTTTGACACTGAATCAGGCCACTTACTCTCTCTGATACTCTTTAATTGTATAATCGCCCCTTTATCTGCCAATTTAATGTAAGAATAACTGCTGCAAATGCTTCCGTGGCCTTTGGGATGCTATCGGCGCTTGGCCGATCCAAAATGGTCTTTAAACTGATAAATCACTGGGCGAGTGCGGGCGTCGCATGTAAAACCTTTGAAAACAGCCCTTTTCACAAAATAGGCGGAAATACCTTTAAAACATGAATTTTATTGAAAAATTGGCACTGGAGGCAAACAGTTCACTGGATTAAATCCTGGCCGTTGGATCCGGCGTGGGCCGATCCAACGACTGGCCCTAAATCGCAATATCATCATCGGGGCAGACCGGGGGGCGGCCACATAAAACCTCCGAAATGCGCGGACCCGAAATCCTCTATAAGCCCACTTTTTATTGATATCGGGTCCGACCCATCGGCGAAACTCTTATCGGCAGGACAAACATATGACCCTTGAAACCATCGGACCCGAAATGCTTTTACAGGCCCTCTTTATTTTATTTCGGGTCCGGCCCATCGGCGAACCCAAATCGGCGGATTTTAATAAAAATGATAAGCGGACCCGAAATCCTTCAAAACTGCATTTTATTGCTTTTCGGGCCCGGTATATGGAACCTACAGTAGCGACCCCTTTCGGACCCGATATTCATTAAGCTCTGCTTTATTGTATTTCGGCTCCGGAATATCAGAACACTCCCATTTCGCTGTACAAAGGGCTCCTTTCGGACCCGAAAAATATATATGTCGTGCCTTATTATTATTTCGGCTCTGGCCAGTCGGAGCAATATATGGGGCAATGCGATAAAAAACGGGCCGTTGATCTGAGGGCCCAAATGGATGGCGGAGATTAAGTCGGAATTTCGCTATCAGTGGGGTCATGGGGTTGCCACATAGAAACGCTGAAACCCATCGGACCCGAAATGCCTTTATGCCGCGCTATATTACTTTTCGGCTCCGCTGGTCGGAGCCATATGGGAGTGATGCGATTAAATATGGGCCGTTGATCTCTGGGCCTGAATGGGCGGCTGAGATTAACTCGGCGTTTCGCGTCGGAGGAGAGCATGGGGCGTGACTTCATTTTTGTTGCGATCACCGAAATGGGGGTTGCGACTTAATACGGGCCGTCGGATCTGAGGCTTGATCGGACGGCCGCGATATGTATAATGCGATAAAGGGGAGATATGATAAGGGGGGCCTCCAATAGCGATATTGCATCGGAGGAGAGGGAAATGGTGTTATATATATATGCGGCCAACACTGTTAGCACCTCCGACAGCGATATCGCGTCGGAGGGAGGGGATTCGGATCGGAGGAGGGTTTAGGCCTATAAAAAAGGGGTTCATGCCTTGGGAAAGGTAAAACAAGGCCCAAAGATGGATTTTTATACATATGAAGGGAAACTATGCAAAGGAATGAGTCCTTATGCATTTGGGAGATGGTTAGAGGGGGTATTGAGGGCTCTTGCTAAGTTTCAGATAAACTTAGCAATTCCCGAGGATGTATATGGTTATCTTTCAACCAGGGGGAGGGGATAAGTATATAGGGGAGTAATATACATAGTTTTAGTAGGGGAAGGGGAAATAGATAGGGAGCTACATAGTAAAGTTAGTAGTTAACATGAAAAGTGGTAAGAAAGCACTAAGTATGTGAATCTTAGGCTATTAAGAGGGAAAATGACTCATAGAAGCAGTATGGACCTTCCTTGAGTGAAGCAGATCTTCACCAAGGCAAATGATATGGAGAATGATGAAACTAAGAGGTATCAAGCAGATCTTGACCTCTTTGGGGGAAGTTAGTGAGTGATTTGGGGAAAGAGGAAGAAGGGGAGTTAGACATGCCTCGCTTGAAGTCCTCCAACTGAAAAATTGCCTCAAACCAAAAATGAATTGCTTACCAAAAATTGGAACACAGCAGTGGCATTTAGACTAGCACTCTCTCATGGACACTTCTTTGGCCATCTATAGCAAATATTGAGCATTGTAGCATGCATAGTACGACATATTTGGCATGTAAAAAATGTCGATCATGAAAGATGATTAACCTGCTACAGCAGGAGGCTAACAGAATGATGATTCTGGTAGAGCCATCATCCCTTAGATTGGATGATTATCTGTGCAGCAATGATGTACATTTGATGTCTTTATTTTCCTAAATATATATCGCAGCCCGAATGGATGAAACTAGATCCGGGGTCTTCAATATCGTTCGATCTTCACTCAAATTACAAGTCGGTCCATGTGAGAGATGTTTTGGAGTCGAACATGGAAAGACATCGCCTGATTACCAGCCAATGATGTAAGCTGTTAACAGGTGCGAGAGGAATCACTGATAATGATAATGATCCTCAAGGTACTGCAGTACAATTCACGCGGTGTGAATAAAGGACTTGGCATCGAACACCACGCAAAATCTTTCGGTTGAAGGTCATTGATGTAAACCTATCTCCGGAAGTGAGAAACTTGCCATTGAGGCATGCAAGCTTCAAAGTACTGAAAGGGGTGTTCCTAGATCGACTTCTTGGATAATGAGCTGATGTCGAAAAGAAGCGATCCATCATAGGAGGGCCTTAATGAATCCCACATCAATGACACGGAACGAAGCAAATGATTTTAATGGAGGTGAAAACGATCTGGTGATATAAGGTTCAGGGTGGCGGTCATGAAAGAATGGAGCGTAAATGTATTGCAGCGAGTGAGACACAGGTGAATTCTCTGAGTGACTTCTCCTGAACATATCGGCGACACTGACATGATGGATTGGTAGCATTAACCCCAAATGTGGATGGTGTGATGTGACCATGGTGATGTGATCAGTGAATGAAACAACCCAACCCAACTTGGATGCGGAGTGAAAGTATCATGTTCAAGAGCGACTTGCTACCAACAAAGTTTCTTCAAGTTTTCTTCCCAATTTTTCCCCAGTCATTGCTGACCAGTACCTCTTTATTTTTGTCAAGCTTGAGGAGGATAACATATGCTTGTTCTATAATTTTCCCTTCGGGCAAACCCATCGCTATGTTTTAACGAGCCTAGCGATAGTGAAACTTGTTCTTGTCTGTTATGGACAAGTTTGTCGCTATTAGGTTTTAACGAGTTTAACGACAAAGATAACTCGGTCCTTTTCAATTTTAGAGAGTCTGAAAAGGGACGTAAAGGAAACTCCAAAAATCCTTTTTCATCATCTAATCCCTTAAGTCCAAAAAAGTATAAAACAATACAGAAGGGATGAATTTTCGGTACTTTTAACGAACTGAACAAAACAAGCGCTCGATCTTTTTGTGTAATAATCCCTCCGGTCCAAAAAGATTAAAATCTAAAGGAGGGATAACACTTCCGCTCACTTTAACGAGCTGGAGAGGCCAATGGCTCGGCAATCTTTTCATATTTTATGAGTCAGTTGAAAAGAGCTTAAAGGAGACTCGGCTTTGAGGAACGAGTGATAAATTTGGGTAGCAGCTGATTCTAGGTAAGGTTTGGAATTTCCCAATCACGACAGTGTTACAAGGATGGCTAACAGGATCACTCTTCGCAGCTTTTCCTCAAAAGGGGTAAACAATCAAATGGATGTGAATGATCGGCCAATACAAGGTGGAGGTGATGATGAGAACACGGCCAAGGCTTTAAAGGCTGAAGTACTACATTCACGATAGTTATTTACCAGAAATTGGTTCATTTTTTATTGAGCTTAAACGTTGGGGGAAACATTTGCTCATTGCTTATGTTTATTTTTTAACGAGCATGAAGTCCGCGTTAAAACTGCTCGATATAACAGTCATTTCTTGACTTTACCATAAATAGCTTTGTTCCTTAAAAGATTGTACTGTATGCTCAATAGCTTCATCAAACTAGTTAGAAATGAACAATATATGTTTGAAAAATGAGTTAGGACACTAATATTTTACTCGAATTAAGTAAAAAGTAATTTAAAAGTGTTTTTACCTCTCATTTTACCATTTTATTTGAACTTTGGCTTGTTGGAGCTTTGGAGGTGCTTTCCCCCTTTGATTTTCACCAGTTGATTCTGGGAGATTCTGTGGACGATTTTCGGCGCCGTCTGGACCAGGTAGGAGCTAAACCTGAGCTCTTTCATTTCATCCTTTCCATTTTGCATTCTGAGCCTGATTTTTGGTTTTTCTGAGCCTTTGGGGTTTGAAAAACTCACCCTGGCTCCATCGCACCCTTTCTATATCGAAAAGTGCATTGCATGTTGGCCTGTCCACTGGCCAATTGACATGCAACGCACCCAGAACACTACTGTAGGTGCGATGAGCGCAAGGAAGGAAATTTATGCATAGTTTTCAATGGAAATTTTTGCTTGTTTCTCACTAAATCAGGATCTAACTCTTCTCTTGTTTGTTTTCAGAGATTTATTGGAGAAAAATGACCATTACATGGCGAGAACGTGAGCATGAAGAAGATTACATGCTTGCTTTACATGATCTGGTTACAGTAAACGCACTGCAGAACTGTGGCCTGTTGAAGTTTTTACGCATCTCTAGCATGAGACAACAAATCAACTTGCTGCAGTATTTGCTCGATGCTTGGGATCCTATTAGCCAGGTGTTCCATATTAGGGTCAAATCCATCCCCTTGACTGTCGTGGACATCTATTTTCTGACCGGCTTATCGAGGCAGGGTGCCCTCATCTCCTTATCAGGTTCGACCCATGGGGGTGAATCTGTGAGAGATTACATTCACAGGTATTGCAGAGAGGGATCTCAGCCAAGTAAGGATGACAAGATCATCATCCGAGATGTCATTGATAGGTAACTGAGGACCATTCTGTTCACCTTTGGTAGGATGGCTAGTGGTGCGGCTCTTCATGTGGCCAACTGGTCTTATATGCAGTATGCCTTGGAATGTCTCGAACCGAAGGTGTTCAACTGGTGTGATGCAGTACTCCTTGTGATGAAAGAACAGTTGACCAAGGTGAAAAACAGAAGATTGAAGAACTTTGGTTATGGTTCTATTTTGACCGCTTTCGCCTTGGAAAAGATACCACTGATGCAGCCGCAGTATATTACACTTGGTTTACCTCCACCGACTGAACCACGTATGCAGAGATGGGTCGACCATATGTCTAGGCATGCTGGTCAGTCTCAGATTTCTTTTTCTGATACCTTCTTCGGGTGGTTCGATCGTCAGGAGATGGTTTATTCCGAGTACCCATATGCTGGTATGGACTTCCGGGGTGACCCAGATTTGGTACTGCTGGCTGGCGAACAGTGGGGTGCCATTGGTAAATTCTTTGACCATATTTCTGTTTATCGTTTTTCTTTTATAATTTCCTTTTGCTTTACTTTGTCAGACTAATCAAAACTCATGTGCTCATGCAGATGTTGGTCCCGTTCGGCCAGTAGTACGCCTGAGAGTGCCAGCTGCCGCTCCAGCAGGAGAGGCTGTGGGAAGGGCTATCCTTCGCGACCTTGATGTGGCCGAGACTCTTTCAGCATTACAAGATCAGGTCGAGGGCCTCACTCTTGGTATTCCAGATGTGAGGACTGACGAGCTGCCTTTGAGGTTGCAGCGACATACTACTGGCATGCCAAGTCGATGGACTAGGCTTTTACGCATGATTGCACAGGCGGTGACTTGTTATCACCAGCATCATTAGACTAGGGTGCCCCCTAGCGTTTTGAGTTTTGGGTCATTTGACCAATTTTGTCTTGGTTACAGAACATTATTTGTAAACCATAAACAATTATATATATATTTTTGATTTTCGGAGTTTTATTTTGGTTAAGTTACATGATCCTGATGCAAATATTGATGAGATGCTTCTTTTTATAAATGTTGCAAATGTATATCTAACACATAATTTGCCAATGAGTCAGTTAATGTGTTTAAGCTTCTGGAAATATGCTGATATTGAATAAAATCAAATTGCCTTTCCAAAATCTTGACCCTTAGGAACATGCGATAGATAGCTGGATTTCGGACGGAGTAGATACCAGTGAGCTGTAGTATGATGAGCTGTGAGTCTAGCCTGACGACTAGTCGGCGTATGCCATGTGTGATGGCATCAGAGAGAAGTTCTATCAACACGCTATATTCAACGATGTTATTCATTGATCGACCAATACATACCCCTCTGAAACTTACTAACTCACCGCTTGGATCAAAAATGGCCCAGGCCGCAGAAGATAGGTTCCCCGAACTACGACTTGCTTCGTCGGCATATCCAAAAAAAGATTCCAATAGGTTCGACATCTACGACAAATGTAAAAAGTGGATTTACTTGACCAAAACAAATACTTTAGCGAAAACAAAAATGTAACGAAAGCATATAGGTTATCACACTGAATCATGCGTAGTAACGCTTAAGGTACAACCCATTCTGAGGTTGTGCCAGTTGAATCCTGTCATAATCCATTAACTCGTAGGCTCCTTTTTCTAACACTCGCTTAACAATATAGGGCCCATCCATAAAGACTTGAATTTACCTGCTCCCAATTTATCGGATTCTTTGTCATAAAGCAAGACAGGTCACCTTCTGAGAAGACACAGGGTTTGACATTCTTGTCGAACTGTGCCTTGACTCGTTTCTTATGAGCTTTGTTAGCCAAAGCGCCATCACGACGGGTTTCATCCAATTGGATTAGTTCCAAGAAACGAGCCTCCTCTTCTGAATTTCCGGGGAGAAGGTTGATTGCAAGTTTGAGGGATGAGATTTCACATTGAACTGGTAAGATTGCTTCTAGGCCATACACCAGTTGGAAAGGTGTAAACCCGGTTGCGTTCCTTACCGATGTTCGATATGCCCACAAGGCTGAGTACAAGATCAGGTGCCAACTCCTTTTGTGGACTCCAATCATCCTTTGCAGCATGCACTTCAGGGCTTTGTTGATTGCTTCAACTTGTCCGTTGGCCTGCGGGTAATATGGAGTAGAGCTGTCGTGAGACAACCTTAATTTGGCAGCTAATTCGGCCATCATGTGATTGCGAAAATGCGATCCATGATCTGTGACTATAGCCTGTGGAATGCCGAATCTGGCGACTACATGATTGAAAAAGAAAAGGGCAGCTGTTTCACCAGTGTTATCTAATGTAGGCATCGCCTCGGCCCATTTGGTAAAATAGTCCACTGCGACTATAATATACCCATGCCCCCCGGTCGAGTAGGGGTTACATGTCATGAAATCGATGCCCCATTTGGAAAATGTCCCAACAGCAACTATTGGCTGCAGAGGTGCGGGTGGTCTTCTGGTTTTGCTATCGAAAATTTGACAGGCATGGCAACTTCTGACTGCGGTTATGAAATCTTTGAATATTGTTGGCCAGAAGTATCCTGCTCGTAAATTTTTTTGCGCCGTAGCGTAATCGAATTGATGCCCCCCACACGCGCCTGAATGGCAATCATTCAGGACTTTTTCGGTCTCCTCATGGGTGAGGCACCTCCTCAGAACTGTATTGACACCACGATGGTAAAGTGTATCGCCGACGATCATGTAGTCTTTTGATTGGTATCGAATACGTTTTTGTTTGGAGCGGGAAGTATTAGGCCTATATTTTTGGGTTTGGAGATAAATGATTATATCTCCATACCACGGATTGCTTGAAGATATCAGAAACAAAGATTCATCCATGATTGTTTCTTCGGATGTTTCATCGTTGGATGATGATGGGAGATCGCATAATAATTCTGCAAAAAATAGGGCTTTCTGTGACTTGGATTTTACAAATTCCAGATCAAACTCTTGTAGAATGGCTATCCATTTTGAATATTTTTTTCCCAGCAACTGTCGCGACAATATATAAGTCATGGGGTTGCAATCTGACAGAATGGTATTTTTTCGAAAGAGGACATAGTGTCGAAATCTCTGTATCGCTTGAACAGCTGCAAGCGCTAACTTTTCAACATAACAATATTTGCTTTCTGTATCATTTAAGTTCTTACTCAAATAATATATAGGATGTTCAATTCCGTTGTCTTCTTGAACTAAAACCATTGAGATGGTTGTATCTGCTGTAGCCAGATACAGGTTAAAGTATTTTTGATAATCGGGAGCGTACATTAATGATGCTTTCATTAGGGATCCTTTTAAAGCATCAAAGGAAGCTTGCGCAACCTGATCCCAGACGAAGGGCACTTCCTTTTTCAATAGACGTGTATAACCTTTAGCAAGTTCGACGTAATTTGGAATGAAACTCCTCAGAAAGTTTGCTTTCCCTTGGAGTTTCTGAATCTAAATAAAATTCGAAGGTGGAGGCAAATTTATGATTGCCTGAACCTTACATGGGTCGAGACGAATCTCGTCCTTTGAGACTACAAAGCCAAGTAAATGACCAGAACTGACACAGAACACACATTTGTGTGGATTGATTCGTATCTTGTAGTGTCGGAAACGTAGAAATATCGCTCTTAAATGCTGCGGATGATCAGTCCGCTTTCGCGAATGAGCTGGAAGGTTGTCGAGATGTGGTTGAATGATGTTTTTGATGTCATGGAAGGCATAATTCATTGCCCTTTGAAATGTTGCTCCTACGTTCTTTAAACCAAAGGGTAATTTGCGATATACGAATGTGCCCCACGGACAAATGAATGCACTCTTTGACTGGTCCTGTGGGCGGATATTTATTTGATTATACCCGGAGAATCCATCCATAAATGAAAATATTTCACATCTGGCGCACTCATCAATTATCTGGTCAATGAAGGGTGTAGGGTAGTTGTCTTTTGGACAAGCTTGATTTACATCCCTATAATCGACGCACACTCTAATCGTTCCTTGTTTTTTCATACCAGGAACAATGTTTGATACCCAATTGGTTAGAGGAACCGGGTAAATGAAACCAGCATGGAGAATCTTTTCAACTTCTGCCTTGATGGCAGCGGCTTTCTTGGGGTGCACCTGCCGTAGCCGTTGTCGTATTGGTTTGACATCTGGATACATCTTAATTTCGTGTTCAACGATACTCGAGTCAATGCCTGGCATTTCATTATATGACCAAGCAAATACATCTCTGAATTCGTGAAAAAGAGCGTTATATATTTCCAGTTCTGAAGGAGAACAACATTTGCCAACATAAATATTCTCTACAACATCTGTTTTGGTCGAGATATTTATGGCGATAGTCTCTTCAATGTTGGACAAGTTTCGCTCGGAATCCACCGTGTTTACAGTATTTGATAGGAAATAAAAAACTGAAGGATGATGAAGGTCATCAGGAGTATCTTCTTCACAATCCGGAAGAAGGGAATGATGGTGGTAATCTTCCCATGGTGCCCCTTCAATTACCATTGATTGAACAATTCCTTCGTCGGTGTAATGCACTCGCGACCAAGGATCTGAAGGGGTGCCATATTCCTTAGACCTATCTATCCAAACGCTTGATGATCATTGATTTGGGTTTTCCTCCCATGCCAGGAACATTGATTGCTACAATATTTCCATTGGGCTTGGAGGCAATACCTGCATATGATACATGTTTATATCGTTTTCTGAGATCTTTTCAATCGAAGATATCATATTGCAGGTTCCTACCGATGCTACTTCCGCCAGATTTATTGGAGGTGGAAGGGAAAAAGTTCCCATTAATATAGGGTATTTTAGTAGGCCTACTCCGATATTTTGAAGCGAATGGGGGCTTCCATGGATCATTGGAATGCTTCCTGTAACTTGAGAACTATTGGGAAGGAAGGTTTGTTGATCTACGATTGTAATCCCTCCTTGAAAGGGAAATGCAATCTTCCTAAAATAGGTCGACACAACAGTAACCATAGCATATATCCATGGTCTTCCCAGTAGGATGTTGTAATCGAGGTTTCTGTTGATTACTTCGACATCTATTTCCACTGTTTTCCCTCCTAGTTCAACTTGCAAGTTACTTAGAATACCATATGGGGTATACGTTCGTCCGTCGAATGCTTTTAATGTCGTCGAAGATCGCGACAAGGTTGGAGATCCTAAAGTTTTCCAGCAACTCATCGACATAATACATGTAGATGCTCCCTCATCAATAATTGTTCGATGAACAGTTTTGTTGAGGGCTTTCACTTGAACGAGGAAAGCTAGTTGAGCTGGTAACTGAGGATCATATCCTTTATGATTAAAGGACACAAGATTGGAATCCTTTGGGTCTATCCCACCGATAGCTGATAATAAAGCCTGCTTTTGGGATGGGAAATTTTGCAGTAACTTAAGTGTCGACATAGCAGATGGCGATTGGGCCAGATCTTCCACTATATTATAATGCTGTGCTGCTCTAGCACGAGGATTAAATGCCGACTTCTGTACTACTCCCTTTGGCAGTTTTATTGTCAGTTCAGGAATGATGGGTGGCGCAACTTCTGTCGAAGTCGTTGTCGAACTACTAGGTTGATCTTTATCCTTGTTTTTCGACAGCTGTGGATTCCAATAATCTTTATTCCTTGTCGATATCAAAGCATTATTTTGCTGTTTGGAAACCGACAACATCAGCACTTGAGACGGGGAAGCATTTCCACTGTCAACCAGATTTGTCCCTGGGTTCGGAAACGGATTAGTTAATACTACCGAGGTTTTTGAATTCTTGAAGAATTTTTTAAGCTCAGCTCTGTGTGGACAATCTGATGTCCAATGATCCTCATTGCATATAAAGCATGGATTTTTTGGTTTACTATTCCCAGGGGGGTTTGCAGAAGATTTTTCAGGTGATGATTCTTCCTGTTTCTTCTTTTTCCCTTTGTTTTTCTTCTTTCCTCCTGGTTGCTTGGTTTCTTTGCCTTTATCTATCGAGACGGCATTTACTTCCGAGGCAAGAAGTTATTCTTTTTCATTTTGACTGGAAATCTTACGGGCCTTTTTAGATGTAGCCTTTGTTGATCTCGTGTCTGTTGCGCCAATCACGCCATCACCGGCATGAGAGTCATTGTTTGATTTAGGAGGAGGAGGGACCGAGAATTCCGATCTGGGAGCATCAGGTATTTATCATAGAGCGTGCCAGACTGAGTTTAAATTAAGTCCAAATATTTCACACGAGCAATAACTTGCTCTTCGGTGACGACTCCCCCTTTTGCCACATCTTCTGTAATGGAAGGTAACAAAGACTTAATAAACCATTCAGCTAAAAGATGATTAGGAACATATGTTTTTACCATTCTACAACGACGTCGCCACTCATGAATATGATCAGATATGTGAGTGGTCATTGTTTGTTTGAAATTGGTAAGAAGTTCTATTCCCATTTCGTACCTTATTGGTAACTGAAAATAGGTTAAAAAGGTTGTGGCTAGGGTACTGAAGTTGTCAAACGAAGCTCTGGGAAATTCAATATACCATTTGGCTGCTGGACTAGTTAACGTCCTCTGAAAAAGGCGAAGCCTAATCGAATCATCGTTTAAGATGTTTGATGGACACCACAGATGAAAGGTCATCACATGATTCGACGAATCTTCACCCGGATTTCCATTAAATTTAGGAATATCTGACAGAAGTTTATGCGGAATCACTGGCCACCAAGGAGCGTAAGCGATTGGATCGTTTGTTAACCGATTTAGATCCGGTAACTCTAAAGTCGCCACGAAGGGTAACTGTTGATTCAGGTTAGGCGAAGCATACCCGGGATAAGATGGAATCGCCTGAGCAGTTGGTCTTTGCATACCGGCATAATGCATTTGATGCTGGTAACTTTGGTAAGGTTGGTGGGCATAACCATTGTAGAATGATTGATTTTGACCGTTTTGAATATACGGCTGCCCACTATTTGCAAAGATTTGTTGCTCAGATCCTTGGTATACTTGTTGGAATTGCGGTTGTTATTATTGCACCAGCCATGGTTGTGAAGCCATGTGCTGTTGCCCGATACTAACTGTTTGACCAAGATGAGGGCTAATTGTACCCGTTTGGGCCTGTGTCATTCCACCAGTCGGAGATTGTGGTTGAGTCGCAGGGTCAAGAGGCTGTTGCATTACAGCCTGAGAAACCTGAGGTTGGCATACAACAGGCAACGCTTGTACTTGCGACACCGTCACAATAGCTGGTGTAGTTGGTATATTTGACGTAGGTAAACATTGTTGCATTGAATATACAACTCTTGGTTGTTGAGGCAGTATCAACACCCAACCGCTAGATGTAATTCTAGCGTAACCTGAATTTTGTTGTGAACTCCCATATGGCTGTCCTCCCGGAGGTGACAATGAAAGGGTATACTGCCCCCCGTACGACGGTAATCCAGTACTTAAAGGAATGGTTTTCCCTTGAGGACCGGACTGCCCAAATTGACATCCTGAAGGATGAATTTGTTAAGACTCAACATAAGAGTTTCCGGATATTATTCTGGATGAACAAACAGGAATGGAGCATACTTTCGAAATAGCCCCTTCTAGCGATTGAGAGCTGGTTGGGACGGATGGTATACCGGCGAACATTGTTGGAGTAACAACAGGAAGTTCTGCCGTCGCTATGTCGAACGACATAGTCCTAGATGTCGATGGTTGTTCAGACATTTCTAGTCTATCCAAAAGATTACCTAGCGATTCTACAGGAGCTTTCGATGGCGGTAGACTAATTTCTGATGAAGAAGGATACAGAGTGATCCCGACTCCAAATTGCGATGGAGCACTAGATGTAGGATCCTCCACAATCTCTTCTATAGCAATCAGACCAGGTGGAAGAGGTAGACCGTCAGGTTCGTAAAATATTTTTGGTGTCGAAGAAGGTACGGAATCTGCAGCGACAGATTTTTGGGGAATAACACTCTTTTAAACCGGTTGTAGATGAAACTGGTTCAGTAACACAAGTGTTTACCTTCAAACTAGGATCAGAGCTACTGTCCCTCGGTGGCTGCTGAACTTCTTCTGTAAAGGCAGGGATACTAGAAATGTTTGGAGTAACTGGAGCCTCTGATGGTGTTGGAACACTTGTTCTAACTTTACCAGGAGATTTGGAACCAGTTAAATTAGTTCGCTTTGTCCGTAATAGTTTCAATTCCGGAGACAAAGATGGTTGACTCGTAAGCCTCCGCGAATGACGGGGTTTGAATTGACTTTCTTCCACGATTGCGGATTACTCGATCAACTAAAAATCAAGGGGAAGTATGTTTCCGAATTAGATGAATTTTAGACGCTTTGACACAAATTGTTTTTTCAATTTTTAAGAGTCGAGAAAAAACAAAAGATGACTCTAGTCGCCTTTGATTTTTAATGAGCCTGAAGTGACATGTGCTCAGATGGACCTTTTCCATTAAGGAGTCTGAAAAGGAACGAAAGGGACTACTCTGGAAATCTAGCTATAGGGATTACCAAACCAATCGCAAAACTACAGAATACTTTTTACGGTACGACAATCAATCTTTCCGAATGCTGTGTTCAGCGAATTGCGATCGATAGGGTGGCAGACACGGCTTCCTATGGATAAAGGATTAAGCCTATTGTAGTCTCCCAAAATATACTCGATGGTACGTGGGAGCACAAGTTCGTATTGGCACTTATTGTCTCAAAGTGGAGGAATCACCCGACCAACAGTGAGAACAACAGTTACCAGGCTTTACGACGCCGGAATACGTCTCTAGCCTAGACTTCTAGATGTTGTGCGTTAGGTTCCAAAGCGTTGTTAGATTCATTAAATTTATTTTATAGTTGATCTTGCTTAAGAAATTTTCCTTTCAGGTTCACCACGTGATGTAGATGTACAATTCCTAAAATGCAATCTAAGATGATAAACAGTCGTTTTATCTTCTTTGTGCAATGAAAATCCTAGCTACTAAGGAAAGAGAGACAGTATTCTTTTAGCAAAGAGCATAGAGCACACACTATATGCATTGTCCTAAATCAAACCAATCAAATAGTCTAAATGCAAATGCACATGCATGTATTTTTTTTCAGCCTTCTTAATATGTGAATGATAAAAAGAAAGCTAATGCGCAAATCTAAATTATCTTTCAAAGCGACAATTACTAACAAGTTTATTTTCAAAATCAAAATGAAGACAATGACAACACTTTGCGATTTGGAAATGAAAACTTGCTTTCGACACTAGAAAAACTACTAATTCAGATCAAATACAATAGTAACAGGGTAATCGACTATCAAGAGTAATCAAACTCTCTTCTATGACTGAAAACGACACTTGCAACACTTTCAAATCAAGAAATGACAGTACAATTACATTACTTCTTTGTAAAGGAGAACTGAAAATGACTCAACAAATACATAAAAACATTTACAGTTCTTTGCACAATGGAGGTAGAATAACAGCAAGGAAAGGGGTTTCAAACAGAGGTGTACTGACTATAGGTAGCAAAACTCCTGAATAGATCTGAAAAGAGTGAACACAGAAACCAAAATTCAGGAACAAGACCTTGTCTGATCAGCGCACCTGTAACACAGTGAATTTGAAACGCAGCGCACCTAATACACTCGGGAAGTGCGATGAATTTGAGATTCACAGAATAGACAGTGCACTGGAGTAGGGACGAGACTTTGATTGGGTTCTGGGTCACAATTTGTAGTTCAGTTAAGGGATTTTGGCGAGCAAGTGGTAATCAGTAAATCAATCACAGGGGTAGATCTAAGGAGGTTACTAGAGCCACCACAAGGGCAATTAGAGAGTTTGTAAATCAATTGTTTAATTCATAAACAAAACCTGGAGATTGACTGAAGCGACATTTATCTACTTTTCATTTGCATAGCAAATGCAGTTCAAAGGCTACCTGGCTCAACTTCAGGCTCCGTATGTAAGTTTATAAAGTAAACAAATGTAGATAAAAAAACAACCTAGTTCCTCCCCAGCGGAGTCGCCATTTTGTTACAGGGAAAATTGTCTATGCAGAACTGCTAATCCCACTAAGGGTGGTAGCTACCTTAGAAACAAACAAAGTAAAACTACTTACGTTTTCCTTTATGAAAGATAGATGAGAGAAGAATAAAGGAGACCAACCTCTGTCTTGCGCTTGGTTCCTTGCTCGATTTCTCTCTCTTCTGATAGTCCTTTGCTACTTGCTTTCTTGTATACCCAGCTTCACAGAGTACCTGTAGAATCAAAACAGCATAACACTATACGAGAACATGGATCTATTATCATAAACAATCTAGGATCAGATGTAAATTGACCATACAAATGCATAAAACATAAATCGCACAAGAGTATGGAGGAAAACTTGAATAGATTTATTGATAATCAAGAAAGAGCCAAGAGAGTTACAACCAATTGTTCTGACCCAGCATCATCCTCTCAGCAAGTGAGCCCCTCTTCGCCTCATGAAAATCTTAGATCACCCAAAACTATTATGTTGCCTCAAGAAACCAACAACAATTCCTTACAAGATGCAAAATTCCAGCCTCTGGATCTCTGGGATGAGGGATCCATATATAGATGTCTGCAAGGGAGATGAGTCAGCTTGTGATTTGATTAGTGTCTTCCCTCTGATAGTTCTTGCTTCCACTTGGAGATTGATGATCTCTTACTCATCCCTAGTCGAATTCAGAGAGGTAAGTGTCAAAGGAGAAGTTTCTGGAAGATTCCATGCTTCTCCACCTCGTGGATTGACACTGCCATTTGTCCCTCCTCGCCCATAGCACCCCATAGAAGGGCTTTTTGAAATGCAATGCACCTACTATGTGTATTTAGGTGAGATGCAACGCACTTTGCCTATGGAGCAGGTGAAATGGTCCAGTTTTGACCAGTTCTGAGCAGTTTTTCATGGAGAACTTCTAGGAGAAGCTGTAATCAGTTGACCTTGTTCTTTTAGGGGTTGGAACAACACTTTTAGGGACTTAGGAGCCCTTAGTTTATGGACATAGCAGTGCCCAAAAATGTCTATAACATGAATAGAATGGTTCAACAAATGGCTCGTGCTATGATTGATGAGTCTAGAACTCCCACAACCTTTTGGGGTGAAACCACATTTGCTGCAGTTACTATTCTCAACAAGACAAACGTCCAGGTAAACAACACTCAGACTCCTCGGGAACTTTGGTATGGTAAAACTCCCACGGTAAAATACTTCAAAATTTTTCGAAGCAAATGCTACATCAAAAAGATTGATGAAAACCTTGGCAAGTTTGAACCTAGAGCAGATGAAGGCATTCTCCTTGCTTACACTCCCCATAGCAAAGCATATAAGTGTTACAATAAAAGACTTGGAAAGATTGTTAAAAGTATTGATGTAGTGGTTGATGAAGAAGGAAACACTACTAGGAAAATAAAATCTGAAGACTTCGAAGATGATGAGGACTATCCTTCAACATCAAATCAGATTCATGATGAAGAAGAAACTCATGAGGCACCAGAAGAATAGATAAGGATAGAAGAAAAGACTCCATCCAGGTACGTTCAGAAGAATCATCCAGAAACTCAAATTTTGGGACAGAAAGAAGTAGGTGTACAAACAAGGAGAACCATTTCAGAAGCTTCAAGCTATCTAGCATTACTCTCCTCCACTGAACCACAAAATGTAAGAGAGGCATGCAAAGATGAACGCTGGGTCAAGGCCATGGAGGAAGAACTTGAGAAGATTGAAAAGAATAACACTTGGGAATTGGTTCCTAGACCAAAAGATAAGAATGTCATAGGAACAAAATGGATATTCAAAAACAAGCTAAATGAAAATGGAGATGTTATTAGAAAAAAGGCTAGACTTGTTTGTAAAGGGTATGCTCAACAAGAAGGCATAGATTTTAAAGAAACTTTTTCTCCAGTTGCTAGACTTGAGGCCATAATAATGTTCCTTGCTCTTTCTAGCTTTCAAAAGTTAAAAGTATTTCAAATGGACATGAAGTCTGCCTTTCTGAATGGAGATTTGGATGAAGAAGTGTATATTGAGCAACCAGATGGGTTTATTCTTGGAAATGATCCTAAACTAGTATGCAGACTCAAAAAGGCTCTCTATGGCCTTAAACAAGCTCCAAGAGCTTGGTATTATTGGTTGGATAAGTACCTCCATCAAAAAGGTTTTACAAAAGGATCAACAGAGAGCAATCTATATATACAAATTGACAATGATAAGTTGCTAGTACTTGTTGTATATGTTGATTATATCATCTTTGGTAGCAATGAAGAAGACATGAGTCAAAACTTTCCCTTGGTGATGCAAAAAGAACTTGAAATGTCCCTGCTTGGTGAGCTCACATATTTTCTTGGTTTACAAGTCCAACAAAACAAAGACAATGTTTTTCTATCACAAACCAAGTATCTCAAGAAGATCTTGAAGAAATATGGGATGGAGGATTCGAAACCAGTATGTACCCCTATGGTAATAGGATGCAGCCTCATTGCAAATGATGAATCATCAGCAGTGCATCAACCAACCTATAGATCCATGATTGGTAGTCTACTCTATCTAACATGCACCCAACCAGACATTATGCATGCAGTGGGAATAGTTGGAAGGTTTCAAGAAAATCCAAAGGAAACTCATCTTCAGGCAGTTAAGAGAATTTTCAAGTATCTTCAAGGAACTCAAAACTATGGTTTATGGTATCCTAGAGGTACAAATCTCACACTTCATGCATATACAGATGCAGATTGGGCAGGAAGCGTGGATGACAGAAAAAGCACTAGTGGTGGTGCATTCTTCATGGGTCCTAGATTAGTATCTTGGTTTAGCAAGAAATAGAGTTCAATTGCATTATCTACAGCTGAAGCAGAATATGTAGCTGCTGCATCTTGCTGCACACAACTCCTTTGGATGATGCAAACATTGCAAGACATGCAAATCTCTTGTACTCCACCTATCTCCATTTTTTGTGATAATACAAGTGCAATCAATATTTCAAAGAATCCCATCATGCATTCAAAGACCAAGCACATACCTATCAAGTATCATTTTCTCCGGGAACAAGTGCTTGAACAAAAGGTTAAATTGGAGTATGTTCCCTCTAAGGAACAAGTTGCTGACATACTCACCAAACCACTGCCCAGGGAGACATTTGAATACCTCATACAGAATCTGGGTGTAGTTGATGCATCATCTTGCTGCTGAATCTTGTCTGTTTCAGAGAAAAGTGGTTGTACGTGAGTTTCACGAGGAGGATCTGCATACATACACCGGTTTATGAAGATACAATCGCGTATATGACGGTTTAAAGAAAAACAGTGGGCCAACTTTAGGATGAAATGAGTCTGATATAGGTCTGGTAGAGACCATCTGGCACAAGTTCAGGGGGAGCATATACTCTTCTAATAATGCATTTTTGGCATTATCTTAGAAGATCTTGGTTTACATTCATAGTTGTTTTAATTTCAGGTGGAATAGGTGCATGCAGAAGAGCATGGTTGCTGGTATGAATGATGATTGAGGATTATGATGATTGATGATTGACAGATGCTAGTCTTGCTGTAGATATTTCATCTCTATGTCATGTATTTCTTTTCTTATCAAGGCCATGTAACGGCCTATCTTGGTTTGCCCACTATGCCTGGGATGGATGAAGTAATGTTCTTGTTGTTATCATGTGTAAATTCTTTGTCTATCCCCACTTGGTTGGGAGATGGATGTATGTATGAGTCTTTGGTGATAGGAAGGTCATTTATAATGTATAAAGTCATTTTTCTTTTGTAGAACATCTTCTTGTTGACCTTGCCTACAGTCAGGGGGAGCTTGGACAACACAACAGAGCAGAGATTTCAACATGTGTTCAGGGGGAGCATAACCCTTTGCCCTTGATGTCAAAGGGGGAGAATGATTTTGAGTGACTTGGGGTTGCCATCAAGTCCAAAGGGGGAGATTGTTGCATTATCACATAGATTTGGCACTATGGCATAGGTTTTGTCCTTGATGGCACCTCACTCAAAGGGTAGATCATAGTTCAGGCTCTCAGAATGAAAGAAAATGAGGTATATGCTAGTTCCTATTAACAAAATCGCGTATACATGTGGGTGTACCAATCAAAAGGTGCGTATACTTATGCACGCATTCTCATGCAAAGAAAATTGCGTACATGTGGGAAAACTTATGGTTGGTCCATGGTATTTAGTTTGACATATTTGAACCTATGGTTTTGGTCCTTGGTATTGCATCCAAAGTGTTGAACCCAGGTATTGAGTCCCTAGTATTGGATCTCTATGGTTTTGGACCATGGTTTGAGTAAGGCCTAAGTCTATAAAAAAGGAAGGAGATCATTTGGCAAGGGATCAACTGAAGCATTGAATACCTGATGAAGAGAAAGATCTAGAATACTATCATTGGGTTATGGTGCATAACTAGATCTGAATCAAGGAGGAACCTGAGTGAAAGGAGAAGTATAAGTTCTATTGATGGGTCAAGATCTTAAGGCGGTTTGAAGAGAAGTATCTTTGTGTAATTTTTGATCTGTTATATTTGGCGCATGATGTGATCTATAAATATGATAATCTGGGTATAACTAATGTTTGAATAAGTAAAAAGGATAAATTATCTTTTATAGATCTGTACGTAGGTTTAGCACAGCAGAGGCACGTATACACGCTAGTTCACTAACTTAAAACAGTGTATACGTAGGATGAATACCTTATGAAGAGAAAAATCTAGAATACTGTCATTGGGTTACGGTGCATAACTAGATCTGAATCAAGGAGGAACCTGAGCGCAAGGAGAAGGACAAGTTCTATTGATGGGTCAAGATCTTAAGGCGGTTTGAAGAGAAGTATCTTTGTGTAATTTTTGATCTGTTATTTTTGGCGAATGATGTGATCTATAAATATGATAATCTGGGTATAACTAATGTCTGAATAAGTAAAAAGGATAAATTATCTTTTATAGATCTGTACGTAGGTTCAGCATAGCAGAGGCATGTATACACGCTGGTTCACTAACTTAAAACATCATATACGTAGGATGGCCTTGATATAGAAGCGTATGCATGTAGGTTCCTCATATTGAAGCAGCGTATATCTCATGAAATATGTTTTAGCTGCTTTTTTTTGTTGTTGCAGTGTTTTGGGTTCGGAATTGGTGTTTGGTTACTGGTACTATTTTCTGGTTACAACATTCTGAGAAGTTATTGGTTGATTCAATATTTGTTTGTACAAAGGATTTTGGTTAATGCAGATATACTTGATGTTTGATTGATATTCATGGATCTAGTCTGAAAATTTATGAAACGTGGTCCACGGAAGAAAAGTGAAGTTTGTAGCCTTCCGTAGGTCAGCACCTACGTACTAGTACCTCAGCTAGTACAAGAGCTAAGGGGGTTGTAGCTCCCTTCCAGGAGAAGCTAGAGAACGAGAGAAGGTTGTAGCCTTCTGCAGGTAGTAGCCTTCGTACAGGTATAAGACTGCACTATTATAGAATCATTGTAGAAAGAAGTTTCTAATTGAAATAAGATAGAGACGAATTGCAGCAGGTGGTTTTCACCCACATTGGGTTTCCACCTTATATCTTGTGTTCTTATGTGTAATTGCCCATTCTGTTTTACTATTCTTGGTTACTGTTCATATGGTTTGATGCACAGATTAATGATGAACATCTAAAGAATAATTTAAATTACAAGTCTGCTCATATACGCTTGTTTCCTTAACTAAAGTTGTGTACATACACAGTATTTACTAACTGAAGTAGCGTATACAAATCTGATTGTGAAATGAAAAATAATTGACCTGATAATACTGATTTACCCCCCCCCCCCCCCCCCCTCAGTATTATTTCCAACAATTGGTATCAGAGCCGGTCCTTCAGAAGAAGCTTGATCGCTTGAAGGAAGATCCATCATCATGAGAAATTACGAGAAAGAGGCATCGATCAGGCAACCAATTTTTGATGGGAGAAATTTTGTCTATTGGAAGGTAAGAATCACAGCATATCTTCAATCTCTTGGTACAGAAGTCTAGGATATCGTGGAAATAGGATACACATTTCCATCAGTAACCCTTACAGATACGGCTGGTAAGAAGCAGTATGAAACAAATGCAAAGGCTGTCAATACTATATTAGGGAGTCTATCTCAATCAGAATTCGTCAAGGTTATGCAGCTCAAAACCGCAAAAGAAATATGGGACAAGATTGTTCTGAGCTATGAAGGAGATGATCAGGTAAAACGAGCAAAACTACAAACTCTCAGAATTCAATATGAAAATCTAAGAATGTACAATGATGAAAGTGTGGCTAACTATTTCCTACGTAAAGATGAGATTGTTAATTATATGAAAAATTTGGGTGAAGAAATAAAAGAAGTTGTTTTATGTTGAAAAGGTTCTAAGATCTTTGTCTTCTAAGTTTGAATCAAAAGTTTCTGCCATAGAAGAAAAACAGAATCTACAGAGCCTTACCATGTCACAGCTACACGGAATCCTAACCGCTTACAAAATGAGAAAAGGGGGACCATCAGACAAGAGAGAAGCCGCATTCAAAGCCTCAGGAAAAGGAGATTACAATGACTCAGGACATATGTCGGAAGAAGAGGAAGAATCAAATTTTGTCAAGAACCTTCAACGAGGTTCTGGAAGATTCAGAGGTAATCTACCTTTCAAATGTTTTTCTTGTGGAAGAGTCGGTCACTATGCTACCAAATGTCCTCATAAAGAAAATCTTGACAAAGGTAAGGAACCAGTTAGATGGAACAAAAAACAAAATGTAAGTAAGAAGAGCTATTACACACATGAAGACAGTGATGGACTTTCAAATAGTGATGAAGATGAACAAGGTAATGATTATATACTTTTGATGGCTTTTGAAGATGATGATTTTTTGGATGCTATAGATGAAGAAGGTCTTTATGAAGAAATTTCTAAACTCAAAATTTGCTTAGAAGAGAAAACTATGATTATAGATACTCTAACATTCCAACTTGCTGAAATGGAGAAACACAATGAAAAGTTAGAATGTGAAATTGTGGGACTTAGAAAGGACATTAAGAAAATGAAAGCTCTTAATCTTAGATTTGCTAAAGGATCTGAAACTTTAGATGAGATTATCAAAGTGCAGCATTCTCCTCTAATCAAGACAGGTCTTGGGTATACTAAAGAAACATCTCAAGCACAGAAGCTAATACCTCCAAAAGTTATCTTGAAGCTGCAAGGAGAAGTGAACATGTTTCTAATCGACAGCAAAGGCACAATGAAGATCACTAGGTAAATCAGGGACAATTTACTTCAAGAATGAACAGAAATCACCAAAATCGAGGGCTATCTACTTCAAGGATGAAAATAAGCTACAACCAACCACAGGTAAATCATTCTCAATTTACCTCAAGAATGAATGGCTATTACAATGGAAGGTTTGATGATCGCAAGAACTTCTTCAATGGCCAATGTTTCTCCTGTCATAACTTTGGACATAAAGCAGCTCAATGTGTTGACTACAAGACCATCATGACCAGAGAAGCACGAAATCAAAGGAGTGTGACTGGAATCATGAAAAGTTTTCTGCTCTTGAAAATGAAATAGAATGTTCTATCTGTAGCAAATTTGGTCATGAAGATTCTGAATGCAGGAGTAGGTTTCATGAAACAACTGAGAAGGAGCAAGCTTCATTGAGCCCCAAAACATGGAGGAAGAAAGAACCGCAACCAGAAAGATGTGGCATAGCCTTATATGCGGAAGGACAGGAAAATCAATGGTACATTGACAGTGGATGCTCTAAACATATGACAGGTGATAAAGAAAAACTTCAATCATATAACACCTTAGAAAAGGAAAAGAAGGTCTCATTTGGAAATGACACCCTTGCATTCATAAAAGGTAAAGGTTCTGTTCTTTTGAAGGAAAAGGCCAAAGCTAGGAATGTTATGTATGTTGATGGCTTAAATCATAATCTATTAAGTGTCAGTCAAATGTGTGATCAAGGAAATGAGGTAATATTTCGATCAAATGGATGTATTGTTCGTGATCTTGATACAGGATAAACAGAGATCAAAGGCATAAGAACTCCAAATAATTTATACATACTCAAGGGAGGACAACAACAATGCTATCTTAGCAAGAATGATGAACACTGGCTATGGCACAAAAGATTGGGGCATTTAAGCTTCTCTTAGATAAGTAAAGCATGTAAATATCAGGCGGTTCATGATCTCCCAGACATTAGAATTCCAGAAAATACAATATGCAAATCATGTCAGTTTGGTAAGCAAACCAGAACTAACTTCCCTGAGAAGGAAGGATCAGCTAGTAGGAAAATTGAACTTGTCCATACTGATGTATGTGGTCCATCTAGGAAAAGGTCACCTCGAGGAGAAGAATACTTTCTATTTTACATTGACGACTTTTCCAGGATGTGATGGTTATGACTTGTGAAGCATAAAGACGAAGCTTTGAAAAAGTTCAAGGCATTCAAAGCCTTGGTTGAAAATGAATCAGATCACAGAATCAAATGCCTCAGGTCTGATAGAGGTGGGGAATTTACCTCGGACAAATTTTTTGATTTTTTTGAATAACATGGAATAAGAAGGGAATTCTCTATTGCAAGGACTCCTCAACAAAATGGAGTAGTTGAAAGGATGAACAAAATGGTTAAACAAATGGCTTGTGCTATGCTTGATGAGTCTGGAACTCCCGCAACCTTCTGGGGTGAAGATGCATTTGCTGCAGTTACTGTTCTCAACAAGACAAATGTCCGGGTAAACAACACTCATACTCCTCATGAACTTTGGTATGGTAAGACTCCCACGGTAAAATACTTCAAATTTTTTTGAAGTAAATGCTACATCAAAAAGACTGATGAAAACCTTGGCAAGTTTGAACCTAGAGCAGATGAAGGCATTCTCCTTGGTTACTCTCCCCACAACAAAGCATATAAGTGTTACAATAAAATACTTGGAAAGATTGTTGAAAGTATTGATGTAGTGGTTGCTGAAGAAGGAAACACTCCTAGGCAAATAAAATCTGAAGACTTCGAAGATGATGAGGACAATCCTTCAACATCAAATCAGATTCATGATGAAGAAGAAACCCATGAGGCACCAGAAGAACATATAAGGATAGAAAAAAAGACTCCATCCAGGTACATTCAGAAGAATCATCCAGAAACTCAAATTTTGGGACAGAAAGAAGTAGGTGTACAAACAAGGAGAACCATTTCAGAAGCTTCAAGCTATCTAGCATTACTCTCCTCCACTGAACCACAAAATGTAAGAGAGGCATGCAAAGATGAATGCTGGGTCAAGGCCATGGAGGAAGAACTTGAGAAGATTGAAAAGAATAACACTTGGGAATTGGTTCCTAGACCAAAAGATAAGAATGTCATAGGAACAAAATGGATATTCAAAAACAAGCTGAATGAAAATGGAGATGTTATTAGAAACAAGGCTAGACTTGTTTGTAAAGGGTATGCTCAACAAGAAGGCATAGATTTTGAAGAAAATTTTTCTCCAGTTGCTAGACTTGAGGCCATAAGAATGTTCCTTGCTCTTTCTAGCTTTCAGAAGTTCAAAGTATTTCAAATGGACGTGAAGTCTACCTTTTCGAATGGAGACTTGGATGAAGAAGTGTATATTGAGCAACCAGATGGGTTTATTCTTGGAAATGATCCTAAACTTGTATGCAGACTCAAAAAAGGCTCTCTATGGCCTTAAACAAGCTCCAAGGGCTTGGTATTATCGGTTGGATAATTACCTCCATCAACAAGGTTTTACAAAAGGATCAACAAACAACAATCTATGTATAAAAATTGACAATGATAAGTTTCTAATACTTGTTGTATATGTTGATGATATCATCTTTGGTAGAAATGAAGAAGACATGAGTCAAAACTTTGTCTTGTTGATGTAAAAAGAATTTGAAATGTCCCTGCTTGGTGAGCTCACATATTTTCTTGGTTTACAAGTCCAACAAAACAAAGACGGTATTTTTATATCACAAACCAAGTATCTCAAGTAGATCTTGAAGAAATACGGGATGGAGGATTCGAAACCAGTATGTACCCCTATGGTAACAGGATGCAGCCTCAGCGCAAATGATGAATCAACAGCATTGCATCAACCAACCTATAGATCCATAATTGGTAGTCTGCTCTATCTTACAGGTACTCGACCAGACATTATGCATGCAGTGGGAACAGTTGGAAGGTTTCAAGCAAATCCAAAGGAAACTCATCTTCAAGCAGTTAAGAGAATTTTCAAGTATCTTCAAGGAACTCAAAACTATGGTTTATGGTATCCTAGAGGTACAAATCTCACACTTCATGCATATACAGATGCAGATTGGGCAGGAAGCGTGGATGACAGAAAAAGCACTAGCGGTGGTGCATTCTTCATGGGTCCTAGATTAGTATCTTGGTTCAACATGAAACAAAGTTCAATTGCATTATCTACAGCTGAAGTAGAATATGTAGCTACTGCATCTTGCTGCACACAACTCCTTTGGATGAGGCAAACATTGCAAGACATGCAAATTTCTTGTACTCCACCTATCTCCATTTTTTGTGATAATACAAGTGCAATCAGTATTTCTAAGAATCCCATCATGCATTCAAAGACCAAGCACATACCTATGAAGTATCATTTTCTCCAGGAACAAGTGCTTGAACAAATGGTTAAATTGGAGTATGCTCCCTCTAAGGAACAAGTTGCTGACATACTCACCAAACCACTGCCCAGGGAGACATTTGAATACCTCAGACAGAAGCTGGGGGTAGTTGATGCATCATCTTGCTGTTGAATCTTGTTTGTTTCAATGAAAAATGGTTGTACGCAAGTTTCATGAGGAGGATCTACATACATACGCCAGTTTATGAAGATACAATCACGTATATGATGGCTTAAAGAAAAACAGTGGGCCAGCTTCAGGATGAAAATAGTCTGATATAGGTTTGGCAGAGATCATCTGGCACAGGTTCAGGGGGAGCATATACTCTTCTAATAATGCATTTTTGGAATTATCTTAGAAGATCTTGGTTTACATTCACAGTTGTTTTAATTTCAGGTGGAACAGGTGCATGTGGAAGAGCATGGTTGCTGGTCTGAATGATGATTGAGGGTTATGATGATTGATGATTGAGAGATGCTTATCTTGCTGTAGTTATTTCATCTCTATGTCATGTATTTATTTTCTTATCATGGCCATGTAATAGCCTATCTTGGTTTCCACACTATGCCTGGGATGGATGAAGTAATGTTCTTGTTGTTATCATGTGTAAATTCTTGGTGTATCCCCACTTGGTTGGGAGATGGATGTATGTATGAGTATTTGGTGATAGGAAGGTCATTTATAATGTATAAATCCATGTTTATTTTGTAGAACATCTTCTTGCAGACCTTGCCTACAGTCAGGGGGAGCTTGTACAACACAGCAGAGTAGAGATTTCAGCATGTATTCAGGGGGAGCATAACCCTTTGCCCTTGTCAAAGGGGGAGAATGATTTTGAGTGACTTGGGGTTGCCATCAAGTCCAAAGGGGGAGATTGTTGGCATTATGACATAGGTTTGTCACTATGGCACAAGTGTTGTCCTTGATGGCAACTCACTCAAAGGGAAGATCACAGTTTAGGCTCTCAGAATGAATGAAAATGAGGTATACGCTAGTTCCTCTTAACAAAATCACGTATACATGCGGGTGTGCCGATCAAAAGGAACGTATACGTATGCACGCACTCTCATGCAAAGAAGAGTGCGTACATGTGGGAAAAATTATGGTTGGTCCATGGTATTTAGTCCGACATATTTGAACCTATGGTTTTGGTCCTTGGTATTGCATCCAAAGTGTTGAACCTAGGCATTGAGTCCCTAGTATTGGATCTCTATGGTTTTGGACCATGGTTTGAGTAAGGCATAAGTCTATAAAAAGGGAAGGAGATCATTTGGCAAGGGATCAATTGAAGCATTGAATATCTTATGAAGAGCAAGATCTAGAATACTGTCTTTGGGTTATGGTGCATATCTAGATCTGAATCAAGGAGGAACCTAAGTGCAAGGAGAAGGATAAGTTCTATTGATGGGTCAACATCTTAAGGTGGTGTTATAGACATTTTTGGGCACTGCAACCCCAATCATATATGTCCATAAACCAAGGGCTTCTGAGTTCCTAAAATTTTTGTTTCATGCCCTAAAGGAACAAGGTCAGCAGATTACATCATCTCCCAGAAGTTCTCCACAGAAAACTGCTCAGAATTGGTCAAAACTAGACCATACAGGTTGCTCAGTGCTAAGGGTGTGATGCATCTCACCTACCTAGTGTAAAAGGTGCGATGCATACTATAAAGCCCTTCTGTAGGGTGCGATGGGCGAGAATGGACAAATGGAAGAGACAATTTGCAAGGTGGACAATCATGGAATCTTCCAGAAACTTCTCCTGTGACACTTGCCTCTCTGAATTCACCCAGAGATGAGTACGAGATCATCAATCTCCAAGTGGAATCAAGAACTATCAGAGAGAAGACACTAATCAAAATCCTAGAAGCTGACTCACCTCCCTGCAATCATCTATATATGGATCCCTCACCCCAGAGATCTAGAGGTTGGAATTTTGTATCTTGTAAGGAAGTGTTGTTGGTTTCCTGGTGGAATATCATAGTGTTGGGTGATCTAAGCTTTTCATGAGGTGAAGAAGGGCTTTCATGCTGGGAGGATGATGCTGGGTCAGATCAATGGGTTGTAATCCTCTCTTCTAATCTTCACATCAATAAAACTATTCAAGTTTTACTCCACATTCTTGTATGTCTGATAGTATATGCATCTATGTGGTCAATATATATCTGGTCCTATATTGCTTATGATTTTAGATCTCTGCACTTTGAAGGTATTATGCTGCTTTGACTTTAGAGGTACTATTTGAAGCAGAGTGGTCAAGGGAGAAGCGGCAAAGACCTGCCGGTGAGGAGAAGGAACAAGCAAGGAACCGAGAGAAAAATTGAGGTTGGTATTCTTTGATCCTCTCCTATCTACTTCTCATAAAGGAAAATGAAAGTAACTTTAATCTGTTTGTTTCTAAGATAGCTACCCGTCTTAGTGGGACTAGCAGCTCTACATAGACACTAGATTTCCCGATAACAAAATGGCGACTCTGCTGGGGAGCGAATAGATTGTTTTCTTGTCTATATTTGTTTGTTTTATAAACTTACAGACGGAGCCTGAAGTCAAGCCAGCTAGCCTTCGAACTGCATTTGCTATGCAAGTGCAAAGTAGATCAATGCTCTTTTAGTCTATCTCCGGGTTTTGTTTATAAACTGAAAAATCGATTTGCAAACATCCTAATTGCCCTGGTGGTGGCTCTAGTAACCTCATTAGTTTAGCCCCTGTGATTTCTATTTATTGACTATCATTAGCTCGGCCTAAATCCCTGAACTAAGTTGCAAACTGTGACCAAAAACCAAGTTGAAGTCTCGTCCCTCGACCATCGCACTTTCTCCTCTTGGGAATCTGGATGCATTGCACCTCCCGTGTGTAGTAGGTGTGCTGCATCGCACTTTCCCTGTGTTGCAGGTGTGTTGATAAGATAAGACCTCTTCTGCTTCCAGATTTTGGTTTCTTTGTTCACTCTCTTCAGCTTTATTCAGGAGTTTTGCTGTCTATGATCGGTATACAACTGTGGAAACTCCCTTCCTTTGCATGATTCCGCCTCCATAGTACAAATAATTATGAAAGTTTTTATGTATTGTGCTTCATTTACAATTCTATTTTACAAAAAAGTAGCATAATCAAACTGCCGTCTTTTGATTTGGAAGTGTCGCAAGTGTCGTTTTTAGTCAAAGAAAAGAATCCTATCATTCTTGATGGTCGATTATACAGTTACTCTTGTATTTGATTTAAATTAGTGGTTTTTCAAGTGTCGAAAGCAGTTTTCAACTCAAAATCGCAAAGTGTCGTCATTATCTTCCTTTCGTGTTTTGAAGAAAAATTGTTAGTACTGTCACTTTGAAAAGATAATTCAGATTTGTACTTAACATTTTTCTTGTCATTCACACATTAAGAAGGCTGAAAACAAATACATGCATGTGCATCTTCTTTTAGATTGCTTGTTGATTTAGGATAGTGCATCTAGTGTGTGCTCTCTGCTCTATGTTGAAAGAATCTCATTTCTCTTTCCTTAGTAGCTAGGATTTGCATTGCAAGAAGAAGATCAAACGATTCTTTATCATCTTAGATTGCATTTTAGGAATTGTATATCTACATCACGCAGTGAACCTGAAAGGAAAACTTTTTAAGAAAGATCAACTATAAAATAAATTCAATGAACATAAAAATGCTTTGGAACCTAACGCACAACATCTAGAAGTCTAGGCTAGAGATGTATTCCGACATCGTAAAGCCTGGTAACTATCACTTTGATCGTAGGTTGGGTTATTCCTCCTCTTTGAGACGACAAGTGCCAGTATGGACTTGTGCTCCCATGTACCGTCGAGTATATATTGGGAGACCACAATAGGCTATATCCTTTATCCTTAGGAAGCCGTGTCTGTCGCCCTATCGATCGAAATGCACTGAACACAGCATTCGGGAAGATTGACTGCCATACTGTAAAAAGTATTCTGCAGTTTTGCGATTGGTTTGGTAATCCCTCCATCTAGATTTTCAGAGTTGTCTTTTTCGTTCCTTTTCAGACTCCTTAAAGGAAAAGGTCCATCTGAGCACTTGTCACTTTAGGCTCATTAAAAATCGAAGGTGACTAGAGTCATCTTTTGTTTTTTCTCGACTCTTAAAAATTGAAAAAGCAAGTTGTGTCAAAGCATCTAAAATTTATTTTAATCGGAATAATGTCACTGTTCCCCTCATTGGTCTTAGGTTGGGAAAATGGAGTCCACCAAACAAGGATTTCCCCTTGGAGGAAATCTTGGTCCTTTCTCCTCTTGCGGAGATGTTGGTGCACCTCATATGGCCACGTTGTCACTTCCAGGATTGATGATTGGCTTGCCAATATGGCTCTTCTCGACCTCCGTCGTTCAAAATAATGTGATTCCTGAACAATCAAGTCAGCAACTAGATGATACTAGAGTTACCCCCCAACCTTCTACTTCGTTCGTTTCTCCCTCTCCTCCTTCCTCTTCGCTTGATGAAGCTGGTAAAGCAAAAAATCAAGTAACTAAGAAGGAGAAGAAGGGGAAGGAGAAGAAGGAAAAGAAGAAGAAGGAGCCAAAGGCAAAAAGGGGTAACCATGCATCATCTAGCAAAAATCCACACACGGTACTGTCCAGACCTAAATCTCCATGTGTCATTTGCAAAGGGGACCACTATCATCAATATTGCCCTTGTATCCCCCAGATCTTAAGGGACTGGTCTCCTCGTTTGCACAATCCAGTGTCATAAACCTCTGACGATCATGTTGAAAGAACACCATCAACTAGTGAAAACGAAGTCTCTGGACAGAAAGGAAGATGTAAATTTCCTTGCAAACTGTGCTAAGGCAATCATGCTGTCCATTTTTGTCCCTTCCTAGACGAAGCTAAAAGAGTCTTGGATAACCGTCCCACTTCACCGCTACGGCTTCCTCCTGGATACAAGAAACTCTTGCCGAGTCCATCGCTAGTTCAAAGTCCGACCGACACAACTTTGTGGCTGGTCGAATCATTTATCACTGAAGATAAACCCGCTGAATCCATACAATATGAAAGTCAAAAGGTTGAGGTGGCAGTCGACCTGGTCTTGTCTTCAGAAAGTCCATATTCAGATGATACAATCGCCGAAGAGAATGAGAACGACACCGTTCAAATTGTTTTCATAAACACAGACTCTGATGAACATGGGGCCAATCTACCCATTCCTTTACCATAGGAAGGAAGTTCGTCAGAGTCATACCTGGCCATTTATTCAGTCCCACCTCCGAGCAACCTAGTCGTTTCCTTTGATTGGAATCTACTAGGTAGACCTCGTTTACCGGCTAGTGTACCATTTCGAATCATTGTACAAGCTTACAGAATGGTCATGGTCGGTACCATAATAGATGAAGGGGCTTCTGTGAGTATCCTTTCCTCAACTACTTGGAAAGCGCTTGGTTCGCCATCGCTTATGCCTGAGATGAGAAATCTAATAGGCTTCGACAAAGGAACCAGTCGACCGTTAAGGATCTGTTGGGTCCCTATAATACTAGTGATTACCCCATTACTATTGTAGTTATACCCCTTATTTATATTTTTGTGCCCCTATTACCCCCATATTGTTATTTTTGTACCCCATAGAATCCCTCTATTGTTATTTTTGTGGCTTTATATTATTATTGTTAGGTCGACTGGATTATACTGTGACTCCTTAGACTCAGAAAGGAGGTTTTGTCATTTGAATCATCCAATAATTGTTCATTTATGTAATGTAAAGGAGGTTTCCCCCTCGAAGAGGCTGAATTCTAAGGCGTTGATCCATCTTTTCTATCTTTTCTTGAGCTGGTTTCATAACATTTGGTATCAGAGCTTTGGATTCTAGGGTTTCGCTGCTCCAAACAAGTCATCGTGGAATTTTCGCTATAACTTCTTTTCTGTGATGTTTCAGAAGTCGAAAAAAAAACCCATTTGAGACGAAATCACACTGAACCTTGGGTCCAAATTTCAGAGCTTTTCACGTGATATTTGCGGAGATATGATCTGAGGAAGTTGGTCTTTTTGCAGACTCCTGAATTACATTCAAAACAGGTGACCTGGGGAAAATCGTCATAACTTTCTCTCTGGGAATCAGATTGAAATTTCGTAAGAAGTTACAAAAAGAGGACGGACTGTAGTTTCTTGTATATCTTTTTCAGAACCAAAGATCAAAAATTGTACATGTGGAACTTCATACAAGTTCGCTCTTCTGGAAAGGTCTATAATCAGGTCATCTTGGGAGATTGTGCATAACGCTTTCGTGGAGAATCCAATTTGGATCAGACTGGTGGCATTGGAAAG
This sequence comes from Pinus tabuliformis, assembly GCA_031772625.1. Taxonomy (NCBI): domain Eukaryota; kingdom Viridiplantae; phylum Streptophyta; class Pinopsida; order Pinales; family Pinaceae; genus Pinus; species Pinus tabuliformis. The sequence continues at coordinate 430,836,296 of CM062811.1, forward strand.
AGGTCACAGAGAGCTACTACATGTCACAAATTCAGAATTAGATGATTGGAAAGTACAAAGATACATCAGAGGCAATATTGAGCTCCTACAAAGTGAAAAAAGGTGTGTAGATTTTTTTAAATTTTTGCTTAAGCTTGGTTTGAAAATTTATTTTGAAGGAATTCAAAGGGCATAGTAGAGCATTATTATCAGTAACTGATGCCCCAAGGGAAGAAAATGCAAACACCTAGTAAGGAACCTGAAAGCTCTAGCATGACTCATGAAGAAGAGGAAGAAATGCTACATGATATATCAAAATTACAAGAACAAGTGCAACAAATGTCATGCTCACAAAAGTTAACAGAAGCTAAGATGAATGGCGTGGAAGCTAAGATGAATGGCATGGAAGCTAAGATGGATAATTTGAAGATAGATTTGAACACAAATTTGAAGATAGGCATGGCAGATTTGAAGACAGATTTGACAAATTTTCTACAAGAAATACTTACTAATGGTGAAAAGGTAGTAAAGGAAACTCATGATGAGAACAAAAGAAATGTTAATCATGATTCCATAGACGCTAATGTTGGATCGAAGAATCACCATATTCCAAAAATCGATATGAGGAAGTTTGATGGCAAGGATCCCGCCACATGGATATTACAGATGGAGCAATTCTTCGATCTCAATAATGTGAAAAACGCACAAAAGGTACGTATGGCAACTTTATATTTGGAACCAAATCAGTTTGTATGGTATCAATGGCTTTGTTCTCGTAAACAATTTATCACTTGGGCAATTTTTACGGAAGAATTGATAGCACATTATGAGGATACAAAAAGCAACACTTTTTTTAGCCAATTGATAAGTCTCAAACAAAAGGGTTCAATAATGGAGCACATTGAGGAGTTCCAAAAATTGAACATAAGGGTAAAAGATATTCCAGAGGAGCATAGGATTGATGTGTTCATAGGGTCTTTAAAGGATAATATCCAACATGATGTTCGCCTTTGGGAACCTGATTCATTAGAGAAGGCATTCAGGTTAGCAAGAAAAATGGAAAGCAAAATTATGGCAACTAGGAAGCATACCACTCACAACTATAAAGACGAAAGTGTTGTTGCCCCTAGTCTTCCACAACCTACAAGGTTGACACCACAAAAATTGGAAGAAAAAGAGAAAAAGGGCTTTGTTACAGTTGTGATAGCAAATACACAAAAGGTCATAAGTGTGCTGAGAAGAAATTATTCTACATAGATTGTGAAGAGGAAGAAGAAAAGGAGCAAGAAAGGTCAAAAGAAGAGGATATACTCCAGGAACAAAGCCTAGATGAAGAAAAAAAATCCGACCATATCTTGTAATGCATTGGCGGGAATTACCACTCCTCAAACCATCAAGATAGAAGGACAAATCAAGAAAAAAAAGGTAATAGTGTTGATTGATTCAGGAAGCACCCACAATTTTATTCATTGTAGGGTAGCAAAAGAATTGAATTGCTTCCTATATCCAGCACCAGAGTGTCAAGTGATGATTGCAAATGGAGGAACAATAAATTGCTCTGGAAAGTGCCATAATATCAAGCTATCCATGGGAGAATATGTATTGACTAGCCCAATGCTTTCCATTCCAATGGGAGGTGCTGATGTTGTACTAGGAGTCCAATGGCTACAATCCTTGGGTACAATAGCTTTTAATTTTCAAGAACTTTTCATCAAATTTTCTATGGAAGGAAAGGAAGTTGAATTAAGGGGTATTGCAGGGAAACCAGGAAAGATAATCAGCTCTAATGGCATGACAAAGCTTCTAAAAAAGGAGCAAAGAGGTGTAATTGCACAATTATGTTCGCTAGATGTTTCCACATTGGAATCATCTATTTCTCCAGATCTCCAAAAAGTCCTGGACAATCATTCCAAGGTATTTGAGACTCCCAAAGGTCTCCCACCTATGCGTGATCATGATCATGCTATTCATCTGATTCCAGGAAGTGTTCCTCCAAACATCAGGCCGTACAGATATCCCTATGTCCAAAAAAGTGAAATTGAACGTATGGTTGCAGAAATGCTAGAGGCTGGTATAATTCAACCGAGTCAAAGTTCTTTCTCAGCTCCAGTAGTATTGGTGCACAAGAAGGATGGATCATGGCGCATGTGTCCGGATTATAGGGAGCTCAACAAGCTCACTATTAAAGATAAGTTCCCCATTCCTGTCATTGATGAATTACTGGATGAATTGCATGGATCAATTTACTTCACCAAGTTGGATCTTCGTTCGGGATATCATCAAATCAGAATGAAGATTGAAGACATTCCGAAAACGGCATTTAGAACTCATGAGGGTCATTATGAATTTTTGGTCATGCCTTTTGGCCTTACCAATGCACCTTCAACATTTCAAGGTTTGATGAATTCAATTTTCAAACCATTCCTTAGAAAATTTGTGTTAGTATTTTTTGATGATATACTAATCTACAACAAGTCTTGGAAGGATCATGTTGAACATGTTGACAGGGTGCTACAACTATTGGAGGAGAAACAATTATATGCAAAAAGATCCAAATGTTTCTTTGGAGTCCAGGAGGTGGAATATTTGGGTCATATTGTATCTCATGAAGGAGTTAAGGTAGACCCTAGAAAAATTAAAGCCATTAAGGAATGGAAAATCCCCACATCCATAAAGCATCTGCGAGGATTTCTTGGGTTGACAGGGTATTATCGCAAGTTTGTTAAGAATTATGGGAGAATAGCAGCACCTCTAACAACATTATTGAAGAAAGATTCATTTTCATGGACTCCGGAAGCAACAAAGGCCTTTGAACATCTTAAAGAGGCAATGTGCCAAGCACCGGTCTTAGCTACACCGGACTTCACAAAAACCTTTATTGTGGAATGTGATGCTTCAGAAAATGGAATTGGTGCTGTTCTAATGCAAGATGAAAGACCCATTGCTTTTGAAAGTCGTCCAATCAAGGGAAAGTTTTTAAGCAAAGCTATTTATGAGAAGGAAATGTTGGCAATACTCCATGCACTTAAGAAATGGCGACCCTACCTAATGGGAAGACACTTCAAGGTAAAAACGGATCATGATAGCCTTAAATACTTTTTAGAACAAAGATTATCCTCTGAAGAGCAACAAAAGTGGGTCACAAAGATGTTGGGTTATGACTTTGAAATCATCTACAAAAAAGGGAAGCAAAATGTGGTGGCAGATGCACTCTCAAGAAAGGATGAGGATGTGGAAGCATTGTTGTGTGCCATTTCTATTATCCAACCAGATTGGATAAATGAAGCAAGGGAGGAATGGAAGAATGACGAAGAAGTGTGGGCACTTATTCGAAAGCTACAACAAGATTCCAGTACTTCTGATACATTTAGCTGGCAAAATGATTCGTTATGGTACAAAGATCGCTTATACCTCTGTAAGAATTCCCAGCTAAAACAAAAGATTCTTATGGAATTGCACACTTCTCCCTTAGGAGGGCACTCAGGATTTTTAAAAACTTACCACAGGGTTAAGAAGGAATTTTTTTGGGATGGCCTTAAATCAGATATTCAAAAGTTTGTGGCTGAATGTTTGGTTTTCCAACAAAATAAAGTTGAAACAATTAAGACACCGGGTCTATTACAACCTTTATCCATTCCAAGCCAACGTTGGGAGGAGGTTTCAATGGATTTTATCACAGGTTTACCCAAGTCTGAGGGAAAGAGTGTCATCATGGTGGTAGTTGACAGACTTACCAAGTATGCACACTTTTGTGCATTATCACATCCATTTAAAGCCAGTACAGTTTCTACTGCATTTATGGAAACAGTTCAAAAGCTACATGGAAACCCAAAGATTATTGTAAGTGACAGAGATCCCATTTTCACTGGAAATTTTTGGACAGAATTATTTTCTTGTCTTGGTACTCAGTTAGCTCATAGCTCATCTTATCATCCTCAATCTGATGGGCAAACTGAGATAGTAAACAAATTTTTGGAAGGATATCTTCGTTGCTTTGTATCTGATAAACAGACACAATGGGTCAAATGGTTGCCTCTGGCTGAATGGTGGTATAACACTTCCTTCCATACAGCAACAAAAATGACCCCATTTATGGCACTTTATGGGTATCAACCACCATCCATCACATCATATTTAAGAGAAAATTCTAAGGTTCAGGCAGTGGAACATCACATCGAACATCAACAACAAGTCCTCCAACTCTTAAAGGATAACCTCGTGTTGGCACAAAATAGAATGAAACAACAGGCAGATCAACATCGCAGTGAAAGAAGTTTTGATGTAGGTGATTGGGTATTCCTACGGCTACAACCATATAAGCAAATGTCCCTAAAGCAAGCTAAGAAGGATAATAAATTATCACCAAAGTATTATGGTCCGTACAAGGTGTTGCAAAAGATTGGTACTATGGCATACAAATTGGAGCTTCCTGCAGCTTCTCGATTGCACCCAGTTTTCCATGTTTCATGTTTAAAGAAGGTTATAGGTGACAAGCTCCCAATTCAAACAATATTGCCAGAACTTGACGAGGAAGGAAAAATTATATTGGAACCGGAAGCAGTCACAGAAACAAGAACTCGACAGCTACGAAATCGATCAATTTCATAGTATCTTATCAAGTGGAAGAACTTATCCGCTGAAGATTCCACATGGGAGGATGAGAATTTTATGCAGAAGTATCCAGAACTACTCAAGCGTTGAGGACAACACTTTTTTGAAGGAGAGGGGCATGTTGGGTCCCTATAATACTAGTGATTACCCCATTACTATTGTAGTTATACCCCTTATTTATATTGTTGTGCCCCTATTACCCCCATATTGTTATTTCTGTGCCCCATAGAATCCCTCTATTGTTATTTTTGTGGCTTTATATTATTATTGTTAGGTCGGCTGGATTATATTGTGACTCCTTAGACTCCTATATATAGAAAGGAGGTTTTGTCATTTGAATCGTCCAATAATTGTTCATTTATGTAATGTAAAGGAGGTTGCCCCCTCGAAGAGGCTAATTCTAAGGCGTTGATCCATCTTTTCTATCTTTTCTTGAGCTGGTTTCATAACAGGATCCTTCCAAGTTTTCCCATAACTTTGAGAGGGAAAACCGTGTACATGAATGTAATGGTAGTCCAAGGACCTTTAAACTACAATCTACTCCTTGGGTGTGACTATATTTATTGCATGGGAGCCATCGTCTCCTCACTCTTTCGAGTAATGTGTTTTCCGCATGAAGGCAGAGTGGTCCAACTCGTAGACCAACTTTCATTCACTGGATCAAACATAGCTAATAGTCAAATACCATCCCTAAATGGTCTTTTCATGCAAGGTATGTCTCATCAATCCCTAGTCCATCCACTTGAAAAACACGAGTAATTCGGGGGGTCATGACTGAAACCTAGGGGGCATGCACCCTGGCCTGCTTCAGCAGGAAACTCTAGGTATAGGGTAGGTTTCCGCGAAGGATATATGACTGGTCTGACACCTGTCCGTATAGGAAGATGGGATTAGATTAGAATAGGATACCTCCATTAGAAGGTAAGCCTTTCCCGATAGAACAAATGTTTTGTCTGAAAATTGAAGAGTAACCTGGAAAAGGTAGGCTTTTCCCGATAAAGCAAATGTTTTGTCTGCAAATTGAATGGTAACCTCAAAACTTTACTTCACTATACCTGGGGGCATGCAAACATTTTTACATGCAAGCGAAGGACGACCTTTTATTTTCTTAAGTTTGTAGATTCTCAACCCTTTAAACTCGTAGGATTGGTCGTCCCTAGCTTGCGTAAAGAAAGGATCCAGAGCAAAGTTTTGAATGGTGCAAGCTCCCTAAAAATTGAACATATCGATGAGACATCCTTATTATACGATTGGCACGAGCAGTTTTTATGTGAAGTTCAAGCTCGTTAAAAATTAAACCTAAGCAATGAGCAAACGTTCCCCCAAAGTTTAAGCTCATTAAAAAATGAACCAACCTCCGGTAAATAACCATTGTGAATGCATTATCATCAGCTTTTTGAGCCCTGGTCATGTTCTTACCATCACCTCCACTCTGTTTTAGCCGATCATTCACCTCCATTTGATTGTTTACCCTTTTGAGGAACAGCTGTGAAGAGTGATTCTGTTAGCCATCCTTGTGACACTGCCGTGATTGGAAAATTCCAAACCTTACTTGGAATCAGCTGCTACCCGAAAATATCACTCGTTCCTCAAGAAACGATTCTCCTTTAAGCTCTTTTCGTCTGACTCGTAAAATATGAAAAGATTGCCAAGTAGTTGGCCTCTCTAGCTCGTTAAAGCTATCGGGAGTGCTATCCCTCCTCTATATTTTAATCTTTTTGGACCTGAGGGATTATTACACAAAAATATCGAGCGCTTGTCTTGTTCGGCTCATTAAAACTATCGAAAATTCATCCCTTTCGTATTATTTTATACTTTTTCGGACTTAAGGGATTACATGATGAAAAAGGATCACTGGAGTTTCCTTTCCGTCTCTTTTCAGATTCTCTAAAATTGAAAGAGGACCGAGTTGTCTTTGCCATTAAACTTGTTAAAACCAATAGTGACAAACTTGTCCATGTAGACAAGAACGAGTTTCACTGTCGCTAGGCTTGTTAAAACATAGTGATGGGTTTGCTCGAAGGGAAAATTATAGAACAAGCATATGTTATCCTCCTTAGGCTTGATAAAAATAGGTACTGGTCAGCAATGACTGGGGAAAAATTGGGAAGAAAACTTGAAGAAACTTTATTGGTAGCGAGTCGGCCTTGAACATGACACTTTCACTCCGTCACCATGATTGAGTCGGGTTGGGTTATTTCGTTCACCGGTCATATTACCATTGGTCCACCGTACCATCCATATTTGGGGTTAACACTACCAATCCATTTCAGTGTCGCCGATATGTTCAAGAGAAGTCGATCAAAGAATTCACCAACCCATCTTTTGTCTCATCCACTGCAATACCTTTATGCTTCATTCTTTCATGACTACCACCCTGAACCTTGTATCATCAGATCATTTTCACCTCCAAATGTCATTTGCTCCGTTCCATGTCGTAGATGTGGGATTCATTAAGGCCCTCCTACGATGGGTCACTTCTTGTCGACATCAGCTCATTATCCAAGAAGTTGACCTAGGAACACCTCTTTCAGTACTTTGAAGCTTGCATGCCTCAATGGCAAGTTTCTCACTTTCGGCGACAGGTTTACATCAATGGCCTTCGACCAAGAGATTTTGCGTGGTGTTCGATGCCAAGTCCCATTTTCACACCACGTGAATTGTAGTGTCGTACCTTGAGGGTCATCATCATTATCGGTGATTCCTCTCGTGCCTATTAACAACTTATATCATTGGCTGGTAATCAGGCGATGTCTTTCCATGTTCAACTCCAGAACATTTTTTCACATGGATCGACTTGTACATCGGGCGAATATTGGACGAGTTTGAAGACCCCGGATCTAGTTTCGTCCATCTGGGCTGCGATATATTCAGGAAAATAAATAAATCAAATGTACATAATTGTTGCACACATGATCATCTGAATCAAAGGATGATGGCTCTATCAGAATCATCAGTCTGCCACACAAACGGTTGTCTATCCTATGTACATGAAAATGAATTTATAAAGCTGAACATGGGAATGCCCGCCTCAGCTAGATCATGAAAATGTTATGAAAATAATGTATTGTATTGTATCTTATTACAGGTCGCCTTGCAGTTCGAAAAACCTCGAATCCTCATGATAAAGCATTTCACCTGACATCAAAAGATTAACGACCTCATGCTTTAGGGGGCAACTGTTATAGACATTTTTGGGCACTTCAACCCCAATCATATATGTCCATAAACCAAGGGCTTTTGATTCCCTAAAAGTGTTCTTTCATGCCATAAAGGAACAAGGTCAGCTGATTACATCATCTCCCAGAATTTCTCCATAGAAAACTGCTCAGAACTATTCAAAACTGGACCATACAGGTTGCTCAGTGCTAAGGGTGCGATGCATCTCACCTACCCAGTGTAAAAAGTGTGATGCATACTAGAAATCCCTTCTGTAGGGTGCAATGGGTGAGAATGGAAAAATGGCAGAGACAGTTTGCAAGGTGGACGATCATGGAATCTTCCAGAAACTTCTCCTGTGACACTTGCCTCTCTGAATTCGCCCAGGGATGAGTAAGAGATCATCAATCTCCAAGCAGAATCAAGAAATATCAGAGAGAAGACACTAATAAAAATCCCAGAAGCTGACTCACCCCCCTGCAATCATCTATATATGGATCCCTCATCCCAGAGATCCAGAGGCTGGAATTTTGTATCTTGTAAGGAAGTGCTGTTGGTTTCCTGGTGGAATATCATAGTATTTAGTGATCTAAGCTTTTCATGAGGTGAAGAAGGGCTTTCATGCTGGGAGGATGACGCTGGGTTAGATCAATTGGTTGTAATCCTCTCTTCTAATCTTCACATCAATAAAGCTATTCAAGTTTTACTCCACATTCTTGTATGTCTGATAGTATATGCATTTGTGTGGTCAATATATATCTAGTCCTATATTGGTTATGATTGTAGATCTCTGAACTTTGAAGGTATTATGCTACTTTGACTTTAGAGGTACTCTTTGAAGCGGAGTGGTCAAGGGAGAAGTGGCAAAGACCTGTCGGTGAGGAGAAGGAACAAGCAAGGAACTGAGCGAAAAATCAAGGTTGGTATTCTTTGATCCTCTCCTATCTACTTCTCATAAAGGAAAACGAAAGTAAATTTAATCTGTTTGTTTCTAAGATAGCTACCCATCTTAGTGGGACTAGCAGCTCTGCATAGACACTAGATTTCCCGATAACAGGCGGTTTGAAGAGAAGTATATTTGTGTAATTTTTTATATGTTATATTTGGCACATGACGTGATCTATAAATATGATAAACTGGGTATAACTAATGTCTGAATAAGTAAAAAGGATAAATTATCTTTTATAGATCTGTACGCAGGTTCAACATAGCAGAGGCATGTATACACGCTGGTTCACTAACTTAAAACAACGTATACGCAGGATGGCCTTGATACAGAAGCGTATGCACGCAGGTTCCTCATATTGAAGTAGTGTATATCTCATGAAATATATTTTAGTTGCTTCTGTTTATTGTTGCAGTGTTTTGGGTTCAGAATTGGTGTTTGGTTACTAGTACTGTTTTTTGGTTACAACATTCTGAGAAGTTATTGGTTGATTCAGTATTTGTTTGTAAAAAGGAGTTTGGTTAATGCAGATATACTTGATGTTTGATTGATATTCATGGATCTAGTCTGAAAATTTATGAAACGTGGTCCTTGGAAGAAAAGAGAAGGTTGTAGCCTTCTACATGTTAGCACCTACGTACTAGTACCTCAGCTAGTACAAGAGCTAAGGGGGTTGTAGCTCCCTTCCAGGAGAAGCTGGAGAACGAGAGAAGGTTGTAGCCTTCTACAGGTAGTAGCCTGCGTACTGGTATAAGATTGCACCAGTACAGAAACATTGTAAAAAGAAGTTTCTAATTGAAAGAAGATAGAGACGAATTGCAGCAGGTGGTTTTCACCCACATTGGGTTTCCACCTTATATCTTGTGTTCTTATGTGTGATTGCCTGTTCTATTTTACTATTCCTGGTTACTGTTCATATGGTTTGATGCACAGATTAATGATCAACATCTGAAGAATAATTTAAATTACAAGCCTTGTCATATACGCTTGTTTCCTTAAATAAAGTTGCGTACATACGCGGTATTTACTAACTGAAGTAGCGTATACAAATCTGATTGTGAAATGAAAAATAATTGACCTGATAATACTGATTCACCCCCCCCCCCCTCTCAGTATTATTTCCAACAATTGGTATCAGAGTAGGTCCTTCAGAAGAAGCTTGATCGCTTGAAGGAAGATCCATCATCATGAGCAATTACAAGAAAGAGGCATCGATCAGGTCACCAATTTTTGATGGGAAAAATTTTGTCTATTGGAAGGTAAGAATCAAAACATATCTTCAATCTCTTGGTACATAAGTCTGGGATATCATGGAAACATGATACACATTTCCATCAGCAACCCCTATAGATACAGATGGTAAGAATTAGTATGAAACAAATGCAAAGGCTGTCAATACTCTATTAGGGAGTCTATCTCAATAAGAATTCGTCAAGGTTATGCAGCTCAAAACCGCAAAAGAAATATGGGACAAGATCATTCTCAGCTATGAAGGAGATGATCAGGGAAAATGAGCAAAGCTACAAACTCTTAGAATTCAATATGAAAATCTCAGAATGTACAATGATGAAAGTGTGGCTAACTATTTCCTACGTATAGATGAGATTGTTAATTGTATGAAAAATTTGGGTGAAGAAATAAAAGAAGTTGTTTTGATTGAAAAGGTTCTAATATCTTTGTCTTTTAAGTTTGAAACAAAAGTTTCTACCATAGAAGAAAAACAAAATCTACAGAGCCTTACCATGTCACAACTACACGAAATCCTAATTGCTTATGAAATGAGGAAAGGGGGACCATCAGACAAGAGAGAAGCAGCATTCAAAGCCTCAGGAAAAGGAGATGACAATGACTCAGGACATATGTCGGAAGAAGAGGAAGAATAAAATTTTGTCAAGAACCTTCATCGAGGTTCTGGAAGATTCAAAGGTAAGCTACCTTTCAAATTTTTTGCTTGTGGAAGAGTCGGTCACTATGCTACCAAATGTCCTCATAAAGATAAGCTTGACAAAGGTAAGGAATCAGTTAGATGGAACATAAAACATAATGTAAGTAAGAAGAGCTATTACACACATGAAGACAGTGATGGACATTCAAATAGTGATGAAGATGAACAAGGTAATGATTATATACTTTTGATGGCTTTCGAAGATGATGATTTTTTGGATGCTATAGATGAAGAAGGTCTTTATGAAGAAATTTCTAAACTCAAAATTTTCTTAGAAGAGAAAAATATGATTATAGATACTCTAACATTCCAACTTGATGAAATGGAGAAACACAATGAAAAGTTAGAATGTGAAATTGTGGGACTTAGAAAGGACATTGAGAAAATGAAAGCTCTTAATCTTAGATTTTCTAAAGGATCTGAAACTTTAGATGAGATTATCAAAGTGCAACGTCCTCTTCTAATCAAGACATGTCTTGGGTATACTAAAGAAACATCTCAAGCACAGAAGCCATCTACCTCCAAAAGTTATCTTAAAGCTACAAGGAGAAGTGAACAGGTTGACAATCGACAGCAAAGGCACAATGAAGATCACTAGGTAAATTAGGGACAATTTACTTCAAGAATGAACAGAAATCACCAAGTAAATCGAGGGCAATCTACTTCAAGGATGAACATAAGCTACAACCAACCACAGGTAAATCATTCTCAATTTACCTCAAGAATGAATGGCTATTACAATGGAAGGTTTGATGATCGCAGGAACTTCTTCAATGGCCAATGTTTCTCCTGTCATAACTTTGGACATAAAGGAGCTCAATGTGTTGCCTACAAGACCATCATGACTAGAGAAGCACGAAATCAAAGGAGTGTGACTGGAATCATGAAAAGAACCTACAATAACTTTTCTGCTCTTGAAAAGGAAATATAGTGTTCTATTTGTAACAACTTTGGTCATGAAGATTCTGAATGCAGGAGTAGGTTTCGACAAACAACTCAGAAGGAGCAAGCTTCATTGAGACCCAAAACATGGAGGAAGAGAGAAATGCAACTAGAAAGATGTGGCATAGCCTTATATGCGGAAGGGCAGGAAAATCAGTGGTACATCGACAGTGGATGCTCTAAACATATGACAAGTGATAAAGAAAAAATTCAATCATATAGCGCCTTAGAAAAGGAAAAGAAGGTTTGATTTGGAAATGACATCCCTGCATTCATAAAAGGTAAAGGTTCTGTTCTTTTCAAAGAAAAGGTCAAAGCTGGGAATGTTATGTATGTTGATGGCTTAAAGCATAATCTATTAAGTGTCAGTCAAATGTGTGATCAAGGAAATGAGGTAATATTTTGATCAAATGGATGTATTATTCGTAAGCTTGATATAGGAGAAACAATGATCAAAGGCATAAGAACTCCAAATAATTCATACATACTCAAGGGAGGACAACAGCAATGCTATCTTAGCAAGAATGATGAACACTGGCTATGGCACAAAAGACTAGGGCATTTAAGCTTCTCTCAGATAAGGAAAGCATATAAATATTAGGCGGTTCGTGATCTCTCGGACATTAGAATTCCAGACAATACAATATGAAAATCATGTCAGTTTGGTAAGAAAACCAAAAATAATTTCCCTGAGAAGGAAGGATCAACTAGCAGGCCACTCGAACTTGTCCATACTGATGTATGTGGTCCATCTAGGAAAAGGTCACCTTGAGGAGAAGAATACTTTATATTGTTCATTGACGACTTTTCCAGGATGTGTTGGTTAGGACTTATGAAGCATAAAGACGAAGCTTTCGAAAAGTTCAAAGCATTCAAAGCCTTGGTTGAAAGTGAATCAGATCGCAGAATCAAATGCCTTAGGTCTCATAGAGGTGGGGAATTTACCTCGGATGAATTTTTCGATTTTTGTGAAGAACATGGAATAAGAAGGGAATTCTCTACTGCAAGGACTCCTCAGCAAAATGGAGTAGTTGAAAGGATGAATAGAACGGTTCAACAAATGGCTCGTGCTATGCTTGATCAGTCTGGAACTCCTGCAACCTTTTGGGGTGAAGCAACATTTGCTACAGTTACTATTCTCAACAAGACAAACATCCGGGTAAACAACACTCAGACTCCTCATGAACTTTGGTATGGTAAGACTCCCACGGTAAAATAATTCAAAATTTTTGGAAGCAAATGCTACATCAAAAAGATTGATGAAAACCTTGGCAAGTTTGAACCTAGAGCAAATGAAGGCATTCTCCTTGGTTATTCTCCCCACAACAAAGCATATAAGTGTTACAATAAAAGACTTGGAAAGATTGTTGAAAGTATTGATGTAGTGGTTGATGAAGAAGGAAACACTCCTAGGAAAATAAAATTTGAAGACTTCGAAGATGATGAGGACTATCCTTCAACATCAAATCAGATTCTTGATGAAGAAGAAACCCATGAGGCACCAGAAGAACAGATAAGGATAGAAGAAAAGATCCATCCAGGTACGTTCAGAAGAATCATCCAGAAACTAAAATTTTGGAACAGAAAGAAGTAGGTGTACAAACAAGGAGAACCATTTCAGAAGCTTCAAGCTATCTAGCATTACTCTCCTCCATTGAACCACAAAATGTAAGAGAGGCATGCAAAGATGAATGCTGGGTCAAGGCCATGGAGGAAGAACTTGAGCAGATTGGGAAGAATAACACTTGGGAATTGGTTCCTAGACCAAAAGATAAGAATGTTATAGGAACAAAATGGATATTCAAAAACAAGCTAAAAGAAAATGGAGATGTTATTAGAAACAAGGCTAGACTTGTTTATAAAGGGTATGCTCAACAAGAAGGCATAGATTTTGAAGAAACTTTTTCTCCAGTTGCTAGACTTGAGGCCATAAGAATGTTCCTTGCTCTTTCTAGCTTTCAGAAGTTCAAAGTATTTCAAATGGACGTGAAGTCTGCCTTTCTGAATGGAGACTTGGATGAAGAAGTGTATATTGAGCAACCAGATGGGTTTATTCTTGGAAATGATCCTAAACTTGTATGCAGACTCAAAAAGGCTCTCTATGGCCTTAAACAAGCTCCAAGGGCTTGGTATTATTGGTTGGATAAGTACCTCCATCAACAAGGTTTTACAAAAGGATCAACAGACAACAATCTATATATAAAAATTGATAATGATAAGTTTCTAATACTTGTTGTATATGTTGATGATATCATCTTTGGTAGCAATGAAGAAGACATGAGTCAAAAATTTGCCTTGGTGATGCAAAAAGAATTTGAAATGTCCCTGCTTGGTGAGCTCACATATTTTCTTGGTTTACAAGTCCAACAAAACAAAGACATTATTTTTCTATCACAAACCAAGTATCTCAAGCAGATCTTGAAGAAATATGGGATGGAGGATTCGAAACCAGTATGTACCCCTATGGTAACAGGATGTAGCCTCAGCGCAAATGATGAATCAGTAGCAGTGCATCAACCAACCTATAGATCCATGATTGGTAGTCTTCTCTATCTAACAGGTGCCCAACCAGAAATTATGCATGCAGTGGGAATAGTTGGAAGGTTTCAAGAAAATCCAAAGGAAACTCATCTTCAGGAAGTTAAAAGAATTTTCAAGTATCTTCAAGGAACTCAAAACTATGGTTTATGGTATCCTAGAGGTACAGATCTCACACTTCATGCATATACAGATGCAGATTGGGTAAGAAGTGTGGATGACAGAAAAAGCACTGGTGGTCCTAGATTAGTATCTTGGTTCAGCAAGAAACAGAGTTCAATTGCATTATCTACAGTTGAAGCAGAATATGTAGCTGTTGCATCTTGCTGCACACAACTCCTTTAGATGATGCAAACATTGCAAGACATGCAAATCTCTTGTACTCCACCTATCTCCATTTTTTGTGATAATACAAGTGCAATCAGTATTTCGAAGAATTGTGTCATGCATTCAAAGACCAAGCACATACCTATCAAGTATCATTTTCTCCGGGAACAAGTTCTTGAACAAAAGGTTAAATTGGAGTATGTTCCCTCTAAGGAACAAGTTGCTGACATACTCACCAAACCACTGCCCAGGGAGACATTTGAATACCTCAGACAAAAGCTGGGGGTAGTTGATGCATCATCTTGCTGCTGAATCTTGTCTGTTTCAGAGAAAAGTGGTTGTACGCGAGTTTCATGAGGAGGATCCGCGTACATACGCTAGTTTATGAAGATACAATCGCGTATATGATGGTTTAAAGAAAAACAATGGGCCAGCTTCAAGATGAAATGAGTCTGATATAGGTCTGACAAAGACCATCTGGCACAGGTTCAGGGGGAGCATATACTCTTCTAATAATGCATTTTTGGAATTATCTTACAAGATCTTGGTTTACATTCACAATTGTTTTAATTTCAGGTGGAATAGGTGCATGCGGAAGAGCATGGTTGCTGGTCTGAATGATGATTTACGGTTATGATAATTGATGATTGAGAGATGCTAGTCTTGCTGTAGATATTTCGTCTCTATGTAATGTATTTATTTTCTTATCAAGGCCATGTAATAGCCTATCTTGGTTTCCCCACTATTCCTGGAATGGATGAAGTAATGTTCTTGTTGTTATCATGTGTAAATTATTGGTGTATCCCCACTTGGTTGGGAGATGGATGTATGTATGAGTCATTGGTGATAGGAAGGTCATTTATAATGTGTAAAGTCATGTTTCTTTTGTAGAACATCTTCTTGTAGACCTTGCCTACACTTAGGGGGAGCTTGGATAGCACAACAGAGCAGAGATTTCAGCATGTATTCAGGGGGAGCATAACACTTTGCCCTTGATGTCAAAGGGGGAGAATGATTTTGAGTGACTTGAGGTTGCCATCAAGTCCAAAGGGGGAGATTGTTGGAATTATGACACAGGTTTGGCACTATGGCACAGGTGTTGTCCTTGATGGCAACTCACTCAAAGGGAAGATCACAGTTCAGGCTCTCAGAATGAAAGAAAATGAGGTATACGCTAGTTCCTCTTAAAAAAATTGCGTATACACGCGGGTGTACTGATCAAAAGGAACGTATACATATGCACACACTCTAATGCAAAGAAAAGCGCGTACATGTGGGAAAACTTATGGTTGGTCCATGGTATTTAGCCTGACATATTTGAACCTGTGGTTTTGGTCCTTGGTATTGCATCCAAAGTGTTGAACCCAAGTATTGAGTCCCTAGTATTGGATCTCTATGGTTTTGGACCATGGTTTGAGTAAGGCCTAAGTCTATAAAAAGGGAAGGAGATCATTTGGCAAGGGATCAACTGAAGAATTGAATATCTTATGAAGAGCAAGGTCTAGAATAATGTCATTGGGTTATGTTGTATAACTAGATCTGAATCAAGGAGGAAGCTGAGCGCAAGGAGAAGGATAAGTTCTATTGATGTGTCAAGATATTAAGGCGGTTTGAAGAGAAGTATCTTTGTGTAATTTTTGATATGTTATATTTGGCACATGACGTGATCTATAAATATGATAATCTGGGTATAACTAATGTCTAAATAAGTAAAAAGGATAAATTATCTTTTATAGATCTATACACAGGTTCAACACAGCAGAGGCGCGTATACACGCTGGTTCACTAACTTAAAACAACGTATACGTAGGATGGCCTTGATATAGAAGCGTATGCATGCAGGTTCCTCATATTGAAGTAGCGTATATCTCATGAAATATGTTTTAGCTGCTTCTGTTTATTGTTGCAGTGTTCTGGGTTCAGAATTGGTGTTTGGTTACTGGTACTGTTTTCTGGTTACAACATTTTGAGAAGTTATTGGTTGATTCAGTATGTGTTTGTACAAAGGAGTTTAGTTAATGCAGATATACTTGATGTTTGATTGATATTCATGGATCCAGTCTAAAAATTTATGAAACGTGGTCCCTGGAAGAAAAGAGAAGGTTGTAGCCTTCTGTAGGTCAGCACCTATGTACTAGTACCTCAGCTAGTACAAGAGCTATGGGGGTTGTAGCTCCCTTCCAGGAGAAGCTGGAGAACGAGAGAAGGTTGTAGCCTTCTACAGGTAGCAACTTGCGTACTGGTATAAGACTGCACCAGTACAAAAACATTGTAAAAAGAAGTTTCTAATTGAAAGAAGATATAGACGAATTGTAGCAGGTGGTTTTCACTCACATTGGGTTTCCACCTTATGTCTTGTGTTCTTATGTGTGATTGCCTGTTCTGTTTTACTGTTCCTGGTTACTGTTCATATGGTTTGATGCACAGATTAATGATCAAAATTTGAAGAATAATTTAAATTACAAGTCTACTCATATACGCTTGTTTCCTTAACTGAAGTTGTGTACATACGCGGTATTTACTAACTGAAGTAGCGTATACAAATCTGATTGTGAAATGAAAAATAATTGACCTGATAATACTGATTCACCCCCCCCCCCCCCCCCCCCCCAAGTATTATTTCCAACAGAACCTTCCTCCAAATTCCCCTGTACCTATAGATTGAATTATCCTTACTATATTAAGATAAACTTTGACCAAACAAAATTAAACATTAATTAGAAACTAGCGTCTCACCATTAGAAATAGTTGATGTGATATGACATAGTTTTATCTTACCCACAAAAATTGGATCTAAGGTAATCCTCGACTATTAAGAAACTAACACAATACTCTAAACCTTGAATCTAGCTAGGTCACCTTCTAATAGTGTCTAGAATGGATTCAAGTCTTTCCATCATTGAGATTAAATAATTAAAGGAATGGAAAAATAATGACCATAAAATCCAAATCCCTCTACATTGGGCTAAAACGAGTGTGATTCATTAGATTTAGATATTAAGTTATAGATTTTTGAGTAGACCCATCATGTGAGTCCATCACTTGGTCTTAATATCATATTCCCAAACCATAGAAATAGGAACCAATTCCCCTTCCCTTTGAAATTATTTTGGAAGGATATCTCATAGTTTACCATCATATTACTAACCTTTGGCAATAGAAGTAGTGAAAGTGGATGTTAAAATAATCAAATATTTGTGAACAAGTTTTCCCTTCATAAACTAATGAATATACTTTGTGTCACCCTTGTCTTTGGTCCAGATCCATGAAAATATGTGACATTTTCTTGAAGTTACTCAACTTGAACATATTTCCCACTATGATGAAAGTGCCTAAATTTTCCTTGATAACCTTCAAGTGACATATTCCAAATTCAATCGGGAGATTTGGTAATTTCAACCATGTAGGAAAACTAGTAATTTCTTCCTCCCGAGCATCAAATAATGGATGCCAAGGTTTTTAGCATAGAATATTGTAATCAGAATATCACTTTATCGCCAACATCCTTGAGGCATCCACCTTGGAATTATTGAGAAATCTAGGGAATAACAATTAGGTGATTTCTCTTTTCATGATAACTACTTGTGAATTATTTTTACTTATTTAGATTAGGATATTCTCTTTAGCTATATTATTATGGTGTTATTATTCATCGAAAAGCTACCAACACATAAACAATAAAGAGACAAGAGACATAGAATGTAGGTGATCATCTAGGGCCAAAACCTCTCCAACTTGAGAGGAAAACCCAAACAAATTTTTCTTCTTATAGAGATTTAAATGAATGAATACCAATACCCTCAACTTATTAACCTCTCCAAGACCAAGTCACGAGACTTTCTTTTTAACATCCTCTTCCTTAAGTCAATTATAGTCAATCCCCTTCCTTCTCCCACTACTTCGGCTAACCTTCAGATTTCAGTCCTTGGCTAATGTCTGCACTTTTTGGCCCTTCTTTAGAAGCCCTATATTTGGTACTTGAGAGAATTTTACCTTTAACCTTCTTCACTTGAGTTGGAGACTATCCTTCCTCAACATGGCTTGAGGATTCACTTGATTCCTTCCCAGATCTTCCTTCTCAAGATGACTGTAATACCTTGGCCATTTTTGTAGTAGACAACACTGTAATCTAGCATTTGTGGAAGAAATTAGCTCTAAAATATATCAGAAAATGGCTCAGTTGGCTTCCATTTTCCTTCGATTGGTGATGAGGCTTCTCTCTTAATGTTTTGACACTTCTTCTTCTTCAACGTTTCTTGACCGAAATTTATGTTCACCAAATGAAATACAAGCTACCTATATATAGTGTTCTTCCCATCAAATAAGTCGACTTCTTCTAGAGACAAGGTTGACATGCCTTTCTAGAGATATCTTAAGGCCGACTTGAAGGAGGTGCTTGAGCTTGGTCTTGGAGGGTATTTTAATGACTCATATACATATGTAACATTCCCAATAAGTGTCTTCCATACATGACATTGACTCAATTGACTTTTATGGCATGATGACTAATCCTAAAGGCTCACAATGGGAGCCTTAACTAAAAATAAAATTACTTAATCATGAAACCCATTATTCAAGCATTACAAAAATAATTTTATTTTTCTTCTTTACATCAATTACATAAAATCATAATTACACATGTCATTATGAAGACTAAACCTAGTTACACTTTTCAACACTCCTTAACTATGGAGGTATTCATAATCCATACAAGGTACTTGGAAATTCTCAATATGAGGGATTCTCATAAGAATATCTAGAATTGTAACCTATCTATATAGCATCATATCATCCAACATTGTCACATAGCAAGGCCTTAACTAACAACTCTATCTCTCCATAAGATCAGAGCACGATTATGGTGAGACCAATTATGTATAGACACCCTCATCATTGTCTCTCTTAGAACATACCCCGCCCATGTTCTCTTAGAGTATGTTCCACCAAGACTATTCATATCTTAGATTCCCATTCTTCAAAAAATATATGTCCTTTATGACTACTATATCTTGGATGCCCTAGCTCATCCTTAAAGAGCATCGAATGTGAGATGTTTACCCAATCCTCCAATTTCTCTTCCCAAGTCAAGACAATAATGATGTGTCCATATCTCCTCTGAACTTAGGGAGGACATACCATTTCAACTGAATGACTATACCCATTCCTATAAAATGAATGTACCCAAGCTCCCTCTTAGCTAGGGACTTGACCAAGCTCCCTCTTAACCAGGGACTTTCTTCCAGCAACTCTTCAGGTGGAGATCATGGGATAACCAATTTCTTGTATAACTCCTTCCTTTGATTCCAAGAATTTATTCTTTCTCATAGGGTCTACATCAATTGGGACTTCCTCGTAGGGCACAGATCATCCATCACTTTTATCCATAAGTTAGTCATGTCATCATTCTTTTCATTGGAAAGTGATCCATTGGTCCATATCTAGTCCTCCTTCATGCTTTGCTTCCTTCTTCATGCCATGTTTCCTCAAGGATATTTCATCTAGCTACATGGTCATTAGTGGTGGAAGACATCCACACCTCTTCCCTTAGAAGCCCTGCATAATCCCATCCATATATAATTCAAAAATAAGAAATAAGCATTAAATAAAAATTACCTTTGCGATGCTATTTCATCATGACATCTTCTAGTTTACATCAACATATTGCAAATTTATTGACACATATCCAAAATATATATATTGTCAAGGGTCTCTTTATTTTTCCAAAATTCATCAGAGTCTTCATATCTTTCATGGAGATATCCTAGTCAAATATTCTAGTTCTAGGATGTTGATTTCCTTCTTCGTGCTCGTATATTCCACAATATCTTTCCTTCTTTCTTCACACATTTTTCTTCCTAGTAAGTTCTAATCAGAGTTCCTCTAATCATTGTCAACCACCTCATATTTCATATGAGGACATATTATATTTATTTCATCTAGTTAAGGAGGAGATCCTTTCTTTTGATCATGCTCTCGAGATAGAGCATTTATCCATGTTACCTGCAACCATATGGCATTACTCTACAATATCGAATGCAAGCATACAAACCCCATTTTTCCTTTAGGTCATATAGACTTTCTTCAACATCTTCCTTGGTTGAAAAAACTTCAATCCCTTGATCTGCTTGACCTCTTTGTTACCATACCATCATCCCATGAATTCCCTCAAGATGGAATTCTTGATGAAACCCTTGCTTTCTTTTGATTGGTGAAACTTCCGATGAATATTCCAATAGAGTATCTTGAGTATCCTCATCTAAAGAATGTTCCCTTTTGACTGATGTAAGATGTGCTTAGTGCTAGATGATTTTTTATTATTTTTCCCATAAGTGCCATTTATGCTTCTAATGACGTTACCAAGAGCTATATCCTTCGATAGGTGACTTCCATGGACTTTTGTTTCAGTTGTTTTTCTCTATGATCATGAGCTCTTGCTTTTAATGCTTCTATGATTCCATGATGCATCCTATCATTTTCCTTAGTGATTCATGGTAGTCATATCTTACAACAGAAAACTTGAAAAGAGCAAGGTGAGGAAGAATATCTCAATCATACTAGTTATATTTTACTTCCTATTTCTTGGACTTCTTCTTTTCATATTCATCCACTTCTTTGGTGATATGGGCTTCTTCTCTACCATTTTTGTTATTGTCCTTCTTGAGCTTACACCAATATTTCTTCTAATTTCCATATTATCGACATCCATAACATTGAACCTTTGCCATGTTCTTCTTTCTATTCCGAGGACCAAATTTCCCAAAATTTCCTTTTCTCTTTTCCACAGCAGTATATGCTTGATTTTTCTCATTTTATCATACGTCAGTTTTTTTCCTTTAGCGTAGTTTCTTCAATATTTCATAGTGAACATAGATCCTGGAATGGAGTAGCTTCCTTCTTCCCATAAATTCTTGATGTAAATTTACCCCATTCCTCTGGTGGTGTATTTAGTACTACAATGGTCATCTCTTTGTCAGAAATTATTTCACCCATATATTATATTTGATCCCATATTTCATATATCCTCATAAATTATGAGGCTATCCCTTCTTATTTTGATATCCTTATCTTTTAGATTTATTTCCTTATAGAGATAACTTCTCCTGCAATGCTTATGGAAAACAAATCTACTAGTTTGTCATATATTTCTTTTGAAGTTTTGAGTTTAGATACATATGGGATTAGGGGATCCTTGATGGATTATATGAGAATCCATTGAGCCCTTACTTCCCCTTTCATAAAATTTACAAGTTCTTGAGAATATTCTTTTGATGGTTTAGTGATAGAGCCTTTGACATGATCCATCACCTCAATTTTTAATGAGATTTAGATCTGTCCTCTTTTTCCATGCAAGATAGTTTGAAGGCCCAACCAATTTGTTTCTTTCCTTGCAAAAATACAATTTGACAGATTCAGATGTAGACATAAATATAATTACTTGTAAAGATTCTTCTTTTTCTTTCTGCCTCATTGAATTTGATGATAATATAGATGATAGAGAAATTCTCCTTGATGAAGATAGATTTATTCAAGAGTGATCCTTGAATCCAGAAAGAAGAAGATCACTTTAGATCTTTTCATGGTGATTTCCTTGTTGATGACGATCAATGGTGACTTATTGATGATGTCTTTATGCTTCTTGGATGATCTTCTTCAATGGTAAGGACCTTGCTTCAACGAGAGGGAGATCACCTTAGAATATTTTGAAGATGATAACAATGTCCTTGATCTTGCTTCTCTAGGATGAATAATCTTCAAGAAACTTTGATTTGTAGGTCCCTCTTGCTTGAGTAGGGTCTTTGTGGTCTATTGAGGATCCTAAGACTTCTTCTAGTGTAGACATCTTCTTCGATTTAGGATTTTGACACTTCTTTGTAAATCTTGACTTCACTTTGATATCCTTCAAGATTTGATCCTTGAGAGCTTGTGTGTCCCTTGAGGATATTCCCTTTCCTTGATTTTTCACCTTAGCTTTGAAACCATGTTGAGAAATATAGGGCATAACAATTAGATTATTTCTCTTTCCATGATAACTACTTGTGAATGCTTTTTACTTCTTTAGATTAGGATATTATCTTTATTTAGATTATTATAGTGTTCTTCTTCATTAAAGCATAAACAATAAAGATACAAGAGACATAGAATGTAGGCGATCTGTTAAAATTGGCAACTAGGGCTAAACTCCATGTGGGTCAGCTTATTAGTGGAAGATGATATTTTTATTGGATCCCTATCATCGAGAGGTGTAGGATTGATCTAAAGATCATCTGATTTTTGTAATTATTTATTAAGTTATGAATTTATTTATGTTATGGACAAATTGGTAAGTTGGCCATCATATTATGTAGGCTCAAGAAGCCAAAACGTCATGTCTATTCAACCTATACGTTTTTGGTATAAATAGAAGAGGATGTGATGTCATCTGGAAGACACATTCTTCATGTGATATCCTCCTCTCCACGTCTTGGGTTTTTGGTGAAGGAGGGACGCTAAGAATAATACACCGGCCTTATATGATGCCCTAGCTATTGTACATTTCCCTAGCTACTGTACATTACCCTAGCCACAGGTCAAGGGAAGGCTCCTATCCTTTTCCCAAAGGAGTTCCAATAAATAGTGAACATGATGCCCTAATCTACTGACAAGTATTGCCCTAATCCGCTGTACAAGGAGACTCTTAGATGCAGTAAAAGAAGACTTTAATTCATGGTTAAGGAGAGGCCTAACCTGCACTAAATGGAGGACTGATACATAGCAGAGGAGGCTCTTATATCCGCATCACCAAAGCCGTAATTCATTATCATAAGGAGGCTCCTA
This sequence comes from Pinus tabuliformis, assembly GCA_031772625.1. Taxonomy (NCBI): domain Eukaryota; kingdom Viridiplantae; phylum Streptophyta; class Pinopsida; order Pinales; family Pinaceae; genus Pinus; species Pinus tabuliformis. Next base: position 430,859,557 of record CM062811.1, read on the forward strand.
AACCGCAGTCTAGAAGTGACCCTTAGTCGCAGCTAAAGAAGACCTGACTGCAGATATAACAAGCCAAAATTCACAGCTAAGGAGAGACCTTTAGCTGCAGAAAAATGAGTTATAACGTAGAAAGAAGAAGCCTGAAACAAGCATGGATTGTTGAAGGCAACATCACAGAGATAGAGGTTGTTCCTAGGCTTGGGTCAAGGACTGTTTGCAAGGGAAAGGAGCTGCAACATATTACACTGTTGCGTTGATGGTTATTGGAACTTGTTTGGTTGAAGATCGTAGGCCTATCTTTCTACCACACCAACATCAAAGGGTAGCATGATAATGGGCAACATGATAAAGGGCAGCATGATAATGGGTAGCATGATAAACAACAGTGATAGAATGGCATACCTATAGTAGCCCTATCACAATGAACATCAGTGATAGAATTCCATCTGTTAGAACAGCAACATGATGATGATGCACATTAGTATGGGTAGCATGATGATGGATAAGATCATGGACATGGGTAGCATGAAGTTGAATGAGATCATGGACTTGAAGGGTAGCATGATGATGGATAAGATCATGGACATGGGCAGCATGATAATAATCATGATTAGTGCAGCACGGTGTAGTATGTAGTGGTACAGCCAGAGAACCAGATACAACACGATGATAGGTGAAGGAGTCACCTTGGAGAATCAGTTGAAGCAGAATGTCTTCAACTAATCTCATCATTATACGAAATGATCTATGCTAGATAAGTCACAGTGTTGACTTCTGTTGTAAATGTACTATCTATCTCTCTCTCTCTTTCTCTGCTGAACTTTGAAGAACATAAAAGAAGAATTGATCAAGGGTTTCCCCACATTGTGGGGTTTGTCCCTGGCTAGCACCACATATTGTGTCGTCTTGTCTTGGCTTGTCTTCTGTGATTTATATTTATGTTCTATCTGCAGTTTACTTTAATGCTTATGTGATCTGGAAAAGATAATGAGCTAACTGTGAAAATTAAAATAAATTGCTCTAACATAGAACATACCTAAAATTAACATGGTATCATAGTTGAGGTGAAGACAATGCCCAAGTAAGAGTGAAAGATCAATCACCAAAGACAATAGGGATTAGGATCAATGTGTTCCACATCTCTCTTCTAAGTTCACAAAGGGTGAATTCGAAGTAGAGAATATTATCAGAATGGTGGTAGCGGAAGTTTTTGATGGCCCATCTAAAGATCACTTCATTGGGAAGTTCGGATCTAAGGGTGGAAGGAAAGGCGGATGCCTTGGTTTGGCCATTATGCGAAGGAGTGTCTGAATGGCAGAGGCACATCTCTTGATGAAGATAACAATCATTCCAGGGTGATCAAAGGAATGCCTGGTAATGCAGGTCATCAAGGAATGGTCAACTCTTCAAAGAAAGCAAGGAACCCCAGAATCACTTTTATGTACCTGATCACAAGAACAACCTGGTGTCCATATCAGAAATGGAAGTTTAAGGTTTCAGGGTGGCAGTCATCGATGGAAAGGTACGTGTTTGGAAATATATTTTTCAAAGATGTTTTTGAGTTCAGGATTGTATCAAGTTGCAGGAAGTCCACTTGGGACCATGTCTATTGACACAACACCGGAGGTCTGTGAGTCAGATGGTGACAGGCATGCCTAAATTCAAAAAGAGCATGAAGGTACATCTCTGAGATGTACTGGAGGAAAATATTATTAAGGGGACCATTCCCCTCATGCCACAGGTCCATAGGTTTGGAACAACCTGAGGAGTTTGAGATTCAGGATCGGGAATCTCATGTATGCAGGTGGTATAAACCCCTCTATGGCTTGAAGAAAAACACCCTGGGCATAGTATGAGAGGATCAATAGCTGTCTGATGAAGCTGATATTCACTAGGAGTGAAATCAATCCAAACCATTACCCGAAGGTTGTGGATGATAGACCTCTCATACCGGCACCTTATGTGGTCAAACTATTTCTGACAAGTGCAGACCCTCTCATTTGCAGAAGTAAGAGGGAGTTGGATTCCAGACATATGTTTTGCAGTTAGCATGGTGAGCTCATATTTGGTTGAGCCTCACTAGATTGGTGCCAAGAATCTTCTGAGATATCTTTGGGGCACAATCTCTCATGGATTGAGATACACTGCCGGAAATATGAAAACTGCATGATTATTCGAATGCTGACTAGGGCAGGCAGTGTGGAGGATCACTAGAGCACTTTTCAGTGTTGGTTCTCTTTGGATTCTACTTCGATATCATGGATGAGCAAGAAGTAGAAGTCGGTGGCTTTGAGCACCGCTGAGATCGGATACATATCTATGAGTTGATATCGTATGAAGCTTCTTAGTTGAGGAAGTTCTTCAGTGTGCTATCTGTACACATGATGAATACCACTGTGATTCTCTGTGACAACCAGAGGTGGGATTCGATTATTGAGGAATCTCGTATTCAATAATTGCTCCAGCAGATAGACATCAGATACTACCTTATCTGGGATATGGTAAGCCGATGAGAAAGGAGGCTCCATTGCATTGAGACTGATGTACAGGTCACTGAAATTTTGACATAGCCCTAGGGAAAGATCAAATTTGTGATTTTCCCGAAAAGTCAGGAGACCCTTGTAAAAGGGTCTTGCATGTTGCATACATTGAGCTCTGGGAGCTCTGGGGGCTTGCGGTTCTTACTGCAGCAACATACGACCACAGGGTGACTCACCCTCCCCTAGTGGTGCGCACTGGAACAAGATGATTCGCTAACTTGTGGGACAGGATGATTCACTGTCCTATGTAGCAGGATGATTATTTCTCTTGTGAGGTCTAGATGATGTGTTCCCCATGATGATTATGTAGCAGGATGATTAGTTCTCCTGTGAGGTCTGGATGATGTATTCTCCCTGACGATTATGTAGCAGGATGATTAGCTCTCCTGTGAGGTCTGGATGATGTGTTCTCCGTGATGATTATGCAACATGATGATTAGCTCTCCTGTGATGTCTGGATGATGTGTTCTCCATGACAATTATGTAGCAGGATGATTAGCTCTCCTGTGAGGTCTGGATGATGTGTTCTCCATGACGATTATGTAGCAATATGATTAGCTCCCTTGTGATGTCTGGATGATGTGTTCTCCATGACGATTATGCAGTAGGATGATTAGCTCTCCCGTGAGGTCTAGATGATGTGTTGTCCATGATGATTATGTAGCAGGATGACTAGCTCTCCTGTGAGGCCTGGATGATGTGTTCTCCATGGCGATTGTGTAGCAGGATGATTAGTTCTCTTGTTGAGGCATCCTACCCATGCAGTCTGGGACTCATGGAAAGTACCTCTCATCTGATCAATGAGTAGGGAAATGAGGATAGGGACCATAGTAGTACCGATGGACACATCGTTGTATCTACCATACTCCCTATGCTAGGATGACCTTCATTGATCTGGGATCAATGATATTGGTCTGGGACCAGTGGTAGGAGTTGTACCTACTATGACGCTGACTTCGGGTCAGTTGAGACTGGTCTGGGACCAGTGTTACATACTCTGAGACTGACTTCGGGTCAGTGGAGGACTGGTCTAGGACCAGTGAGAGTGGTACATACTATGACACTGACTTCAGGTCGGTTGAGACTGGATTAGGACCAGTGGTACACACTCTGAGACTCATGATACTATTCTGGGACTAGTGGTAGGAGTGGTACCCACTATGACGCTGACTTTGGGTCGGTTGAGACTGGTCTGGGACCAGTGGTACGCACTCTGAGACTGACTTTGCATCAGTGGAGAATGGAATGAGACATTCTCAATCAATTCTTCTTCTCCATAATTCAGCAGAGCTAAGTTGAGCAGAGCAAAGCAGAGCCAATAGAGCTGAGCAGAGCAGAGTAGAGCCAGTAGAGCCAGCAGAGTTGAGCAAAGCAGAGCAAAGCCAGTAGAGCTGAGCAGAGTAGAGCAGAGCCAGCAGAGCTAGGTAGAACAATGTAGGGCACTGATGGCAAAGATAGTACAGCCAGACATATGGATCAACGGATCGAGTTCTCCCTAGTTGAGAGGAAGTTTTAAAATTGGAAACTAGGGCTAAACCCCATGTGGGTCAGCTTATTAGTGGTAGCTGATATTTTTATTGGATCCCTCTCGTCGAGAGATGTAGGATTGATCTAAATATCATCTGAATATGATAAGTATTTATTAAGTTATGAATTTGTTTATGTTATGGACAAATTGGTAAGTCGGCCAGCATCTTATGTAGGCTAAAGAAGCTCAAATGTCATGTCTATTCAACCTACACGTTTTTGGTATAAATAGAAGAGGATTTGATGTCATTTAGAAGACACATTATTCATGTGATCTCCTCCTCTCTACGTCTTGGGTTTTTGGTGAAGTAGGGACACTAAGAAGGATATGCTAGGCTTGTATGATGCCCTAGCTACTGTACGTTGCCCTAGCTGCTCTACGTTACCCTAGCTGCAGGTCAGATGTGGCCTAGCTGTAGGTCAGATGTGCCCTAGCCACAGGTCAAGGGAAGGCTCCTATCCTCTGCCCAAAGGAGTTCCAATAAACAGTCAACATGATGCCCTAATATGCTAACAAGTATTGCCCTAATCTTCTGTACAAGGAGACTCTTAGCTGCAGCAAAAGGAGACTTTAATTCATGGTTAAGGAGAGGCCTAACCTGTAGTAAATGGAGGTCTGATACACAACAGAGGAGGCTATTATATATGCATCACCAAATCCCTAATATGTTATCATAAGGAGGCTCCTAAACTGCAGTCTAGAAGTGACCCTTAGCCTCAGCTAAAGAAGACCTGGCTACAGATATAACAAGTCCAAATTCACAGCTAAGGAGAGACCTTCAGCCAAAGCAAAATGAGTCATAACAGAGCAAGAAGAAGCTTGAAACAAGCACGAATCGCTGAAGGTAACAACACATAGATAGAGGTTTTTCCTAGTCTTGGGTCAAGGACTATTTGCAAGGGAAAGGAGTTGCAACATATTACACTACTATGTTGATGGTTATTGGAAGTTGTTTGGTGGAAGACCGTAAGCCTATCTTGCTACCAGACCAATGTCAAAGGGCAACATGATAATGGGCAGCTTGATAAAGGGCAACATGATAATGGGCAGCATGATAAACAACAGTGATAGAATGGCATACCTGTAGCAGCCATATCACAATGAACATCAGTGATAAAATGCCATATGTTAGAACAACAACATGATGATGATACATATTAGTATGGGCAACATGATAATGGATAAGATCATGGACATGGGTAGCATGAAGTTGAATGGGATCATGGACTTGAAGGGCAGCATGATGATGGATAAGATCATGGACATGGGTAGCACGATGATAATCATGATTAGTGCAGCATGGTGCAGTATGCAGTGGTATAACAAGAGAACCAGATGCAGCACGATGATAGGTGAAGGAGTCACCTTGGAGAATTAGTTGAAGTAGAATGTCTTCAACTGATCTCATCATTATACGAAATGATCTATGCTAGATAAGTCATAGTGTTGACTTTTGGTGTAAATGTACTATCTCTCTCTCTCTTTCTCTGGTGAAATTTGAAGAACATAAAAGAAGAATTGATCAAGGGTTTCCCCACATTGTGGGGTTTTTCCCTGGCTAGTGCCACATCTTGTGTCCTCTTGTCTTGGCTTGTCTTCTGCAATTTATATTTATGTTCTATCTACAGTTTACTTTAATGCTAATGTGATCTGGAAAAGATAATGAGCTAACTATGAAGATTAAAATAAATTTCTCTAGCATAGAACATACCTAATCTCAACACGATCAGCTAGGGCCAAAACCTCTCCAACTTGAGAGGAAAACCCAAAGGAATTATTCTTCTTATAAAGACTTCAATTGAGAAATACCAAGACCAAGACCAAGACCCTTGACCTATTGACCTCTCCAAGACCATACCACAAGGATTCCTTATTCAACTTGCTCTTCCTTAAGTTAATGATAGTCAAACCCATTCCTTCTCCCACTACTTCATCTAACCTTTAGATTTCAATCCTTGGCTCAAATCTGCACCTTTTGACCCTTCTTTAGAAGCCATAGATTTGGTACTTGAGATATGTTGACCTTTAACCTTCTTCGCTTGAGATGGAGACTATCCTTCCTCAACTCAGATTAAGGATTTTCTTGATTCCTTCCCAAATCTTCCTTCTCAAGATGATTGTAATACCTCATCCCTTTTCGCAGTAGAAAGCACTGTAGTCTCGCATGTGTGGAAGATTTTAGCCCTAAAGTAGATCACAAAATGGCTTAGTTGACTTCCCTTTTCCTTCTCTTGGTGATCAAGATTCTCTCTTAAGGTTTTCACACTTCTTCTTCTTCATATTTGCTTGATCGAAATTTCTGTTGAACAAATGAAAGCTGAGATGCCTATATATATTGTTTTTCCCATCAAATAAGCCGACTTCTCTTAGAGACAAGGTCGACATGCCTTTCTAGAGATATCTTTAGGTTCACTTGAAGAAGGTGCTTGAGCTTGATCTTCGAGGTTATTTTAATGATTGATATACATATGTAACATGCCCAATAAGGGTCTTCCATACATGACATTGACTCAATTAACGTTTCTTACATGATGACTAATCATAAAGGCTCACAATGAGAGCCTTAACTAAAAATAAAATTCGTTGATCATGAAACCCATGATTCAAGCATTACAAAAATAATTTTACTTTTATTCTTTAAATCAATTACATAAAATCATAATTACACATGTCATTATGAACATTGAACCTAGACCCACATTTCAACATGAATGGAATATGAAACCAATCCAACCACTAGCACACTAAAAAATGTACAACTTTTTCATAACCTAGGAAGGGAAATCATTCCATTTGAATCCATGATCTAAGATCTAGCACAAATACCCTTCTATCTACATCCACAGAGATATTTGGGAAGACCCACCCAAAGGGATCACTTATTTTCATCTCATTAGTAGATTCTAACCCCAAGAGCATTGAGGATAATTAACCCCATGACCTCCCATTAGAAAGGTGATTTTAATGACAGGAACTTGACCAATTGAGCTAACCCTTGGGGCTTGACACCCTTATAACTACAAAACAACTCACTATAGCCTTACCTTATAACTCAAATATTTGGATAACTCTTAAAAAATCCCCAAATAAACAAGGAAACTCTGCCTCCTTTTGTTTTAATGGCCTTCTACTTCTTTATTTTTGTGTTGAAACAAACATGTCTACAAATCTTACCCTAAATCTTAGCTAGACCAATATTTCCATTTATAAACCTTGGAGTACCCTAAAATTTGAGAATATATTCATATGAAGACTTTGTCTTATTACAATAACTATTCAATGTAGGTTTAGTACAATTATTGACATAGTTGTCATGAGTAATATTTAGCTCACAAATCTGAAAGGAAAAAATGAGGCTAGATGGTTTAATGTCCACCTAACCAAAGGTTGTGATGAGTACCTCCAATCCATAGAGATTAATGTTGTTAGTACGACCTAGGAATGGGTTAAATCCCTTAGGCATATGAGGTAAATACAAGACCTCATTTTTGAGGTACAACAAGTCTCCAAAAAAAAAATCAACACGTAGAGAAGTAAAAATCATGGTTTCCACCAAAATATTCCAACTAGTTGGATTAACTTATCTAGTGTGTCCATATACAAACAATTGACCCATGTGAATGGAGATCAACTTTACCGAAAAATATCAAAAATCCCTTTATGGTAACCCTAATTGAAAATCCCTACAATAACTTAGCTTCTGCACCCCACACACACTCACAATTAATTCCACATACATAAAATTTTGTATATATGTGATGGTTTCTCCAAATACCTATATAACTAGCATATAAATAAATATATCATATATTATATTATATAACCATAAATATAACCAACTTATCATCAAATCAATAACTATATTTCTAAAAATAAATTTATAAATATTATAATTTAAATCTTTTATAAATAATATTATAATTTGTTTTTTTTTAATTCCTTAATATTTTTCCTAATTAAGAAATTCTTAGGATGCACAACATCTCCCATCGAAAGGTAAACCGATTGATTCTAGGCTAGCAGTCAAGTCAACAGTTTACGAATAATGCTGTTGTTGCAGTGCTGACATTGTGTACACTCCATGCGTATTGATGACTTTCACTTAGAGTATCGTATCTATTTTTCATGTACAATGTCACAAAGATTCTACTACATCAACATAGAAAACCAAGCATTCATCTTTTTAGTGAATACCGTTGAATAAGAATGATTGTGGTTTGAATATAATGAAAGTAAGAGGCATTATGTTACATGGAAACATAATGCCATCATGAGAGTGCTAGGCATGAATCATGTCTAATTCATCATGAATTTGATGAACATGTTTTCACCTTTTCAAATTGGAGTCCCTGGTTTCCCCTTTATGATAACATGCAGTGAAAATGATTTTAAATGAGTTATTATTTATGTTATAAAGTATTAAGTGTTTAAATTGTTATTTAAAAGGGGTTGATTTTATTGTCTTAATATATTATTAATAATTCATTCAGGGTAGAAAGATTGCAAAATAAAGAATGAAACCCCAAATATATTACACCTATATTGTTGTTTCTTTTATTACTTAGCATGGGAAAACAACTCCCCTATATTTTAAAAATGTCCAAATTATTTTATTTATTAGGTTTTAAATTCGTGTATGAGATATATATTCAAATTAAGAGGGGCCATTCCCTTTTCAATCATTTGCTAAGTTGGTTTTGTTTTTGAAGAAATATGTTTAATGAATTATTTTAAATTAAAATAATATCATATTTAAATAAAATGAGTGTTGGTGGCTATTTTTTTTTGATAATATATTGAATTGAATTGAAATTAAGATCAAATTTAGTTTTTACTTTGAAATTGTTAATTTTTTATCACTTGTTCCATGCTGCAATTATTACTTCAATAATATCTAAGAGTATCTAATTTAACAATTTCTATTTTTTTAATTAACCAATAATGGTAGAGAAATAGTAGATACAACAATTATGCAAATGCACAATGAAAGACAACCAAGAAACAAGAGACACAATATTTGGTCAATGACTAGGGAAAAACCCCACAAAGGGGAAAACCCTTTACAAATCTTCTTCTATTAGATTGTCCTCAAATGTTCAGCAGAGAGAGTACATCATCCAAAAGTCAAAGTCAAGCTTTGACTAGCCAATATCCAAAATCAATATCCAATATCCAATCAAGTCTAAATGCCAAGCAATTTGTCAAATTAGAGACAAGAGAGAGAGTCAACAAAAGAAAACTTCTGAGCAATTGCAAATTTTTCCAAGTCAGCAATAGTCAATAATAGCAAAAGTGTGCCTTAACTAGCCCACAAAAGTCAATGATCAATGGTCAAAATAGTCCTCCCATGAGCACGATCAAAAATAGTGGAACTCGGCCTCAATATTTAGTCAAGGTCAGCCCAAAAAATTCCTCAAAAGTCTAGTCAAAGGAGAGGGAAATTCTTGTTGCAAAATCCGCAATTTTCTGCGGTCAAATCAAAAGTTAATACCTTGATAAAACTACCCAAATTTCCTAGTTTTTATGCAATCAACTTAGCCTAAAAAGATCAATTTTTTTTAGGTCAAAACATGAATTAAAACTTAGTCAAACTATCCTACTGCATAAAGTCAATGCAGAAAGTCAAAGATGCCTCTAAACTCTCACACATGTGAAGAAGAATAGGTTGCCTCAGACTTGTACATACCAATCAATAAAGGAGAGAGAAGAAATGATTTATGTTGATGATGTGCCCAATGAGGAGAACTTAAATGGTATTATATGCAACATGAGGGGTGTCATCTTGTCCTTGAGAGGTCTCATTAGACCTAAGGCCGACCTTGACAGTTTTGAAATTGTGGGCTTGACTTCAAAAATCCACTTTCCCTTATTTGAATTGAGTGCTTCAAAAGTCAATTTTGGTCCTATCATAAAGAGGAATTTAATGCAATGGTTTGAATTTGTCACTGAGCTGCCAAATTAATAGTCCCTCTCAACTTGGAAGAAATTCCAAGCATATCATGTGATCATCATATGTATCTCGTCATCATGTCATGTACATCCCTACTCAATTTTGCATGTCTCTTCTCATCTCATGTTGAACAATCTCTAATTTAAAGAAGAAGAAATGTTGCAAGGGAGCTCTAGCTACCACCCTGACTCTATCACCATCAGGGAGACTCTACTGCCACCCAGAATCATCAGCATCATCATCATCATCAGGGAGCCATAACTACCACCCATAACTAAAGACAATGGGTGAGATCAACCTACCCCAATGTCTAGGGATCACATTCTATCCCAAATCCCTTAACAATAGGTGAGATCAACTTACCAGAGGTAAGGATCACACTTTACCCTATTGTTGCTAATCATCCATCTTAACCCTAAAGAGTCAAATGGTAGAGCATTTGCATCCACCAACTTGGGTGAGATCCACCAACTACAAGGGGTAGGGATCACACTCTATCCAAAGTCCCTCATCTCATTAGCCAGATGCAGAGGTTAACCCACAAATTGGGTAGGAAACTAACTAGGGCATACTCTAACTAGGGGAGATATGAGGTCTCTACACCATATCAATCAAAGGTCCCTCATCCTAAGGAGCTCATTAGCTCCATTCCTCACCCTTGGAGCTCAACTAGGGGGTAAGAGAATTTATCAATGTTCTTTATCATCCCAAACCCTTATTCGAAAGAGTCATCTCAACTAGTCCAAGATTCTCTCTGAAGATCAAGAACTTCCCTTTCGGTAAAGCTTTGGTGAGAATATTATCTATTCATTCATTTTTCCAAATGTGGCAAAGTCTCACGACTCCTCTCTATACCATGTCTCGAATATAATGATATCTGATCTTTATATGCTTGGACTTGTCGTGGAATGCATGATTCTATGAAAAAATAATCCCACACTTGTTGTCGCAATAGATAACTATTGTGTCTAGGACCTACTCAAATATCTCTCCAAAGAGCTTCCTCAATGAAATTGCTTCACAACCTGCCAGGATGACTGCAATATAATCAACCTTCGCAGTTCTAAGGGATCCAAACTTGTGCTTCCTACTTATCCATAATGGCATGGAAGATCCTAGACTGAAACAACATGTTGAAATACTATTCCCTTTGACAAAACTGCCAACCCAATCGGCATCTCTATATCCATGTAGTCTAACATCTCCAGCGACATATCTTAGTCTAGGGTTAATAGTACTTTGTATATATCTAAATTCATGTTTTGCAGTGATCCAATGTTCATGGTGAGGCTTGGTCATACACTGGATCAAAGTGTTAACTATGAAACATATGTTAGGGTGAGTGTTCATGAGGAACATCAGGGCACCAACCAGTTGTCTATACTCAATAGGTTTTGCTAGGTTCATCCTGACAACTTCTCCACATAGATTCTTGAAATTCTTCTCCATAGGCATAGGAAAATACTTGAATTCTACCATGCCAAATCTCTCTAACAGTTTCATAACATAGTTTCTTTGTGAAAGGAAAAAATAGCTCAATCTTTCTCATACTTCTAGTCCTAGGAAATAGTGCATCGAACCAAGGTCTTTGATCTCAAATTCAATAGCCAACTCCTTCTTACATTCAAGAATGAGAGGGCCTCCACCTCTCAAGAATAATTCATCAACATACACTACCAAAATTAGAGGCATATCTTGGACCACTTTGAAGTACAAGTTTGGATCGACATTGCTCCTTGTGAATCTCAACTTCATCAAGTAACTGCTAATGTGGGAATGTTAGGCACATGGGGCTTTCTTCAATTCATAAAGATATTTCTTCAATCGACACATGGGTCTTCCTGTCATGAACTTCAAATCCTAGAGGTTGTTCAACATATACTTCTTCTTGAAGCAAACCATGTAAGAAGGCAGTCTTCACATCCATATAGTGAAGAGACCAACCTTGACTAGCTACAAGTGAAATAATGGATCGAATGGTGGTGTGGTGGGCAACTACAGCAAATATATCATCATAATATTTTCCATATTTTTGGGAAAACCCTCAAGCTACAAACCTTGCTTTGTATTTTTTGATGCTTCCATCAACCCCATGCTTGATCTTATAGAGCCATTTTGAATTCACCACAAATTTCTCATTTTGTCTCGACACAACATCCCATACATCGTTCTTCATAATTGACACATATTCTTCATTCATAGCATTCTTCTAGGCTTATTCTTTCATGACTTCTTCAATGTTTGGTGGCTCAAATTAAATCATATTTCTCATTGATACAACATATACCTGATACCTGCATGGTTTCTTGCTCTCTCTAAAAGTCCCTTTGGCAAGAATGTGTTTCTCAGTATCTTGTAATCTATCACGAAGTGACCAGGTGCTAAAAAATAGCTCAAAATTAAAAGTTGTCAGATTGGTGTGGAAACTGGATGACGCATAGCGCTCATCATCTTGAATCTAGTGCAAATCATTTCACATGAAATAGAATCTGTATGACTCCTAAAACGCGATATGTTCACTTTCCAAAACAGGTGATTTTTCAAAAAAATTGATAGCCTAGTTAGTAGTCTGTACTGCTGACATGGCATTGAATGGGTAGGGTATGTGGCAGTTTGACTTAGTCAATGGGCTCTTTCGGTGAATGGGGTGCTAACAAGTGGCATCGTATTATTGGTTTAATTTACGCGTTTGTGATTGGTTGGTGTGGTGGCCAACCATGGGCTGACACATGGCCCAGCCGGAGGTTGCCATGTGGCAGCCTAGGAGGCCAGAAAAAATTCGGCTATAGTTTGAGCAGACGCAATGAGGGTCGAACCCATGACCTCCTAACACTAATACAAAGCCTTACCATTGCACCATATGTCGTGTTTCTTAACCATATTATTTTCACATTATATTTAAAATATGTTGTCACATTGTTTGGGGGTAGGGCCAGCCCACTGGGTCGACCCTTGGTCACATCGCCATGTATGCAACCAACGCGGAGGAGGAGTGAGGGCCCGACTAGTGGGGACAGGGCATTGACCTTAGCCTCAGGCACGTGGCCACACATTTCGGAACTTAAGCGTTAAAGGACATTTAAACTGTCCAAAAATTTCGCCCGGGTTTTGGGGAAATTTTCACTCCATTGGCGCATTTTTGTGGAGAAATTGTAAGATGATGCAATATTTTTTGGAATTTGTGATGCGATTAGAAGAAGATTGGGAAAGGCCATAACTTCTTCATGTTTTGACCAAATAAGGAACATAAAGAAGCTACACAGGCATTTTTGGGCATTCTGGAGCCATTGGAACAGGTTTCAAAGCATTCTGAGCACTGTAAACTGATGTATTCACACTTTTGAGCATAATAGAGAGGGCCAAGGCATTGGAAGATGGACCAAGGAGATGTATGTTATATGTTGTTGTTCAATCATTTGTTTAGGTTAATTTTCACATAAAAATTACATAAAAACACTCAAAAATCAGGTTTTAAACTTTCAAACAATCTCATGAATCCTCAAGCATATTTAATATAATCTAAAAATGAATTTTAGCATAGCAAAACTAATCTTCTTAATCTTATCAAGTTTGGTATTAGAGCCATGTTTTTTTTGTGCAAGAAGTATTTAACTGTTTGCAAGTGAATGTCATGCTTACAAGGTTAAAGCTTAAGAGAGGAGAAGGGAAGTTGGTTGAAAGCTGTGAAGTTGGGTCAAGGGGAAGGAGGGAAAGGTTTCCACAATCTCCAACACCAGTTCTTCCCCAACTTGTAGTTGAGACTCCAGTGATCATGTCTCATGAAGGAGAGCCTAGAATGACAGAGGATGAGAAGGTCTTCAGGAAGGCTTTCTTTGATATGATAGATATGGTGAAGGTCCTCTATGAAGAGAGGAATACCAAACTGTGGGGTAAAAGTTCCAAACCACCCAAAGGAGTAGGTTCTTCAGGAGGAGGAGGTAATGGAAATGGAGGTAAACCTCCACCCTCTCCACCATATTCTTCATATTCTTCTTCACAGGCTTCTTCATCCTCTTCCACTAACACAATCGTTACTCATAATCATCAACATACCTCAAAAGGAACTGGTAAATCACCCTTATTAAAACTTGATGTTAAATTTGTATTGCCCATGTATAATGGTGAAGTGAATGCAGAGAAGCTTGATAATTGGATTTTTCAGTTGGACGTCTATTGCATAATTCAAAACCTTCAAGAGGATGACATAAAGATTAAATTAACTTCCTTGAGGATGGAGGGTGTAGAACTAGTATGGTGGGAATCAAAGACACAAGAGGAGGTAAAAAATACGGTACGATCTCAATTTGTTTGTATGATTTCACTATTGCAATTAAAATACAATTCTACCCTCTAGCGTATATATAGGAATCCATCATGAATTCGCAGAACTTTAGAAAACTTAAAGGTAAAAAATGTTCAAGATTACACCCACGAATTCAGAAAAAGTTCTGTAATGTTAGGTGTAGACTTGCAATCACAAGACACGTTGTTGAAGTACATAGGGGGTTTACATAGTTACCTTAGGCATACTATCCTAATGTTTAATCCCAATAATCTAGATGAGGTGTGTGTTCAAGCCACTCATCTTGAGACAAGAGGGAAAAACACTCCACAAGAGGGTAGTAAAAATTCATTTAAGGGTAAAGGAAAACAAAAGGGTTTCAAAGGGAAGGGAAATAAAAATGCATCTATCAAGAAGGAATGAGATAAATTAACGTGCAAGAATTGTTCCAAAGAGGGTCACAATGAAGCTCATTGTTGGAAGCTTCATCCCGAAATGAAACCAAAGAAATTCAACAACAAGGGAAAACAAAAGACAGCTGCAACCACTCAACAGACTTTCGGATCTGATTCGGGTGAGGAAACCAAAATTACAGCCATGGATATGAAAGGATGTAGAAATTCCCACTGTAGATCAACATATTATGCAATATACTAAAACACAATAAAAGATCTACTTCTACAACACTTTGTGGAAGCTTAATCAATTTGAGCATGATCAATGAGAACACATATAACTGAGAATGAGAAGCAATCACACATAACACGGAAGAAATAACCCGGGAAAGCCTCAGCCTAAAACCCCAACTCTGTATTAGCATACAAGTGGAAATGTAGTCTAGATTACAAAAAGAATCAGCTCACAAGCTATCCTGCTCTCTCTGCAATCCCTCTGCTACTCATAGATAGTCAAAGGCCTCTCTCAAACCTTCTCCTTTGCCCTCCAAGCCTCCTATTTCTTTGTGCAATTTTCCTTGGGGTCCAGTGTAGCCACTTGTGTGAAGCCACTTGTGTGAATTGGCCTCTTCACATACTCACTAACCTCTGATCTAATTGTGCAATCCTGAAGGAGATAAATCCTTCTCCATGGATGAGCTTCCTTTATAGGAAAAATCCATCCAACTGATAGTACATTGTCCCTCCTCTGATCTCAACTGGGTCTCTGTCTAAACTGACATGCATGAGTTATTCATGAGAGAATATTTAGTTATCTGAATAACAACAGTTATATGCAAGCATGCATTAACTAACTGAACTCAAATTAATTTAAATAAACTGTTTAAATCAATCTAACTGGACTTGACTCAATTAACTGAGCCAACTAATTACAACTCAAATTAAAACTCATCCTTATCTCTTTAACTGATGGATAAATTCCTCAATTAATGGAGAAACTGTTGCATGTCCTCACATAGACTTCATGTTTGATTTTTCACAACTAATTAACTCATGGTGAATTAATTAATTTATTTTCAAATAGTTGTTAAGTTCAAATTCAAATTTTACTTCCTATTTTTAGTCCAGGGACTAACTAAAATTGGAATCCATCCCGAACTGCTAAAAATAGCAATTCTATTTTTAGCACTTCCATTTTTCATTCCCTGTTGCTCAATCTAGCACTGGTACCCAAACTGCTATTTATAGCAGTGCTATTTTTAGCATTTCTTGTTGTCATTTTCAACACTCCCTCTCAACAAGAAAGGCATTCAACTTGAACCCGATCATGTACCTTTGGAATGTTCTGCATGCAACACTTCTACCAAGTGTGGTTGCTCCAACAACTCTAGAAACAAAAAAAAACTCCCAACTGACCTCTCTGTTGGGCTAGAAACATACTCTGATGCTGAAGCTCTACCTGCTGCTGACAAGTGCTCCCTCTCTGACCTCTGAGCTGCTGCAACACTCCATGCATCTCGCACCATTGCACACCTCTCTGTGCCATCCTACACTAGTGCAACACTCCTGTGCCTCTCGCATTGTTGCAACCTGCTAGCTCTACACTGTCTTGGGACTCCTGCACTGTAGCTCTCTCTGTCGCTCCATCCGCATCTATCTCTACCCAATCAGCCAGTCCTACTACTCCATGTTGGGGCTCCCATAGCAAATTTGAATAAAAAAGGTTGGGTACCTCAAGGATCTTGCCCCTATTCCAGCCTTCTTGGGATGATCACTTCACATCGCCCTACCTCCTACCTAGAGGGATGGATGCATGTGATCCCTCTGCCCACTTGGCTCGAAATTTCCCCCTACTGGAGGTCTCTGCATGAGTAGATGTCTTTACTCGATCTCTTCTCAGCTTCTCTAGTAGTGGCTGCTCCACAACCTTTTGAAGCTGCTTCACCAATCGTGGCTCCTCCATAATCACCTGAGACTTCTTCTGGCGCTGCATGTTGAGAGGTAATGTACTCTCCCTCTAAACCACCAGGTCTCCATCATTTGCCTTGCTCATCAAGGCTTTGCATGCATCTTGAACCTTAAGAGCATACAGGTTCTTGACCCGTGAACCAATCTACTTCACCTGTCTAGTGATGATGTGTCTAAGGAAAACCTTTTCCTTACTAAAGACTACATCATAGCCTCTATCTTCCAGCATCGTGATCGACACTAAATTTCTCTTCAGTCCTGGTACATACTTGACATCGGTCAAGGTAATGTGAGCTCCATGCTCCCTCTAAAAACAATCGTGCCTACACCTGAAACACTATACTTTTCATCATTACCCATCGCTATGAGTATCTGGAGATCTTTCTCCTCCAAAGTACTGAACAAACTCTTGTTGCTGGTCATGTGGAAAGAAGATCCACTGTCAAGAAACCAACCACTTCCCACCATGGATGAAACCATGCATGCGAACAGTGTGAAATCCAACTCGAACTGTGAGGCAAGTGCCTCACCTTCTGATCCTTCCATGGATCCCTTCTTGGATTCCCTCAGTGGAGTACAATTTGTAGCAAAATGGCCCACCTCATGACAACGAAAGCATCGCACTTTCGATCTGTCAAACTTCTTCCCACCATGGGAAGAACTAGAATTGGAATGAAAAGCATTCTCCTTCCCCTTCTTCGCCTTACTCGCTAAGGCACAGTTTTCTTCATCCTCCATGGATGAAGAACCATCTCTGGTGCTCCTCCTTATCTCCTCCTGCATTAGATCCGACCAAAGTCATTCCCAATCTAGTAGTTTCTCTCTTCCATTAGCTGAGTCTTGGTAGCTATGCCAACTCTTAGGAAGACCAAGAAGTGCAAGACGCACCATGTCATCATCAGTTGTCGCTATCCCTACACTTCCAATCTCACCCCTGCATGTGGTGAGCTTGTTCAGATACGTAGAGATTGTGTCTCCCTTTTCATACTTGATCTTCCAAAGATTTTCCTTTAGCGCTAGCTTTATCTGATTGCCGCTATTCTGATATAAATCTTTCAATGTTTTCCACATTGAAAACGGTGTCTCCTTCCCATGGAGACTCGAGCCTATGTGATCTTGAACTCCCTCCAGAAGAATCCTCCTTGCTCTAGCCACACATTTCCTCCATTCCGCCAATTCAGTAGCATCAGTCGGCTTGGGGACTTCTTGATCAATGAAGTCCTTTAGACCATTATCCTCCAATACTGCTTCCATGCGATCCTTCCAGGCTATATAATTCGAACTTCCATCAAGGGCATATTCAAGTCTTAAACCATTGAATGCCATAGGTGAAATAGAGATGTGATAAGAACTCGATTTCTATATTCAGGAATCACAAACTTCGAACTTCTCCCTTCTTGTATATTGTTCTTCCTTGATCACCTTTGCTCCAATACCATGTAGAAATTCCCACTGTAGATCAACAGATTATGTAATATACTAAAACACAATACAAGATCTACTTCTACAACACTTTGCGGAAGCTTAATCAATTTGAGCACGATCAATGAGAACACATATAACTGAGAATGAGAAGCAATCACACATAACATAGAAGAAATAACCCAAGAAAAGCCTCAGCCTAAAACCCCAACTTTGTATTACCATACAAGTGGAAATATAGTCTGGATTACAAAAAGAATCAGCTCACAAGCTATCCTGCTCTCTCTACAATCCCTTTTGCTGCTTATAGACAGTCAAAGGCCTCTCTCAAACCTTCTCCTTTGCCCTCCAAGCCTCCTATTTCTCTGCAAAATTTTCCTTGGGGTCCAGTGCAACCACTTGTGTGAATTGGCCTCTTCACACACTCACTAACCTCTGATCTAACTGCATAATCTTGATGGAGATAAATCCTTCTCCATGGATGAGCTTCCTTTATAAGAAAAATCCATCCAACTGATAGTACATTGTCCCTCCTCTGATCTCAACTAGGTCTCTGTTTGAACTGACATGCATTAGTTATTCATGAGAGAATATTCAGTTATCTGAAGAACAACAGTTATATGCAAGCATGCATTAACTAACTGAACTCACATTAATTTAAACAAACTTTTTAAATAAATCTAACTGGACTTGATTCAGTTAAGTGAGCCAACTAATTACAACTCAAATTAGAACTCATCCTTATCTTTTTAATTGATGGATAAATTCCTCAATTAATGGAGAAACTATTGCATGTCCTCACATAGACTTCAGGTTTGATTTTTCACAACTAATTAACTCATGGTGAATTAATTAATTTATTTTCAAACAAATGTTAAGTTCAAATTCGAATTTTACTTCATATTTTTGTCTAGGGATTGACTAAAATTGGAATCCATCCTGAACTGCTAAAAACAACAATGCTATTTTTAGCACTTCCATTTTTCTTTCACTGTTTCTCAATCCAGAACTGGTACCCAAATTGCTATTTATAGCAGTGCTATTTTTAACACTTCTATTTTTAGCATTTCTTGTTGCCATTTTCAACAAAGGAAAAGAATCCATTGCTAGCACTAGTGCTTCAAATTCACAAAAATAAACTCCAAATGAAAAGAAGAGGATAAAACTTTTTCACATAAGGGTATTCTCAAAACATAACAAAATTGATACACTTTTCAACAGTGGCTCTCAAGACAATCTTATCTCTGAAAGCATTGTCAAAAGTTTAAACTTGGAAACCATTCCACATCATAAACCATATCCACTTGGATGGGTGTGTGACAATGCACAATTGTAGGTAACTAGAAAGTGTAAATTATTGAAATTTGACATTATTACAAATTTCATAGATGAAGTGAAACTTTATGTTGTGCCATTAGACATATGTGGTATAGTTTTTGGTAGCTCGTATCTCTATGGAAGAAAATCTATCTTCCATGGACATGAAAAAAAATACCATTTTTTCAAAGACAGAGTATAATATATTGTGAGGGCTCATAGCAAGAAACTAAACCTTTCACTTGTTAATGCAGGGCAGATGAAAAGACTAGTGAATTCAAGAAAAAGTTTTGTGTTTCTAATGATCAAACCCAAGAATGGTGTTGATAATGAAGATTTTCAAGGTTGTGATTCAAGATTGAAATCCGAATTGGTTGATGTAGTTAACCAATATGATGAGATGTTTCAAGAATCAAAAGGATTTCCTCCCAAGAGAGGAATCCAACATGAGATACAGTTGCAGCAAGATAGTCCTCTTCCTAACATTGGCATGCATAGGATGTTTGTGAAGGAAAGTGCAGAAATTAAAAAGAAAATTCAAGAGTTGTTAGATAAAGGGATCATCAGTCCATCATCTTGGCCATGTGGTTCACCTATTGTTTTGGGGCCAAAGAATGATGGAACATGGCGCATGTGTGTGGACTTCCATGCATTGAACAAGATTACGGTAAAGAACCATTACCTACTGCCTAGAATAGATTATTTACTTGATCAATTGAAAGATGAAAATTATTTTACTAAGTTGGACTTAAGGAGTGGCTACCATCAAATTAGAATTGTTGAAGGAGACATTTGGAAGACAACATTCAAAATAAGAGAAGGTTTGTTTGAATGGTTAGTTATGCCTTTTGGTTTATGTAATACACCTGCTACCTTCATGTGTGTGATGAATGATGTGTTGAGGCCATTTCTTGATGATTTTGTTATATTCTACTTAGATGATATCTTAATTTTCGGTAAATCTCGTGATGAACATGTCATGCATGTGAGAAAATTACTTGATGTCTTAAAGAAAGAATAGTTGTATCTAAAGATGTCAAAGTGTGAGTTTGGAAAAGCTTCTTTAATTTACTTGGGTCATATTGTTGGAGGAGGTGAGTTGAAAGTAGATCCCTCCAAGGTTGATGTCATTTTGAATTGGCTAAGGCCCAAGACAACTACTGAGGTAAGAAGTTTTTGGGAGCAACCCAATATTGGAGGAAATTCATTGCTAACTTTTCTGTTTTAGCAGCTCCTTTGCATGCATTGACAAATGTGAAAAAGGTTTTTCAATGGGGAGGAAAATAGCAAAAGGCCTTTGATGCATTTAAGGAAAATATCAATGAAACTCTAGTACTTGCACTTCCAGACTTGAGACAGTCATTTGAGATTCAGAATGATGCTAGTGACTATGCCATGGGTGTAGTCCTCATGCAACATGGTAAGCCTATCTATTTTCATTCAGAAACTTTCAGTGGTGCAGTGATTAATTATCATACATATGACAAGGAATTGTATGCATTGGTGCAAAGTGTGAAAAAATGGAAACACTACTTGATGGATAAGGAAACAATCATTCACACTGATCATCAACCATTGCAATACTTGCAACCTTAATCAACATTGCAACAATCAAGTCATTTTCGATGGATGGGTTTTCTTCAACAATTCCACTTGGTAATAAGGTATAAGAAAGGTATCTACAATAAAGTTTTTGATATTATTTCTAGGCCTATTATTAGTGCAGCTACTTTACTCAAGCATAATTCTATTTTGCATGAAAGTTATATTGAGAAATATGCATTAGACAATGAATTTCATGATGTTTATGCAAGCTTGAGTCAAGGTAACCAAGTAGAGGAATTGGATTATCATTTGCATGATAACTTGTTGTACTATATTGGCAATCTTTGTATTCCACAGGGAGAAATAATCAACATCATAAGAGAGACACATACTTCTCTTATTGCTAGTCATTTCGGTGTAAGTAAGATGATGGCACATCTACAGAGGTATTTTTATTGGCCTCGTATGCTTTAAAGTGTGTCACATTTTATTAAAGGATGTTCATTATGTGCAATTAGTAAGCCTAGCAATAGGAAGTTAGGATTGTACACACCACCTCTGGTTCCTTCACGACTGTGGGATAGTGTTTCTATGGATTTTGTAGGAGGTCTTCCATTGTCAAAAAGAGGTCATGATTACTTGTATATATTTTTGGATATGTTCAGCAAAATGTGTATTTTGATTCCATGTAAAAATAAAGTGACAACTGAAAAAATTTCTTAGTTATTCTTTCAAAATCTATGGGTGCATTTTGGATTGCCCACATCCATTGTTAGTGATCGAGATTATCGCTTTGTTGGGAATTTTTGGTTAAGCTTATGGAGATTCGTGGACACAAAATTGAAAAAGAGTACAACATTTCATCCACAAACAGATGGTCAAACAGAGGTGGTGAATAGGAAAGTGATACATATTCTTTGTGGATATTGCAGTAAGCATCCTAATTTGTGGGATGAACATTTGCATTATATTCAACATGCTTACAACTGGGCCAAGCACTGTTCAATTCAAAAATTTCCATTTGAGGCATGTTTGGGATGCTTGCCTAAGTCTCCTTTGGATTTTATTTTTGAAAAAGATGTTGCTATTGATGGTCATAGTGACATAGAAAAAGAAAGAAGGTTCATTGAAAAAATCTAATTGGTACACCAAAGAGTTCAAGAACATCTTGAATAGAGCCAAGGAAAGTACAAAGCTAGGCACGACAAGTATTGTGTAGATCACAAGTTCCAAGTTGGTGATGAAGTTTGGCTTCACATTAGCAAATAGAGGTTCCGAGGAGAAGGTAAAAAGATAAAACCAATTAGATATGGTCCATTCAGAATTTTGGAAAAGATTGGTAACAATGCCTTCATGTTGGATTTGCCTTCATATATGCAAATTTATGTTGTTGTTAATGTTGAGAACTTAAGGTTGTATGAGCCTCCATTAGTAGAAGATGAAGGATAAAATGTCCAAATTCCTTCCATTGAGGATTTTTTGTCTGAATACCTTAATGAACTACAACAAGACACCATTCTTGATAGAAGAACAAGGTCTTCAAAATGAGGGAATGTGGATTACCTTCGAGTGGGGCTTAAGGGAACAAATCCTTCAAAGGCTAAATGGATCGAGATTGGAAAGGTGAGGGAACTATATCCTCACCTGTTGAATAAATGGAAGCAATATTTTGGGGTCCAAATGGCTTCCAATGGGGAGGAATGATTGGGTGCTCAAAAAATAGCTCACAATTCAAAGTTGTCATATTGGTGAGGAACCTGGATGACCGCGCAGTGTTTGTCATCCTGAATTCAGCGCAACTTGTTTAGCAGGAAATAGACTCTGTATGACTCCAGAAACGAGCTCTATTCACTTTCCCAATCAAGTGAATTTTAAAAAAAATTGGTATCCCAATCAGCAGTCCGTATTGTTGATGTGGCACTGACTAGACAGGGTATATGGAAGTTTGACTTACTCAATGGGCTCCTTCGGTGAATGGGGTGCTGAAAAGTGGCATGGTATTATTGGTTGAATTTCCATGTCTGTGATTGGTTGGTTTGGTGGCCAATGACAGGATGACACGTGGCCCAGCAGGAGGCTGCAACGTGGTAGCTTGGGAGGCCACCAAAAATTTGGTTATAGTCCAAGTAGAGGCAGCGAGGGTAGAACCCGCAACCTTCCAAAACTAATAAAAATCCTTACCATTACACCACACACTGTGTTTCTTAACCATATTGTTTGTGCATTATATTTAAAATATGTTGTTGTGTTGTTTGGGGTTAGGGTAAGCCCACGAGGTCGGGCGTTGATCACATCATCGTGCATGTGACCATCGCGGATGTTAGGTCCCTATAATACTAGTGTATTCCCTTATTATTATTGTCATTGTAGCCCATTATTGTTATTGTTATGCCCATGTTGTCCCCATATTTTTATTATTGTGCCCCATAGAATCCCACTATTATTATTGTTGTGCCCTTACAATATTATTGTTATGTCGACTCTAATTATATTGTGACCCCTTAGACTCCTATATATAGAAAGGAGGTCTTGTCATTTTGATAATCCAAGAATTGTTCATTTATGTAATGTAAAGGAGGTTTCCCCCTAGAAGAGGCTACTTTTGAAGTTGTTTATCTATCTCTTTCTTCTATTTTGTGAGTTGGATGCATAATAATTAGTATTAGAGCTTTGGATTTTAGGGTTTTGTTGCTTCAAACAGGCTCCTGAATTCGATCTCAAACAGGTCACCTTGGGAAAATTGTCATAAATTTCTCTCTGAGCATCGGATTGAAATTTCATAAAAAGTGACAGAAAGAGGATAGACTTTAGTTTGTTTGGTATCATTTTTAGGGCTGAAGGTCAGAATAGTGACATGTGGAACATCGTACAAGTTTTCTCTACTGAACTAGTTTATAATCAAGCCATCGAGGGAGATTAGGCATAAATATGTATTAGGGAATCCAATAATGATCAGAATTGCAGGGTTGGAAAGAGGACTTAGAGGGCTATCACAGGCCAAAATTTCAGAACTTGGAGATCCGAAATTACAGAGTTACAGTCATTTCAAGATCGAGATCATAGAAAGGATGAAAAACAAAGGTGTGTAGTTTTTTTAGAATTTGCATAAGTTTTGTTTAAGAAAGTAGTTTGAAGTGATTCAAAGGGCATTGTGAAGCATAATTATCATTCATTGATCACCCGAAGAAAGAAAATGGAAACACCTAGTAAGCAACCCGAAATATCTACTATGACACGTGAAGAATAGGAAGAAATGCAACATGATATATCAAAATTATGAGATCAAGTGCAAAAAATTTCACTCTCACTAAAATTAAATGAAGCTAAGATGGATGATTTAAAGAATGGAATGGAAGCTAAGATGGATGGTATGGAAGAAAAACTTAAAGGAAACATGGAAGATTTGAAGATAGATTTGACAAAGCTGCTACAAGAAATGCTTGATAATGGTGAAAGGGTAGTAAAGGAAACTCGTGATGACAACAAAAGAAATGTCAATCATGATTTCATAGACTCTAATGTTGGATTGAAGACGTAACATGTTCCAAATATTGATATGAGGAAGTTTGATGGCAAGGATCCTGTAGCATGGATAATACAGATGGAGCAATATTTCGATTTCCATAATGTTTGAAACACACAAAAGGTACACATTTCAACTTTATATATGGAACCCAATTAGTTTGTATGGTATCGATGGCTTTTCTCTTGTAAACAAATTGTCACTTGGGAAATTTTAACGGAAGAAATGATAGCAAATTATTAGGATACAAAAAGAAACACCAATTTTAGCCAATTGATAAATCTCAAACAAAAGGGTTGAATGGTGGAGAACATTGAGGACTTCCAAAAATTGAATACAAGGGTAAAAGATATTCCAGAGGAGCACAGGATTGATGTGTTCATAAGGACTTTAAAGGATAAAATCCAACATGAGGTTCACCTTTGGGAAACTGATTCATTAGAGAAGGCATTCAGGTTGGCAAGAAAAATTGAAAGAAAAATTATGACAACAAGGAAGCCTACCACTCACAACTATAAATATGGAAGTTTTGTTGCTCCTAGCCTTCCACAACCTATAGGGTTGACACCACAACAATTGGAAGAAAAAAAAGCAAAAGGGCTTTGTTATAGTTGGGATAGAAATTACACTAAAGGTCATAGTTGTGGTGAGAAGAAATTATTTTAAATAGATTGTGAAGAGGAGGAAGAAAAGGAACAAGAAACATCAAAAGAAGAGGATATACACAAACCTTACCTTCTACACATGTTACAGAATCTTCAGGAGACAACCAACCTTTCCAAGTGAACAACCCCTGTGGTAACTTGAAATTTTACTGATCTAGAGTTTTAGTCGCTCCCATGACATGGGAATGCATGCAACTGGGACCCTCCAATCACTCCCATAGGAAGGGCATGTTAGTGACTGGGGACTTTTCCAACTAGTTTTGAGTCTGAGACCCCGCATTCAGTGCCACTTTTGGCTAGGTCTCAGGCCATTGCCGAGAACTTCATGATACATCCAAAAATGATAAACAAAATCGAAACAATGATACTGAAGAAAATAATTAAACAAATACTTGAAATAACCCCTACTAGCCATGACACACATTTCATCAAACATGTCACAAATATGTAATCTACAAGTCATATCAACATATATGAGCATACGGGTATCATAGTTATCTAAGAATCGTTAGGAAGCATTGATGCCTTATCACAATAGCTGCATTATTATGTATTAGGTCATATATTCATTTCTCATTCATTTTCAAATAAAAACATGATGAGATCCATACATTGTCACTGTCATAAAACATACTCATAACCAACATATAAAGAACATAATAACAAGTATATAGTAGCCATAAAACCACATACAAAAAAGTATATTTACCCATACAATATAAGAGGAAAGAATCCCTTATTAACATATGCAAAATGCAACTAGGTCTAGTACCTTCACATACCACCCAACCATAGATTGGCTAAAACAAATATTTCTTTCAACTAATCACCCTCGTGCCATATTCCAAGAATGGATGTGGTATCTCATAAAACATTGGTTGAAAATAGGGACAATGAGGTTTTCCCTATTAGAGAGATGATTTGAGAGGCTATAATGAATAACATAAGCCTTATTGCCCTTCCACACTTCCATGGCTTAACCTATGAGGATCATGATACCTTCATGTTTGAAATTGTTGTTGTCTATAGGACCTATGAATATGTATCTAATGAGAAGAAGCTGAAGATATTCCCCTCTACCCTTAAAGATGAAGCCTTGTGCTAGTTTATGGATATTCCTGGGGGTAGAATCACTACCTGGGACCAAATGCAACAAGCCTTCAATAGAAAGTACAAGGACTACTGTAGATCCAAAGAAACCAAGGAAGGAAGCTTTAGGATGAATCTTGGACCTAACGAATCCCTACAAGACTATGAGGAGATTTTTCAACTTAGTTATAGGAGGGCCAACATCACCCTTGATCCTGAATCACTCAAACTAGTTCTTGTCTAAGGGACCAGGGAGGATATGTTGGAAACCCTCAACATGTTGTCTGGAGGAGATATCTATCAGTTATCCTATGATGACATTAAAATTTCATTCAAGAATCACTCTAGGGCTTCTAGGAATAAGGGTAGGGATAGTCAAGGTTTGGTTAGTTCCTCTCCCTCAATATTAAGAATGAGATAGCTAACATGTTGGAGGTTTTGAAGAGTGAAATGTTCCATACCTTTGCATTGCAAATGGATACCATGCAAATAAAAAGAAAGAAGGAGGAAGATGAAAGGGCACTAGATATTTTCTACCCTATATGCACCAAAAGACATCCTAGGAATGAATGCCCATTTAATATCATATAAGTTTTCCTAGTCTATGAAGAAAGTCATGCAACAGAAAAATTCCCTTCTTTGCCAAGACTAAAAGTTGTATATCAAGGGGCAGAAGGGGGGTCAGAGAAAGTTTGTTTCATCAATCAAAGAATACCTCAAGGAACTCAACCATATCAACAAGGCATGCAAGGTTCAAACTACTCTTAATAAAATTCAAATCACAATGCACCCTTACAACCTTGGTACCACTCGTCCATCCTAGTCCATGCCTCCTTCTTGGCCTTATGCTCCTCCATATTCTCCTCAACCTATCAACCATCCTTTTCAGCCATATCCACCCCAATCTTCTCAATGGGGCAACCCATCACAAGGGTGGAGGCATCAATTTAACCAACCTCCTGTTTTACTACATCCACCCAACCTCAACCATAATGCACTCATACTGCTGCACCTAAGAAACCTCAAATTCCTACTCAACCAAATCCAAACCCGAACAACAAGCAACCATAATAGGTCTACAGTGGAGAGACATCTTATCCTTCTTATGTTGTGGAAATCTAGGATATTAACCTTCAGTCTGTGAGAGTGCTTCCAGATAACCACCCACCTTCTCCACCTGAAGAGCTTAAAGAAGAGAAGGAAGAGAGTGTTCGTCAAGTCAATCCACCTCCTTTTTCTGAGAGGTTGATCCACTCTAGCCAGCACACCCCAGAAGAGGTTGAACTTCTAGGAGAATTTAAGAATTTGTGTGTTAAGATACCCCTTCCCTAGGCTATTCAAGATGTTCGCATCTATAATAAGTTGATCAAGGAGAAATGTCTCAAAAAGCCCAGGAGAAGAAAAAGAGACACCCCCACCATAAATGTTGTTGGTAAATTATCTGGTTTGATGCTTGGGAGGTTGATATTACTAAAATATCTAAACCCTGGAAGCCCTATAGTAGATGTGCACATTGATGGCCTTATAGTCCCTAACACCCTAATTTATCCTAGGGATACAATCAATGTGATGACTAAGGAAACCATGCTAAAGATAAACCTCCAAGGGTCTTTGAGAAATACCACCACAACTTTGTAGCTTGCATACATATCCCCATTATCTCCTAAGGGATTTTTTGAAGATGTTATGGTCTCCATTGATGATAAGCCTCATCATTGGGTAACTATATGGACCTTAATCCACCCCCAAGCTCATTAAAATCAACTCTTCTCATAATTCCTTACATGTTTTAATTATATTTTGCTTAATGAGATGAGTAAAAGTAAGATGTATGTCTAGTGGTCTAATGTGCATTGATTGTAGATTTTTGAAAGAAAATCATAGCAATTTTGGCTAATTAATGGTAGAAACTCAAATGAGATAAGGAGGAGAGATTATAGGAGTTAGATCCTCCTCATTAAATCCTCACTCATTCGAATATTCCTGTTGTAGTTCTATTTGGGCACATCACTCCCAACATTCAGATCAGGTACTTTTAGGGCTCATCAAACCCTAATTTAGTTGCTGCATGCCATAAAGAAGTCAACTCATTGAATTCCTCCTTCTATGAAAGTTTCATGGCCTAAAGCCCTCCTGAAAAGCCTCCTTGGGATACCAGTGCAACCTATGCCTTGAGACATTATGCTGCAGAGTAGGCAGGCCCACTATGGCCTGCACTACAGCGCATTTAGGCCCTCTTTAGCCTGCGCTGGGCAATATTGAGCAAAATTTGCATAGGGTTTTTGGAATATTCCTTCATTCTAGATGACTCTAGAAGGTTCCCATTTTTTATCCCCTCCTATGAGCTCGAAATTGGATAGGCTAAGGATCCATTAACCTCCTATCCTCTCATCCCTTGCTCCTTGGAAACTAACTCCAAGATTGGAAAGCCATTCAATACCCTCATTTATGAAAAAACCACCTCCATTTCCTATAAATTGAGCACTCATCATAGTGATCAATGGGCTAGAATATGAAGTTTGTAAGGAAATTCTGTTCATTTGAGGATTGAGTTTATGTAAAGAAATGTTATGATGTTGGAGTGTTGAGCTTTTGATGTGGCGAGTGTTGAACTGAAGCTAGAGGAGTGGCACATAATCGAACTGTATTGGGTGATATTCTTCCTTCTACATTAATAAAGAGCTTATTCCTTTTCTCATATGATTGTTCATATATGTGATCATTATGTGTTTCAATGTATTCAATTCCATTGTTTTATAGTTGATAGTTCATGTATGTTTTGATCGTTTCTTGTTTTTGTTTCTCTTGATGTAGGTACCTTTTGAGCCGATTTAGTTCAAGTGGGAGAGATGTGAGCAATTCAAAAGAGATTTAGGAAGCGAAAGGAAACAAGTAAGTTCCTCCATCTCATCTATCTTCTATAAGAAAAGGTTAAACTACTTTCTTTTTGTTGTTCTAGGTGTAGTCACCTACCTAAGGGAGATGTGTTTATCGGTAGATGAAAATTCCATGTAACAAATTGGCGACCATATTGGGGATAAGAGCTGGGAACATTCTAAAGTCATCTAGAATGAAGGAATATTCCTAGAACCCTATGCAAATTTCGCTCAATCTTGCCCAACGCAGGCTAAAGAGGGCCTAAGTGCACTATAGTGTAGGTCACAATGGGCTTGCCTACTCTGCAGCGCAGTTTCTCAAGGCATAGGTTGTGCTGGTATCCCAAGGAGGCTTTTCAGGAGGGATTTAGGCCATGAAACTTTCATAGAAGGAGGCATTCAATGAGTTAACTTTTTTAGGGCATGTAACAACTAAATTAGGGTTTGATGAGCCCTAAAAGTACTGATCTAAATTCCAGGAGTGATGTGCCCAAATAGACCTGTAACAATTCCTTAATCAAATCTCACTAGCTCAGAGTTGCAAGCAGTCGAGTCATGGAGATCATGGGTAGCCGAGCGAGTGACAGTTAAGATCTAGTTCATCTTGAGTTTCAGAGCCAAGCCTCCCTAAATTTAAGGAAGTTTTTGGATACTTCAGTTGTATAAATAAGGAGGCCTAGAGCCTCTTTAGGATTCAGATTTTTTTATGTAAGAGCACTAAACATTTTCGAGTGCAAGTTTGTGGCAAAACATTGTTATGTAATTTTTCTAATATGATAATGATAATGAGCATTTCGTTGATCTATCACTGAGTTGACTCAGAGGGCTGAAGCTCTTGGGTTAGGGCCCAAACCTAGCAGCAAAGAATCCTCTTCTTGTACTTGTATGTTTAGGTTATTTCATAGGTTAATTGGTGAATTGGTTTTAGCATTGTTTCATTGCAATTAGTGCCAAATTTCATTAGTTTTCTTTCGTTTGTGCATAGCTTTAGCAGTGCTTTAGAGAGATAAAGGAATACTAAAAAGGCTGATAGCAGGTGGATTCGGCTTCACTCCTCCCTTCAAGGACCATGGTTTGAGGGAAAACTCCTATTCAGCCCCAAAAAGATAGAATTATGATTTTTTATGGAATTTAGGGTTTTCTGCTACTTAGGCTAGCATCTTTTTAGTTTTCAAGGATAGGTTTCAATTGTAATTTCTGATATATTTAGCCTTTTATTAGATCATGGTGTTTCACAATATTATGCAAGTATTTCCATGGATGAACTAGGCAACTAAATCATGAAATTATCTTTTCTTAAGTTGATTAGAAATCTTTCTTGTTTGACATGATTCATGGATAAATCCGAGTGATGTATGTATTGTAGGAGTTTCAATAGTTCAGGAATATCTCATGCCAACAACCCCAACCTAACCTCATCCATCCATGATCACCAAAATCCACTAAGTTCATCAACCAATTCATCATTCCATAAGGGAAACTTTCCAGGTTTGTTGAGCAAATACAACCATCTTACAAACTTTGGTTTGATCTCTGAGGAAGTCCTAGCCACCCCCTTGCCTTGTTTCTTCCATGATTGACCTTCCTTAACCCCTATACCACCTTCCAAATCACTCCTATTGGTCTTAGATGGACCTTGTAGGAATACAGGGGATCCTATTAGAGCATTAGGACATCCTATAGGAAGCATTATGACATCCTGTAGAATGATCTGTAGTGGCTTGTTTGAGGCTGATTTGTGGAAAAAGCATCCAAGAAGATAGGAGAAGACCCCTACTTGCCTCCCAATCCATCTGACCTTTCACCACCATCTCTTACCCAACTGGCAGACCACCAATAATATTTAGCATTCACATTTTAAAAAAAGAAGGGACAAAAAGGAAAACGAGTTATTGTGTTCATTCATGTGCACAACATTAGAATGTTTTCTTATTTCAAATTGCATGTGTTGGGTGTGGAGCTTGATTATCTTCTATATTCAAAGGTATCGCTGCATTGGACCCCAATTCATAATGGGGTGGCAATGCCACCCGTAAAATATTCGTTGCAGGGGGGGTCCAGGGGGACGACTGCAACCTTTGGGAGCCCCCCTGGTGGGGGGATCACGGGAAGTGCCCCTGAAACTAAAAATAGATGTAAAATTTCCTTGTAAATTGTTGTAATTTCGTAGTCAATCTAGGCTGTTCATTAGGAGGAGATATGACGGTATAAATTATGTTTAATTTAGGGTTTTTTTTCCCTAGAAGGCCACCCCCTCACTATATATGAGGGAATTGTATTGTGCCTATGTAGATATGTATTCTGAGAGAGGAACAGAGAGGATATTGAGAGTGAAGAGAGAATTATAGCAGATCTACTACAGGTTGTATCTCTTCAGTTTTCTGGATAATATAAAAGGAAGGACTAGCTGTTTCTCTGTGGACATAGCCCAAACTGGGTGAACCACGTATATCTGTGTCTCTCTTGTTTTATGCATTTTCTGTGTTTATATTTCTGCAATATTTTATGTTTTCCATTGCTCTGTAATATATAATTTCCTAACAACATGCCTAGGACAATTAGGATTGCACACATGTTATCTTAGAATTCTTTTGAAGCACGATGTCTTAGATATTAGTTAGATGAGTGGTGTGTTTAAAGAATTGATTCTAGTCTTTCCTTATTGCAATAGAAAATACTTCGATTCCCCTAATTAGTACAAAATTCCCCTTTCTTCATTGGTAATCAAAGTTCTTCTGAATCAATAGAAAGCTAGTTTGAGAAACCATAGTGGTCTATCGCCAGCTCAACAGTGACAAAGAGTGGACCCATCACATCTGCTTGTGTATACAACATTGTCACCTCCAAGTTTGTATGAACCTTCGGTTGATAAAGTAAAGTTGGTAGCCTCAGGAGTTGCAGCATTCTTGCTACAATACTGGTGCTCATCACTTTTTTGTGCCATTGTCAGGGACGTGTCTGAGTAGATGTGATTTCTTCTTTCTTTCTTCCATTTCTTATCTCTTTCTTTTAGCTATTAGCTTCATTTCTACAAAATTAATTGTAAGGTTGTTTGATTTCCTTTCCATTCTGCAAGTAAGATTTAATTCAGTAGTTAGTTTCCATTCAGTCTGTTATTTCAATTCTGCAATTGGTCTTAAAGCTTGAAAAACAAAACAAAACAAGAACACTTCTTTCATGCCTCGTAGGAATAGGGATAACTTAGGGAGATTTCTACCAAATATCCCACCACTTCCAATAGCCAACCTTCCCTCTTCTTCAATGTTTATGAATTAGAGGACCCCTGAGGCGAATAACTAAAGATTTTTTAAGTGCCTACAAGGGGAGAAGAAGAAGAAGAACCCATTCCAAATGACCTAATGGCTGAAAATAGAAATGACAGGGGAGATAGAGAAATAATTGAGGGTGATTTTCCCATCAGAGAAACCAAAGGGGATGCCAAGATGAAAAACATAAGCCCCTATGCTCTTCATCACTTCCATGGCCCAACCTCAGAAGATCAAGATACTTTCTTGTTTGAGTTCGTTGTCATATGCAGAACTTATGATTACACCACTAATGATCAAAAGTTGAAATTATTCCCATCCACTCTCAAGGATGCAGCTTTGTGTTGGTTCATGTGTTTACTTGGGGATAGCATCACAACCTGGGCTCAAATTCAGTAAGCCTTCAACAATAAGTATCGGTACTACTCCAGATCCAAAGACACTAAAGAGGACATTTTTAGAATGACCTTGGGACATAATGAATCCTTAGGGATTATGAGGAAAGATTCCATCTTAGCTACAAAAGGGTCAGGTTCAAACTTGATCCTGAGTCATTGAAGCTAGTCCTACTCAAGGGGGTCAGGGAAGACCTTCTTGATACCCTAAACCTGCTAGAAGGAGGGGACATCTACCAGCTACCCTACGATGATATCAAGACTGTCTTTAAGAACCATTCTAGGGAAACAAGGAAAAAGGGTAGGGGTAGCCAACCAATGGCCAACTCATCCTCTTCCAACACATCCATAAAAGGTGAAATTGGGAATATGCTGGAAGATTTCAGGAGTGAAATGATGCAAACCCTCACCCTACAAATGGAAACTATGCACATCAAGAGAAAGCGAG
This sequence comes from Pinus tabuliformis, assembly GCA_031772625.1. NCBI lineage: Eukaryota > Viridiplantae > Streptophyta > Pinopsida > Pinales > Pinaceae > Pinus > Pinus tabuliformis. The sequence goes on from CM062811.1 coordinate 430,892,757, forward strand.
AGGAAGCAGATAGAGCATTAGCCATCTTCTGCCCTAGATGCACAAGGAGGAACCCTAGCAATGAATTTCAATTAAACGTTATAGAAATTTGCTTGGTCTGTGAAGAAAACCACTCCACAGACAAGTGCCCTTCTCTACCTGGACTAAAATTTGTGTATTAGGAAACTGAAGGGGTGACTGAACAGCTCTACTACATAAATCAAAGGAGACCTCATCGGCCTCAACCATACCAGCATGGCATGCATGGGTCATCCTATGCATATTACAACCCTAACCAAAACACATCCATTCCCTCTTAGGGCCCCCTTGCTCATCCCTCCTAGTCTACACCTTATCCTTGGCATTTTGCACCTTAGTACCATTCCTAGTCGACCAACTAGTCATTTCAACCATATACTCCTCCACAACCTCAGTGGAATGCACCACCCGAGGGGTGGATGCCCCCATACAACAATGCTCCAGCTATATTTCCTTCACTTCCTACTCAACCATAGATTTTACACCCTGCTCCACCTAAACAACCTCAGATGCATGCCGAGCCAAATCCGAACCCAAACAATAGACAGGCACAACAAGTATACAATGGAGAGACATCTTACCCTGCATATGGTATGGAAATTCAGGAAATCAACCTAAGGCCTGGGAGAGTACTCCCGGACAACCAACCTCCATCTCCACCAAGGGGGAGAGTGAGGAGGAAATAGAGGAAAGTATGCCTAGAGTGAATCTACCACCCTTTCCTGAAATATTAACTCATCCAATCCAACCTACCCTAGAAGAGAATGAACTTTTGGGTGAATTGAAAAATCTATGTGTTAAAATTCTACTTCTCCAAGCCATTAAGGATGTACCTATTTGCAACAAACTAATTAAAGAGAAGTGTTTCAAACATCTAGGGAGGTGAAAAACAGTCACCCTATTGGCTTAGTGGGTCCTGACCTAGGTTCAGAGTTAAATTTTCCAAACAAATCCCTACGCTACTGGCCCTTTCGGCATCAACCCATGGAGCATGGATTGAAGCCTCACCCGAAGCAGTATGGGGGGATGCTTGAACCAAGTTTCTACACCCATAGATGGTTGTGATGTTATTTTTATACCCTTTATCTATTTTTTCGCAGGTCGATAAGCCCTTAAGGCTTATTGATACAAGTCCCTCTTACCATCCTCTAAACCTTCGTGAAGGTCTACAACTATCTTTTGTGGACCCTAAATAGGTGAATCAACTACTTACACGCCTCTCTAACAAGTCCTATCTTTGTATTTACCCAGATCATCTTAATTATCTGATATCTTTAACATGCATTAAGATATTCTTTGCGTAAACAGATATTATCACTTGCGTTCATATAAAAATGTAAACCATGTATAATCTCACATCAATACAGTATTAAATCATAAACCCATCATTTATCATAACATAAACACAATCATTCATAACATAAGTAAATGGATAAAACACAAATATTTCCAGAATAATCTCTTTTATTAGTGCTTCTGTTCTTCCTATAGAGTCGAGACTACCCTGCGCACTCAGCTACAAGGGTCTGTGCACTCAGCTGCAGACTCTACTCTAGGACTCTATGCACACAGCTACAGAGCCTCTCTTCTACTCTAAGACTCTCCTTTTTATACAATCCCATGGTCCGCGAACCATGGGTAGGTATATACAAGCCGACACAACTTACATAAAATAAGGGAAAATCCCTTTATGACACTTACTATCTACAGACTCCACGACCACAACTTGCAGAGACTTTACACTTTACATAACAAAAACTTTGGCTTTTTGCCCCAAAACTTGACTGCAGGGGACCCTGTCCCAACAAGTCCCAGACAAAAATATCGTGAATCACCCTCGAGTCACTCAGCAAGCGTGGAGATCTTACTGCAGAGACCTCCCAGCTCGACTTGCGCCACTGCTACCTTAGTCACGCTCTACATGGCTACCTGCTTGAGCTGTTCCACTAAATGCTTTGTTGCTAGTCCTGCATTGTCTTCCTTCACCTTCTGTTGTGTCTTCTGTAGGCCTGCCAACTTCTCTTCAATGGAGGCAGAGATATCATAGGCCTCTTTCTGTTCTACTGCCTCCACCTGTTCGAGCAACTACTTTGCCTCATTCAACTTATCCAATCACTATGATATAGCGATGGTGCACGTTGTTGCTCTTGCTTCGTCATATTGCTGCCACAATTCCCAGGCCTCTATGTTCAACCTCTATAGGTTAGGATCTTCCTGCAGATTCATAAAGACCTCCATAGACTACTCAAAGAGCATGGTACAATCTACTACCGTAGCATATATTTTCACGACTGCATCCTTTACAGTTGCCTCGCACTGTTCTCTGATCTTTGGTGGAGTTGAAGGCTATGACTTCAATTCAAGCTCTATGATTTTAAGGTTCAATTAAAACTGAACCTTGGCCATCTTTGTCCTTGCATTGTGCATGCTTGTATCCAACTTTCAAATCTTGGCCTCCAATGATGCCTCTTCGGGTATGTGCAGTTCTTGAATGGTTATGCATGCTTCGATTACCACAACTGTGGTTCACTCATTCTTCTCCTGAAACTTCTTCCATGATTCTAGTGCTGCTGTATTTTCAACGAACATAGATTCATTGTTGACTTTCTACTCACTGATCATGCTCAGCGAGCGCTACTCTTGGGCCCTGATCTCTGCAATCACACCTGCTTGTAGCATGTGAAGGAATTCACTAGGAGTGTGGTGAAGTTGAGGCCAACATTCCTCAATGCATTAAAAAAGCCTTGTTAGCTTCTGTCTCCATGCTCAAATCTCCCTCTGATAGTGCGACTACCCGAAGATCCAAGGATTGAGCCAACTCTATTGCTTGAGTGGTCCTCGACACCAAACTAGCTGATGTCACACTGCTCTACCCTGCACCTACCTACAGTTTAGTTGTTTATATCTATAGCTCGTGCCGACCCATCTGTACAGTGACTAGTGCTTACTTCTGTTGTTGCCCAAACTACTGCAGTAGTTCCGCTATCGTATCCCTTACCTTATCTCAAATATCTTCCATGCCACCCTCTACCAAGGTGATTGGATCTAGCAATGACTTGGAGGCTTTGGTCTTCTTTCGTTGCCCCTCCTTTTCCTATTATCTATGTCACTTTACGTGGAAAGGAGTGCTATTTAGATCTACAACGCCCTATTTCGATTGTTCTTCGTCCTCTGTTCGGGGTGAAGGAGATTTTTGACTTCTGTCAGAACCACGCTCTTCTTGCTCCACTTGCTCCTTAGCGGCGCGTTATGCTTTTGCACGAGCCTTCTCCTTAGTCTTTGTATTCCTTTTTTCTTCCAATTGCTGAACCTTCAGCCGAGCAAATTCATTTTTCTGCTTCTCCATGAACTTGCTAGTCCTGGCAGCCAAATCTGATGGTATGTGCCAATCTTATTGCTATAGCTTAAGGACCTCTACAATGGCATCATCTGTAGCCAAATGGTGAAGTTCATACCACTTCTGGTCTGGATCCTTCAGTGCCTGGATGTAAACATGGTGGAAGTCTGCTTTGAACTCCATGTAGCTAGATAGTTGCTCAAAGATGGTTGGTGACAACTAATGGCTACACGATCGCTTGACTCCATCAGTACCCAAAACACTTTACTTTCCCTAACTCAGTTAGCGTCCTTGGTAGCCCAAAAAGATGAAAACTTCACGGATTTGGGAAAGTCCGTATCAATCGGAGGAAATTGGATGTCCTCCAGCAACTCCTAGGTGACCAGCAGAATTGATAATAGTAACTAGGAATAATGAAAGGTCTTACTTTGGTCCTGTGCCTCTCTGTAATTCGCAAGGAACTCGCTGCATAGGTAGCACGCCTAATTAAAATGTACACCCTCCTCATACTGGGCCGCTAATGAAACCATGGCGCCGACACCTGGTCTGCATGACACTTCCTCATCACTTTGCTAGCCAAAATTTGGGTGGCCACCTTCACCACAGGGTCAGTAATACTGGAAATAGAATAATCATGCGCTTTCTTTACAAGCTTGAACTTGTCCTTCATCTTCTCGATGAGGTCATACTCGCCCATCTTTCCACCAAAGGTCTTTGCCATATTTAGTCCAAAGTGAGGTAACAATGTGATCCGATGGATAAGCATATCAATGATTGGTATCGACTCACTCAATCACAAGCACCCATCATGCACAAGGCACATAAACTGCTTAATAACTATCAAGTTTTTTAGGGCCATGGTGGTAATGAGGCACCAATAGGAGGTTCTATAGCCCTGCTTCATGAAGGCATAGGTAGCCAAGTGGGGAAACCGCTCAACATCTCCCAAATCCCAATCTTCAATTTTCAAATGTGGGACATGCGCCAAGCATGGACTCTCAAAAGTGACCTTTTATGGTAGCAGGGATGTGTTTAGGAGGAATTGTCCCTCATCTGGGTCCTTTGGGACCTTCACCACTTTTCCTTTCTCCTATCCAGTTGGATTTTCTTTTCTTTGAGTATTTGTGGCTACATGCTTCCTTGGTGACTCACGCACTGGTAGCATCTTCTTATTTTTATCCTTCTTCGACTTGGGAGCCTCTCTTGGGGGCGGAGGCTTTGGCCTAGGTGACATCAACATCTTAGGAGCTATTGCAAGAATCTCCATACTCACGACCTCAGGGGTAGCTCCCTCAGAGGTGACAACACCCCCAGTACTAGTGGCCTCAACTGGTGTAAACATGATGCTGTTAATGAATTTCTAATCGGACTCAGACACAGGGCTTGCAAGCAAATTCTCAACGAGCTCACACATTAGACAACAGATATTAGAAATTCTCAGACTGCAAAGTGTTTCTCGCTGGACAACCATCTATAATTTATAGGCAATTTCAAATTCAAATTCAACCGTTCCCCCAAAAATCCATTCATAAATGTGAGATTGGCGGTAGATTCCCAAATATTTCACACTCGATTCTAGCCTTAAATTCCTTAAATGCCATCCTCACGCTCCTCTTAACAGTATTCTGGTAGTCAAATCATGAATAGTGATAGTAACGGTCACTTCCTGGCTATGTTGCATAGTCTCTCGTCCTGTAGCGCATCTCCCTTCGCACGTCTACTGATACCGTGACACCCTTCTATTCCGCGCAGGCCCTTCATCATGTATCTCTACAAATCGAGTAGTGTATTTTAGAGTCCCGCGCCTCCTCGCAGTTGCCTGGACTGCTAAGACTGCGCTACAATCATATAGTCATCTGGCCAGATCCCCAGTGTATGGATTCAATCAAATTCCATTTACCTTTCCCAAAAATGGATCTCCATTCAATTTCACAAGTTGAACTACTCCACCATCGGTAATCTCCTTGATCACATATGGCCCTAGCCAATGCATCTGAAATTTTCCTCGAAACTTATCAAACTTGCTTTCATATAATAAAAATAAATCATTTACCTTGAAGGTTTGCAGTTTGATGTGCCGATCATTCCATGCCTTTTCATGCTCCTTCTAAACTTGTTGATGGAATCTAGCCAAGAATCTATCTTCCTCCAACTCTGTCAGCTATGCGAGCCACTCTTATAAGGTTTTGCAGTCCACCATTCCTGTGAATGCCACTATGTGTAGACTAGGCACAATGTACTCCATTGGAATCATGGCTTCTATGCCATAGACCGGTCTAAAAGGTGTCTGTTGACTCAACTTCTTATAAGTAGTTCTAGAAGCCCATAACACAACAGGTACGTGCACGTCCCAATCATACCTTTGTGAATTGAAAACCTTTGTGAATGTGTTCTCCAATATCTTATTAAATTATTCCACCATTCCATTGGCCTAAGGATGATATGGCGTGCTCATTTGATGATAAATTGGAACTCTTTCATCAACAAGCTGATCGTTTCATTAAGGAAGTACGTACCACGATCACCCATCAAAATCTTCAGGCAACCGAACCTGGTCAGCACATATTCAAATAGGAGCCTCACTGTTGTTGCCCCTATATAGTCCTTTACAGGCTGCACCTCCACCCATCTGGTCAAATACTCGGTTGTGGTGATGATATACTGCGCACCCATCTTCTTGCCTGGAGGCTGAATTAGTCCTACAAAATCAATTTCCGACTTTTCAAATGACTGCAATGACACTTGCAGATTTAGAGACAGCTCATCTCTCTACGATGGCCTGCCAGTTCTCTGACATGCATCACATGCCCTACAATACTCTTTGGAATCCTTATGCAATGTTGGACAACACAACCCAGTGTGTAAGATCTTCTGTGTTGTTGCTTTTCCTGCAAAGTGGCTTCCCATAGCTCCTCCGAGAGCTTCAGCTAGGATATTTCTTCATTCAAAATTAGGCACATATCATCATAATATCTCATTTGATCCCATTTTATACAAGTGACGTGCAATAAGAGTAAAATCTTCCACGTACACCACCAATTCCTTCTTTTGTTGACTCGTGTACCCCTCTGGAGCCATTCCCGTAGTTAGGAAGTGGATGATTTCTGCAAAATGATTGTCTGCCATGCGCACTGCAAAGAGCTGCGCATTAGGTAGTCCCTCCTCCAAATTAGTAGGCTCCTCTCTTGTTTCAGTGTGTGAAAGGTGATCTAGCCCTGCATTCAATTGTCCTAGCTTCACAATTACCTCGAAATCATACTCTTGAAATAAAAATAGTCGTCTACATATTGCCCCCCCCAAAAGAGGCTTGTCGACCAAGTACTTTAATGCAGAATGGTCTGTGTATATCTTAAAGTGTCCACCTAGCAAGTAATGCTTGAACTTCTGGAGCACGTACACCATAGCCAACCCTTCGCACTCCATCATTGAATAGTTCTTTTAAGCCTTAGATATCTTCCTGCTCCCAAATTCTATTGGGTGATCGAGTTCTCCTTCACTGGCCTGTGTGAGTACTGCTCCCAGCGCAGTACATGATACATCTAGATGCGCATGAAATTCCTTCTTCCAATACAGGAAGACTAGGGTTGACATGGTGACCATCTTTTCTTTTAACACATCCATTCTCCACTGACATTCCTCATTCCAACAAAATGTAGTGTCCTTCTTCAACAAATTTTCCATCGATGTGGTAATCTGAGCATAACTCTTGATGAACTTCCGATAGTATCCAGTATGACCCAACATTGTGTGTAGCTGTTTAAAACTTCTTGGTTCTTCCAAATTAATTATAATTGTGATCTTAGCTGGGTCCACCATTAATCCTTGTCTACATACTACATGACCCAACAAGATTCCAAAAGGGACACAAAATAAACACTTCTTCAAGTTTAACGCAATGTGATACCTTTGGCACGTATCCATCATCAAGCACAAACTAGCTACATGACATTTGACCAATCCAAACACCATCCAATCATCAAAATATACCTCCAAAAACTTATGAATGAACTCTTTAAACGATGCAATGGCTACATGCGAAAAAGATTGTCAGTGCATTCTTTAGTCCAAAAGGCATTACAGTATACTAAAAGCATCTCCACTCGGTTGCGAAGGTCATCTTACTCCTATCTTCCAGCGCGATCTTTATCTGATGATATCCAAAGAACCCATCAGTAAACAAATATGCTTCCTATCCGCCAACATTATCCAATACCTCATCCGTGAACGGAGTTGGAAAGGGATCATGAACACAAGCATCATTCAGTTTCCTGATATCTACACAGATCCTTATCTCATCCATCTGCTTCTTTTCCTGAACTACCATGGGACTTAACTAATCAGAATCCTACACTTGTTCAATAATACCCACTGCAAACATCTTGTCCAACTCCAAGTGAACCTTTTCCTTGTACTTAGGATTAAGGCGATATGGCCTTTGCTTCACAAGATTTGCATTTGGTTTCAATGTTATCTTCATCACTCCTAAATCGCCTATTATCCGCTTCAAGTCTGAAAACTTTGTAGTGAACAAGTCCTCATATTTACGGAGCAACTCAGCAACCTTATCCATTGTAGCATCATCCCAGTAGTGCCCTATTTTCACAAACTTCAGCTCCGCCTCTGTTCTAATGTTCACTTGTCTAGTTTTCAGTGGCGTGATGATATCTGGATTCTCTATTTGTGGCCCCTCAACTTCACGGTGACCTTCTATCTCTAGGATATTAATATTCCTTGGATACTCCTCTTCTTCTTCAGCAGTCACATTGTAGCACTCCAGTGCATGGCACAGCTGGGTGGTCCAATCTAGTTGAATCAAATCCAAGGGATCCTGTCATATTATGAAGATTGCTACCTTGACCTCCTACAACGCTTCATCGATGCATTCGAATCCATCCTCAAAGCTGAATGTCATCAAGAATCCTTGCCTCAAAATATCCCATTCATCCGTGCCATGGCGGAGCTCTGTTTCCAAGTACTAATTCATCAGTATTACATCGAAAGTGTGACAAAAGATATGCACCCACTCCAGTTGCAGTTCTCCTCCATAAACATCAGTCCATTTTTCTAAGTGATCACGCGTATCACTCCTCCCATCATATTTATCTATCAATCGCACCTTTGGGCAACCAAACCGCACCCTCATCATTCTTCTATATTTGCGCCATCCATCAAAATTGTCTTTATGTGTATGCCACCATCTTGCAGGCGTAGCATGCAGCACCAAATCCATTGCTTGGAAGTGATGCTTCTCAGGCACTTCCCTTTCAAAAGCATCCAAAATTTATCAAAATTAGTTAAACAATCATAATTAGGCAAACTTCTTACCTCCAGTGACACATAATGCAGGGATTTAGTCATCATGTTACAGCGCAACATAGATACTTTGTGCAATCGATTTTGCTAGTGTTCAAATTCCTCATCTAAATTTGATGTGCATGATCTTTCGCGATTCCATGTAATATGTCCATCAGCTGTCGGATTCACCCAATATTGATATCGCGTCGTTATCTTACAAATTTGGTCCAAATCATCATCACTTTCATAATCATGGACCGGTTCAGTATGGTGCGGTCCTTCTGTAGGGTCCAGAGGTACTATGACGCAGAGCGATTTTCTTTCAAATGACATTTTCCACTTCTTCAAGTTGATCACCTCGTTCATGTCAATAAGCCAGTCGATCCCAAGGAGCATGGGGTAGGGATTATTGTCATCAAAAATATCTATCACTTCGAAATTAGCCAACACACTCATGCCTTCAATATCTACTGTCATCCCTGCAATCTTCCCATGGGGGTAATCTTTTGTTGATTCACCATCCTCAATTGAATAGGAGATCACTGTAGCGTAGGTCTCAACATTCTCTCCCATGTTTGTTTCAGCAAAACATTCGCATCTGACCCCAGATCCAAAATAACTTGCTCCATTTCATACTCTCCTATTTGCGCGGTGAGCCTCATCCCATGCCCTGTTCTCGGCTTATGTTTACCAATTTTCCTTACCACACGTGGTCCCTCCAAATTATTTTCTTTACCTACACATTTATTGATCAACTCCTGTAATCCTTTTACGACCTTTCTATCATGTAGTAGCTTCATATAGGTCACCAAAAAGGTAGTAAGCATGGATGGGTCTATTTCTTTAGACTTCTTAACCTGACTTCCTGAGGTAGAAGCCTCAGTGAAGCTTTTCTTCGCTTCCATGAAGGTTCGTTTCGAATGCTCTAGATCAAAGCCAACTTCCTTCTCTAGTGCTTTGCAGTCCCATTCACTTTCTTCAGGCTACTTTCCCTTATCCTCGCCAGTCGTCATTCCGCTTCACAGTACGATATTCACATTAGGCTCCTCTTCACGGGGTTCAACCCTCATCATTTGCAGGTTCTGGGTAGGCTACTGAGGCTACGTCCCCTATTCAGGCATATTAGCTATTAATAAGGGGTAGTATTTTGTTGCATGGTCAAACTAAGTATAGTATCGGCATTATAGGTGCATTGGGTTCATACATTCTCGTGCGTAGTGTCCTGGTCCTCCATAATTGTAGCAAATAACGTGTCCTTGACCCCTTGTAGGTCCTCCTCCAACTCGGTCCCATCTACACCCCTGACATCCTCCTTGCACTCCCCCAGTGCCTTGATTTGGAGGCTGTGTTTCTATCTACATCCGATACATGGGCGTTCTCTCCATAATTAACTCATAACTACGGCAATTGTGCTCATCGTGACCTACTAATTTTTAGAAGTTACAAAATAGTTATTGCGGTGTCTGTACAAATTTCTACAGAAAGTAACAATTGTCTGTCACATGTTTTCCAGCTATCTGACAGATAGAACACCACAGTGCGGGCCTTGTACTTGGCCTTTCTTGAGCTTCTAGACTAAGAGGCATCGACCCTCCTCCTGCCACATAATTCATGAAGACAAGGCGATGATCTTTATCATGCCCTTGACTTTTACATTTCAAACACCAAACTTCTCTGCGCACCTAAGGCCGAGCCGCTCTATCCTTCTTTAGAATTTGGAATTCTAGGCAAAGGTTTTGCAACTCTATGTGAATCTGTTGAACTCCCAAAGCAACATCTTGAATCAGCGTCTCATGCAATCTCATCACAATCTCCAGGGCTTCCGCCAGGGTCCCAATATTTTGATGCAATAAAGCAACCATTAAATGAGGTAAGAGTGAAGCCACAAACCATTCATAGTGATGCCCATCCATAAAATTCATGTTAGCTTCACGGATCTTGCATTTAAATCTCTGATCCAGCTCCCTGGGTGTCTCGCTAGGCTTCATCATGATCTCCTTAAATCCAACGATCGATTGTGCTTCAGACTTGGTGTTATAGACATTTTTGGGCACTACAACCCCAAGCATGAAATGTCCATAAACCAAGGGCTCCTAAGTCCCTAAAAGTGTTGTTCTAACCCCTAAAGGAATAAGGTCAACTGATTACAGCTTCTCCCAGAAGTTCTCCATGAGAAACTGCTTAGAACTGGTCAAAACAAGATCATTTCAGCTGCTCCATAGGCAAAGTGCATTGCATCTCACCTAAAAACACTGTGTGGGTGAGTTTCATTTCAAAAATCCCTTCTATGGGGTGCAATGGGCGAGAAGTGACACTTGGCAGTGTCATTCTGCGAGGTGGAGAGGCATGGAAACTTCCAGAAACTTCTCCTGTGACACTTGCCTCTCTAAATTCGACCAAGGATGAGTAAGAGATCATCAATCTCCAAGTGGAAGCAATAACTATCAGAGGGAAGACACTAATCAAATCACAAGCTGACTCATCTCCCTTACAGATATCTATATATGGATCCCTCATCCCAGAGATCCAGAGGCTGGAATTTTGCATATTGTAAGGAATTGCTGTTGGTTTCTTGAGACAACATCAGATTGTTGGGTGATCTAAGCTTTGTATGAGGTGAAGAGGGGCTTCCTTGCTAAGAGGATGATGCTGGGTCAGAACAACTAGTTGTAACTCCCCTTGGCTCTTTCTTGTTTATCAATAAAAGCTATTCAAGTTTTCCTCCATACTCTTGCGTCATTCATGTTTGCTGCATTTGTATGGTCAATTTACATCTGATCCTAGATTGTTTATGATTATAGATCCATGTTCTTGTATACTGCTATGCTACTATGATCTTACAGGTACTTAGTGAAGTTAGGCGTGCAAGGGAACAAGTAGCGAAAGACTATGAAGAGAGAGAGGAATCGAACTAGGAGATTAGCGCAAGACAGAGGTTGGTCTTCTTTGTTCTTCTCTCATCTATACTTCATAAAGAAAAAATGAAAGTAGCTTTACTTTGTTTGTTTCTAAGGTAGCTATCACACCTTAGTGGGATAAGCAGTTCTGTGTAGACACTTTTCCCTGTAACAAAATGGCGACTCCACTGGGGACGAATTAGTTTGTTTGTTTATCTTCCTTGTTGTCTATTTTATAAACTTACAGATGGAGCCTGAAGTCAAGCCAGGTATCTTTCGAACTGCATTTGCTATGCAAATGCAAAGTAGATAAATGTCGCTTCAGTTAATCTCCGGGATTTGTTTATAAATTAAACAACTGATTTACAAACTCTCTGATTGCCCTTGTGATAGCTCTTGGATCCTCTTTAGATCTACCCCTAATTGTTGCATTATTGATTACCATTTGCTCGGCCAAAACCCATGAACTGAACTGCAAACTGTGACCCAGAACCCAAGCCAAGTCTTGTCTCTGGCCCAGCACAGGTACTGTTATGTGAATCTGAAATTCAGCGCACTTCCCGAGTGTAGTAGGTGCGCTGCATTTCAAATTCCCTGTGTTACAGGTGCGCTGATCAGACTAGACATTGTCCAGTTTTGGTTCCTATGATTCATTCTTTCCAGTTCTATTCATGAATTTTGCTGCCTGTGATCAGTATATCTCTGTTTGAAACCCCTTTTCCTTGCTGTTATTCCACCTCCTTTGTATGAAAGAACTGTAAATGTTTTTGTGTATTTGTTGAGTCATTTTCAGTTCTCCTTTGCAACAGTAACATAATCGTACTGTCGTCCTTTGATTTGAAAGCGTCGCAAGTGTCGTTTTCAGTCATAGGAAAGAGTTTGCTTGCTGTAGATAGTCAATTATCCTGTTACTATTGTATTTGGTCTGAATTTGTAATTTTTCTAGTGTCGAAAGCAAGTATTCATTTCTAAATCGTAAAATGTTGTGATTGCCTCCATTTTTTATTTCTAAAAGAAACTTGTTGATAATTGTTGCTTGAAAAGTAATTCAGATTTGTGCATTAGCTTTCTTTTCTCCATTCATATACTAAGAAATCCGAAAAACAAATACATGCATGTGCATTTGCATTTAGACTGTTTGATTGGTTTGATTTAGGAAAGTGCATTTAGAGTGTGCTCTTTGCTCTTTGTGAAAGAACACTGTCTCTCTTTCCTTAGTAGCTAGGATTTTCACTGCACAAAGAAGATAAAAGACTGTTTATCATCTTAGATTTCATTTTAGGAATTACACATCTACATCTCGCGGTGAACCTGAAAGGAAAACTTCATAAACAAGATCAACTATAAAATAAATTCAATGAATCTAACAACACTTTGGATCCTAACACACAACATTTAGAAGTCTAGGCTAGAGACGTATTTCGGCGTCGTAAAGCCTGGTAACTGTTGTTCTCACTGATGGTTGGGTGATTCCTCCACTTTGAGATGATAAGTGCCAGTACGGACTTGTGCTCCCACATACCGTCGAGTATATTTTGGGAGACCACAATAGGCTTAATCCTTTATCCATAGGAAGCCGTGTCTGTCGCCCTATCGATCGCAATGCATTGAACACAACATTCAGGAAGATTGACTGCCGTACTGTAAAAATTATTCTGCAGTTTTGCGATTGGTTTGGTAATCCCTCTACCTAGATTTCCAGAGCAGTCCCTTTCGTTCCTTTTCAGACTCCTTAACGGAAAAGGTCTATCTGAGCACTTGTCACTTCAGGCTCATTAAAAATCGAAGGCGACTAGAGTCATCTTTTGTTTTTTCTCGACTCTTAAAAATTGAAAAAACAAGTTGTGTCAAAGCGTCTAAAATTTATTTTAAACGGAATAATCATCACCCTTTCCTACATTGATCTTAGGTTGAGAAAATGGAACCCACCAACCAAGTAATTCCCCTTGGAGGAAATCCTAGTCCCTTCTCCTCTTGGGGAGATGTTGGTGCACCGCATATGGCCACATTTTCACTTCCAGGATTGACAATTGGCTTGCCTGTATGGCTCTTCTCAACCTCTGTCGTTCAGAACACCGCAATTCCTGAACAGTCGAGTTAGCAACTAGACGAATCCAGAGTTGCCCACCAACCTTCTACTTCCTCCAATTCTTCCTCTCCTCCTTCTTCTTCACTTGATGGGATTGGTAAAACCAAAAATCAAGTACCTGAGAAGAAGAAGGAAAAGAAGAAGAAAGAGAAGAAGAAGAAGGAGCCCAAAGAAAAAGGGGGCAACCAAGCGTCATCTAGCGAAAATCCACACACTGCACCGACCAGGCCTAAATCGCCATGTGTCATTTGCAAAGGAGACCACTATCACAGAGATTGTCCTTGCATCCCTCAGATCTTAAGGGACTGGTCTCCTCGTTTGCACAACCCGGTGTCGTCAACCTCTGATGATCATGTTGAAAACACACTGTCGACTAGTGAAAGTGAAGCCCCAGGACAAAAGGGAAAATATAAATTTCCTTGTAAACTGTGCGAAGGCGACCATGCCGTCCACCGTTGTCCCTTCTTAGACGAGGCTAAAAGAGTTTTGGATGATCGTCTGGTTTCACCGTTACGACTTCCTCCTGGATATAAAAAACTCTTGCCGAGTCCGTCACTAGTTGAAAAGCCGGCTGACCCGCCCAGGTGGTCGGCCGAAGCATCTATCATTGAAGACAAACCATCTGAACCCATACCAGACGAAAGTCAAAAGGTCGAGGCGGCAGTTGACCTGGTCTTGCCTTCAGAGGTTCCATCTTCAGATGATACAATCACAGAAGAGAATAAGGATGACACCGTCCAAATTCTTTTCGTAAGCACAGACTCCGATGAACATGGGGGCAATTTACCCGTTCCTTTACCGCAGGAAGGAAGTTCGTCAGAGTCGTACCCGGCCGTCTATTCGGTCCCACCTCCAAGCAACCTAGTTGTTTCCTTCGACTGGAATCAACTAGGCAGACCCCGTTTACCAGCTAGTATACCATTCCGAATTATCGTCCAAATATATAGAATGGTTATGGCTGGTACCATCATAGATGAGGGGGCTTCTGTGAGTATCCTTTCCTCGACTGCTTGGAAAGCGCTTGGTTCGCCATCGCTTTTGCCTGAAATGAGAAATCTAACAGGCTTTGATAAAGGAACCAGTCGACCTTTAGGGATCCTTCCCAATGTGCCCATAACATTGAGAGGGAAGACAGTTCAAATGAACGTAATGGTAGTTCAAGGACCCCTAGATTACAATCTACTCCTTGGACGAGACTATATTTATTGCATGGGAGCGATTGTCTCCTCACTCTTTAGAGTAATGTGTTTTCCGCACGAAGGAAGAGTGGTCAAGCTCGTGGACCAGATTTCATTTCCCAGATCACGCATAGAAAATAGTCATACACCATCCCTGAATGGTCTTTTCACGCAAGAAATGTCTCAATCTCCAGTCCGTCCTCCCGATGAGCGCGAGTAATTCGGAGTGATATGACTGAAACCCAGGGGGCATGCATCCTGGTCTGCTTCGGTAGGAAAAATTCGGGTATAGGGTAGGTTTCCGCGGGAGAATATGACTAGTCTGTACCACCGTCCGTGATTGGAAGGTATCAGAAAATGAAATCTGAGACTGGCCAGCATGCCTAGACATATGGTCAACCCATCTCTGCGTACGTGGTTCAGTAGGAGAAGGTAAATCGAGTGCAATGTACTGCGGCTGCATCAGTGGTATCTTCTTCAAGGAAAAGGCGGTCAAAATAGAACCATACCCAAAGTTCTTCAATTTCCCGTTCTTTATCTTGGTCAACTGTTCTTTCATCACAAGAAGTACTGCGTCGCACCAGTTGAACACCTTTGGTTGGAGGCATTCCAAGGCATGCTGCATATAAGATCGATTGGCTACATGAAGAGACGCACTACCGGCCATCCTACCAAAAGTAAACAGAATAGTCCTAAGGGACCTGTCAGTGACATCACAAATGATGATATTGCAGTCTTTACTCGGCTGAGATCCTTCTCTACAGTACCGACGGACATAATCTCTCACAGAATCGCCACCTCGAGCCGAACCTGACAAAGAGATGGGGGCACCCCGCCTCGACAAGCCAGTCAAAAAATAGATGTCTACTGCAGTCAAGGGGATAAATTTGCCCCTGATCTGAAAAACCTTATTGGTAGGATCCCAAGCATCGAGCAAATACTTCAGTAAGTTGATCTGCTGTCTCATGCTAGAAATGCGGAAGAACTTTAGCAAGCCACAATTCCGCAACGCGTTCACTGTAACTGGATCATGTAGGGCAACCATGTCCTCTTCTTCATGCTCACGTTCTCGCCATGTAAGGGTCATCTTAATCCAAGACCTATGAAAAACAAACAAGAGAGGAGTTAGGTCCTGATTTTGGTAAGAAACAGGCAAAAATTCCAGCAAAAATTGTGCATCAAATTCCCTTTTTGCGCCCAACGCAGCTGCAGCAGTGTTCTAGGTGCGTTGAATGTCAGATAGCCTTTAGACAGGCCAACATTCAGCGCAGGTTTCGATACACTGAGGGTGCGTTGATGGCAAAAAGAGTTCCTCAAACCCCAGGGGCTCAGAAAAGCTAGGAATTAAGCTCAAAATGCAAAATGGAAACCATGAAATGAAAGAGCTCAGGTTTAGCTCCTACCTGGTCCAGATGGCGCCGAGAATCGTCCACAGAATCTCCCGAAATCAACTGATGAAAATCCAGGGGGAAAAGCACCTCCAAAGCTACAACAAACCAAGTTCAAATGAAATGGTAAAATGAGAGGTAAAAAACACTTTTTCATTACTTTTACATAGTTCAAAGTAAAGTATTAGCGTTTTAAACTCATTTTCAAGTAAATATTGTTCATTTCTGACTAGTTTGATGAAGCAGTTGAAAATACAGTACGATCTTTGAAAGAACAAAGCTATTTATGGTAAAATCAGAACAAGACCATCCAATCGAGTAGTGTTACCGCAAGGTTCAAGCTCGTTAAAAAATAAACCCGCACCGAGCAAGTGTTTCCACCGCGTTTAAGCTCGTTAAAAAATGAACTATTCCCTGGTAAATAACCACCGTGAATGTAGTACTTCAGCCATTAAAGCCTTGGTCGTGTTTGCACCATCACCTCCACTTTTCCATTGGCTGATCATTCACCTCCATTTGATTGTTTACCCATTTTGAGGAACAGCTTCGAAGAGTGATTTCACTAGCCATCATTGTGACACTGCCGTGATTGGAAAATTCCAAACCTTACCTAGAATCATCTGCTACCCATTTTATCACTCGTTCCTCAAAAGACGAGTCTCCTTTAAGCTCTTTTCAACTGACTCGTAAAATATGAAAAGATTGCCGAGTCCTTGGCCTTCCAGCTCGTTAAAGGGACAGGAAGTGCTATCCCTCCTCTAGATTTTAATCTTTTTGGACCTGAGGGATTATTGCACAAAAAGATCGAGCGCTTGTTTTATTCGGCTCGTTAAAACTATCGAAAATTCATCCCTTCTGTATTGTTTTATACTTTTTCGGACTTAAGGGATTAGATGACGAAAAAGGAATTTTGGAGTTACCTTTATGTACCTTTTCAGACTCTCTAAAAAGGAAAAGGACCGAGTTATCTCTGTCGTTAAACTCGTTAAAAAGATTAATAGCGACAAACTTGTCTTTAGACGAGAACGAGTTTCACTATCGCTAGGCTCGTTAAAACATAGCGATGGGTTTGCCCGAAGGGCAAATTATAGAACAAGCATATGTTATCCTTCTCAAGCTTGACAAAAATAAAGAGGTACTGGTCAGCAATGACTGGAGAAAAATTGGGAAAAACTCAAAGAATCTTTATTGGTAGCAAGTCGCTCTTGAACATGACACTTCCACTCCGTGTTTGAGTCGGGTTGGGTTGTTTCATTGACCGGTCACATCACCATGGTCACGCCATACCATCCACATTTGGGGTTAATGCTACCAATCCATCACATAAGGGTCGCCGACATGTTCAAGAGAAGTCATCCAGAGAAGTCACCTGTGTCCTACCCACTACCATACATTATACTCCATTCTTTCATGACCACCATCCTGAACCGTATATCATCAGATTGTTTTCACCTCCATCAAAATCATTTACTCCGTTCCGTGTCATTGATGTGGGATTCATTAAGGCCCTCCTTTGACGGATCACTTCTTGTCAACATCAGCTCATTATCCAAGAAGTTGGTCTAGGAACACCCCATTTAGTACTTTGAAACTTGCATGCCTTAATGGCAAGTTTCTCACTTCCGGCGACAAGTTTACATCAATGGCCTTCGACCGAAAGATTTTGCGTGGTGTTCGACACCAAGTCCTTTATTCACACCGCGTAAATTGTACTGTAGTACCTTGAGGGTCATTATCATTATCGGTGATTCCTCTCGTGCTTGTTAACAGTTTACATCATTGACTGGTAATCAAGCGATGTCTTTCCATGCTCGACTTCAGAACATTTCTCACATGGATCGAATTGTACTTCGAGTGAAGATCGGACGAGATTGAAGACCTCGGATCTAGTTTCATCCATCCGGGCTGCGATATATATTCAGGAAAATAAAGACATTAAAATGTACAACATTGCAGCACAGATAATCATCCTACCAAAAGGATGATGGCTCTATCAGAATCATCAGTCTACTCTCAGACGATTGTCTGTCCTATGTACATGAAAATGAATTTATAAAGCTGAGCATGGGAATGCCCGCCTCAGCTAGATCATGAAAAAGAGTATGAAGATAATGTATTGTATTGTATCTTATTACAGGTCTCCTCCCATCATTGAAAGAACTTTGGATCCTCATAATAAAGCATTTCACCCGATTAACGGCCTCATACTTTAGGGGGCAACTGTTATAGACATTTTTGTGCCTTGCAGCACCAAGCATGAAATGTCCATAAACCAAGGGATCCTAAGTCCCTAAAAGTGTTGTTCCAACCCCTAAAGGAACAAGGTCAACAAATTACAGCTTCTCCCAGAAGTTCTCCACCAGAAACTGCTCAGAATTAGTCAAATCAGGATCATTTCAGCTGCTCCACTGGCTAGCTGCGTTGCATAGCACCCAAATACACTAGCTAGGTGTGTTGCAACGCACCTAAATGCACTATCAGGGTGTGTTGAGCGGGAAATGACAAATGGCAGTGCCATTCCGCAATGTGGAAAGACGATGGAAGCTTCCAGAATCTTCTCCTATGACACTTGCCTCACTGAGTTCGACCAAGGATGAGTAAGAGGCTTTCAGTCTCCAAGTGGAAGCAAGAACTGACAGAGAGAAGACACTAATCAAATGACAAGCTGACTCATCCTCCTTGCATACATCTATATATGGATCCCTCATCCGAGAGATCCAGAGGCTTGAATTTTGTGCATTGCAAGGAATTGCTGTTGGTTTTGAGATAGATATCAGAGTATTGGGTGATTTATGCTTTGTTGGAGGTGAAGAGGGGCTTCTTTGCTGGGAGGTGGATGCTGGGTGAGGAATCATCAGTTCTAACTCCTCCTGGATCTTCTTGTTATATCAATAAAAATATTTGAGTTTCTCCTACATGCTTGTGTATCATTGATGTTTGTTACATTTGTATGTTTAGCTTAAATCTGATCCTAAGCTATTTATGAATATAGATCTATGTCTTTGTGCAGTTTTCTTCTTCTGTGATCTTACAGGAACTTGGTGAAGCTGGGCAAGTAAGGGAGCAGGTAGCTGGAAGCTGTCAAAGAAGAGAGGGATTGGATCAAAGGATTAGCGAAAGACACAGGTCGGTTCTTTCTATCCCCCTCTATCTTTAATTCATAAAGGAAATACAAAAGTAGTTTTCTCTGTTTGTTTCTAAGGTAACTGTCACACCTTAGTGGGATGGAGTAGTTCTAAATAGACACTTTTCCAAGTAAGAAAATGGCGACTCCGCTGGGGACGATTGTCTAGTTAGTTTGTTTGTGTATCTTTTGTTGTTTGTTTCATAAACTTATAAGTAGCGTTTGAACTGCATTTGCCATAACAAATGCAAAGTAGACATCTGCTACTTCAATCCATTCATTGGATCTGTTTATGATTTGAACAGCTGATTCACAAATGATCTGATTGCCCTTTGTGATAGCTCTTAAACCATCCTTAAATCTACCCCCTGATTTTGCATTACCGATTGCTTTTACTCGGCCAAAAACCAAAGAATAAACTGTAAACCGTGACCCAGAACCCGGATAGAATTCTCGTTTCTGCCCTAGCGCTGGTACTGTGAAGAGCCTCTGCATTTCAGTGCAGTTCCCGAAAGGGAAACCTGCACTGCAATCCAGTTTCTCTGTGTTACAGGTGTGCTGATCAACCTAGCCTTGTGCATCTGAGGTTCTTGTGCTTCATTCTTTCCAGTTTTGTCTCTGATTTTTGCAGCCTGTGATCAGTGTATGTGTCTGTTTAAAAACCCCTTTTCCTTGCTGTAATTCCGCCTCCTTTGTACAAAAGAACTGTAGATGTTTTTATGTGTTTGTTGAGTCATTTACAGTTTTCCATTGCAATAGTAAAATAGTCGTACTATCGTCCTTTGATTTAGATCTGTCGCAAGTGTCGACTTTGATCTTAGGAGAAAGTGTGATTGTTGTTGATAGTTGACTATACTTTTACTTTTGCCTTTGGTCTGAATTTGTGTCTTTCTAGTGTCAAAAACGAATGTTCATTTCAAAATCTTAAAGTGTCGTAATCATCTCTACCTTTTGATTTCGAAAAGAAGCTTTTTTATGTTTGTCGCTTGAAAGAGAATTCAGATTTGTACATCAACTTTCTTTTAGCATCAATATTAAGAAAGTCGAAAACAAATACATGCACATCTGCATTTGCATATTGACAGTCTGTTTGGCTTGATTTAGGAAAAGTGCATTTACAGTGTGCTCTTTGCTCTTTGTGAAAAGATTGTGTCTTTCTTTTCCCCTAGTAGCTAGGATTTTCATTGTTGAAAAGAGATAAAAGTTTGCTTATCATCTTTAGATTGTATTTTAGGAATTACATCTACATCTCGTGGTGAACCCAAAAGGCAAACTTCATAAGAAAGATCAACTTAAAATAAATTCAATGAATCTAACAATGCTTTGGAACTTAATGCACAACATTTAGAGGTCTAGGCTAGAGACGTATTCTAGCGTCGTAAAGCCTGGTAACTGTTGTCCTCACTGATGGTTGGGTGATTCCTCCACTTTGAGACGATAAGTGCCAGTATGGACTTGTGCTCCCACGTACCGTCAAGTATATATTGGGAGACCCCTATAGGCTTAAATCCTTTATCCATAGGAAGCCGTGTCTGCCGCCCTATCGATCGCAATGCACTGAACACAGCATTCGGGAAGATTGACTTTCGTACCGTAAAAAGTATTCTGCATTTTTGCGATTGGTTTGGTACTCCCTCTACCTAGATCTCCAGAGCAGTCCCTTTCTTTCCTTTTCATACTCCTTAACGGAAAAGGTCCATCTGAGCACTTGTCACTTCAGGCTCATTAAAAATCGAAGGAGACTAGAGTCATCTTTTGTTTTTTCTCGACTCTTAAAAACTGAAAAAACAAGTTGTGTCAGAAGCGTCTAAAATTCATTTATTTCGGAAACATACTTCCCCTTTTTATTTTAGTTGATCGAGTAATCCGCAATTGTGGAAGAAAGTCAATTGAAACCCCGTCGTTCGCGGAGGCTTACAAGTCAACCGTCTTTGTCTCCGGAATCGAAGCCAGTACGGACAAAGCGAACTCGTTTAACCGGTTCCAAATCTCCTATTAAAGTTAGAACAAGTGTTCCAACGACATTAGAGACTCCGGTTACTCCAAACATTTCTGGAATCCCTGCCTCTACAGAAGAAGTTCAACGACCACATAGGGACAGTGATACTGATCCTAGTCTGAGAGTAAACACTTGTGTTACTGAACCAGTTCCATCTACAACCGGTTCGGAGAGTCTTGCTCTTCAAACATCTGTCGCTGTTGATTCCATACCTTCTTCAGCACCAGAAATATTTTACGGACCTGACGGTCTTCGCCTTCCACCTGGTCTGATTGCAATTGAAGAAATTGTATAAGATCCTCAAACAAGTACTCCAACGCACTTTGGAGTCAGGATCACTCTATATCCTTCTTCATCAGAAGTTAGTCTACCACCAGCAGAAGCTCCTGTAGAATTTCTAGGTAATCTTTTGGATAGACTACAAATGTCTGAACAACCGTCAACATCTAGGACTGTGTCATCCGACACAGCGATGGCAGAACTTCCTGCTATCACTCCGACGATGTTCGTCGGCTTACCAGCTGTCCCAACTAGCTCTCAGCTGCTAGAAGGAGCCCACTCAGGGGCTATTACGACAGTATGGTCCGTTCCCATTTGTTCATCCGGAATAATATCTGGAAACTCTTATGTTGAGTCTCAACAAATTGATCCATTTGGAGGTCAATTTGGGCAGTCCGGTCCCCAAGGGCAAACAATCCCCTGGAGTTCCGGATTACCACCGTATGGGGGTCAGTATAGCCTTTCATTACCCTCTCCGGGAGGATATCCATACGGGAGTTCACAACAACATTCAGGTTACACTGGAATTACCTCAAGTGGTTGGGTACCTATACTACCTCAACAACCAAGAGTTATGTATTCGATGCAACAATGCGTACCTATGTCGAATATCCCGACTACCCCAGCTATTGTGACGGTGTCACAAGTTCAAACGCTGCTTGTTGTATGCCAACCTCAGATTTCTCAGGTTGTAATGCAATAGCCCCTTGACCCTGCGACTCAACCACAATCGCCGACTAGTGGGGCGACACAGGTCCAGACGGGTACAATTACCCCTCACCTTGGTCCAACGGTTAGTATAGCGCAACAACACATGGCTTCACAACCATGGCTGGTGCAATACCAACAACCACAATTCCAACAAGTATACCAAGGTTCTGAGCAGCAAATCTTTGCGAACAGTGGACAGCCGTACATTCAAAACGGTCAAAATCAACCATTTTACAATGGTCATGTCCACCAACCTTATCAAACATACCAGCATCAAATGCATTATGCTGGTATGCAAAGACCAACTGCTCAGGCAATCCCATCTTATCCTGGGTATGCTTCACCTAACCTGAATCAGCAGTTACCCTTTGTGGCAACCTTAGAGTTACCTGATTTAAATCAGTTAACAAATGATCCAATTGCTTACGCCCCTTGGTGGCCAGCGATTCCGCATAAACTTCCATCAGATATTCCTAAATTTAATGGAAATCCGGGTGAAGATCCATCGAATCACGTGATGACCTTTCATCTATGGTGTTCATCAAACACCCTAAATGATGATTCGATAAGACTTCGCCTCTTTCAGAGGACGTTAACGGGTCCAGCGGCAAAATGGTACATTGAATTGCCTAGAGCTTCGTTCGACAACTTCAGTACCTTAGCCACAACCTTTTTAACCCATTTTCAATTACCAATAAGGTACGAAACGGGAACAGAACTTCTTACCAACTTCAAACAGACAACGGCCACTCACATATCAGATCATATACATGAGTGGCGACCTCGTCGTAGGATGGTAAAAACGTACATCCCCGATCAACTATTAGCTGAATGGTTTATCAAGTCATTACTGCCTTCCATCACGGAAGATGTGGCAAAGGGGGGAGTCGTAACAAAAGAGCAAGTTATCGCTCGTGCACAATATCTGGACTTGATCTACACTCAGTCCGGCACGCTCTACGACAAAATACCTGACGCCCCTAGACCGGAATTCTCAATTCCTCCTCCTCCTAAATCAAACAATGACTCTCATGCCGGCGATGGCGTGATTGGCACGACAAACACGAAATCGACAAAGGCTACATCCAAAAAGGCCCGTAAGATTTCAGGTCAAAATGCACAAGACGAACTTCTTGCTTCGGAAGTAAATGCCGTATCGACAAATAAAGGCAAAGAAACCAAACAACCAAGAAGCAAGAAGAAGGGCAAAGGGAAGAAGAAGAAACAGGAGGAATCATCACCTGAAAAATCTTCTTCAAACCCTCCTGGAGATAGGAAACCAAGAAATCCATGCGTGATATGTGATGAGGATCATTGGACAAGAGATTGTCCACACAAAGCCGAGCTTAAGAAATTCTTGAAGAATTCAAAAACCTCCGCAGTGTTAACTGATCCGTTTCCAAATCCAGGAACAAATCTGGTTGATAGTGGAAATGCTTCCCCGTCTCAAGTGCTAATGTTATCGGTTTCAAAACAACAAAATGATGCTTTGATATCGACAAGGAACAAAGATTATGGGAATCCACAGCTGTCGAACAACAAGGATAAAGATCAACCAAGTAGTTCGACAACAACTTCGACAGAAGTTGTGCCACCCACCATTCCTGAATTAACGATAAAACCGCCAAAGGGAGTAGTACACAAGTCGACATTTAATCCCCGCGCTAGAGCGGCACAACATTATAACATAGTGGAAGATTTGGCCCAATCGCCATCCGCTATGTCGACTCTTGAAGTACTACAAAATTGCCCATCCCAAAGGCAGGCTTTATTATCAGCCATTGGTGGGATTGACCCAAAGGATTCCAATCTTGTATCCTTCGATCATAAAGGATACGATCCTCAGTTACCAGCTCAACTAGCTTTCCTTATTCAAGTGAAAGCCCTCAACAAAACTGTTCATCGAACAATTATTGATGAGGGGGCATCTACATGCATTATGTCGATGAGTTGCTGGAAAACTTTAGGATCTCCAACCTTGTCGCGATCTTCGACAACATTAAAAGCATTCGACGGAAGGACATATACCCCATATGGTATCCTAAATAACTTGAAAGTTGAACTAGGAGGGAAAACGGTAGAAATAGATGTTGAAGTCATCGATGGGAATCTTGATTACAACATCCTACTAGGAAGACCATGGATTTATGCCATGGCAGCTGTTGTGTCGACCTATTTCAGAAAGATTGCATTTCCCTTTCAAGGAGGGATTACAATCGTCGATCAACAAAACTTCCTCCCCAATGGTTCTCAAGTTACGGGAAGCATTCCAATGATCCATGGAAGCACCCATTCGCTTCAAAATATCGGAGTAGGCCTACTAAAAGACCCTATATTAATGGGAACTTTCGCACTTCCACCTCCAATCAATATGGGAGAAGTAGCGTCGGTAGGAACCTGCAATATGATATCTTCGACACGAAAGATCTCAGAAGACGATATCGACATGGGTCATGAAATGGTTTTACCCCCAAGCCCAACGGAAATATTGTAGCAATCAATGTTCCTAGCATGGGAGGCAAACCCAAGTCAACGCTCATCAAGCGTTTGGATAGATAGGTCTAGAGAATATGGTACTCCTTCAGATCCTTGGTCGCGAGTGCATGTCACCGACGAAGGAATTATCCAATCAATGGTAATCGAAGGAGCACCATGGAATGATTCCCACCATCGTTCCCTTCTTCCGGATTGTGGAGAAGATACTCAAGATGACCTTTATCATCCTTCAGTCTTTGATTTTCTATCAAATACTGTAAATACGGTGGATTCCGAGCAAAACCTATCCAACATTGAAGAGACTATAGCCATAAATATCTCGACCAAAACAGATGTTGTAGAGAATATTTATGTTGGCAAATGTTGTTCTCCTTCAGAACTGGAAATATATAACGCTCTTTTTCGCGAATTTAGAGATGTCTTTGCTTGGTCATATAGTGAAATGCCAGGCATTGACTCGAGTATCGTTGAACACGAAATTAAGATGTATCCAGATGTCAAACCAGTACGACAACGGCTAAGGCAGGTGCACCCCAAGAAAGCCGCTGCTATTAAGGCAGAAGTTGAAAAACTCCTCCATGCTGGTTTCATCTACCCGGTTCCTCTAACCGATTGGGTATCGAATATTGTCCCTGTTATGAAAAAACAAGGGACAATTAGAGTGTGCGTCAATTATAGGGATGTAAATCAAGCTTGTCCAAAAGACAACTACCCTACACCTTTCATTGACCAGATAATTGATGAATGCACCGGATGCGAAATATTTTCATTCATGGATGGATTCTCTGGGTATAATCAAATAAATATCCGCCCACAGGACCAGTCAAAGACTGCATTTATTTGTCCGTGGGGCACATTCGCATATCGAAAATTACCCTTTGGTTTAAAGAACGCAGGGGCGATGTTTCAGAGGGCAATGAATTATGCCTTCCATGACATCAAAAACATCGTTCAACCATACCTCGACGACCTTCCAGCTCATTCGCGAAAGTGGACTGATCATCCGCAGCATTTAAGAGCAATATTTCTACGTTGCCGACACTACAAGATACGACTCAATCCGCACAAATGTGTATTTTGCGTCAGTTCTGGTCGTTTACTTGGCTTTGTAGTCTCCAAGGATGGGATTCGTCTTGACCCATGTAAGGTCCAGGCAATCATAAATTTGCCTCCACCTTCAAATTTGCTTCAGATTCAGAAACTCCAAGGGAAAGCAAACTTTCTGAGGAGGTTCATTCCAAATTACGCCGAACTTGCTAAAGGTTATACACGTCTTTTGAAAAAGGAGGTACCCTTTGTATGGGATCAGGTTGCGCAAGCTTCCTTTGATGCTTTAAAAGATTCCCTGATGAAAGCATCATTAATGTACGCCCCTGATTATCAAAGAGATTTTAATCTGTATCTGGCTGCAGCAGATACGACCATTGCAATGGTTTTAGTTCAAGAAGTCGACGGAATTGAGCATCCTATATATTATTTAAGTAAAAACTTAAATGATACAGAAAGCAAATATTCTTACGTTGAAAAGCTAGCACTTGCAGCTGTTCAAGCGATACAGAGATTTTGACACTATGTCCTCTTTCGGAAAACTACCATTCTGTCAGATTGCAACCCCATGACTTATATATTGTCGCGACAGTTGCTGGGGGGCAAATATTCAAAATGGATAGCAATCCTGCAAGAGTTTGATCTGGAATTTGTAAAATCCAAGTCAAAGAAAGCTCTAGTTTTTGCAGAATTATTATGCAATCTCCCATCGTCGTCCAACGATGAAACATCCGAAGAATCAATCGTGGATGAGAGTTTGTTTCTGATATCTACAAGCAATGAGTGGTATGGAGATATAATCATTTATCTCCAAACCCAAAAATTTAGGCCAAACACCTCCCACTCTGAACAAAAACGTATTCGATACCAAGCAAAAGACTACATGATCGTCGGTGATACACTTTACCGTCGTGGTATCGATACAGTTCTGAGAAGGTGCCTCACCCATGAGGAAGCCGAAAAAGTCCTGAATGAGTGTCATTCAGGCGCGTGTGGGGGGCATCAATCTGGATATGCTACAACACAAAAAATATCACGAGCAGGATACTTATGGCCAACAATGTTCAAAGATTGCATAACCGCAGTCAGAAGTTGCCATGCTTGTCAAATTTTTAATAGCAAAACCAGAAGACCGCCCGCACCTCTATAGCCAATAGTTGTTGTTGGGCCATTCGCCAAATGGGGCATCGATTTCATGACATGTAACCCCACCTCGACCGGGGGGCATGGGTATATCATAGTCGCAGTTGACTATTTTACCAAATGGGCCGAGGCGATGCCTACATTAGATAATACTGGTGAAACAACTGCCCTATTCTTTTTCAATCATGTAGTCTCCAGATTCGGCATACCACAGGCTATAGTCACAGACCATGGATCGCATTTTCGCAATCACATGATGGTCGAATTAGCTGCCAAACTAGGGTTGTCTCACGACAGCTCTACTCCATATTATCTGCAAGCCAATGGACAAGTTGAAGCGATCAACAAGGTCCTGAAACGCATGTTGCAAAGGATGATTGGAGTTCACAAGAGAAGATGGCACATAATCCTGTACTCAGCTTTGTGGGCCTACCGAGCATCGGTAAGAAATGCAATTGGGTTTACACCTTTCCAACTGGTATATGGCCTGGAAGCAGTCTTACCAATCCAGTGTGAAATCTCGTCTCTCAAACTCGCAATTGATCTCCTCCCCGGAACTTCAGAAAAAGAGGCTCGTTTTTTGGAATTAATCCAATTGGATGAAACCCGTCGTGACGCCGCTTTGGCTAACGAAGCCCATAAGAAACGAGTCAACGCGCAGTTCGACAAAAATGTCAAACCCCGTGTCTTCTCAGAAGGTGACTTGGTCTTGCTTTACGACCAAGAATTCGATAAATTGGGAGCAGGAAAATTTAAGTCTTTATGGATGGGACCCTATATTGTTAAACGAGTGTTAGCAAAAGGAGCCTATGAGTTAATGGATTATGACGGAGTTCCACTTGCGCAACCTCGTAATGGGTTGTTCCTCAAGCATTACCATGCCTAATAGTAACCTGTATGCTTTTGTTATGTTTTTGTTTTCGCTAAAGTGTTTATTTTGGTCAAGTAATCCACTTTTTACATTTGTTGCAGATGTCAAACCTATTGGAGTCATGTGTTGGATATGCCGACGGGGCGAGTCGTAGTTCGCGGAACCTGTCCTCCGCAGCCTGGGCCATTTTTGATCCAAGCGGCGAGTTAGTAAGTTTCAGAGGGGTATGTATTGGTCGATCAACAAATAACATCGCTGAGTATAGCGCGTTGATAGAACTACTCTCTGATGCCATCACTCATGGTATACGCCGACTAATTGTCAGGCTAGACTCACAACTCGTAATACTACAACTCACTGGTATCTATTCTGTCCGAAATCCAGCTATTTATCGCATGTTCCTAAGGGTTAAGATTTTGGAAAGACAATTTGATCTTATTCAATATCAACATATTTCCAGAAACTTAAACACATTAACTGACTCATTAGCAAACTATGTGTTAGATAGACATTTGCAACATTTATAAAAAGAAGCACGTCATCAATGTTTTGCATGTGGATCATGTAACTTAACCAAAATAAAACTCTGAAAATCAAAAATATATATAACTGTTTATGGTTTACACATAATGTTCTGTAACCAAGACAAAATCGGTCAAATGACCCAAAAACTCAAAATGCTAGGGGGCACCCTAGTCTAATGATGTTCGTGATAGCAAGTCACAGCCTGTGCGATCATGCGTAGGAGACGAGTCCATCGTCTGGGCACACAAGTAGTATGCCGCTGTAACCGCAAAGGTAGCTCATCGGTCCTCACATCCGGAATACCGAGAGTGAGGCCCTCAACCTGCTCCTGCAAAGATGTGAGAGTCTCAGCCACATCAAGGTCACGAAGAACAGCTCTTCCAACGGCCTCCCCTGCTGGGGCAGCAGCTGGTACTCTCAGGCAAACTACTGGATGAACATGACCAACATCTGCATGTACACATGAGTTTGATTAAAGTCTTGATAGAATAAAGCACAAGAACATTACAAGCAAAAAACGATAAACAACAATATGGTCAAAAATTTTACCTATGGCGCCCCACTGCTCGCCATCCGGCAGTACTAAATCTGGATCACCCCGGAAGTCCATGCCAGCATATGGATACTCAGAATAAACCATCTCCTGACGGTCAAACCACCTGAAGAAGGTATCAGAAAATGAAATCTGAGACTGGCCAGCATGCCTAGACATATGGTCAACCCATCTCTGCATACGTGGTTCAGTAGGAGAAGGTAAATCGAGTGCAATGTACTGCGGCTGCATCAGTGGTATCTTCTCCAAGGCAAAGGCGGTCAAAATAGAACCATACCCAAAGTTCTTCAATTTCCCGTTCTTTATCTTGGTCAACTGTTCTTTCATCACAAGAAGTACTGCGTCGCACCAGTTGAACAGAATAGTCCTAAGGGACCTGTCAGTGACATCACGAATGATGATCTTGCTGTCTTTACTCGGCTGAGATCCTTCTCTACAGTACCAGCGGACATAATCTCTCACAGAATCGCCTCCTCGAGCCGAACCTGACAAAGAGATGGGGGCACCCCGCCTCGACAAGCCAGTCAAAAAATAGATGTCTACTGCAGTCAAGGGGATAGATTTGCCCCTGATCTGAAAAACCTGATTGGTAGGATCCCAAGCATCGAGCAAATACTGCAGTAAGTTGATCTACTGTCTCATGCTAGAAATTCGGAAGCACTTCAGCAAGCCACAATTCCGCAACGCGTTCACTGTAACTGGATCATGTAGGGCAACCATGTCCTCTTCTTCATGCTCATGTTCTCGCCATGTAAGGGTCATCTTACTCCAAGACCTCTGAAAAACAAACAAGAGAGGAGTTAGGTCCTGATTTTGGTGAGAAATAGGCAAAAATTCCATCAAAAATTGTGCATCAAATTCCCTTTTTGCGCCCAACGCAGCTGCAGCAGTGTTCTAGGTGCGTTGAATGCCAGATAGCCTTTAGACAGGCCAACATTCAGCGCAGGTTTCGATACACTGAAGGTGCGTTGATGGCAGAACGAGTTCCTCACCCCAAGGGCTCAGAAAATCTAGGAATTAAGCTCAAAATGCAAAATGGAAACCATGAAATGAAAGAGCTCAGGTTTAGCTCCTACCTGGTCCAGACGGCGCCGAGAATCGTCCACAGAATCTCCCGAAATCAACTGATGAAAATTGAGGGGGAAAAGCACCTCCAAAGCTCCAATAAACCAAGTTCAAATGAAATGGTAAAATGAGAGGTAAAAAACACTTTTTCATTACTTTTACGTAGTTCAAAGTAAAGTATTAGCGTTTTAAACTCATTTTCAAGCAAATATTGTTCATTTCTAACTAGTTTGATGAAGCAGTTGAAAATACAGTACGATCTTTGAAAGAACAAAGCTATTTATGGTAAAATCAGAACAAGACCATCCAATCGAGCAATGTTCACCACGAGGTTCAAGCTCGTTAAAAAATAAACCCGCACCGAGAAAGTGTTTCCACCCTTGTTTAAGCTCGTTAAAAAATGAACTATTCCTTGGTAAATAACCACCGTGAATGTAGTACTTCAGCCATTAAAGCCTTGGTCGTGTTTGCACCATCACCTCCACTTTTCCATTGGCCGATCATTCACCTCCATTTGATTGTTTACCCATTTTGAGGAACAGCTGCGAAGAGTGATTTCACTAGCCATCCTTGTGACACTGCCGTGATTGGAAAATTCCAAACCTTACCTGGAATCAGCTGCTACCCATTTTATCACTCGTTCCTCAAAAGACGAGTCTCCTTTAAGCTCCTTTCAACTGACTCGTAAAATATGAAAAGTTTGTCGAGTCCTTGGCCTTCGAGCTCGTTAAAGGGACAGGAAGTGCTATCCCTCCTCTAGATTTTAATCTTTTTGGACCTGAGGGATTATTGCACAAAAAGATCGAGCGCTTGTTTTGTTCGGCTCGTTAAAACTATCGAAAATTCATCCCTTCTGTATTGTTTTATACTTTTTCGCACTTAAGGGATTAGATGACGAAAAACGAATTTTGGAGCTACCTTTATGTACCTTTTCAGACTCTCTAAAAATGAAAAGGACCGAGTTATCTTTGTCGTTAAACTCGTTAAAAAGATTAATAGCGACAAACTTGTCTTTAGACGAGAACGAGTTTCACTATCGCTAGGCTCGTTAAAACATAGCGATGGGTTTGCCCGACGGGAAAGTTATAGAACAAGCATATGTTATCCTCCTCAAGCTTGACAAAAATAAAGAGGTACTGGTCAGCAATGACTGGGGAAAAATTGGGAAAAACTCAAAGAATCTTTATTGGTAGCAAGTCGCTCTTGAACATGACACTTCCACTCCGTGTCCGAGTCGGGTTGGGTTGTTTCATTCACCGGTCACATCACCATGGTCACGCCATACCATCCACATTTGGGGTTAATGCTACCAATCCATCACATAAGTGTCGCCGACATGTTCAAGAGAAGTCATCCAGAGAAGTCACCTGTGTCCTACCCACTACCATACATTATACTCCATTCTTTCATGACCGCCATCCTGAACCGTATATCATCAGATTTTTTTCACCTCCATCAAAATCATTTACTCCGTTCCGTGTCATTGATGTGGGATTCATTAAGGCCCTCCTTTGACGGATCACTTCTTGTCGACATCAGCTCATTATCCAAGAAGTTGGTCTAGGAACACCCCATTCAGTACTTTGAAACTTGCATGCCTTAATGGCAAGTTTCTCACGTCCGGCGACAGGTTTACATCAATGGCCTTCAACCGAAAGATTTTGCGTGGTGTTCGATGCTAAGTCCTTTATTCACACCACGTGAATTGTACTGTAGTACCTTGAGGGTCATTATCATTATCGGTGATTCCTCTCGCGCTTGTTAACAGTTTACCTCATTGACTGGTAATCAAGCGATGTCTTTCCATGTTCGACTTCAGAACATTTCTCACATGGATCGACTTGTACTTCGAGTGAAGATCGGACGAGATTGAAGACCCCGGATCTAGTTTCATCCATCTGGGCTGTGATATATATTCAGGAAAATAAAGACATTGAAATGTACAGCATTGCAGCACAGATAATCATCCTACCAAAAGGATGATGGCTCTATCAGAATCATCAGTCTACTCTCAGACGATTGTCTGTCCTATGTACATGAAAATGAATTTATAAAGCTGAGCATGGGAATGCCCGCCTCAGCTAGATCATGAAAAAGAGTATGAAGATAATGTATTGTATTGTATCTTATTACAGGTCTCCTCCCATCATTGAAAGAACTTCGGATCCTCATAATAAAGCATTTCACCCGATTAACGACCTCATACTTTAGGGGGCAACTGTTATAGACATTTTTGTGCCTTGCAGCACCAAGCATGAAATGTCCATAAACCAAGGGCTCCTAAGTCCCTAAAAGTGTTGTTCCAACCCCTAAAGGAACAAGGTCAACAAATTACAGCTTCTCCCAGAAGTTCTCCACCAGAAACTGCTCAGAATCAGTCAAATCAGGATCATTTCAGCTGCTCCACTGGCTAGCTGCGTTGCATAGCACCTAAATACACTAGCTAGGTGCGTTGCAACGCACCTAAATGCACTATCAGGGTGCGTTGAGTGGGAAATGACAAATGGCAGTGCCATTCCGCGAGGTGGAAAGACGATGGAAGCTTCCAGAATCTTCTCCTATGACACTTGCCTCATTGAGTTCGACCAAGGATGAGTAAGAGGCTTTCAATCTCCAAGTGGAAGCAAGAACTGACAGAGAGAAGACACTAATCAAATGACAAGCTAACTCATCCTCCTTGCATACATCTATATATGGATCCCTCATCCCAGAGATCTAGGGGCTGGAATTTTGTGCATTGCAAGGAATTGCTGTTGGTTTTGAAATAGATATCAGAGTATTGGGTGATTTATGCTTTGTTGGAGGTGAAGAGGGGCTTCTTTGCTGGGAGGTTGATGCTGGTTCAGTAGGAGAAGGTAAATCGAGTGCAATGTACTGCGGCTGCATCAGTGGTATCTTCTCCAAGGCAAAGGCGGTCAAAATGGAACCATACCCAAAGTTCTTCAATTTCCCGTTCTTTATCTTGGTCAACTGTTCTTTCATCACAAGAAGTACTGCGTCGCACCAGTTGAACACCTTCAGTTGGAGGCATTCCAAGAGATGCACTACCGGCCATCCTACCAAAAGTAAACAGAATAGTCCTAAGGGACCTGTCAGTGACATCACGAATGATGATCTTTCTGTCTTTACTCGGCTGAGATCCTTCTCTACAGTACCGGTGGACATAATCTCTCACAGAATCGCCTCCTCGAGCCGAACCTGACAAAGAGATGGGGGCACCCCGCCTCGAAAAGCCAGTCAAAAAATAGATGTCTACTGCAGTCAAGGGGATAGATTTTCCCCTGATCTGAAAAACCTGATTGGTAGGATCCCAATCATCGAGCAAATACTGCAGTAAGTTGATCTGCTGTCTCATGCTAGAAATGCGGAAGAACTTCAGCAAGCCACAATTCTGCAACACGTTCACTGTAACTGGATCATGTAGGGCAACCATGTCCTCTTCTTCATGCTCACGTTCTCGCGATGTAAGGGTCATCTTACTCCAAGACCTCTGAAAAACAAACAAGAGAGGAGTTAGGTCCTGATTTTGGTAAGAAACAGGCAAAAATTCCAGCAAAAATTGTGCATCAAATTCCCTTTTTGCGCCTGACGCAGCTGCAGTAGTGTTCTAGGTGCGTTGAATGTCAGATAGCCTTTAGACAGGACAACATTCAGCGCAGGTTTCGATACACTGAGGGTGCGTTGATGGCAGAACGAGTTCCTCAAACCCCAGGGGCTCAGAAAATCTAGGAATTAAGCTCAAAATGCAAAATGGAAACCATGAAATGAAAGAGCTCAGGTTTAGCTCCTACCTGGTCCAGACGGTGCCGAGAATCGTCCACAGAATCTCCCGAAATCAACTGATGAAAATCTAGGGGGAAAAGCACCTCCAAAGCTACAACAAACCAAGTTCAAGTGAAATGGTAAAATGAGAGGTAAAAAACACTTTTTCATTACTTTTACGTAGTTCAAAGTAAAGTATTAGCTTTTTAAACTCATTTTCAAGCAAATATTGTTCATTTCTGACTAGTTTGATGAAGCAGTTGAAAATACAGTACGATCTTTGAAAGAACAAAGCTATTTATGGTAAAATCAGAACAAGACCATCCAATCGAGCAGTGTTACCGCAAGGTTCAAGCTCGTTAAAAAATAAACCCGCACCGAGCAAGTGTTTCCACCCACATTTAAGCTCGTTAAAAAATGAAGTATTCCCTGGTAAATAACCACCGTGAATGTAGTACTTCAACCATTAAAGCCTTGGTCGTGTTTGCACCATCACCTCCACTTTTCCATTGGCCGATCATTCACCTCCATTTGATTGTTTACCCATTTTGAGGAACAGCTGCGAAGAGTGATTTCACTAGCCATCCTTGTGACACTGCCGTGATTGGAAAATTCCAAACCTTACCTGGAATCAGCTGCTACCCATTTTATCACTCGTTCCTCAAAAGACGAGTCTCCTTTAAGCTCCTTTCAACTGACTCGTAAAATATGAAAAGTTTGCCGAGTCCTTGGCCTTCGAGCTCATTAAAGGGACAGGAAGTGCTATCCCTCCTCTAGATTTTAATCTTTTTGGACCTGAGGGATTATTGCACAAAAAGATCGAGCGCTTGTTTTGTTCGGCTCGTTAAAACTATCGAAAATTCATCCCTTCTGTATTGTTTTATACTTTTTCGCACTTAAGGGATTAGATGACGAAAAATGAATTTTGGAGCTACCTTTATGTACCTTTTCAGACTCTCTAAAAATGAAAAGGACCGAGTTATCTTTGTCGTTAAACTCGTTAAAAAGATTAATAGCGACAAACTTGTCTTTAGACGAGAACGAGTTTCACTATCACTAGGCTCGTTAAAACATAGCGATGGGTTTGCCCGAAGGGCAAATTATAGAACAAGCATATGTTATCCTCCTCAAGCTTGACAAAAATAAAGAGGTACTGGTCAGCAATGACTGGGGAAAAATTGGGAAAAACTCAAAGAATCTTTATTGGTAGCAAGTCGCTCTTGAACATGACACTTCCACTCCGTGTCCGAGTCGGGTTGGGTTGTTTCATTCACCGGTCACATCACCAT
Organism: Pinus tabuliformis; assembly: GCA_031772625.1. NCBI lineage: Eukaryota > Viridiplantae > Streptophyta > Pinopsida > Pinales > Pinaceae > Pinus > Pinus tabuliformis. The sequence goes on from CM062811.1 coordinate 430,927,823, forward strand.
GGTTACGCCATACCATCCACATTTGGGGTTAATGCTACCAATCCATCACATAAGTGTCGTCGACATGTTCAAGAGAAGTCATCCAGAGAAGTCACCTGTGTCCTACCCACTACCATACATTATACTCCATTCTTTCATGACCGCCATCCTGAACCGTATATCATCAGATTGTTTTCACCTCCATCAAAATCATTTACTCCGTTCCGTGTCATTGATGTGGGATTCATTAAGGCCCTCCTTTGACGGATCACTTCTTGTCGACATCAGCTCATTATCCAAGAAGTTGGTCTAGGAACACCCCATTCAGTACTTTGAAGCTTGCATGCCTTAATGGCAAGTTTCTCACTTCCGGCGACAGGTTTACATCAATGGCCTTCGACCGAAAGATTTTGCGTGGTGTTCGACGCCAAGTCCTTTATTCACACCACGTGAATTGTACTGTAGTACCTTTAGGGTCATTATCATTATCGGTGATTCCTCTCGCGCTTGTTAACAGTTTACCTCATTGACTGGTAATCAAGCGATGTCTTTTCATGTTCGACTTCAGAACATTTCTCACATGGATCGACTTGTACTTCGAGTGAAGATCGGACGAGATTGAAGACCCCGGATCTAGTTTCATCCATCCGGGCTGCGATATATATTCAGGAAAATAAAGACATTGAAATGTACATCATTGCAGCACAGATAATCATCCTACCAAAAGGATGATGGCTCTATCAGAATCATCAGTCTACTCTCAGACGATTGTCTGTCCTATGTACATGAAAATGAATTTATAAAGCTGAGCATGGGAATGCCCGCCTCAGCTAGATCATGAAAAACAGTATGAAGATAATGTATTGTATTGTATCTTATTACAGGTCTCCTCCCAGCATTGAAAGAACTTCGGATCCTCATAATAAAGCATTTCACTCGATTAACGGCCTCATACTTTAGGGGGCAACTGTTATAGACATTTTTGTGCCTTGCAGCACCAAGCATGAAATGTCCATAAACCAAGGGATCCTAAGTCCCTAAAAGTGTTGTTCCAACCCCTAAAGGAACAAGGTCAACAAATTACAGCTTCTCCCAGAAGTTCTCCACCAGAAACTGCTCAGAATCAGTCAAATCAGGATCATTTCAGCTGCTCCACTGGCTAGCTGCGTTGCATAGCACCAAAATACACTAGCTAGGTGCGTTGCAACGCAGCTAAATGCACTATCAGGGTGCATTGATCGGGAAATGACAAATGGCAGTGCCATTCCACGAGGTGGAAAGACGATGGAAGCTTCCAGAATCTTCTCGTATGACACTTGCCTCACTGAGTTTGACCAAGGATGAGTAAGAGGCTTTCAGTCTCCAAGTGGAAGCAAGAACTGACAGAGAGAAGACACTAATCAAATGACAAGCTGACTCATCCTCCTTGCATACATCTATATATGGATCCCTCATCCCAGAGATCCAGAGGCTGGAATTTTGTGCATTGCAAGGAATTGTTGTTGGTTTTGAGATAGATATCAGAGTATTGGGTGATTTATGCTTTGTTGGAGGTGAAGAGGGGCTTCTTTGCTGGGAGGTTGATGCTGGGTCAGTAATCATTGGCTGTAACTCCTCCTGGATCTTCTTGTTATATCAATAAAACTATTTGAGTTTCTCCTACATGCTTGTGTATCATTAATGTTTGTTACATTTGTGTGTTTAGCTTAAATCTGATCCTAAGCTATTTATGAATATAGATCTATGTCTTTGTGTAGTTTTCTTCTTCTGTGATCTTACATGAACTTGGTGAAGCTGGGCAAGTAAGGGAGCAGGTAGCTGGAAGCTGTCAAAGAAGAAAGGGATTGGATCAAAGGATTAGCGCAAGACACAGGTCGGTTCTTTCTATCCCCCTCTATCTTTAATTCATAAAGGAAATACAAAAGTAGTTTTCTCTGTTTGTTTCTAAGGTAACTGTCACACCTTAGTGGGATAGAGTCGTTCTAAATAGACACTTTTCCCAGTAGCAGACCCCTGGATTATAATCTACTCCTTGGACGAGACTATATTTATTGCATGGGAGCCATTGTCTCCTCACTCTTTAGAGTAATGTGTTTTCCGCACGAAGGAAGAGTGGTCAAGCTCGTGGACCAGCTTTCATTTCCCGGATCACGCATAGCAAATAGTCATATACCATCCCTAAATGGTATTTTCACACAAGGAATGTCTCATCAATCCCCAGTCTGCCCACTCGATGAGCGCGAGTGATTCAGGGGGACATGACTGAAACTCGGGGGGCATGCACCCTGGTCTGCTTCGGCAGGAAAACTTCGGGTATAGGGTAGGTTTCCGCGAGAGATATATGACTGGTTTGTACTCCCGTCCGTGATTGGAAGAGGGAGTTATTCTGGAACAAGATTCTCTTGTCAAAGTTACGTGAGTGGAGTAGCCTCCTCCACTCACCTTTGTCTATTTCGGTAGACATCGCCGAAGAAGTGTTTTGTTTGCACTGTGAATAGAACAATCTTTGGGTGACCTGAAAGAGGTATACCTTTCCTGATAAAACAAATGTTTCGTCGGTTTGAACAAAAGGTGGCCTTGAAACTTTATTTTATACCTGGGGGCATGCAAACCTTTTGGCATGCAAGTAAAGAGTGATCATTTATCTGTTTTTTGGATTGGTCATTTCCTAACTGGCATAAAGAAAGGATGTGGGGAAAAACTCTAAAAATTGCCATTTTTAAATGGTACATTCTTATTATACAACTAGATGTATCGAGAAGTGTTACCACAAGGTTCAAGCTCGTTAAAAAATAAACCCGCATCGAGCAGTTTTAGCGCATAGTTCAAGCTCGTTAAAAAATAAACATAAGCCATGAGCAAATGTTTCCCCCCGCGTTTAAGCTCATTAAAAAATGAACTATTTCCCGGTAAATAACCATTGTGAATGTAGTACTTCAGCCTTTAAAAGCCTTGGTCGTGTTCTCATCATCACCTCCACTCTGTATTGGCTGATCATTCACCTCCATTTGATTGTTTACCCCTTTTGAGGAACAACTGCGAAGAGTGATCTCACTAGCCATCCTTGTAACACTGCCGTGATTGGAATATTCCAAACCTTACTTGGAATCAGCTGCTACCCAATTTTATCACTCGTTCCTCAAAAGACGAGTGTCCTTTAAGCTCTTTTCAACTGACTCGTAAAATATGAAAAGATTGCCGAGCCATTGGCCTCTCCAGCTCGTTAAAGGGACCAGAAGTGCTATCCCTCCTCTATATTTTAATCTTTTTGGACCTGAGGGATTATTACACAAAAAGATCGAGCGCTTGTTTTGTTCGGCTCGTTAAAAGTATCGAAAATTCACCCCTTCTGTATTGTTTTATACTTTTTTGGACTTAAGGGATTAGATGACGAAAAAGGAATTTTGGAGTTTCCTTTACGTTCCTTTTCAGACTCTCTAAAATTGAAAAGGACCGAGTTATCTTTGTCGTTAAACTCGTTAAAACTTAATAGCGACAAACTTGTCCATAGCAGACAAGAACGAGTTTCACTATCACTAGGCTCGTTAAAACATAGCGATGGGTTTGCCTGAAGGGAAAATTATAGAACAAGCATATGTTATCCTCCTCAAGCTTGACAAAAATAAAGAGGTGCTGGTCAGAAATGACTGGGGAAAATTGGGAAGAAAACTTGAAGAAACTTTGTTGGTAGCAAGTCGCTCTTGAACATGACACTTTCACTCCACATCCAAGTCGGGTTGGGTTGTTTTATTCACCGGTCACATCGCCATGGTCCCATCACACCATCCACATTTGGGGTAATGCTACCAATCCATCATGTCAGTGTCGTCAATATGTTCAAGAGAAGTCATTTAGAGAATTCACCTGTGTCTCACCCGCTACAATACATTCATACTCTATTCTTTCATGACCGCCACCCTGAACCGTATGTCATTAGATCGTTTTCACCTCCATTAAAATCATTTTCTCCGTTCCGTGTCATTGATGTGGGATTCATTAAGGCCCTCCTGTGACAGATCACTTCTTGTCGAAATCAGCTCATTATCCAAGAAGTCGATCTAGGAACACCCCGTTCAGTACTTTGAAGCTTGCATGCCTCAATGGCAAGTTTCTCACTTCCGGCGACAGGTTTACATCAATGGCCTTCGACCGGAAGATTTTGCATGGTGTTCGACGCCAAGTCCTTTATTCACACCACGTGAATTGTACTGTAGTACCTTGAGGGTCATTATCATTATCGGTGATTCCTCTCGTGCCTGTTAACAGCTTACATCATTGGCTGGTAATCAGGCGATGCCTTTCCATGTTCGACTCCAGAACACCTCTCACATGGATAGACTTGTACTTCGAGTGAAGATTGGACGAGATTGAAGACCTCGGATCTAGTTTCATCCATCCGGGCTGCGATATATATTTAGGGAAATAAAGACATCAAATGTACATCATTGGTGCACAGATAATCATCCAATCAAAGGGATGATGGCTCTACCAGAATCATCAGTCTACACTCACACAATTGTCTGTCCTATGTACATGAAAATGAATTTATAAAGCTGAGCATGGGAATGCCCGCCTCAACTAGATCATGCAAATATTATGAAGATAATGTATTGTATTGTATCTTATTACAGGTCTTCTCCCAACTTGAAAGAACTTCGGATCCTCATAATAAAGCATTTCACCCGACATCAAAAGATTAACAACCTCATGCTTTAGGGGGCAACTGTTATAGACATTTTTGGGCACTACAACCCCAAGCATGAAATGTCCATAAACCAAGGGCTCCTAAGTCCCTAAAAGTGTTGTTCTAACCCCTAAAGGAACAAGGTCAACTGATTACAGCTTCTCCCAGAAGTTCTCCATGAGAAACTGCTCAGAACTGGTCAAAATAGGATCATTTCAGCTGCTCCATAGGCAAAGTGCGTTGCATCTCACCTAAACACATTGTGTGGGTGCGTTGCATTTCAAAAATCCCTTCTATGGGGTGCGATGGGCGAGAAGTGACAAATGGCAGTGTCATTCCGCGAGGTGGAGAGGCATGGAAACTTCCAGAAACTTCTCCTGTGACACTTGCCTCTCTAAATTCGACCAAGGATGAGTAAGAGATCATCAATCTCCAAGTGGAAGCAAGAACTATCAGAGGGAAGACACTAATCAAATCACAAGATGACTCATATCCTTACAGATATCTATATATGGATCCCTCATCCCAGAGATCCAGAGGCTGGAATTTTGCATATTGTAAGGAATTGCTGTTGGTTTCTTGAGACAACATCAGATTGTTGGGTGATCTAAGCTTTGTATGAGGTGAAGAGGGGCTTCCTTGCTAAGAGGATGATGCTGGGTCAGAAAAACTGGTTGTAACTCCCCTTGGCTCTTTCTTGTTTATCAATAAAAGCTATTCAAGTTTTCCTCCATACTCTTGTGTCATTCATGTTTGCTGCATTTGTATGGTCAATTTACATATGATCCTAGATTGTTTATGATTATAGATCCATGTTCTTGTATAGTGCTATGCTACTGTGATCTTACAAGTACTTAGTGAAGCTAGGCGTGCAAGGGAACAAGTAACGAAAGACTATCAAGAGAGAGAGGAATTGAACTAGGAGATTAGCGCAAGACAGAGGTTGGTCTTCTTTGTTCTTCTCTCATCTATACTTCATAAAGGAAAAACAAAAGTAGCTTTACTTTGTTTGTTTCTAAGGTAGCTATCACACCTTAGTGGGATAAGCAGTTCTGTGTAGACACTTTTCCCTGTAACACTTGGGCTTACTGAATTCCTTATTCAGTGCAATCTGAATGTCTACCAACATAACTATCGGGTTATCGGTGTAGTACTTGACGTACCACGTTATTTCACACTCTTGTAAAGTAGTGACCGACATTGCTTTCTTCATCTGATCATCTGTAATGTTCTAGGCTTGCCACACAGCCTTCACAATGAACCAAAACTGATCCAGGTCCTCATTTCCCAAGCCCTTGAAAATGGGAAACTTCATTGTATTCATCGTATTGAATGGTGGTGGAGGTGGAGGCGGTGTGGGCAAAGGTGTATGCAATAGAGGTGAAGATGGAGGTGGTGTGGGTGAATGGGGTATTCACGGGTACCCTTCACTTATTAGCTGGACAACGCTCTGCGGAGAACCCTGTGTTGCTATATTCAGGTCTTATTCTCCTTCTATCCCTAAATAACTTTCCACTTTTCTTATCTCCAAACATCAAGGTAATTGCATAACCCGCTTTTTACATAAGATCATTTTAATCCATCTTAAATACTTACCTCGGAGACCCTTGAAGAAGCATCACTCTACTTCGCTATAGCTAACCAAGGTATCAACCGCGAACTCTATCAAAAATCCTCCAATGAAACGATCAAGCCAGTGATCGAAAGCATGTGCTATCTTATCTTCAGAGGCTTCCAATATTCGCACTAGCTCCAGGGTCCACACTATTGGACCATTAAACCTCCACCTTCACTGGTTGTCTGCCAATTTAGTGATCTACTCGTATAATTCAACTGATAAGGAACAAAAGAATTTTTTTTTTATCTCTGTGTATAGAAACCTGTCCAACCACTATTCTTTCGTCAATTGTGGGTTTCTATTTTCTTGTGTCGCGAACTCGTGGATCTTTCTATCCAACCAATCTTCAATTTCCTTCTTAGTTGGATTCCAGTGATGCGACATCACATGTCTCTTTATGTATATCCCGGTCCTGGCAAGAGAACCATTTGTTGGCTTAGTGGGTCTAGACCTAGGTTCAGAGTTAATTTTTCCAAACAAATCCCTACACTACTGGCCCTTTCAGCATCAACCCGTGGAGCATGGACTAAAGTCTCACCTAAAGTAGTATGGGGGGATGCTAGAACCACGTTTTCGGACCCAGAGATGGTTGTGACATTTTTTTATACCCTTTATCTGTTTTTGCGCAGGTCGATAAGCCCTTAAGGCTTATTGATACAACTCCGTCTTACCAGCCTCTAGACCTTCACAAAGGTGTACAATTGTCTTTCGCAGACCCTGAACAGGTGAATCAGCTGCTTACGCATCTTTGTAACCATCCATGTCTTTGTATTTTCCCAAATCGGCTTAATTTTCTGACATCTTTAACATGCATTAAGATATTCTTTGCGTAAACAGATATTAGCACTTGCGTTCATATAACAATGTAAACCATGCATAATCGCACATCAATACAATATTAACTCATAAACCCATCATTTATCATAACATAAACAGAGTCATTCATAACAAAAGTAAATGGACAAAACACAGATATTTCTAGAATAATCTCTTTTATTAGTGCTTATGTTCTTCTTACAGACTTGAGACTACCCTGCGCAATCAGCGGCAGGGGTCCGCCCACTCAGCTACGGACTCTACTCTAGGCCTTTGCACAAACAACTATAGAGCCTCTCTTCTACTCTAAGACTCGTCGCTATTTACTTCTTAATGACCCATTACTTTCATTCTTGTCTCATGAACTATGTCTTAGACTCTCTAAGACTCTCCTTTTTATACAATCCCATGGTCCGTGGACCATGGGTAGGTCTATACAAGACGACACAACTTACATAAAATAAGGGAAAATGCCTTTATGAAACTTACTATCTACGCACTCTGCGACCACAACTTGTGGAGACTTTACACTTTACATAAAAAAACTTGGGCTTTCTACACCAAAACTTGATCGCAAGGGACCTTGTACCAACACACCCCTACCATTAATGTCATTGGGCAAATGTCTGACTTAATGTTAGGGAAGATAATTTTCCCAAAATACTTAGACCCTAGAAGCCTTGTAGTAGATGTGCACATTAATGGCACCATTGTCCCACTCACCTTGATTGATCTTGGGGCTACCACTAATGTAATGACTAAGGACGCCATGCTTAAGATAAATCTCTAGGGTTCATTAAGAAAGACCACAACAGTCTTGCAGCATGCAAACCATTCCACAATAGCCCCTGAGGGGATTGTTGAAGATGTGATGGTCTCCATTGACTCTTGGAAGTACCCTGTAGACTTCCTAGTTCTCCAGCCTAAGGCCAAGCTTAATGGTTATCCTCTCATACGTGGGAGGCCTTGGTTACCCATTGTCGATGCCTACATCAGCTACAGGGATGGAATTATGACTATCAAAAATGGGCATCTATCCAAGCAGTTGGTCCTGTACTCTCCTACTCCTCCATATTTAGAACATGATTTACCTTTATGGCTAGAAGAGGAGGAAGAAGATGAAGTCTACTGAGCCCAACTCTATACCTTGGAAACTGCCATGGGAGGAGGACAACGGGATGAAGATGATTTGATTGAACACATATTCCAAAATCCAACTCACAACACCTTGTCCTTAGAGTAAGTAGTAAAGGAAACCAAGAGAAACCATCATATTGATCTATGCTTAGCTAATTCAAACCCTACTCGTGTCAAGACAATAGAATTCAGCCCTGAAATAACTTTGAAAATTAACCCCTCTCTGTCTGTACACCAAGAAGAAGAGTTGTGCAGTATGCTAAGGGAACATTTGGATGCCTTTTCTTGGAGTTACAAAGAAATGAAAGGAGTGCAACCCTTGGTGTGTACCCACCACATTTATATCAAAGAAGGTTGTAAACCAGTCCGACAACCCCAAAGGAGAATGAATCCAACTCTCAAGGATATAGTCAAAGAAGAACTGCAAAAGCTGCTGGATGCAGGATTCATTTACCCTATCTCAGACAATGAGTGGGTTTATCCTTTGGTGTTGGTTCAAAAAAAAAATGGGAAGTGGAGGATTTGTGTCAATTACAAAGAGTTATAAAGAGCAACAAAGAAGGACCATTTCCCTCTACCTTTCATTGACCAAGTGTTTGATGGCCTGGTAGGGAAAAAAAAATTCTCTTTCTTAGATGGGTTTAGTAGGTACAACGAAATCGAGATTAGCCCAGAGGACCAGGATAAAACCACCTTCACCTATCCTTGGGGTACTTTCACTTATAGGGTCCTTCATTTTGGCCTATGCAATTCCCCTCCCACTTTCCAGAGGGCAGTCCTGAGTATCTTTACTGAGATAGTCCATGATGTTGTGGAAATTTATATGGATGATTTTACACCCTATGGGTGTGATTTCTAGGAGGTTCTCTCCAACTTGGGTAAGGTGATGAACAAATGCATTGAAATGAACTTGTCCCTTAGCCCTAAAAAATGTGAGTTCTTGATGACTCGAGGGACTGTTCTAGGTCATTCAACATCTCAGAATGGACTACAGGTGGACCCAGATAAGATAGCCATCATCCAAAGGGTCCCACCTCCGTAAAACCAGAGGGACGTTAGAAGTTATCTAGGCTTAGCTAGATACTGTAGGAGATTTATAAAATACTTTAGCAAGTTAGCTTCTCCTTTATTTGGGTTATTGGCCAAAGAATCCGAATGTTTATGGTTAGAAAGTTGTCCAGAGGCCTTGGACACCCTAAAGGGAAAGTTGACTACTGCACCTATTCTCTGAGGCCAAAATTGGGCTCTTCATTTCCATATACATGCTGATGCCTCTCACAAAGCCATAGGAGAAGCTCTAGGCCAGATAGATGACAAGCTACCTTATTCCATTTTCTTCGTCAGTAAGAATCTATCAAAAGACGAGCTGAACTACACAGTGAATGAAAAGGAGCTCCTAGTTGTTGTGCATTCATTGAACAAATTTAAGAATTACATTATAGGTTACCAAAAATTTGTACATACTGACCATTGTTATAGAGTAAAATGACCTCCTCATCAGCTTAGAGGGGAAAGACATGATAATTGAAACAATGACCAAGTTCACAAGCCTTGTTTCTAAGCTAATGTTGTCTATACACTGACAACCTGCTTTATAAAGCTTGTTTGAAAGAATAAGGGAACGTTAGTGACCCAAGTAACTCTAGTTATTACCTCAGGGACAACATTATTGAACCCTAATGAGGATCTAAGGGTCAAAGGAACGAATTGACTAAGAAATATCCCTATAGTATCTCCTAAATCAACTCAGAAAAGCAAGGAAACATCAAGGTTCGACCTATTTTGGGGATTTCTAATCCTAATGAAGTATGCAAATGGGAAAGAGCTCAAAATAATGGCAACTCATTTCTTTTACCTAAAGAAGCTCATGGAGAAACTTGGAAACCCTAAACTCACATGCTACATAAGCAGAGCTAGGGCTATTGTGATAAAGGTCACAACATTTGAAAGGATAGGTTATTGGATTGTTGAGAAAAGTCTCAAACCTAAGCATAAGAAGTTGTTAAGAAGGGAGAGAGAGAGAGAGGAGCTGGAGGGGTAAGGGAAGAATGATGCAACCGATGGTTGTAATCACTCTTTCGACATTAATATAGAACTATAGTTCTACTGTCTACTCTATGATGTTGGTACTATAATTCATTTATATGTTTATTCAATGTCTTTTAACATGAGTAGCTTAGTTATGTGCAACTAGATTTATTTTGTATATTCATACATTAATTGCCAAGGTTTTATGCTATGATTACACTTGTCTTTTCTATGGGAAGACCCTTGAGGATTCCCTCATTCTCAATAGCAAATTGGCGACCCCATTGGGGACTACATTGAGTCCCGGTTTACCCAGAAAGTTCCTAGTTTCCTCCTCCTTCCAGACCTTCCTGTACTTATTCATTCCTTTTCTCACCAATCAGGACTTTGCAGCACTCTTCTTTCATTGCTCAGCCCTGGATCTGATCCCCACAACCATTTTTTGAAGTTTTCCCTCACTAACGTAGGTTATCAGTGTAAAAAGATCTTTATAAAGCTCTGTGGCTACACAAATAGAGTGTTAGTGCCTCCAGTAACTATCTATGGCCTCTAGCACAGAGTGTTAGTCACCCATTTTTTGATATACATCTGTGTTTGTGACCTCAAAGGGTTGGGAAACTTGCTTATGGACTGACAAGGGATATGTAGCTGAGTTTTGTTTGACTGATCTGTTTCCTAAAAGAATTTTTTTATTAAGAAAATAACTTTTCTTCTTAAAAGTTTTTATTTTCATAAAAGAAAAAAAAAATTATTTGTTTTTCTACTTAGCTGGTTAAGTTCTGCATTATTTGGTTTCAGTAGTTGTTAGAGAGCATTGAAAATTTCTATCGGTTATGTTAGTGTTGTAATGAATAGGATGCATGGAATTAATGTTGATGTATGAACGACTCTCCCTTTGTAAAAACAACTTATTCATCGAAATTGAAAATTTACAAGCATTTTATTTTGCATGATTTGAGTCAGAGTCCCATAAAATATCATATGTCAACACCCCTACCAAAGACACTAACAAAGTACACTTAAAATCTACCTAAAATAAATCAGCAACTCTTTCTAGAGTAAACATAAATTAGTTTAGGCTAGGATCTTGGGTTAGGCAGTGTGAGTAAACTGCCCAAGATCATACACCAAAACTAGTGTCATTGAAGAGATAAATCCTTTTGCACTCATACTATTGGGACTGCTCCAGTAAAAGCAGAGCTAAATACGAGACAACATCAGACTGTAAGTGAAGGTAGTTCACCTTGGCTCGCATCTCCTTTATGTATTCTATGTATCAGGGATCCCTTCGGGGATATCAGAGCTAAGTCGAGGACTCAGGTATCCCGCCCACACAGCGTACTGTCTGTGACTATGTCCCCCTCCCGATAGTGTCTGTGGTCTGAGGTATCCTTAGTGGCCATACTTTTAGGGACTAACACAAGGTGACTGGGGCGGGCTGGTACCTAACACAGACGGACCTAATTTGTCTTCAGTTTTTGGGAGGGTACTTGTCTTCACGAGAGTACTTAGCCCCTCAATCTGAGGTTTGGGCGAAGCTCTAGAGTAATCATAACTGTACATTTGGCTAGCTCTCTCTGTTATTAATTGTGATATTGGTTTTCATCTCCAGTGATTGGTGCTTATCAGACAGGGTCATTTCCCTCTGCTTGCTGATTGATTTACTTAGTGTATTTTTTATTTTTTTGGTGCCAAAGTGTTATCATTGAGACTTTAATAAAGATCACTATAAAATTTATTAATAAAAATTGTTGGCCACCGTGGCTACATCTAGCCCTTGTTGTCAATATAGACAATTGTTAGGACTTCCCCCACTCATTATGGAGGATCCTCTGAGCTCCAGTGAACGAGATTCCCCGTCTTTAGGAAATCGGTCTCCGAGATCTCACACATAATTAATTTGGACATCTGATGATTCAAGCTTACCAGAGGATTTCTTTAATGCAGGATTTCTTCCTCCATACAATCCTCTAATCACGAATCCTTTGGGCCCACTCTTGGTTCCCATTTAATTTATACCTCCTTTGTCTTCAGTTGGAACACTTTAACCCATCCCATCGACGACTAATGGGTAGTGGGACTTTTTAGACACTTTTGGTCCCCACCACTTCCCCAGTCGATAGCCAATACCACACCTCTAATGGTGAACCCTGCTATCTCATTTGTCCCAGGTTCAATCCCTAATATGACACCCTCCACTAGTGGAATCTAGTTTATTACGGGTTCCCCCCATTTAGTTTCAAACCCTATACCTTCGACAAGTGCTACATAAAACACTCCTTATAATGCTCAATATAGCATAGTTAGCATGGGTCCCTTTAGCCAACAATATGGTTGGAATCCATTGTATAGTTCTAACCCCAAGATTCAAGTATTTGGGGGCACTCCCAATATGCATATATTGGCCAACAATGTAACAGTTCCCCCTCCGTTTTCAGGCATGCATGGTAGCAAGGATAATTTTAGGGGCGAATGTTCGCCCTTTGGTGAAATTAAGGGGGTTTTAAATTTTTAGTGGGCGAATATTTTGTATCATAGTACATTTTTACAAATCACCTCAAATAGCCCACCTTATTTTAAGGGAGAGGGTAAAAAAGGTAAATTTAGCCCTTGAAATTAGGACTTACAACCTTCCATTCGCCCCATTTTCAAGAATAGGTTTTATTTAAGTGAACCCATTCGCCCATTTTCAAGAATAGGTTTTATTTAAGTGAATCCTATGGGCCAAATACCATATTTATAAAACAGGTATGGTAAATCAATAAAAATATAAATAAATGAGAGGTATGGTAAATAAATAAAACATTTTTTATATTTACTCCATAAGTCACCTTATATACATGTAAGGATGTAAACAAATAAAAATATAAGTAAAGTGGATGTATGGTAAATAAATAAAACATTTTTTTATATTTACTCCATAAGTCACCTTATATACATGTAAGGGTGTAAACAAATTGAAATATAAGTAAAGTGGAGGTATGGTAAATAAATAAAATGTCTTTTTATACTTACTCAAAAGGTATGGTAAATAAATAAAAATATAAATAAACTAGACGCATCGTAAATAAATAAAACCTCTTTTTATATTTAGTCCATAACCCTCGTTCTATTTATGAAGGCTCAAGAAAGAGGTTTTATTTAAGTGAATCCTATGGGCCAAATAACATATTTGTAAAAAAGTATGGTAAATTAATAAAAATATAAATAAACGAGAGGTATGGTAAACAAATAAAACATTTTTTTATATTTACTTCGTAAGTCACCTTATATTTACGAAAACTCAAAAAATGGGTTATATTTAGGTGAAATCTATGGCCAAAATACTATGGGACAAATACCATGGACTAGATTGTTATTAATACCATGCAAAAAACCATTATTAACCCTAATATTAGAATTAATAAAAACAAAAATGGCACATGGTATTGACCCATGGTATTCACCAAAATGGCACATGGTATTGACCCATGGTATTCACCTGGAATGTAGCCTATTTAAATGGGGGAATTAAACCAGCATGTAGCCTATGCTAAGATTCACTAGGAATTTACAAAGTTTTATTATTTAGTGAAAGACTTGCCAAGATCTTACAAGATTTTATAATTGAGTAAAATATTCGCCATGCCTGGTGAGAGATTCGCCAAAAAATTATATATACATATTATATTATTGATAAAATCACCTTCCATTTTTCCTATATACCATGGAGATTCGCCCATTTATTATATTTATAAATTTAGGGGGGGTTCTTAAAATTTTCCGTGCATGGTAGTCACTGATTGACATGAACACTCCTTATGCTAGTCAAGGACTTATGGTTAGTTCTGTGGCGAGCGAGAGTCCTCAAGGAGGTCCCAATCAATCCATGGGGGCACCCTACTCACAACCTTAAATGAGTCAAGGGGTCACTGCTTATCTTGGGGGAAACTCTATACCCCAACCTAAGAATCCCTATGGAAATCCACATTACAATACCATACCCCAAGGCACCTACTATACCATGCAACCTATGTATAATATTGGGAATCACATAATGGGAGGACCACAAGAATCCTCAAGTCATATATCATCACCTTGGTCCTATATGGGGGCATCACACACTCTTCCTTTGTTGGAAACGCTTGATATCCCTGACTTATGAAAAATTACAAATGACCCCATCTATCATAACTTACTTTGGCTACCAATCCCGCATAAAATACCGACGGACATCCCTAAGTTCGAAGGGAAACAAGGGGAGGATCTGGGTACACACATCACCACCTATCATATATGGTGTGTTTCTAACTCCATGGTTGATGATAGTATCTAGTTACGTCTTTTTCCTGCACCCTTACTGGAAACACAGCCAAGTGGTACATCGAGTTACCACGCACGTCAGTCAATATCTTTGATGCTCTAGTGATGGAATTCTTAAAGCACTTCCAGCTACCCATCTGCTTTGAAATTGGGACGAAACTCCTCACTTCATTGCGTCAAGATAATGCCACCCACATCTCTGATCATAGACATGAAAGGAGACGTAGGTAGAGGTTAGTTAAAGATCCCCTCCTAGACTATCTCTTAGTAGATTGGTTCTGCAAGTCTCTACTCTCCCAAATCACTAAGAATGTCACCTTAGGTAGTGCAGTCATAGAAGACCAATCCATTCATTGTGCCCAACACTTATATCTCATATATTTGCAGTATAGCACTCTATACGACATAATTCCTAATGCCCCTTGCAACTCCAATTCTCCCGCTACTCAGCAATCTGGAGTGCACGCTAATGAGATTATCAGCGCAACCTCCGAGGCTACTGTAAAACAACTCAGCGGTCACATTGCCCAGATGTCAGTGGCCCCTCTACCAAATTTTCTACTCTTCCTACTACCGCGATCAACTTTGTGCAGTCTATGCAAAAACCTAGTGGTAAGAACAAGAAGAATAAGAAAAATACCACTCCTCCTGAAGAGTAGTCAACAAAGCAGAAAAACCCAAAGCAGAAGGCTGCTACACCCCCTCATGATGGAAAGGATAAAACCACCAGATTCCCTTCCAAAATCTGTGCCGAAGACCACATGACCTATCGCTGCCCATGTCTTCAGGAATGCACAAATTTCATTTCTAAAAAGGATATTGGTAGGACCCCTGCTGTCCTGAATAATCCTTTCCCCACTCAGTAGCAGCAACACCTTATTGCAAACCAACTCGAACCCCCGCAAGGGGGAAATGGTGGTTCGCAACATACTTTAGCTTGTGAAGGACCCTCTACTATTTACACCTTTGAAATGATATATTTACAGACCAAAGCCAAATCTTATGGAGCTCATGTCACTCATGTAGAGGAACCCTCCTCAATTCAAAACCCACCGTCACCTAACAATATTCATATATAAAGGCTAGTTGCTAACCTTGTGATTCGCCCCCGTAAAGGGGAACTTCGACGCACAATGCAATACATCCACACGTGCTACCAAAAAATATAGCATTGTAGAAGACTTGGCACAAGCATCGTCAGCCATGTCGGTGCTCGAAGTATTACAAACATGTCCAACATAGAGGAAAGCTTTGCTTTCGGCCATTTGTGGTATCAACCCACAAGATTCCATGCTTGCAATTTTTGACATGGAAAAGTGTAAACCTCCCCTTTCTCACCAGCTTACATTTCAGGTGCAAATCTTTTTGAAAGGTAAGGGTATACATAGAACTTTCATCGATGAAGGTGCTTCTACCTACGGAATGTTAGATTCATGTTGGCTTGCTTTGGGTTCTTCAATCCTATCCCCATCGTCGAATCACCTTAAAGCTTTCGACGGCCACACTTTCATCCCAAAAGGTTACCTAGCTAGCTACCCCATCACTTAGGTCGGAAAATAGTAATGGTGGACATCGAAGTCATAGATATAAAACTCAAATACAATCTATTGTTGGGTCACAGTTGGACTTACGCCATGACTGCCATTGTGTCTACTGCCTTTCGCATCATCCTATTTCCATTGGATGGAAAGATAGTCACAGTGGACCAGCTATCCTTTTGCACCCCTAATTATTCCTCGTTACCAAGTGGCTCTGTACCCTTAGTGGGTGGTGTACTTGACTCTTACATCAGTATTGGTACCGGTCTATTGAAGGGATCTTCCCTGATGGGTTGTTTCCCTCTTCTACTGCCAACGGTTCCACAAACATTCAATATGGTTTCATCCATTCCTCACGAACTGACCTATCCTTAGATCCTACCGGCCCCTTCAGACATTGACACTTATGGAGAACAAATGCCGCTGTCACCAACTAAATTGGCCTACCAGGCCATTCAATCTGCATCCGAGTCTCCGGTCACTTTGGTCACGGCCAATGGTACCACTGTCCCTCCCATAATTGCTCCTTCTTTTGATTCCCGAAATCAAGTCCTACCTACGGACAAAGCTATTTGATAGATCATGAATTTAGAGGAGCGACCTTGGGAGGACTTGCACCATCATGTTTCAATATCTGATTTGGACATGATGCCTCTTCAAATCTTGTCACCTGATGCACTTGAAATATTTTCCTCACCATCTACGACTATCCAAACTTTGGACTCAGAAGGAAACATGGGAAATATTTGAAAGACATTTCTCATCGATATTTTTGTCACAACAGGCATCATGGAAAACATCCAAGTTGGAGAAAATTGCAATCTTGAGGAAATTGCAATCTTCACTTGCCTTTTTAAGGATTTCTGCAATGTTTTCCCTTGGTCTTTTGAGGAAATGCATGGCATAGACCCTTCTATTGTCAAACATGAGATCAAGAAGTTTCAAACTTTATTTTTATTGTATTTTCCTTGCTCGTTAATTTGAAAAAACCTCGAGTCTCCTTCTTTGAGCTCTTTAAACTACCACAAAGAAGGTCGAGCATTATTTTTATGGTATTTTTCTTGCTCGTTAATTTGAAAAACCTCGAGTCTCCTTCTTTGGGCTCGTTAAACTAATACAAAGAAGATATGAGCATGTTCTTTTTTGGGGCTTTTTGTTGCTCTTGAATTGAAAAATCCCTGAGTTTTTCATCATTGGGCTCATTAAAACACATACGAGGATGATATGAGAAACTCTTTTTTGCTCTTTTTCTAGCTCATTAAACTGAAAAAGATCATTAGAGCATTCTTTTTAGGTGCTCTTTTCTCGCTCATAAAACTAAAAAAATTCGAGCTTTTTCTTGAGGCTCATTAAAACCTTATGAAGAGGACCTGAGCATTCTTTTAGGTACTTTTCTTGCTTGTTAAACTGAAAAATCCCGAGTTTTTGTCACCGGGCTTGTTAAAAATATATAGCAACAACACGATCACTTGCTTCTTTGGGACCATTTCTCGCTCTTAAAATTGAAAAATCCCCGAGTTTTTTGCTTCTTTAGGCTCGTTAAAATCTATGAAGAAGGAATGAGCAGTTCTTTTACCTCTTTTTTTTGCTAACTAAACTGAAAAAGATACCTTGATTTTTCTTCATTTGACTGGTTAAAATTCGATGAAGGTATTGAGTTTGTCGTCGTGTGACTCATTAAAACTTCACGATGAATATTTAGTTTAGTTTGTCTCCTCATACTCGTAACAAAATGAGGTCAACATCTATTGAGCATAGGTTTCTCTTTATCTGGACTCAGTAGATTAACTCACAGAAAAGTAACTGATCCAGGTATACTATTAAACTTTTGTCACACCTGGTTAAAAAACTATGACAAAGGGACCACCCTAGAGTTGTTCTTTACGATCTTTTTAGTTTCTCTAAATATGAAAAGAACACCAAGTTGTCTTTTCTAGACTCATTCAATTACAGAGACGAGGTGTAGAGTCAATCTTTTTATGATCCTTTTTAGACTCTTAAAACATGAAAAGATCAGCGAGTTTTCTTGTCTAGACTCATTAAACTAATTAGATAGGGCATAGAGTCGCTCTTTTTGTGGTTTTTTTTAGACTCTTAAAATATGAAAATATCGATGAGTTTACCCATCTAGATTCACTAAACTAATCAGATGGGGAAAGTAGACAATACAACTGTGTTCAGTATTTGAAAATGTGGTTTGGCAGCAGTCATTCCCTTGAACATGGTACTCCCTCAAATAAACCTTCCTTGTGACAGCCTCTCAATATGAATCTTACCATCCTCTGAGTTTAGCCTACATACCCTGATGTTCTTGCATCTCTATATCCTAACACTCTTTGGTGTTCATGATTCTAGTGCTGCATGGTTAAAACCGTTGTCGTGCCTTCTATTGGAAAAACATTTTTTCTTCTGTTTCCTCAATCAACCCATCAAGCATACCCTTTCATCATGACCTCCGTTGTTTTGACCCAATGCTCAAATATTCCTCAAAAAAACAATCTTTCTTGTCTTGTTTCATGTCGATTGATGTAGGACACATTATTGCCTACCTTTCGACAGGTCTCTTCCGATTGACTTCAACACCCTATCTAGGAAGACAAACCAAAAACACATTCAGTGCCTTGGTACTTGCAAACATTAGTGGTAGGTCACCTTGTTTTTTATTAGGGGTTCTCATTATTGGCTCTTGGTTAAGCGATTCTATGAGTGTTCGATGACAAATTTTTTTTTCACACTCGCTAGATTGTATTGTGCATCTTGGAGACCATCACCATTGTTGGCGACCTTCCTCGCATTTGTTAATGGTCTCCATTATTGACTGGTTTAGATGATTTCATGCATGTTTGACATCAACGCATATATTCACATGCATCGATCTATGTTGTTTGGTGAAGCGGAAATCAAGACCTTGGGTAGAGGCTTGCATAACACAACCTTGTTTCCTCTCCCAAGTTGCATATATTGTTTTTTGGAGACAGCTCATCAGAATGATCCTATTATGACACCAGTTATGCACTGTGCTTATCGGTGGCCAGCATCGTCATATCTCTTTTATGAGAAAATCACTCTAACATAGCTACTAAGCATGGGAATGCCTGACTTAGGACATGATTTTAGTTGTTTTATATATGTGTTGTATCAGGTTTCCCATACTTCTTAAAGCTCCGATCCTCTCTCTCTTTTTTTCAAAGAAGGAACAAAACAGTTAAGTAAAGTATTTCGGCCATCGTCACAGCCTCTGATCTCACACTTTAGGGGGAATTTGTTATACAATAAAATGACCTCCTCACCAACTCATAGGGGAAAGACATGATGACTGAAGTAATGACCAAGTTCACAAGCCTTGTTTCCAAGCTAACGCTTCCTATACACTGACAACCTGCTTTATAAAGCTTCTCTGCAAGCCTACGGGAGCATTGGTGACCCAGGTAACTCTACTTGTTACCTTGGGGACAATGTTAGTGAACCCTAATAAGGATCTAAGGGTCGAAGGAGAGAATTGACTAAGAAATATCCCTCTATTCTCTCCTAAATCAACTTAGAAAAGAAAGGAAACATCAAAGTTCGACTTATTTGGGGGATTTCTAATCCCAATGAAGTATGAAAATGGGAAAGAGCTTAAAAGAATGGAAACATCATTGCTTTTACCTAAATAAGGTCATGGAGAAACTTGGCAATCCTAACCTCACATGCTACATAAGCAAAGCTAGGGATATTGTGACAAAGGTCAGATCATTTGAAAGGATAAGTTACTAGATTGTCGAGCAGAGTCTCAGACATAATCATAAGAAGTTGGTAAGAAGGGGGAGAGAGAGAGGAGTTGGAGGGGTAAGGGAAGGTTGATGCAACCGATGGTTGTAATCACTCTTTCTACATTAATATAGAACTGCAGTTGTATTGTCTACTCCATGGTGCTAATATTATAATTCATTTATATGTTTGTTCAATGTCTTTTAGCATGAGTATCTTAGTTATGTGCAACTAGATGTCTTTTGTATATTCATACATTAATTTTCAAGGTTTTATGCTATGATCACGCTTGTCTCTTCTATGTACATGACTTGACCTGGAGCTAGCTCAGGGGACTTCCACCTAGCTACATTGCACTCTCCAGCAAATCTACACGGAGACGCGAGGTAATGAACCTGTTTTGCTTTGATAGTTAGTTACTGAATATGGAAAGGCATGTAGCTTTGTGACAGCTGTAGAAAATATTACAGTTTTCTAAGTGTCCCAGGAAGACCCTTAAGGGTTCCTTCATTATCCATAGACCATGCATTTAATCCTATAGAAACCATGCTGCAATTAAATAATTGATGATTAAACCTGATGTAAATTCCCAAATTATTAGATGGTTACTTTTATTGCAACAATTTGATTTAACTATTATTGATAAGCTTGGCAAGGAGAATGTTGTTGCAGATTTTTTTATCCAGATTGACCTTTCCTGCTGGGGAGGAGGGAATGGTTGATGATCAATTACAGGATGAACACTTATTCACCATTTCATTTTTCTCTCTATGGTTTGCTGACATAGAAAATTACTTGGTGTCTGCATAGTTTCCACCAAATTTGTCCTCCAAGGAAAATAGCAAGATTGTGAGGAAGAGCGCCCCATTCACTTGGATTGGGGGAAACCTCTTCAAACTAGGCCTAGATCAAATTCTGAGAAGATGTGTTAGGGAGGAAGAAGTCTTTAACATCCTTTTGACTTGTCATGATGGGCCTTGTGGAGGTCACTTTGCAGCCAAAAGGACAACATTCAACGTGCTACAAGCTCATTATTATTGGCCCACTCTTCACCAATATGTGAGGAGGTATTCTAATCAGTGCGATCGGTGCTAAAGGATGGGGAATCCTACCCCAAGGGATGAAATGCCTATGAAACCTCAAGTGACTTTTGAGCCATTTGACAAGTGGGGCGTGGATTTCAATGGACCCATTTACCCTCCATCCAGGCAAAATCAGTACATCATTGTGTGCACTGGCTATTTAACAAAGTGGGCTGAAGCCAAGGCCATCAAAGAAGCAACATAAGGGAAAGTTGTTGATTTCTTAAGGGAAAATGTATTTTATAATTTTGGGTACCCTAGAGAACTGGTCACTGATCAAGGAAGTCAATTTACATCTCACATGATTGAAAGTTCATTAATCCATCACAAGATCAAGCATATAAAATCAACTCCTTACCACCCACAAGCTAATGGGCAAGTGGAGGTAACTAACAAAGCACTGGAAGGAATTCAGACTAAAGTGATTAGCAGAAGTAGAAAGGATTGGGCAGATAGATTATTTGAGGCCATTTGGGCCTACAATACCACCTGGAAGACCACCACTAGATTCACTCCTTATGAGCTGGTCTATGGGAAGAAGGCCCTGCTGTCCATTGAATTTGAATACAACACCTTAATAATGGCAGCACAACTGGATCTAGATCTCACCAAGGCACAACAAGAAATATTGTTTCAGCTGAATGGGTTAGATTAATTTAGGATGCAGACCCTCCTACACAGAGAGGTGACTCAAGTTCAAAGGAATATTTGGCATGCCAAAAAGATAAAGGACAAACAATTTCAAGAAGGTGATTGGGCTTTTCTATATGATTCCAGATATAAGGATTTTAAAGGCAAGTTAAGGACTAGATGGTTAGGTCCTTACGCCATAGAAAAATGTCATGATAATGGTTCAGTACAGATAAGAACCATTGATGCAAAGGTTATCCCTTTACTTGTCAATGGGTACATATTGAAGGTCTACAAGAAACCGTTGTTGACGAAAGAATTCATCAATGGAATCAAAAAGGTAGTGATGGTGGTGGAGCAAGTCTCAGCTTCTACCCCATCAAGTCCTTGAAAAAAGAAAAGGAGAGGAAAAAAAAAAGAAAAAAATATAAAGAGACTCAGGTGAAAACCTCCATGAGGCAAGTGATTCCCACTGTTGGGTTGAAAACCTCTTGAGGTGGTCCAATGGTGTTGAAAAAATAAAAATATCTCTGGGTGAAAACCTCCTTTGAGGCACCTAGGGAAAGTAGGTAGGATGAAAACCTCCTTGGAGGAAAACTAGTTTTTTTCAAAAAAGAAAAAATAAAAATAAAGAAACAGAAAAAGAGAGAAAAGAAAAAATTTGAAAATGTTGTTAGCAGGTCAGCAGGAGGAGGGTCAATGCAACTTGAGAGGAACAGAAGGACCTACACAATCCATATTTTAATTCCCCCATATCATATTCTTCATTATTCCATCAATCCTTCCATTTATGAACTCCTCCAGCTCAGTTTACACAGGCTCTGTGTTTTCTATAGGATTCGTTGTAATCCTACAGGATTCCTTGAAAAACTACAGAAGTTTCCTGTAGGAATTACAATGGCTTTGGAATCCCAAGAAAAGTGACCCTAGAGCAAGGGGATGATGAGTCTGTGTCAAAAAATTAAAATAATCACTCTACCACATCATTTCCTTCTTAACCCTGCATCCATCCAATAAGTCAATTAAAAAAAAAATATAGTTTTCAAAGAAGAAAAATAAATAAATAGAAGAGTGTGAGAACAAAGGACAGAGGGACAATATCTGAATGCTATACCTCTCACCTACCATTCACTAGAACCCTTCTCTACTCATGACAACAATCCTCATGATCCAGAAGCGAAAAAAAGTATGAAAGTTTAGGGGAGAGGCAGCTACAGAACATCCTATAGGTTTCCTGTAGGAAATCCTATAGCAGCCTATCCCACAAAGGAAATTTCAAAGGGTTGTAGCCATATTCAGCATAAATATTCCAAGGTTAAGGAAGTTCCTCCAGAGCTCAGCATCAACAACAATATCATCAACATCACTCTCTAGTACCTACACATCCAAGGAAACAAGCATGAAAAGAGGCCAATACAAAAAAATATGTAGAAAATACACAACACATGGACATCATTCTCCAACAAGAAACATCATCAAAGCATCTTACCCACAGGTATGTAATATTACTCATGCTCTCTCGTTTGCACAATATGATAAAAAATGTAGGATTATGTAAGAGTTGGTTTTATAAGCAAAGGTGGCTAGTTAACTTGGCCACCTTCGGCTAGTCAATGAGGAGAAAACAATTAGACCACTCCACACATGGAAACAATCAAATTAGAAGAAAAAGTAGATAATTCCAAAAATGGTTATGTTACAAAGGAACGAAGTGGGAGATAATTACGAGGTAAGTGAAATGATGGATTGATAGTGGGACTAGTGTCCAAAAGGATGTGCTCGTACTTAGACAACTAGCACACCATCCCACACGATCATCCATATAAGGAAATAAAACATTGATTACCACACTAAAAGAGCATTCAAAATATCAAGAATTCATTGAAAATAGGTCTCATGTGTCAAAAAATAAAATAATCACTTCACCACATCATCACCATGCCTTTCATCACCTTCTTACCCTTGCATCCATCCAATAAGTCAATTCAAAAAAAATATATCATTTTCAAAGAAGAAAAAAAATAAATAGAAGAGGGTGAGAACATATGATAGAGGGACAATACTTGAAGGCTATACCTCTCACCTACCATTGACTAGAAACCTTCTCTACTCATGACAACAATCCTCTTGCTCTAGAAGTGAAAAAAAGTATGAAATTTTAGGAGGAGATGCATCTATAGGACATCTTGTAGGTTTCCTATAGGAAATCCTGTAGCAGCCTATCCCACAGAGGAAATTCCAAAGGGTTGTAGCCATCTTTAGCATAAATATTCCAAGGTTAAGGAAGCTCCTCCAGAGCTCAGCAGCAATAGCAAGATCATCAACATCACTCTCCAATACCTACATATCCAAGGAAACAAGCATTAAAAGAGGCCAATACAAAAAAATATGCAGCAAATACAAAGCACAGGGACATCATTCTCCAACAAGAAACATCATCAAAGCATCTTACCCACAGGCATGCCATCTTACTCATGCTATCTCATTAGCACGATATGATAAAAAAATTAAGATTATGCAAGAGTTGGTTTTATAAGCAAAGGTGGCCAGTTAACTTGGCCAACTTCGGCTAGTCAATAAGGAGAAAACAATTAGACTACTCCACACGTGGTAGTAGTCAAATCAGAAGAAAAAGGAGATAATGCCAAAAATGGTTAGGTTATGGAGGAACAAAGTGGGAGATGATTACGAGATAAGTGGAATGACGGATTGATAGTGGGACCAACACCCAAAAGCAGGTGCTCGTACTTAGACAACCAACACACCATCCCACACGATCATCCATAAAAAAATAAAACACTGATTCCCACACTAAAAGAACATTCGCAATGTTGAGAATTCATTGAAAATGTTGCCTCGACCTTCTTAAAGCAGCACCTACAGGAGATAGTGAGAATTTTGTAGCATAGAAGTACCTACAAGATCCTATTGGAAAACCTACAGGATCCTACAGGAAAACCTACAGGATCCTACAAGAAGACCTACAGGATATAGAGCAGTCATCTACAGGATTATCAGTGGGCACTAAGGGAGGAGAGATTTTCGGTTGTCCTCATCAGAATGTAATCAGTGAGGTAGGAGCTATACCTTCCCATGTTTTCCAGTTAAAAAGAAGAAAAAATCTGCATTTGGTTAAGGGAGTTGAAATCTAGGAGAATTATATTGTAGAGTTAACATTTAAATCTCTCTCGCCCACCAAAATTCTTGAATTATATCCATACAAGCCTCCATAATTATCGGGTAAATATGACAAGGGGTTTTAACAAGAGGGAACCCACAAACATAGTAAGAATGCATTAGAACCCTCATGTAGTAGAATTTTTCACAAAGCACAATTGGATGGGGTTCTTTGAAATAATGAGAGGATACGATGATGAGGTGGCTAGAGACTTTTCTCTCTCACTCATGCCCCTCACTAGGACCCATGCCACTGCTTTTGTGACAGGCCTATCAGTAGTAATCAACCCTAAAGTTATAAGCAAAATCACCACACTCCCTTTAGGGTTACCTTGGAGAAACAACACCCTTGCAAAGAAGAAATTATTTTTGGAAGGGGAGGAGGCAATGGAGGAAAAAAATGGGTTCAGAAGAGAAAGAATTCCACACCCTTGGAATGAGGTTAGTTACCACCTCATTAAATATATATCATGTGAAGGGAGATACAGTGTGGTGTATGGATACCATTTCAGACTCCTCCAAGAATTGAGATTTGGAGCAGATACGCCTCCTCAAAATAGATTAAGTATACCCTACTTTCTTCTTCAATGATAGATATGAGCATCAAAGTGCACGAGGGAAAACATCGACAACTAGCCCGTCATGGGTTGATCAAACTTATCATAGAATATTCTTTACAAAACCTAAGACTCCCTATTACATGGACAACTTTCAGAGACATGTAGGTAGAGGGACCAATTCAAGCTCTTGAATATGACAAAAGCCCCACTGCTAGTGATAGGGATGAAGAAACAGAAGGAGAAAATGAAGAGGAAACAAAGGAGGAAAAAGATGAAAAAAAGGAAGAGGAAAATGAAGAAGAGATAGATGGGCAGAGTGAGGAACTAGAGGAAGAAGAGAAAGAGAAAGACAAGGATGAGAAGGAGAATGGAAAAGAAGAAGTAGAATAGAAAGAAGAACATAGGGTTATAGTTCAAGGAAAATAAGGGGAAGAATCACCAAGGGTATCTCCAGAACCCACTGAGAAAGAGGCAACAACTGATTTTACTGCCATAAGTACCTATCAAGATGAAAGGGAAGAGACAAATACAAACCCCATTGTAGTTTAGGACAAGAAATATCATGAATATCAGGCAAGGAATACCTCAAACACCCACCAAAACTCCTATTGTCATTGAAAACTAACCAAAGTAGAAACAAAAGATAGCTCCTCTTGAGAAAAATCAAGGAGAAGGATCATCAGGACAAGCCTCTCCCAAATCTCCCATCACTTATGTTAGGAGGCATGTCACAAGGTCTACCTCATCAAAGGGAAAAGGTCTCCTACAGGAGAGACAGAAAGACCTATAGGAAGTAGAGGCCATCCTACAGGAAACTCAGAAAATGGACCAAGAAGGTATCACTCAGTAAGAAACAAAGAAGGAAGACCTAGAACTTAGAGAACCTAGTCCACAACCCGACCTCAACTCTTACTACAAGTTCATTGAAGGGGGTAGGGTTATCCCACATAAGTTTTCCATCCCATTATTCTTTGAACTTGAGAAAGAAAGGGCAAGGATATATAAGTGGATACAAGTTTCCAAATTAAAAGGACTATACTATGTAGGCCACATGGAGGAGAAATCGAAGGAGATGGGCAGAGAACTGAGCAGCAAGAGGGATAGAGAGGCAATGATGAAATCTCAGTTAGAAGTAGAGAATGCATGGCTAAGGGGATAGTTATAAGAAATGGAATTCCAGTTGGCAGCCATGGCTAGTTTATCCTTAGATGCAATCGTTTGCAAGATGCCATCCAAGTCTTATGCCTTGTATCTCAAGGAACAATGGCTACAATTCAAAATTAATACTTTAGCATAGAGAGGCACTATGCCCTTCCAAGACTATAGAAAATTCATTGATCTCTATGATCAATGAACCTTGGAAGGTAGAGAAAAGATGTAAGAGTTTTACCTACACAACTTGGCCTTGACAAATTTGAATGTGTGGGACCCAAATTCAAAGCTAGGAGACTTGCAATTGATGGCCTTAGAATCATGGATGAATCATGAGGAGGCAAGAGCTACATAGATGAAAAAGGTAATGGCAAGAGAAGAGACAGAACCACTTATGATCAGAGCTGAACAATCCAATCCAATGGCTATCATCAGCACCCACAACCTGATTGCAAATGATCCTAAGCTTGCACCTAGGTACCTTACTACACAAGAGAAAGGCATCACACACTTTGAAGACATGTTTAGATTGCTACGAGATGATAGCATGAAAGCTTGCCAAAGGAGATGGAACACCTTTCCTTACAGCCTGAAAATCAGTGAATATCATTCTCCTTAGAGAATGAGAGAAGCACTAAATAGAACACCCATATACAAGAAAGATCTACAAAGACTCAAAGTCAATTGGATTGGCTTGAGACTTAGTCCACCACTAATTTTAGGAATGTTGGAAGGAAGGAAAGAAGAAGAAGAAAGAAATTAGTGGGAAGGGATAAAGAGGAAGGCATGATTTTATTCACAAGAAGAAGAAACTACAACAGAAACATGGGATGTCACGAAGGCCACCAAAGCAATGAAGGACATGGATATAGATTAAGTTTGTCAAAGGATGAGCAACACTTTCAGTAGGGGGGTGATGATGAACCTCATCATTAGGTAACTATATGGACCTTAACACACCCCCAAGCTCATTAAAATCAACTCTCTCATAATTGCTTACATGTTTTAATTATATTTTTCTTAATGAGATGAGTAAAAGTAAGATGTATGTCTAGTGGTCTAATGTGCATTGATTATAGGTTTTTGAGAGAAAATCATGGAAATTTTGGATAACTAAGGGCAGAAAATCGAATGAGACAAGGAGGAGAGATTATAGGAGATAAACCATCCTCATTAAATCCTCACTCATTGGATTATTCCTCAATCAAAATCACACTAGCTCGGAGTTGCAAGCAGCCGAGTCATGGAGATCATCGATAGCTGAGTCATTGATAGTTAAGAGCCAATTCATCTTGAGTTTGGAAGCCAAGCCTCCCTAGATTTAAGGAAATTTTTGGAGACTTCAGTTGTATAAATAAGAAGGCGTAGAGCCTCATTAGGATTCAGATTTTTTTATGTAAGAGCACTAAGATTTTTCGAGTGCAAGTTTATGGAAAAACATTGTTATGTGATTTTTCTGATATGATAATGAGAATGAGAATTTCCTTGATCCAACACTGAGTTGAATTAGAGGGCTGAAGCTCTTGGGTTAGTGACCAAACCTAGCAACAAAGGCTCCTCTTCTTGTACTTGTATCTTTAGGTTATTTCGTAGGTTAATTGTTGAATTGGTTTTAGCATTGTTTCATTGAAAGTATTGGCAAATTTGATTAGTTTTCTTCTATTTGGGCATGGCTTTAGCAGTGGTTTAGAGAGTTAAAGGAATACCAAAAAGGCTAATAGCAGGTGGATTTTGCTTCACTCCTCCTTTCAGGGACCATGGTTTGAGGGAAAACTCCTATTCAACCCCAAAAAGACAGAATTCCAATTTCTTATGGAATTTAGGGTTTTTTGTTACTTAGCCCAACATATTTTCAGTTTTCAAGGATAGGTTTCAATTTTTATTTTTCATATCTTCAAATTTGTATTAGATCTCATGGTGTTTCACAATATTCTGCAAGTATTTTCATGCATGAACTAGGCAACTAAATGATGTAATTTGGTTTTCTTATCTTTCTTGTTTGACATGATTCATGGATAAATTCCAGTGCAGGAAGATCCCATGACAAAAACCCCATCGTAACCTCATACATCCATGATCACCAAAATACACTAATTTCATCAACTAATTCATTATTCTATAAGGATAACTTTCTAGGTTTGTTGAGCAAATCCAACCATCTTACAAACTTCGGTTTGAGCTCTGAGGAAGTCCTAGCCACCCCCTTGCCTTGTTTCTTCCATAATTCACCTTCTCTAAGCCATATACCACCTTCCAAATCACTCTTATTTCTCTTGGCTGGATCCTATAGGAATACAGGGGAACCCACAAGAGCATTAGGACATCCCGTAGGACTACCTGTAGTGGTTTGTTTGAGGCTAATTTGTGGAAAAA
Source organism: Pinus tabuliformis (assembly GCA_031772625.1). NCBI lineage: Eukaryota > Viridiplantae > Streptophyta > Pinopsida > Pinales > Pinaceae > Pinus > Pinus tabuliformis. The sequence continues at coordinate 430,956,649 of CM062811.1, forward strand.
GCATCCAGGAAGATAGGATAAGACCCCTACTTGCCTCCCAAGCCATCTAACCTTTCACTGCCATATCTAACCCACCTACCACACCACCAAGAAGATTTAGCATTCAAATTTTCACAAAAAAAGGGACAAAAAGGAAAAAGAGGTATTGTGTTCATTCATGTGCACAATAGTAGAATGTTTAGTTATTTCATATTGCATGCCTAGGAGAGTTAGGATTACACACATGTTAGCTTAGAATTCTTCTAAATCATGATCTCTTAGCTATTAGTTAGATAAGTGGTGTATTTAAAGCATTGGTTTCAGTCTTTCCTTACTACAATAGACAATACTTCAATTCTTCCAATTAGTACAAACTTCCCCTTTCTTCATTGGTAATCAAACTTCTTTTGAATCAATTGAAGGCTAGTTTGAGAACCATAGTGGTCTATCACCAACTCAGAAGTGACAAAGAGTGGAACCATCGCATCTTCTTGTGTATATAACACTATCACCTCCAAGTTTGTACAAACCCTGGGTTGATAAAGTAAAGTTGGTAGCCCCAGGAGTTGCAACATTCTTGCTGCAATACTGGTGCTCATTAATTGACTCTTGGGAGTATCCTACTAATTTCCTAGTTCTCCATCCCAAAACCAAGTTTAATGACTATCCTCTCATCTTGAGAAGGCCATGGTTACCCACTGTTGATACTTTCATTAGTGGTAGGGTTGGGAACATGACCATTAAGAATGGACATTTGTCTAAACAATTGGTATTGTATCCTCCTACTCAGCCTTCTATTGAGCATGACTTATCCTTGTGGCTAGAAGATGAGGAAGAAGATGAACTATATCACACCAACCGCCACCCAATACGCACTCTAGAAATTATTACAAGAGGAGGGGGGACCTCATGACCTTCCAGAACCTTAAGGATCAACCCTCCTAGTTAAACAGGAAGGAAAATTGTACAAAGTGCTGAGGAAACACCTAGATTCTTTTGCTTGGGACTATAAGGAAATGGAAGGTGTGCATCCCTTGGTTTTTACTCACCATATTTACATCAAGGAGGGATGCAATATTGTGCACCAACCCTAGAGGAGGAAGAACCTAGTTGTTAAGGACATTGTGAAAGAAGAACCAAAAAAACTATTGGATGCAGGGTTCATATACCCCATTTCAGATAGTGAGTGGGTGTCACCTCTTGTATTAGTTCCTAAGAAGAATGGAAAGTGGAGAATATATGTGGATTACTGGGAAGTTAGCAAGGCTACAAAGAAGGACCATTTTCCCTTGCCCTTCATTAACCAAGTCCTAGATGGCCTTGTAGAGAATGCATTCTTCTCCTTCTTGGATGGATTTAGTGGATACAATCAAATCCAGATCAACCCCAAAAACCAAGATAAGACCACATTCACTTGTCCTTGTGGTACCTGTGCTTATAAATTTCTTCCATTTGGTTTGTGAAATTCCCCTACTACTTTCCAGAGGGAACATTTGATAATTTTTTCTCAATTGGGTCATGACTTTGTTGAAATATACATGGATTATTTCACTCCTTATGGATGTGACCTCCATGAATCTCTCTCCAATATGTGCAAGGTTTTTAAGAAATACATTGAAAAGAATCTATATCTCAGCCCTAAGAAATGTGAGTTCTAGATGAATGAGGGGAATTTCCTTGGCCATTCCATATCCAAGGAAGGGATACAAGTAGACCCAAAAACAAATTTCATCATCAAAAGGGTCCCTACCCCTCAGAATAAAAGAGATGTCAAGAGATTCTTGAGACTAGCTAGGAATTATAGGAGATTCATCAAAGAATTTAGTAAATTGGCTTCACTTTTGTTTAGTTTACTAGCTAAAGATTCAGATTTTTTTTGGACCAACAATTGTCAAGAGGCCCTTCAAATGTTGAAAGAAAATTTGACCATTGCACTGATCCTAAGGGGTCCCAACTGGGCATTTCCTTTCCACATCCATATTGATGGATCATATAAAGTTGTGGGGGGAGCCTTAGGACAAGTAGAGAATAAGTTTCTTTATGCCATTTATTTCATTAGTAATAATTTGTCTAAAGATGAGTTGAATTACACTGTCACTGAAAAATAACTCTTAGTTGTAGTACATTCTTTAAATAAATTTATGCACTATATCGCTAGGTACCAAAATTTTGTTCATATTGATCATGCGGCTGTTAAATATTTAATGAACAAGTTTTATGTTAATGCTAAGATAATTAGGTGGTTGTTATTTTTACAACAATTTGATTTGACTATTATTGACAAACCGGGGAAAGAAAATGTGATTGTAGATTTTTTGTCCAAGTTAACCTTGATTGCAGGTAATGAAGAGATGGTGGATGATCAACTACCAGATGAGCACCTGTTTTCCATGTTAGTGGTTTATCCTTGGTTTGATGACATAGAAAACTACTTAGTCACTGGGAGGTTCCCTGCTAGTCTATCATCTAGGGAGAAAAACAAGATTGCAACGAAAATCTCTCTTTCAATTGGATTGGAGGCAATATTTCTAGACTGGGACCGGATCAAATCTTGATGAGATGTGTAAGAGAAGAGGATGTCTTTGACATCCTCTTAGCATGTCATGATGGGCCTTGTGGAGGTCATTTTGTTGCAAAAAGTACAACCTTTAAAGTTTTACATGCTAGTTACTATTTTCCCACTCTACATTATGATGCAAGGAGATATACCACTATATGTGATTAGTGCCAAAGGATGGGAAAACCCATACCCAATGATGAAATTCCCCTACAACCTCCAGTGGCCATAGAGGCATTTGACAAGTGACAAATGGATTTCATTGGGCTAGTTGATCAACCATCAGGATAAAAAAAGTACATCATTTCATGCACTGATTACTTGACAAAGTGGGCTAAAACAACAACAGTCAAAGCAAAAACTAAGTAGAAAGTAGTATAATTTTTAAGAGAAAACATCTTCTACAAGTTTGGGTATCCAAGGTAGGTAGCCACTGATCAAGCAGCACAATTCAGATCCAATTTTATTAAAGGAATCATGAGGCAACACCATATCAAACACAAGACATCCACTACCTATCACCCTCAAGCAAATGGGTAAGTAGAGGTCACACAAAAAACATTGGAGAACATCCTCACCAAGGTTGTTAGAAGCAATGGGAAATATTAGGTAGAGAGACTAGTAGAGGCCACTTGGGCCTACAATACCACTTGGAAAACCACCACTGGATTCACTCCATATGATTTGGTTTATGGGAAGAAAGCTCTACTTTATATTTAGTTTGAATATAACACTTTGAGAATGGAAGCTTAGTTGGACTTAGATGTCACCACAACATAGAAAGAAATGATGCTCCAACTAAATGGCTTAGATGAGTTTAGAATGCAAGCTCTCTTACACACTGAAGTCATACAATTGCAAAGGAAGTTCGAGCATGGCAAGCATATCAAGGAAAATACTTTTCAATTAGGGGATTGGGTCGTGTTATATGATTCTAGGTTCAAATATTTTAAAGGGAAGATAATGACAAGATGGTTGGGTCCATACCTAGAGGAAAAGTGCCACGAAAATGGATCTATCCAGATTAGAACCATTAACGAGGAAGGTATTCCCCTGCTTGTAAATAGTTATTGGTTGAAGTTATATAGAAGACCTTTGTCCAAGGAGGAATTTATCAGTTCAGTCAAAAAAGAATTAAATGTGATTGGGAGTTTCATATCTTCCAGTCCATGACATTCCTCGAAATTTGAAAAAATAAAAAGGCCTAGATGAAAGCCTTTATGATGCATCTGAGGCCAACTCTAGGATTTAAAACCTCTCTGAGGCAGCCTAGGAGAAAAAAAGAAATAATAATAACGATCCTTAGGTGAAAACCTCCCTTGAGGCACCTAGGGTAGGCATGTAGGCTAAAAACCTCATCTGAGGTAGTCTGTGTGTCTTAAGAAAAAGAGAAAAAAATAAATAAATAAAAAAGAGAAGAAAAGGAAAAGAAGGAAGAAGCTTATATCATGTTTGCTAAACTTTCTTTTGTTTTTCATAATTGTACACAGTGGTAGATTTCATGGCTATAGGACAATACCTACAAGTTATCATCCATTCCTCAATCCATACACCTCATTTTCATCCTCTGCATTCATATTTATATCTCTCTCCACCATCCCATCATCAAGAAATCCAAATTGACCTCCTCTCTATGATGCTACAAGGAGGACCTTTTATTGCTACAGTAAGTCCTGTAATGCTATAGGCGGATCCTGTGGAGCTGCAGGAGGGATATACAAGGAGGAAAATAGCCCAAAATACCATCCTAACTCGAAGAAATGATAAAAAAGGTCCTCCTATGACTTTTCCATCATCCATCCATCACCCATCCACTCCATTCACCAAACATTTTCTCAAATTCTCCACTTTGTCCTACCTTAACAAGAAAACATAGAAGCTATAATTTCCTATCTCTACAGTGTCTTCACTACTCCTCCATGACTCTAACCTTATCCTCATAGCTTATCATCATCTCCCTCATACAAATTGAAGACTTCAAGGGGAGAACAAAAGTCTGTTATAGGAAGAAACTCCACTTGTAGCAGCCTATGCAGCCACACATCAATCACTGATATTATTCTTTTTCAACCTCCAAAAGGGATGATGAATATTTTTTTGCAGCCATGAAGAGACACCTCATTCTCAGGGAATATTTCCACTATCTGCAATAGCTTGGATATCAGAATAAGTACATGTAAACACACATGAAAAGCAACAACCAAGGTGTTGGATAACTATAGTAATAGGTTTCATATTTCATGATTGGCAAGAGAAAAGCCAAATATGCTCTGCTCTGGTATCCCAAAGATCCCATATTTCCTAGAAAGCAAGAGCTGGGTAAAGTGTTTCAAGTATTGAGGACCTTATTTCAAATTTTGTGGATGATTCAACAGTCTAATCTGGATCATGCCATGTTTCAATTTTGAGTTGTAGAATAGAGAAAGAGGTCTGTCCAAACAGCTTAATCTTGGCAGACAAGTAGTTCAGGTAGAGAAGCAAAGGTTCCCAAAAGTTTAATCTGGGACCTTGGAAGACATAAGGGTAGAAGTAGATAGAGAGAAAAGGAAAAAGCCAAAGAAAAGAAAAGGCAATTGAGGGTTGCAAGTCCAAGTGCCCCTCCAAGAAGAAACAAAAAATGCTAGGCAAATAGTTGGGTAGGCAGTTGTGGTTGCAGAAAGAATATGATCACCATTACACAGGCATCAATAGGTCTCTTGCCAAGGCAATAAATCTATCAGCAAACAAAGTGGTGAATTCCATGAACTCACAGCAAAGAGCATCACTAACTTCTTTTCTTTCCCTCTCTAGTCTATCACTAACACCCCCTTTCTAATTCCCCTCCTTCATTCATATTAACTCCTAATTCTACTATATAACCTCCCTTATCTTACCCCCACCCCTAATATTATTAACACTAAGGTGTATAAAACCCCAAATCTTATGTATATTCCCTCCCCTAGGCATAATAGCCGTGTATTGTTCAAAAGGGACCAAAATGGCATCTGGCCACTTTGGTGAACCTATTCCACCCTATTTCCCCTTTGCTGCAAGTCAATTTGCCCTCAAATCACCTCTGCACTGATAAAACCCCTCTCCAAACCCCTTTGGCATATAAAACCTTTGCAAAGGCTAATACCCGCCTCTGGCACGTTTCCCAATCCTACCGCATGGTTGGTTAATCAAAACATTTGAAAAAACCCATAAAACCCACAAAGTTTGATTTTTCCGCCCGCACTATCAAACGCGCCTTTTTCTCCTCCGCCAGCCGTCGGATCAAGCCCATCAGATCCGACGGCCCACATCAATATCGGAGCGCTTCCTGTGGCGGCACGTTAACCTCCGGGAAAGTGACGTTGCGCCTTGTCACGCCTCCTCCACGCGTCAACCGATGGACCATCTCGGAGCCCGCTCTGACAGCCTCTGCGCCGTACCTAAACCGCCCCGAGAAACCGCGGCGGTTAAGGCCTTAACCGTGACCGCTGCAGTGTGACCGCCACCTACCCGCCGCTGACTCGCCGCCACGTCATTGCCTGCTCGTACCTGCCTCTCGTATGGGTCCACCTCACTGCTGACTGGACTGCCACCTCGCCGCCCCTTGACCAGTCACCCACTGCCACGTCGCCCGATAACGTCAACTGACGTCACCTCACCATGACCCACCAATGACGTCATGCTGACGTCAGCAGAAAAAAGCGCCAAATTGGTAAAATAACCCATATTTACCAATTTTCCCGTGTTTTTACCATTTTCACTGTGATTTCTGCTGAATGCTCTGCATGACCGTTTGAACTCAAATTTTCGCCAACCAGTCAATTAGCCCGGGCGACCTCCTCAAACAGCAACTGTGCACCTGTGTTTCAACCTCTGCTCGTCGAATTACAGGTATTTAGACCGTCTCGCCCTCCATACGACCTTCATTAAGCTTAAAATTGCTCAGAGGGATAATAGAACCATAAAAACGATATTTGCACCGTTCATTTCCATTTGTTCATCCACCATTGTCATTGTGAGGGCCAAGAAGTACCTGCAGAGCTTTAGAAACCTGCAATCCTCATAAAACCTCTGTAATTCTGCGTTTTCCCGGCAGAGCTCCTAATAGACGTAATTCACCCGATTGGAGAGTTCAGTTAGGCCACAGAGAAGTTCTGTCACTAGACTCCAGTAGTATTTCAATTGCTATTGAGAGAATTCCCCTTGAATACTCAAAACCTCAACTGTTTCCACAGAAAACTGCCTCCAGACTGTGTTTTACTATTCCACCTGTCTACCTACAATTATTGCAACTTGAAGAGCTATGGAGACCCCTATTGCACTGAATATTAAGCCCATCAATGCCCCTCACCAGGAATTAGCATGGAAAGCCCTGGGGGACATGGACTACCAAATGCTGGATTGGTTCCCCATGGGAACCAAGTACAATGTGCTAATGTTGAATGAATTAAGAGCCCAGCACCTCAGTGGGGCAGATATCTTGGGGATTTGGGAGTCAAATTTGCCCATATACAACCTTCCCCAAGTCAATCCAATGCCAGAGCTTATTTATAGCTGCCAGGAATGCTATGACCCCAGCCAAAGAGCAGTCATGAGCCCCACAGGCCTAGTCCTATTCCAGATCACCCCAGAGAGCATAAACCAGATGCTGTGCTTCAATACAGCCAAGAAATTGACCCCTCTGTCCATGCAGAATCTGATTAACACAGGGATCAAGCTGTCCAGTGACCAGATTGTCAAAATCAACCAACTGTTTGTCACACCAAGCTCTGAAACAGTCAGAACCCCTCCTATTGGGTACCATTGTCTGAATGAGTTGGGCAGAATGTTGGTGGATCTAATTGGCTATGTCCTAGGATTCAGGGGGCTGGAAGATGTAGATGAAAGCATAATGGCAATGCTGTCCATATTTGCCCCTGGTAAGCCTCCAGCTGTGCAGTATGATTATGCAACTTACATAGCAGAGAAAATCCATGATCAGTTCATGAATTTGAAAAGGGAGAGACTGTTCAGGTACTCCTCCTATATATATCATTTATTCCTTTTCTATCAGCCAGCTACCTTCTCTGTTCCTTTGAGGCCACTCAATGCCCAAGGAAGCCCAAGATCAGTTGTTTTCTGGACCTCTGTTTTTCATTTTACCTCAGTATCACCCTATACATACTGTGAGTTTATTGATTTATTTGTTCATCCGGCCCTAACAGCTCTGCAAGGTACTCCTCCTCCTAGATTAACCGATGAAATGAAGAGGATTCTACATTTGAACAAATCTTACAATATTGGCAACTGGTACTTCTACCAGAACCACACAGTCATTAGGATATATGGCTGTGAGTTGAACCCATTTAGATTGCCAAGGTATGTCCCCATGAGGCTTTTTGCCTTAGAGTATTTCAGGCAGTTTGGGAACTCAGATTACCTTCACTTTCAGAGTAGAAACAAGAAGTCACAATTGAAGGTAAGAAGTCAGCTAGGTTCCTTCCTGTATAACAAGAAAGAGGAAGGGTGGAAAGAGGCACACAGCATCCTGGAAGGCCTCAGATTGCAGACCAGTTTTGAGTGGATTCCTTATGACCCCAATCATTCTATCTCCCTCAGGAGAATTAGATACAAATTGGGCAACTATGCACATAAAAGACAACCTGAAATTGAACAGTATGCCAATGCACTAGATTGGGAAGAGGGTACACTAGTAGAACAAGTCACTGAGGTAGAATTACTTGAGAAAGAAGCTAGGAATGTGCAAAAAGAAGCTGACTTGGAAACTTGTGGACAGGTGCCCCTCTCCTACAGAAGGCAAATTGGAACAGCTGCTAGATCTTCAGCAGCACAGCAGCAAACCACTGAGAAGACATCCCAGGCAGCAGGCAAAGACAAAGGTAAACAGGTGGAACAGCCACCTGTATTGACAGAGGAACAAGTTGACACCTTGCTACAGCAGCAAGAAGAAATGGAACAGCAAGAACTGGGGCAGCAACAAGAAAAAGCACAGTCCAGTGAACAGCAGCCCTTGCAGCAGGAAAAGGGGACAGATTTACCTAGTAACACTGAGCAGCAGCCCCAAACAGAGGTGCCTCCCAGGACAGACACCAATGTAGACACCTCAGTCCTCCAAACACCACAGAAGGAGGATGTGACTAGGAAAAGGGAGAGAGAGACCCCCCACACCTCATCCTTCATCAGAGGAGAGAAGAGACAAAGACTGAATGACTCCCAAGAGGAGGACATAGCAGTAAGGCAAGCCATGGGCATGGGCCCACCCAGTGGAGAACTTTCGGCCAGCTCATCTCAGCGTGGACATGACATGACTATGGGTGGAGAGGTCAGCTCCTCCGGTCAACATAGAAAGGGGCAGTCAAGTATAAAGCAGCAATTCATTGACATCAAAAGGAGGAGTGATCCCATAAAAGTGCAGCTGTATGATCACTTGTTAAACCTAGCTCCTAGCAACCAGCAGAGACTCATGTCTGCTTTCGATGTGAGCGAAGGCAAAATGGTAATGAGCCACTTCATGCCCACAACTTTGCAGCCTCAGTCCACCTCGGACTATCTAAGAACCAACATGGAGGTTCTTGCCAAAGACATACACCCTATGGACAAGATTGAATTACATAAACAAACTGGTGAAATGGTGTATGCCTCCCTGGCAGATGAGACATTGGAGAATTATAAACTAAAGAACAGCCTGGATAACACAGCTTCTCAGCTGGAGTTAGAAAGAGCATCATCACAAGCCAAGGACAATAGGATCAAGTCCTTGGAAGAGGTAATTATAGAGATAGGGCATGATCCTAAAGATGTCAAAGGCATCCAAGAACTCCTGAAGATAAGGGATGCAGACATGGCAGCCCTAAGAAAGAAAATCAAACTCCCGGCCACCATCCATCCACAAACAGATGAAGTTGCCCAGCAAAGGCAAGAGAAGGATGCTACAGATCTGCTGGTATCCCTATACAAAGAGCTGGTTAGGACTCAAGACCAGCTAGGACAAACTGAAGCTGCAAAGGCAGCACTACAAGAAACACTGAAGCAAAGAGAAGGGGGCCAACCCTCCCAGCCTCCTCCTGTGATAATAAATCTTGAGGAAATCCCTCCAAAGACCACTCCTCCTCCTCAGCAAACAGAAGCTACAGCACCAACTACAGCGCCATCCACAGCAACAACATCTACAACATCAGAACAGGCTACTAGTTTAGACATGCAAAAGCTGCAAGCTGAGATCCAAGCTATGGAATCTCAAATGAAAGAGCTGGATGAACTTAAGAAAACCTTGACCAAGGTAAATGAAAAGTTTGACAAGAGCAAACAGAATGAAGCAGCCAAGGAGAGAGAGGTAAAAGCTCTTAAGAGGAGAATTGCTGAACTAGAGAAAGAGCTTGCACTAGAAAAAGTGACAGCTGAAATGAAAGCAGTGCTATGGAGCAACATTGGGCGGTCCATCGCCAACCAGTGGCAATATATTGAGACCATGGATGAGCAAATGGTGCTCATCACTAAAGCAAACAGAGAAATACAGAGGGCCAGGGCAAGCCTTGGACACATGCCAGAAGCTGCTACTAGGATAATCAATACTCTGAACTATAAGACTAGCTCTCAATTAGCTGTCATGGGAATCACCAACAGGACAGAAACAATTGCTGTAGCCAAGAGAGTCATAACATTGAGGAACCTGGTTGGAACACTGGAGAGGAGGACACAGGATATGCAAACTGAAATCAACAGATTCCTGGAAAAGTTCGTGGCACTACAAAACAGAGGCCTCCCCAGCATTTTAAGCAGTGTAGGAAGACTGCTCACCCTGGACAATTACAATAAGAGAATTGATGCCCAGGCAGTAGCAGAGATTGCACAACCGCCCAGCACTTCAGCAGAACCAGGGCCAGCCACCGGGCAGAGTATGTATGACAGAGTGGAGAACCTGTTTTTCCTCATGAATGAAGTTGACCATCTGTTTGATACACCACCTAACTTCTTCAAATTCACAGAAGCAGATGAAACTCTAGGGGCAATCTTAGCACACCAACTGCCCACACAGGATGCCTGGAGAAATTTGACACAGACAGTTTTGTCAGGCCAGAATCAGTAGCGCCAATTCTCCAGGCAAATGAGCATACATGCGCAGGCACAATTTTGAAGAAAGATATCTACAGAGAAGAGGCAGAGGCTGAGCCAACTCAGCAGGACCATTGACTCACCACAAGCAACAGTCACAATCACAGGTGACAAGTCCAGGATACAGCGTACAAAGCCTTAAAGACAGATCTTCCAGCATTTATTCAGAATATCTCGACCGACTTAGCTGTCTCCAAAGGCTAAAATATCTTCTGACAGAGCATTAAAATGCCTGTACTCTGTAATCAATGCTGCATTAAATTTTGATCATAATATCTTAAGTAGTTGGTAAGAATGTAAAATCTGAGATAACTCAGAACTCAGATATTTTGTAAATCACCGCAAGTATATATTCACCCTTCACAGCAGTTGAAGGGGTTGTTGCAATTTTCTTTTGAAGAGCTCTCGCTCGTTGTAATATTTTCAGAGAAGTAATACAAAGGAATAATGGAATTTCCAAGGCTTGGTGTTCTTTGATGTATTGTGGTGAAAGATGAATGTTACAGGATTCCAGGGTGTTGCATAAAACAATAAGTATTCTCAAATCTCTTTGTTATATGTTTTCGAGTCTTTTGTTCTCTTTTGTTGTTCAAATGTTTTACACTTGATAGCAAGGTGAAAGGATAGTTCCAGGATTTAACCATGTTTACCCTGGACTCAAACTGAGCTATTATACATGTTTTCCTCAGATACAGTGACAGAATTGTAATTCTTAATTGCTGCATTTCAAAACTGTGTCTTTTACTGTGACAGGCATTCTCAGGGATTCAATTTTTGCCCCTGAGACCTCCGTCTTTCTCCTCTTAAAGTTGTCTGTTGGAAATATATAGACAATAAGTGAAAATTCTTAAATGCTTTCACTGTTTGTGTTACCTGTTTCCAGTCATTTAATCAAAAATCTGTTCTATTAAACACTCAAATGGCCCTGTAAGTTCCATCTTTCATCTCAAAGTTTCAAACACATATAGCCACAGACTCCATTGCCCAATGGTACTCAACCTCTCTGAAAACTACATCACTAGAATCTAAAAGGAGTTTCATCAACCAAAACATAAACAAAACCAGTGCATAATAGCTAGCCTAAAACCCTATCATAAACAGTTACAAATCATAAAGAGAGAGCCCTCTCTGATCACAGTTTGGCTAGAAACAGTGATCCAAAGATTGGTTAGTGGTTACCCCGGCCGTATTCCCTTGGGAGTCATAGGGAACAACCTGGGTGTTAACATAAATGGCGACTCCACTGGGGACTTAAGATTTTTTCAATTACTATCTATTTTCAAAAGCTACCATCAAGCCTGAAACTAGCCAAGAGGCCTTAGGACTGTTTCTGTAAACACAGGGACAGCTTTAGGGAAGAGCTAACTAGGGAATCTTCATCTTAGCTTTGAAAAATATATAGTCATTCCAGAATTCTTACCTAGTCCTTGTACATACAAAACCTTCTGTATAAAGTTCTAAAAGAATACTTAGAAGCTGGCTCCCAAAAGAAACCCAAGGCACACTAGGGCAAACCCTGACCCTAATCAACCCATCATTGTCGATAACCCAAATATCATACCAAAGAACATAAGGAGACAGCAAAAGCAGGAGAAGCTTGCTGATTCAGATATAAGTTTAGACCAACCTATCCTCATTCCAACTCCTTGTAAAGTCCTTTTCCGTTCCACACCTAATTCCCCTAGTTCATCATCAACACCTCAAAGTCCTCTCCTTCCATCTTCACCATCTGCACACACTCCCTCAACCAGTTCCCCACTTATTACCCATCCTCTTAACCCGGTTACACCTGTAATCCCTGTTGTCCCATTTGTTCCTATTAACCCTATAAACCCCATAAATATGGCTAACAGATATGCACCTCTGCAGATACCAGCCAATGCTCCAGCTCTACCCCAAGACTACCAAACTAGACTCTCATTTTTTGACTCCCATGGCCCTTTGACAGCCATCCAGCATGCTAAAAAGATGCAAGATCACTTTGAGACCTATGAAATAGATGATGACAGTGTTAGGATGAGAATTTTTGTTCAAAGCTTAACTGGGGATGTCAGAACTTGGTTTAGATCCTTAAATGCAAATTCCATTGCAACCCCTGAAGTTCTATACCAGGAATTTACCAACAGATGGGAGAAAAAGAGAGATCCGCACCATATACTTGGTGAATATAACACTATTAAAAGAGGTCCCCAAGAAACGGTTTTGGAGTATTGTGCTAGGTTTAACAACATATACAATGCTATCCCCCAGAACTTAAGGCCCCCTCCTGATTTGGCCCTTTATAACTTCCCTGATGGTTTTGATTCTGATATGGCCTATCAGTTGAGAGAAAGAGACCCTCCAACCCTCGCAGAAGCCCAAAGAGTTGCAGTCACTGTAGAGGCCAACCTAATTGCCAAAAGAAACAGGGCAAAGCTTGAAAAGAAGGTTGGTTTCAAAGAAGAGCCCTCAGGCTTTGATCAAAAGTTGGATGCAATACTAAACAGCATGAAAAGACTAGGTGAAAGAGTGGAATCAGTTGAAAGAAAGTCATCATGGGAGGCACCACAAAACAATCCTCCTAGAAACCCAAATTTTAGGAGAACACAGAACCCCAATATAGGAAAGACAGGTGCTGACCAAGATATCAGACCCCCTTTTCAAGAAAATTATGCAGAAACTTCCTCAGCTAATCAGCTCAATGAAGATCCTGAGATCAACTTAATAGGTCTGGATGGTAAAAGCCAGGTTTTCTTAACACAAGAAGACCATGAGGAGGATGAAAACAAAACATTCCAAACACAATCAGGAGAATCTTTTGACTTTAAACAAGGGTATGATACTGCTGTCTATGAAGTCCATAAACAATACAAACTAAGAAGTCGGACTGTAAATGCAAATCAGCCTGAGAAGGTAAAGGAGAAACAGCAATCTAAAGAAACCTTAGTCACTGAACCTAATGACAAAACAAACTTACCTACAAAAGAAGTAGTGGTTGAGGAAGTCACTGAATTACTGTCCACACCACAACAGCCCATGGCAGCCTCGTCCCCTCACCCTAACCCAAACATTACCCCTCAAGACATCAATATAAGGGGCAGGTTCCAAAATCAAGATGAAATCCAACAAGAAGATTCAATGAACAGAGAAAGGACTGCTATCCGTGACTCTAAAATTCAGGTGGATAAACCCTTTGACCTAGGAACAGAGATTGGCAAGTTAAAGATAGCAATTCCCCTGTCAGAGCTAGCCAAGCATGACATATATAAGCAACAGATCAAAAAATCCCTTCAGCTCACCAACAGCAAAGATGATGTAAATGTGCTAGATGACACTCCAGAATTACTGTTTGGCCCAGAGGTAGATGGAAAGACAGTAGTCACAGGGGTTTTACCTTTTTATGTCAGCTTGCATATTCATGATAAAATACTGCATAATGCAATGTTTGACTCAGGTGCCTCTCACAACCTTATGCCAAAAGCGGTCATGGAAAGGTTAAACTTAGACATCACAAGACCATACAAAGACCTGTTTTCTTTTGATTCTAGTCAAGTCAAATGCTTGGGCCTAATTAAGGATTTATGTGTGTCCTTGGTTCAATTTCCCAACAAAACCATTTTAATGGATGTTGTTGTTGCTGATATCCCACCCAAATATGGGATGCTCTTATCAAGATCATGGGGAGCCAAACTCCAAGGCTCCCTGCAATTGGACATGTCATATGCAACCATTTCTGTATTTGGGCAACCAAAAAGACTTTATAGGGAAACACTCATGAAATATATGGTCAGCAGTGAAGAAAAGCCTCAAAATTTCCCAATATATGCTGTCCATTCAGACATAGACTCCTTCATCCTCTTCAATGACAGCGCAAGCTTCTCAAACAATGACATTAAAACCGAAACACCCATACAAGAACAAAACATTGATCAAACAAGTGGCACCTGCCAAATTTCAATCAGCCCAACAATACCCATTAACCCTCCTCTAGTTGTCAAAGATTGTCAAACAAATGATGAAATTATCCTAGGAGACAAATGGGAAAAGAAACCTCAACTCATGCTCACATTGCCATCCCATGAAAAGAATTTAAAATCTCCTGACCAGCAAGATAGTCTGTGGGTCCTAGAGTTTGATGGCTCAGTTAACAAGTTAGGGGCAGGAGCTGGAGTATGGATACATAACAAAGAGAAAGGCTGTGCAGAAGGCCGGGCTTATAGATTGAACTTTAAATGCACTAACAACATGGCAGAATATGAAGCTCTGCTACTAGGTCTCAAGATTGCAAAATCATTACAAGCACATAGCCTCTCAATCATGGGGGACTCTGATCTAGTAATTCAACAAGTAAAAGGGGATTTTGTCACCAATGACAAAAGATTAAGGTCCTATAGGTCTGCTGTAATTGAAATACTAGAAACTTTCTCCGAGTTTGTTCTCACAAAGATTCCAAGGGGCCACAATCTCCATGCTCACAGCTTGGCAACATTTGCCAGCACCTTCAAATTCCCACTACAACCCAACAATTGTTTCACAGCAGAGGTCAAATATAGGCCTTCTATTCCAAACAATGTCAAAGAGTGGCAAGTATTTGAGAATGACATGCAAATAAACAACTTTTTAACCTTGCAACAAGAGTTTACAGGATTAAATATTGACCTTGAGACAGCAAGTCAATCTCAAATAGTTGATGGAGCAAGTCAATCACAATTACAGTTTCAACAATCTGCTCACCCAATGTCACCTAGGACAGCAAAACAATTACTCAGTCCAACCATTTTCAACAAAGAAAACATTCAGCAAATTCACCAAATTGACTGTGAAGAGCTGAGCAACGCTGGAGATGAAATCATACAACTCAAAGACAATCTTCTTCCAGCAGGTCTTACCCCACTAGAGGATATTTTTGACTCAAATGATGTCCCCAGGAAACCAAAGATGCAGCCATTAGATGCAACAATTGAAGAATGTAACATTGGTACCACTGACAAGCCTAAAATAATAAAGCTATCTGCTGCTTTGCCCCCTGACCAAAAACCCAAATATATTGATCTCTTTAAAGAGTTCCAAGATGTCTTTGCCTGGGGTTATGAGGACTTGAAGTCTTATGATACCTCTGTTATCCAGCACACCATTCCCCTCAAGCCTAATCAAAAACCATTCAAACAGAAATTGAGAAGAATCAATCCTGTGCTTCTTCCTTCCATTGAAAAGGAATTACAAAAAATGTTCAAAGCTGGTATCATAGCACCAATCAGGTTTTCTGAATGGATTTCAAATTTGGTCCCTACAAGAAAGAAAACTGGTGAGATTAGACTTTGTGTAGACTTAAGGAATTTGAACCTAGTGTCACTCAAAGACAACTACCCCTTGCCCAAAATGGACCACATCCTTCAAAGAGTAGTAGGAGCCTCAAGAATATCATTGTTGGATGGTTTCTCAGGCTTCAATCAAATCCTGGTACACCCTGATGATCAAGACAAGACTGCATTTACTACCCCATGGGGCACTTTCAAGTATGTGAAGATGCCCTTTGGATTGAAAAATGCAGGGGCAACGTTTCAAAGAGCAATGGACATTGCTTTTGCAAAGGAAATTCATGACTTCTTGGTCATTTACTTAGATGATCTTACACCCTTTTCAAAATCTGACCAAGAACACTTGAAACATTTAAGACAAATCTTCATAACATGCAGAAAATATGGTATTTCCTTAAACCCCAAGAAGTCATTATTTGGTTTGGAAGAAGGGAAACTTCTAGGGCATATCATTTCGAAAAATGGCATAAGAATTGATCCAGATAGGATACAAGCTATCCTACAAATGCCTCACCCAAGGAATGTCAAGGAGCTGCAAGGATTCTTAGGAAAAATCAACTTTTTGAGAAGGTTTATCCCAAATTTAGCAGAGTTAATCAGATTACTAAACAATATGCTAAAGAAAGATTCAAAGGTCAAATGGACTGTTGAAGCAAAACAAGCTTTTGAAAGTATAAAATTGGCCTTGACTCAAACCCCAGTGTTAACTAACCCTCAGTTTGACAGAGACTTCATCATTTTCTCCTTTGCCTCCCAACATACTATTGCTGCTGTTTTATTACAGAAAGATGACCAAGGGAATGAAAAGCCCATTGCTTTTTTCAGCAGAGCTCTTAGAGATGCTCCTCTAAAGTACCAAATAATGGAGAAACAAGCCTATGCCTTAATCAAAGCTATCAAAGACTTTAGGATTTACATCCTTTACTCCCATGTTGTGGCTTATGTACCAAGTCCTATTGTCAAAGACATTCTCACACAAGAAAACTTAGAAGGTAGAAGAGGAAAATGGATTGCAAACATACTTGAATTTGACATTGAAATAAAGCCTACAAAGCTGATAAAAGGGCAAGGTTTGGCCAAGTTAATGACAGAAGCAAATTTCCAAGCCTTAGACATTAACCAACTGGACAGTGAAACAGAGCTGGCGACTCCAAAGATCAATGTAGCCTTTGAACAATCTCCTTGGTATTCTGATGTCTGTTATGTGTTACAAAACCTGTGTGCTCCCCCAGGACTGTCCAGAACTAAGTCTAGGTTCCTAAAAATGAAAACATCTAAATTTTGTGTGATAAATGAGAATCTACTCTGGAAAAACCATGAAGGTATTTTGCTGCACTGTCTTCTTGAGAGTGAAACTGACAATATCATGCAAGAATTCCATGCTGGAAACTGTGGTGGACATTTGTACTGGAAGTCCACCGTAGACAAGATATTAAGGGCTGGTTATTACTGGCCCACTATGTTCTCTGATGTGAAGAAATTCACAACATCATGCCACAAGTGCCAACTGTTTGAAGGCAAAAGACAGTTGCTGCCACTTCCTTTGAGGCCCATTGCAACAGAGAGACCTTTTCAACAATGGGGCTTGGATTTCATTGGAGAAATTCATCCCTCATCTTCAGGACAACACAGATGGATCTTGACAGCAACAGACTACTTCACCAAGTGGATTGAAGCTGTCCCATGCAGACAAGCAAATGATTCAGTAATCATTCAATTTTTGGAAAACAATATACTGGCTAGATTTGGCTGCCCAGACAAGATAATAACAGACAATGCTGCTGCCTTCAGATCCAAGAAGATGGTGAACTTCTGCCATAAATTTCACATTACTTTGGGCCATTCTACAGCTTACTATCCTCAAGGAAATGGCCTTGCTGAATCATCAAACAAAAGCCTGATAAACATCATAAAGAAAGTGCTGGAAGAGAACAAAAAGAACTGGCATAAGAAACTAGTAAATGCTTTATGGGCAGACAGATTAACCACTAAAAGATCAATTGGGACCAGCCCATATGAGTTAGTCTATGGATTAGAGGCCAGATTTCCTTCATCACTAGGAGTGCCGGTTATGAAACTCCTACAAGAAAGCCAAGCAGAGCCAAATGACATGCAAAGAAGGATTAACCAGATAATCTGTTTACAGCAGACCAGAGAACAAGTTTTCAGCAGAGTGCAGATACTACAAGAGAAACTGAAAAAGGCCTTTGATAGACGAACTAAAGCAGAAGATTTCAATGTAGGGGACAAAGTTTTAAAGTGGGATGCAAGAAGAGAAGAGAAAGGAAAACATGGGAAGTTTGATTCTTTATGGAAAGGACCATTTTCTGTCCAAGCAGTACAAGGTAATAACACCTACTTCCTAAAAAGTTTGACTGTGACTGAAATGGATGAAGGTCCTGTCAATGGCAGGATGCTGAAGCACTATTTTGACTGTTCACTATGATAGAAATTCAGAGGTTCATTGTATATATGCAGTTGTACATATTCCTTTTTGATTTAAATTGTATAAAGAGGTTTTCCCAAATGCTGCACCTAGCAGCAACAGGCAGATAGAATCAGAGGTTCTCCAAGAAAAGGCACACAATTTTGACAGATTATATGCAGCAAATTTCAAAGATTAAGATAGGCAGTCAAGGAATAAGGCAATCTGACCTGCTGTTCTTGGTCTTTCAAAAGAAAAACCATCCCCATGTGGAGCCACTGTTGGATACCTATAGTAATAGGTTTCATATTTCATGATTGGCAAGAGAAAAGCCAAATATGCTCTGCTCTGGTATCCCAAAGATCCCATATTTCCTAGAAAGCAAGAGCTGGGTAAAGTGTTTCAAGTATTGAGGACCTTATTTCAAATTTTGTGGATGATTCAACAGTCTAATCTGGATCATGCCATGTTTCAATTTTGAGTTGTAGAATAGAGAAAGAGGTCTGTCCAAACAGCTTAATCTTGGCAGACAAGTAGTTCAGGTAGAGAAGCAAAGGTTCCCAAAAGTTTAATCTGGGACCTTGGAAGACATAAGGGTAGAAGTAGATAGAGAGAAAAGGAAAAAGCCAAAGAAAAGAAAAGGCAATTGAGGGTTGCAAGTCCAAGTGCCCCTCCAAGAAGAAACAAAAAATGCTAGGCAAATAGTTGGGTAGGCAGTTGTGGTTGCAGAAAGAATATGATCACCATTACACAGGCATCAATAGGTCTCTTGCCAAGGCAATAAATCTATCAGCAAACAAAGTGGTGAATTCCATGAACTCACAGCAAAGAGCATCACTAACTTCTTTTCTTTCCCTCTCTAGTCTATCACTAACACCCCCTTTCTAATTCCCCTCCTTCATTCATATTAACTCCTAATTCTACTATATAACCTCCCTTATCTTACCCCCACCCCTAATATTATTAACACTAAGGTGTATAAAACCCCAAATCTTATGTATATTCCCTCCCCTAGGCATAATAGCCGTGTATTGTTCAAAAGGGACCAAAATGGCATCTGGCCACTTTGGTGAACCTATTCCACCCTATTTCCCCTTTGCTGCAAGTCAATTTGCCCTCAAATCACCTCTGCACTGATAAAACCCCTCTCCAAACCCCTTTGGCATATAAAACCTTTGCAAAGGCTAATACCCGCCTCTGGCACGTTTCCCAATCCTACCGCATGGTTGGTTAATCAAAACATTTGAAAAAACCCATAAAACCCACAAAGTTTGATTTTTCCGCCCGCACTATCAAACGCGCCTTTTTCTCCTCCGCCAGCCGTCGGATCAAGCCCATCAGATCCGACGGCCCACATCAATATCGGAGCGCTTCCTGTGGCGGCACGTTAACCTCCGGGAAAGTGACGTTGCGCCTTGTCACGCCTCCTCCACGCGTCAACCGATGGACCATCTCGGAGCCCGCTCTGACAGCCTCTGCGCCGTACCTAAACCGCCCCGAGAAACCGCGGCGGTTAAGGCCTTAACCGTGACCGCTGCAGTTTGACCGCCACCTACCCGCCGCTGACTCGCCGCCACGTCATTGCCTGCTCGTACCTGCCTCTCGTATGGGTCCACCTCACTGCTGACTGGACTGCCACCTCGCCGCCCCTTGACCAGTCACCCACTGCCACGTCACCCGATGACGTCAACTGACGTCACCTCACCATGACCCACCAATGACGTCATGCTGACGTCAGCAGAAAAAAGCGCCAAATTGGTAAAATAACCCATATTTACCAATTTTCCCGTGTTTTTACCATTTTCACTGTGATTTCTGCTAAATGCTCTGCATGACCGTTTGAACTCAAATTTTCGCCAACCAGTCAATTAGCCCGGGCGACCTCCTCAAACAGCAACTGTGCACCTGTGTTTCAACCTCTGCTCGTCGAATTACAGGTATTTAGACCGTCTCGCCCTCCATACGACCTTCATTAAGCTTAAAATTTCTCAGAGGGATAATAAAACCATAAAAACGATATTTGCACCGTTCATTTCCATTTGTTCATCCACCATTGTCATTGTGAGGGCCAAGAAGTACCTGCAGAGCTTTAGAAACCTGCAATCCTCATAAAACCTCTGTAATTCTGCGTTTTCCCGGCAGAGCTCCTAATAGACGTAATTCACCCGATTGGAGAGTTCAGTTAGGCCACAGAGAAGTTCTGTCACTAGACTCCAGTAGTATTTCAATTGCTATTGAGAGAATTCCCCTTGAATACTCAAAACCTCAACTGTTTCCACAGAAAACTGCCTCCAGACTGTGTTTTACTATTCCACCTGTCTACCTACAATTATTGCAACTTGAAGAGCTATGGAGACCCCTATTGCACTGAATATTAAGCCCATCAATGCCCCTCACCAGGAATTAGCATGGAAAGCCCTGGGGGACATGGACTACCAAATGCTGGATTGGTTCCCCATGGGAACCAAGTACAATGTGCTAATGTTGAATGAATTAAGAGCCCAGCACCTCAGTGGGGCAGATATCTTGGGGATTTGGGAGTCAAATTTGCCCATATACAACCTTCCCCAAGTCAATCCAATGCCAGAGCTTATTTATAGCTGCCAGGAATGCTATGACCCCAGCCAAAGAGCAGTCATGAGCCCCACAGGCCTAGTCCTGTTCCAGATCACCCCAGAGAGCATAAACCAGATGCTGTGCTTCAATACAGCCAAGAAATTGACCCCTCTGTCCATGCAGAATCTGATTAACACAGGGATCAAGCTGTCCAGTGACCAGATTGTCAAAATCAACCAACTGTTTGTCACACCAGGCTCTGAAACAGTCAGAACCCCTCCTATTGGGTACCATTGTCTGAATGAGTTGGGCAGAATGTTGGTGGATCTAATTGGCTATGTCCTAGGATTCAGGGGGCTGGAAGATGTAGATGAAAGCATAATGGCAATGCTGTCCATATTTGCCCCTGGTAAGCCTCCAGCTGTGCAGTATGATTATGCAACTTACATAGCAGAGAAAATCCATGATCAGTTCATGAATTTGAAAAGGGAGAGACTGTTCAGGTACTCCTCCTATATATATCATTTATTCCTTTTCTATCAGCCAGCTACCTTCTCTGTTCCTTTGAGGCCACTCAATGCCCAAGGAAGCCCAAGATCAGTTGTTTTCTGGACCTCTGTTTTTCATTTTACCTCAGTATCACCCTATACATACTGTGAGTTTATTGATTTATTTGTTCATCCGGCCCTAACAGCTCTGCAAGGTACTCCTCCTCCTAGATTAACCGATGAAATGAAGAGGATTCTACATTTGAACAAATCTTACAATATTGGCAACTGGTACTTCTACCAGAACCACACAGTCATTAGGATATATGGCTGTGAGTTGAACCCATTTAGATTGCCAAGGTATGTCCCCATGAGGCTTTTTGCCTTAGAGTATTTCAGGCAGTTTGGGAACTCAGATTACCTTCACTTTCAGAGTAGAAACAAGAAGTCACAATTGAAGGTAAGAAGTCAGCTAGGTTCCTTCCTGTATAACAAGAAAGAGGAAGGGTGGAAAGAGGCACACAGCATCCTGGAAGGCCTCAGATTGCAGACCAGTTTTGAGTGGATTCCTTATGACCCCAATCATTCTATCTCCCTCAGGAGAATTAGATGCAAATTGGGCAACTATGCACATAAAAGACAACCTGAAATTGAACAGTATGCCAATGCACTAGATTGGGAAGAGGGTACACTAGTAGAACAAGTCACTAAGGTAGAATTACTTGAGAAAGAAGCTAGGAATGTGCAAAAAGAAGCTGACTTGGAAACTTGTGGACAGGTGCCCCTCTCCTACAGAAGGCAAATTGGAACATCTGCTAGATCTTCAGCAGCACAGCAGCAAACCACTGAGAAGACATCCCAGGCAGCAGGCAAAGACAAAAGTAAACAGGTGGAACAGCCACCTGTATTGACAGAGGAACAAGTTGACACCTTGCTACAGCAGCAAGAAGAAATGGAACAGCAAGAACTGGGGCAGCAACAAGAAAAAGCACAGTCCAGTGAACAGCAGCCCTTGCAGCAGGAAAAGGGGACAGATTTACCTAGTAACACTGAGCAGCAGCCCCAAACAGAGGTGCCTCCCAGGACAGACACCAATGTAGACACCTCAGTCCTCCAAACACCACAGAAGGAGGATGTGACTAGGAAAAGGGAGAGAGAGACCCCCCACACCTCATCCTTCATCAGAGGAGAGAAGAGACAAAGACTGAATGACTCCCAAGAGGAGGACATAGCAGTAAGGCAAGCCATGGGCATGGGCCCACCCAGTGGAGAACTTTCGGCCAGCTCATCTCAGCGTGGACATGACATGACTATGGGTGGAGAGGTCAGCTCCTCCGGTCAACATAGAAAGGGGCAGTCAAGTATAAAGCAGCAATTCATTGACATCAAAAGGAGGAGTGATCCCATAAAAGTGCAGCTGTATGATCACTTGTTAAACCTAGCTCCTAGCAACCAGCAGAGACTCATGTCTGCTTTCGATGTGAGCGAAGGCAAAATGGTAATGAGCCACTTCATGCCCACAACTTTGCAGCCTCAGTCCACCTCGGACTATCTAAGAACCAACATGGAGGTTCTTGCCAAAGACATACACCCTATGGACAAGATTGAATTACATAAACAAACTGGTGAAATGGTGTATGCCTCCCTGGCAGATGAGACATTGGAGAATTATAAACTAAAGAACAGCCTGGATAACACAGCTTCTCAGCTGGAGTTAGAAAGAGCATCATCACAAGCCAAGGACAATAGGATCAAGTCCTTGGAAGAGGTAATTATAGAGATAGGGCATGATCCTAAAGATGTCAAAGGCATCCAAGAACTCCTGAAGATAAGGGATGCAGACATGGCAGCCCTAAGAAAGAAAATCAAACTCCCGGCCACCATCCATCCACAAACAGATGAAGTTGCCCAGCAAAGGCAAGAGAAGGATGCTACAGATCTGCTGGTATCCCTATACAAAGAGCTGGTTAGGACTCAAGACCAGCTAGGACAAACTGAAGCTGCAAAGGCAGCACTACAAGAAACACTGAAGCAAAGAGAAGGGGGCCAACCCTCCCAGCCTCCTCCTGTGATAATAAATCTTGAGGAAATCCCTCCAAAGACCACTCCTCCTCCTCAGCAAACAGAAGCTACAGCACCAACTACAGCGCCATCCACAGCAACAACATCTACAACATCAGAACAGGCTACTAGTTTAGACATGCAAAAGCTGCAAGCTGAGATCCAAGCTATGGAATCTCAAATGAAAGAGCTGGATGAACTTAAGAAAACCTTGACCAAGGTAAATGAAAAGTTTGACAAGAGCAAACAGAATGAAGCAGCCAAGGAGAGAGAGGTAAAAGCTCTTAAGAGGAGAATTGTTGAACTAGAGAAAGAGCTTGCACTAGAAAAAGTGACAGCTGAAATGAAAGCAGTGCTATGGAGCAACATTGGGCGGTCCATCGCCAACCAGTGGCAATATATTGAGACCATGGATGAGCAAATGGTGCTCATCACTAAAGCAAACAGAGAAATACAGAGGGCCAGGGCAAGCCTTGGACACATGCCAGAAGCTGCTACTAGGATAATCAATACTCTGAACTATAAGACTAGCTCTCAATTAGCTGTCATGGGAATCACCAACAGGACAGAAACAATTGCTGTAGCCAAGAGAGTCATAACATTGAGGAACCTGGTTGGAACACTGGAGAGGAGGACACAGGATATGCAAACTGAAATCAACAGATTCCTGGAAAAGTTCGTGGCACTACAAAACAGAGGCCTCCCCAGCATTTTAAGCAGTGTAGGAAGACTGCTCACCCTGGACAATTACAATAAGAGAATTGATGCCCAGGCAGTAGCAGAGATTGCACAACCGCCTAGCACTTCAGCAGAACCAGGGCCAGCCACCGGGCAGAGTATGTATGACAGAGTGGAGAACCTGTTTTTCCTCATGAATGAAGTTGACCATCTGTTTGATACACCACCTAACTTCTTCAAATTCACAGAAGCAGATGAAACTCTAGGGGCAATCTTAGCACACCAACTGCCCACACAGGATGCCTGGAGAAATTTGACACAGACAGTTTTGTCAGGCCAGAATCAGTAGCGCCAATTCTCCAGGCAAATGAGCATACATTCGCAGGCACAATTTTGAAGAAAGATATCTACAGAGAAGAGGCAGAGGCTGAGCCAACTCAGCAGGACCATTGACTCACCACAAGCAACAGTCACAATCACAGGTGACAAGTCCAGGATACAGCGTACAAAGCCTTAAAGACAGATCTTCCAGCATTTATTCAGAATATCTCGACCGACTTAGCTGTCTCCAAAGGCTAAAATATCTTCTGACAGAGCATTAAAATGCCTGTACTCTGTAATCAATGCTGCATTAAATTTTGATCATAATATCTTAAGTAGTTGGTAAGAATGTAAAATCTGAGATAACTCAGAACTCAGATATTTTGTAAATCACCGCAAGTATATATTCACCCTTCACAGCAGTTGAAGGGGTTGTTGCAATTTTCTTTTGAAGAGCTCTCGCTCGTTGTAATATTTTCAGAGAAGTAATACAAAGGAATAATGGAATTTCCAAGGCTTGGTGTTCTTTGATGTATTGTGGTGAAAGATGAATGTTACAGGATTCCAGGGTGTTGCATAAAACAATAAGTATTCTCAAATCTCTTTGTTATATGTTTTCGAGTCTTTTGTTCTCTTTTGTTGTTCAAATGTTTTACACTTGATAGCAAGGTGAAAGGATAGTTCCAGGATTTAACCATGTTTACCCTGGACTCAAACTGAGCTATTATACATGTTTTCCTCAGATACAGTGATAGAATTGTAATTCTTAATTGCTGCATTTCAAAACTGTGTCTTTTACTGTGACAGGCATTCTCAGGGATTCAATTTTTGCCCCTGAGACCTCCGTCTTTCTCCTCTTAAAGTTGTCTGTTGGAAATATATAGACAATAAGTGAAAATTCTTAAATGCTTTCACTGTTTGTGTTACCTGTTTCCAGTCATTTAATCAAAAATCTGTTCTATTAAACACTCAAATGGCCCTGTAAGTTCCATCTTTCATCTCAAAGTTTCAAACACATATAGCCACAGACTCCATTGCCCAATGGTACTCAACCTCTCTGAAAACTGCATCACTAGAATCTAAAAGGAGTTTCATCAACCAAAACATAAACAAAACCAGTGCATAATAGCTAGCCTAAAACCCTATCATAAACAGTTACAAATCATAAAGAGAGAGCCCTCTCTGATCACAGTTTGGCTAGAAACAGTGATCCAAAGATTGGTTAGTGGTTACCCCGGCCGTATTCCCTTGGGAGTCATAGGGAACAACCTGGGTGTTAACACAAGGTAGCAACAAGAATGAAGAGATGCATAGGAAATAAGTCAGATAGGTCAAATCCATTGATCATAATGATATATGGTCCAACTCTAACATACAAACCTCTGTAGCAGTTTGATCCATAGGTAGGCTCAGGTATGGAAACTCTAACCTCTTTCCTCTACATAAAAATGACAAAAATGTGTTTTAAATGAGAAACAATGTTTTAATAGGCTGGAGGTGGCTAGTGAACTTGGCCACCCTCGTTTACTAAACTCAAGTGTGAGTTAAGTCACTCATGCAACATGGAAATGTCAACTCAAAATGAAGTGGTGTCCTCAAAGAATGGGGTGATAATCACGAGGAGGGAGAAATGATTACAGTTAGTGGGGACAACAATACAAAAGAGGAAACTTGTGTTAATTCCATGTCACTAGAATGCTCCAAAATTTTATGCAAAAGAGGATATTATGTGTTGGCTCAATTTCATTTGCACCAACAATCATTCCAAAAATAGGTATAGGAAGGACAAGCTAGTGCATCAATCAGCCTAGAGTGCCACTGAGGAGCTTCAAACCCTACTTGCAAGTGCATTAAGAGAAAGCTACAGGCAGGCCTGCAATTGCTATAAGAGGGCCAAGAGAAGCTATAGGAGGAGTTGGAAGGAGAAAAGGGATTCACAGTGGCTTGATACTGTCTCAAAACCTTCATGCACACCCATAATGTCTCTGATAAGAAGTAAGTGACACCCTCCTTATTTTTTTCTACACCCATTTTCATGAGTAGTCTTCTTGAAATTAAGAGCCTATAGTAGTCAATTGATTAGTAGGGGCTCTTTTTAGAAGTTTGTTGTGGTTAAGAGAAGAGAAAATAGTCTGGTTGATATCAATTTGAGTGCCCTTCTTCCTCACTATTACCAAGTACTATGCCACTATTTCACCACTGGGACTGTTTGATTTTTTTTTTAATTCCACACCTACATAGCATCAAGGAGTAATATAGAAGAGATGGGGGAGGATTTAACAGAATGGAACCGTCAAACACCAGGAGAATTCACCAAAACCCTCTTGTAGTTGACATCTTCTGAAGACACCAATGGTTGGGTTTTTTGAGTTGCTAAAGGGGTATGATGATGATCTTGCCCATGAATTTCCCATGGCATTACAATCTAAAGAGGAATATAGTGCCACAATTTCTACTAGAGGGTTGGCCATCTCTCTCAGTCTTAAAACATCAATAGAGTGAACACCTTGCCTCTAGGAATTAGATGGAGAAAAGAAGACAAGCAAGTAAGTGTCATAGCTAGGAAAAACTTCTTCCTTTCAAAAGAGCAACCTGTAGAAGACAAGAATGGAGTTAGAAGAGAAAGTCTACCTTAATTACCCCTTTCTCAAAGACTTAATGTCCGTGATTTCCTTCTGCAGTCAATCATGGAGATGAGTCAGAAGGTAAGATAAGGAAAACACCAAAATTTAGCTCACCATGGCCTCATCAAGTTGATAATGGAGGATGCTCAGAAGCACTTGAGAATCCCTGTCATATGGAACAAATCAGTAGACATGGATAGGGATACTTTCACACAAACACAAGCCCTCACACCAAGAGAGACTCCGACCTCTAGTATGGGAAGAAGAGAAGGGAAAACAAAGGAATAAGAAGGAGAAAAGATAAAGGAGGATGAAGTAACAATAACAAAAAAAGAATAAATAAAAGTAGAGGAAAAATAGGTATCAAAGATAGAGAAAGGAGAAGTAGAGATGAAAGGAGAAGAGGAGGAAAAGAAAAGAGAAGAAAGAGTAAGACCTGAGGAGACTTCTCCACCCCAAGGAGGAGAAGACATTGAAAAAGAAGTAGCTACAACATTAGCTACATTGGGCACTCCTGTCAAGCCCAAGAGGAAGAAATTAAGGCCAAGTCAAATATATTTCAAAACTAGGAAGAGCACTAGAATTAGACAAGGGAAACCACAAACTCCTACAAAGGTTCCTATAATTATTGTTGAGTCACCAAGAAAAAAGGGAGAAATAGGACCCAGTGAGGGAAACATTGAGGAGGTCATTTCTAAAACCAAAACCAAGTTACCTATAGCACCTATGAGTAGGCCTACCACTAGGTCTGTCACCTTCAAGAAGCCAAGGACACAATTTGCCTTTGAGGAAGAAGAAAAATAGAAGCTACAGGAGGATTAAGGTTTTCTATAGCAGAGATAGGGTTTTCTACAAGAGGGGAAGAGACTACTATAGGTAGGACAAGGGAAGATGCAGGAGAAAAAGAAACAGTTACAAGAGGAAGCCACCAACTCAAAAACTATTGGCAAAGACCTTCAAGAGCTCCAAGAACCTAGCCCACAACCTAGATTGAGATCCTACTACAAATTCATTGAAGGAGGAAGGATTATCCTTGAAAATTTTTCAATCCCACTCCTTTATGAGCTAGATATAGAGAGAGGTAGGACCCATAGGTGGATGAAAATTGATAAATCTAAGAATGTAGAAGATGTAGGACTCATGGAAGAAAAGGTCATTGAAATTGGCAAAAATTTAAGTTATTTGAGAATGAGAGAGTCTATGATGAAGGAGAAACTACAGGTAGAAAACATAAGGTTGAGAGAGAGGCTACAGGAGAAAGAAACACAACTTGTCATCATGAAAAGTCTCTCCATGGAATCACTTCAATCCAGACAACCATCAAAGTATTATGCCCCCTTTCTCAAAGAATAGTGGTTGCAATTCCAAATCAAAAATTTGGAACAATATGGACCTCTGCCTTTTTATGACTACAAGAAGTTAATTGAATTATACAACCAAACTAACATGGAAGACATGGAAAAATTTGTTGAATTTTATATGCACAACCTCACTTTAAAAAAAATGAATTTTTCGGATCCCAATTCAAGATTGGGAGATATGAAGCTAATGTATTTAGCATCATAGATGACTTATGAGGATACAAAAGCTGAGGAGGTGAGAAAGTTAATGGAAAAGGAGGAGAAGGAACCATTCTATATTAGGGAAGAGCTACTAAGCCCAAAGGTTATCATTAGAAATAGCCTCATCTCCAATGATGTTTCTTTAGCACCCAAATACATTAATACACAGGAGAAATTCATTCTACACATTGAAGACACATTCAGATGTTGGGAATAGAAAGTCTGCAAGCTTTCCAGAGGAGATGGCATTCCTTAATCCACAGCCTACAAATCAGATAATATCATTCTTCTGAAAGACTAAGGAATTCCTCGGAGAGAACACCATTGTAGAATATTATCATGCATAGGATGAAAATCAGGTGGATATGACTTAAAATCACTCCACCCTTCTTGCTAGGCTTATAATAAGGAAGAGATGAAGTAGGAGAGTGGAAGGAGTGGAAAAAGATAGAGAGGAATGAAAGTTTTTACCCTCAAGAGGGAACACCATCTGAGGAACCTTAAGATGTCAGGGAGGGCACCAGGGCCATGAAACAGTTACACATGGATGACTGAGTTTCTCATAGGATGCGCAACACCTTTAGCAGGGGGGTGATGATGAATCCCATCAACAGGTACATTTTGAAGATAATTATGCCATTCTCCAGCCTTAAAACTCTCCTTTTCTTACATTAATTCATATCATTTGTTATATTATGCTTAGTAAGAGGAGTAAAAAGTGGTTTTAATAGTATGTGGCCTAATGTGGTTTAGTTGAAAGAAAATGAAGCATTTTTTACTCTATTATTGTGCATGGGATTGATGGAGAAAACTAGGAGAGAATCTAGGGGGTTTTTCTACCTCCTTATCTCCCTAAACTCAACTTGGAATCACAATATCCTCTCTCACTAGCTCGACTTCTTTGGAAGCCGAGTGACTCCTAGTCCTAGTGAAGATCAAGAGGGACAAGATCCACCATTTTCGAGATCAAGGAGGGAACCACTTGTTCGGATGGGGTCCCCAAGGGAAAAATGGAATTAATTAGTCATTTTTTGTAACAAATTTTGTAAAAGATGTAAATTCTACGCAAAATGTGGATGCGGAGCACGTAGTTAGATAGAGTCAAGGGGCCTTAGCCCCTTGTTTTTGGTCAGCTTTTAGATTCTCCCATGGTCTGTGGACCATGGTATTGTATAAAGGAAGAGTATAAATAGATGAGTCATAGCGAGTCTATGAAGTAGCAAAGTAAGTTTTGATGGAGAATTATGTTCAGTGAAGAGTTTTAGGTAGGAGCCAAGGTAGGAAGGCTCTGCTTCCTACACCTAGGTAGAGAAGGAAAGGATCTTCAATTGAGTGCACGGAAGCCTGGGTAGAGTCCGCAAAGAGTGCATAGACCCATATAGTTGTGTGCACAGGGTAGTTTGAGTCTGTAATAAGTGAATTGAAGATCAATAAAGGCAGTTTTCCAGATAATTGCTCATCTTTTCCATTTGTATATGTTTATGTTATATGTTGTCGATGAATGACATGTTTTATGAAATCGATTGAATGCTACACAAACTTATCGAATCTGTCTTAATAATGTATAAAATGAATGCTTAGCTTCTTCCGCAAAATTTTTAGATCATATGTCTTATGTTTTTCGACGAATAAAGTAGATCTACGCAAACCCCAACCTAGAGTTACTTTTTGATGCACGTAAGTAGGTAATTTGACTGTTAAAGGTCTACAAGGAACGATCATGGACCTTCACGAAGGGCTGAAGGCTTCTTTAATTGAGTTACAGTAATGTGCCCTAACAATTTATCAATCTGCAATGAGGTAGATACAAGGTGTTGGAAGACATCACACTAGTCTCTCGATGCAGAAACTTAGTTCTTGCATCCCCCCATACTACTTCAGGTGAGATTGAAGCCTGCTCTACATGGGTTGTTTCTGAAAAGGCCAGTAGTGTAGGGTTTTTTTGGTTGGTGCATCTAACTCCGAACCTGGGTCAGGACCCCCTAAGCCAACAAATGGTTCTATTGTCAGGACCGGGATCTGCTTAAATAGATGTGTGATGTCGCATCATTGGAATCCGAATAAGAAAGAAATTGAAAAGTGGTTGGATCTAAATATTCACGAGTTCGTGGCGAAAGAAAATATGAATTTGTCCCTATCAAAGGAAGACTTGTTAAATATATATCTGCATACAGAGATACACGAAATCTTCTTCTGCACCTTCCCAATTGAACTGTATGAGTGGTCAGCTAAATTGACAGACAGTCAAGGAAGGTGGAAGCCCAATAGTCCCATAGTGTGGACTCCAGAATTAGTGTAAAGACTACAAGCCCCTGAAAATAATATCACGCGGTTTGTCGATCATTGGCTTGATCAAATTTGGGGAGGATTTGTTACAAAATTTTCATTTGATAGCTCAGTCAGCTATAGCGAAGCGGAGTGAAGATTCTTCAAAGGGCCACGAGATAAGTACTTAAGATCAATGAATACTGGGATTAAAATGATATTATGTGAAAAAAGGGGTAATTCCATTACCTTAATGTTCGGAGCTATGCGAAGTGGAAGATTCTTTAGAAATCATGAAGGATCAGGACCAAAGTATAGTCCATTGATAGGACCTCCTTCAAGTGACAATGAAGGGGCGGGGCAGAATACGTCATGAAGCACTATTCAGTTAATCACTTAGGGGATTCCTAGAACAAATCACCCATCCACTCCACCTCCACTGCATACACCTTCACCCACATCTCCACCTCCACCACCTCCGTTCAACATGGGAAAGGCAATGAAGATGTCGATCTTCAAAGGGATAGGAAATGAAGACCCAGATCAATTCTGGTTTGTTACGAACGCTGCATGGAAATTGAAACAAATCATCAATGGTAATATAAAGAAGGCACAGTTGGTTACTGATTTGCAGGATCACACTCTAACCTAGTACATTAAGTATTGCACTGATAATCCTCTTGCAATGCTAGCGAAAACTAAGACGACTTTAAACAAAGAGTCTAGTAAGCCTAAATCTGACTCGTAGTTAGTAATTCAATTTAAAGAAATCATGATGAAGGTTGAGGAGATTCCTTAGGACTTTGATCAGAGGTTGAAGTGCCAGATCAAATAGGCTAACATGCAGATCACAGATAGCTAACATCACAACTAGTTTATTGCATCACTTTTGCCCCATTTGAGAATCGCTCTGCCACAACAAAAGATAGCAACAAAAGTAGAAGCGTTAGAAATCATGATGAGTTTGCATGCATCACCTATTCAGGATACAAACCTAGGGGTATAGCATATCCACTCATAGTTAACAAGCTTATGCCTATAATTGCAGAGTTTAAAAAAAGGCAAGGAGATTAAACTAGAAATGTGCGTAAAACTATGGTGTTTAAAGTGCAAAAGCCATAGGCACGATAAATATTATTGTCCCATGTACATGAATTATATTACAGGAGGAGGGCCAATTCCCCTCAAGCCAGAAGCCCCAACAAGATCGCGGATGGGTGTTGCACTATGGTATGCCATTTGTGAGGTTATTGCACAACATGCGATGGATAACTGCCATTTACTTCAGAAGTTCATTCATACACCCCAATAGCTGTTCTATAATTTTTGTAAATTAGTGGGCCACGATGAGCGCCATTGCCAAAACTATGAGATGATGATGGAAGGAACCCCTACTTACCATATGTAGGAAGAAACTAGGCCTTCAGATCAAGGTGCAGGAGGAGAGTGTGGAGGTTTTCAGGGGCGAGGAGTAGGACCTGGTAGAGGTCGCTGTCAGATTATCTGCTACAACTGCGGATAGCTGAGGCACTATGCGCGAGAGTGCCAGAATCCTACACACCCATCATGTCAATACTGCAGATAGTTCGACCATACCATAGAAGAATTCTCGATTTTAATAGCTAAGATGCAAGAGAAGAAAACATAGCCTCAATAGCCTACACAAAATTTACAAATGATGAGGTTTGAGCCCTGCGAGGAAGATCAAAGTGTTAATATTATGCTGAGAAGTGGAATGATGACTGGTGCTGATAAAGGTAAATAGCCTGAAGAAGATGGATGGGTCCACAAATCTCCAGAGAAAGAAGTCGGATTTGATCTGGATCACGCTAAGGAAACATTTATGGAAGCCAAGAAGAGCCTTGCTGAGGCCTCCACCTCAAGAAGCTAGAACATGATGCAAGAAATCAGTGTGCCTACAAAGGTTTATCCTTCTGTACTCACTATGTTTTTGGAGACTTTCATAAAGCTGATGTGTGATATCAAGGTTATGGAAGGACTGGAGGAATTAATAAATAAATGTGCTAGCAAATAAAAAGCCCCTCATGAACACTGCGTGGTCAGAAAGCTTGGTAAGGATAAGGCACATATTGGGTGAGATATGTGGCTAGTAGCACAGATAGGTGATTATGAAATGGATCAAGTCATCCTAGATTTGGGGTATGATGCAAATGTTTTACCAAAATAGACATGGGAAAGAATGGGGAGACCTATGTTGTTGTGGTATGTGATTCAGCTCAAGATGGAAAATCAACATAAAATTGTCCCCACAGTGCGGAAGTGGACTTTGAAGTGATATAAATTGTCAATGATAGTAATCCTTACCCTGCACTCTTGGGAATCGACTAGGCTATTGATATGAATAGGATCATTAATCTGAAGAAAAGGACAATGTCATTTGAAAGAAAGTCGCTTCGGGTTATAGTGCCAATATATACCAAACCAGTTCGTTATTATGAATAAAGTGATGATGAGCTGGATCAAATCTACAATATAACTGTGTGATATCAAGACTAAATCAATCCAATAGCAGATGGGCAGATTGCATGGGACCAGGAGAGTTCCTGCACTTCTTATTCAGATAAGGAATTAGAGCATTAGCAGAATTGGTTACGTTAAGTTTCCACATTGTGATGCAATATGATGAAAAATGCACTCCGTTGTGTTTCCTCAGAGGTAAGAAAGTTACCTTATTATGATGGGTTAACTGACGTAGATCTGTTTTCAAATTATTTTGAGTGCGAAGTCCCTAAGGACCACCACTTTCAAGCATTGGAGTTGGCGTTGCGCGCTACGCCTGCACGATGGTGGGGTATGCATAAGGATAGTTTTGCTGGATGGTGAGATTAAAGAAGAATCATGAAGCTACGATTTGGGTATGCTAATAATAGAATGACTGAGAAGTATAATGGGAAGGATGATCCACATGATCACCTGGAAAAATGGACTAAGGCATGGGAGAAAAACAACAAACAGAATGGGTATACATATTTTATCATACCTTGGATACGATCCCCATGAACTGGTATCTTAAAACAGAGCTCCGCCATGGCACTGCGAAATGGGATGTATTGAAGGAAGGTTTCTTGTTGACTTTCAGTTTTGAAGACGGATTTGCAAGCATCGATGAAGTGCTGCAAGAGATTAAAGTGGTTATCTTCAGAATACTGAAGGACCCTATGGAATGGACCCAATCAGACTGGAGAACCTAGCTACACCACACATTGGAATTCTACAATGTGACCACTGAAGAGGAGGAAGAAGACCTATGAAACATCAATATTCCAAAGATAGAAGGGTGTCGCCAACTCGAAGGCCCGCAAGTAGAGAACCCATACATCTCCACACCTTTGAAAACAAAGAAGGTAAACTTGGCACTAGAGAAGAACCAAAGTTCATGAAAATTAGAGATTATTGGGAGGACACTACAGTAGATAAAGTCACTGAATTACTTAATGAATAACAGGATCTCTTCCCCACTAAGTTTTCAGATTTAAAGGGCATAATCAGCGATTCAGGCGTTATGAAGATCACATTCAATCCAGACGTGAATCTTGCTAAACAGAGGCCTTATTGCCTTAACCCTACGTATAAGGAAAAGGTTCGGTAGTAGATGGATAAAATGTTGAAGGCAAGCATCATAGACCCTATTGAAGAATCCAATTGGGTGCACCCGATGGTGGTCCAAGAGAATAAACAAAAGGGCGAAATAAGGATTTGCGTAGATCTGCAGAAGCTTAATGATGCATGTGTTCATGATCCATTTCCAATGCTATTTACAAACGAAGTGTTAGACAATGTTGGAGAGTAGGAGGCCTATTTCTTTACTGACAGAGTTTCGAGGTATCATCAAATCAAGATCACACCAGAGGATAGAATCAAAATGACCTTCACAATGGAGTGGGCTTGTTTTCAATACACTATTATGCCATTTGGATTAAAGAACATGCCTACTATATTTTCCCACATCATCATAGTAGCATTCAAGGAATTCATTCATAAGTTCCTGGAAGTGTACTTTGATGACTAGATAGTGTTTGGTTTGGTGAAGCACCATGTAGAAAGTTTGCACCTTATGTTGGATACATGTTGCAGATACCATATAGCGTTGAATTTGAAGAAATGCATATTTTGTGTTCCTTTCAGGATCTTGCTGGGTCATGTTGTGTGCAAACAAGGATTGATGGTGGACACTACAAAGATTGTGGTAATTGTGAAATTGGAGACCCCTAGGAATGTCAAGGAGCTTCGCACGACATTGGGACATATGGGATACTATAGAAAATTTATCAAATATTATGCTCAAATTACTCTGACCATGGAAAAACTACTAAAGAAGGATGCAACATTCTATTGGGATGAAGAATGTCAGTGTAGCTTAGATGTGTTAAAAGAAAAGATGGTAATTTCACCAATCTTAGTATCTCCCGATTGGAAAAGGAGTTTCATGTACATGTGGATGCTTCTTGCATTGCATTGGGTGCAGTGCTAACACAGGTTAGTGAAGGAGAAATGGACCACCCTATAGCCTTCGAAATTAGGAATTTATCGAAGGCCGAGAAAAATTATTCAACGACTCAGCGCAAAGGGTTGGCCATGGTGTACGCACTGCAAAAATTCAAGCATTATATGTTAGGAGGGAATTCCAAGATGTATACAAATCATTTTACCTTAAAGTACCTAGTCAACAAGCCAGTGTTGCGGGGGAGGGGAATTTACAAATGGCTGTTATTATTTCAGGAGTATGACTTTGAAGTTATTGTGAAGCCGAGGAGGTTAAATGTTGGACCTGATCATTTGTCATGAATTGAAATAGGAAAAGAACCTAGTAATGTGGAGGAAAGGTTGTAGATGCACAACTCTTTGTGATGCGTGTAGTGGTTGACCATTTTGAAAATATTATTCACTTTCTAACTATAGGGATGGCACCTGAAGCATACACCAATCAACAGAAGAAGAAATTAGTAGTGTGCGCAACCAACTTTTCATTCATTGTGAGACATTTGTATAAAATAGGTGTAGATGAAATATTGTGGAGATACGTGATGGACTTTGAGCGTGATAGCATTCTCGCTGAAGCCCATGGGGGAGCTACGGGAGGCCATTATGCAGGCAAAGAAACTACGTAGAAGATTTTGCACATAGTTCTATGGTGACCAAAACTACACAAGGATTCCAAGGCATATTGTAAGGTGTGCGATGCATGTCAAATAACTAGAAGATTGTCACAAAGGGATGAGCTACCAATATAGCATCAGGTGTCTTTGAAAGCATTTGAGAAGTGGATGATTGATTTTGTTGGGCCAATTCACCCCCATAGAAAGAAAATAGGCATGCGCTACATTATCACTGCTCTAACTAGATGGGTGGAAGCATAGCCTGTAAAGGATGTACAGGGGATACGACAACAAAAATCTTGTTTTAATATGTCTTAACAAGATTTGGATGCCCGAAAGTGTCGATGAATGACATGTATACACACTTAATGAATGAAACGATCAGTGCATTGACTAATGAATTCCAGGTCTACAATAAGAAGAGTACGCCATGTCACCCACAGGCAAATAGAACTGTCGAAGCTTTTAACAAAATTTTGGAGAACACACTGACAAAGATCTGTAACATGCAGCCAAATGATTGGAATGTACATGTACCTGCAGTGCTATGGGCTGATAGGACTACTTATAAGAAATTGACAGGAAAGACATAATTCAGATTAGTATATGGGGTTGAATCCGTAATACCAATGGAATACATTGTGCCTAGTCTATGCAGAGAAGCTTTAACAAATATGACAGATCGCTGGGCCTTGGAAAGATGGCTTGCGCATCTCATGGAGCTCGAAGAAGATTGACTTTTGGCAGGATTGCATCAAAAGGTATAGAAGGAACACGAAAAAGCATGGCGTGATCATCATAGCAAGCTTCACACATTCAAGGTAAACGATCTTGTACTGTTATATGATAGTAAGTTCACTACATTTCCGGGTAAATTATAGATGCGTTGGTTAAGGCCATATATTGTCAAGGAAATTATAGATGGTGGCATAGTTCAGCTCACGAAGCTAAATGGGGAACCCTTCCCTGGAAAAGTGAATGGGATTAGGTTGACGCTGTATATGGGGGATCCTATGCAATGACTATATGGCAGCATAACAGTCTTAGTGCTCCTGGTAGTTGCAAGGGAGCACGAGACTATAAACTACACTGCCTGGCTTGAAGGACAAAGCAGTGAACAGGCTACACAAATACTGATGAGGATGCAACAAATGAATTTGTGCTTAGGACACTGTGCAAGAGGGATAGGTATTACGCAGCCCAGCAGGAAAATGACTATTGGGGTTACTATTCATGATTTGACAGGTAGAAAGCGATTAAGAGGAGCGGAGTGGCGGCAATTAAGGTGAAAATATTTGAAGATCTGTTGCCAAAACAACATTTATTATCAGAATTTGGGGGTAAAAGTCAGATTTGAATTCAAATCCCCATATGAAATGCGCATACCAGTCCAACGGAGAACACTTTCCACTCTAAGACTTGCTAGTGCATTTTGCTGTCTGTTGCATATGAGACGAGTGTTCTGGGAAGACTTTTTGTTGCTAGAAATTATTCTCCCTCAACCCGAGATTTATTTATGGAAAGAATGACTGCCTGTAACCCTGCCGAAGCCATGAGTTCAGAATCAGTTGTGTTCGATGTGCCAGGACCGGAAGTGTCTAGTATGGAGGCTACCCCTACTGTGCCCACAGTATCTTGGTCGCCTAAGCCGAAACAGACTATGGCGAAAGAGACGTAGCCTGCTATGAAAGAAAAGCAACCAACTATGAAGGTAAAAATGAAGAAGCCAGTGTCTATGTGTGCGTCACCGAGGAAGCATACCGAGAAACAAGTGAAGCAGAAAAAGGATAAGCATCCAGAAAAAGTAGTGGACCTAAAGGAGGAATAATTCTAGGGTATCGAGGATATTGATGCTGAAGGGGTGGAGCCTATGATGAGACTTCCTGAGTATATCCCTCCATGCAAGGGAAATACTAAAGTCACGAAGGATCCTGATACAGGGAAATTCTCAGCTTCGACACCTTTGCTGCCTGAGCAAGTGGTGTTCGAGGGTCCTAGGCTGGCACACATTTCGTTGCTTAACATGGAAGATTGGGACCTCACATACCATACAAAGTTTATGAACTTGGAAACTCACAAGTATATGTAGAAAACCTACTATGATGACACGGGCGTTACAATTTTGGAGCCCATGAAGTGG
This sequence comes from Pinus tabuliformis, assembly GCA_031772625.1. Lineage (NCBI taxonomy): Eukaryota > Viridiplantae > Streptophyta > Pinopsida > Pinales > Pinaceae > Pinus > Pinus tabuliformis. Next base: position 430,994,804 of record CM062811.1, read on the forward strand.
GTCTGCAGTGTTGAGCAGTCAGGGTTTCTCAATCTATTGTTAGTGCCACATTATCGTCATTCCCCCATTAATATGATCTGTGTGCACCAGCTCCTCATGCTGGTGCATGATGAGTGCCTATTGCTAGGTGATCCTATCCTTGGCACTGACATGTTGATCCACAGGATCACAAAGCTACCTTACAAAGGGGCAAACCCTGCCAAAGAGTTTGGATGAAAAACTAGAGAGAAACAGTTGGCAGATAAAATGAAGGAGTTTGGACTGATAAAAAAGTCATGAGGGTACTCTATCATGTCCATATCGGACTTGATAGTACATTTGGCTACCTAAATTCTAGTAGGCAAAGTTGTGAGAAAATGTCACACAGATCAAGTTCTGGCGCCAGTCATATCACTCGCATCTCTATGTGCGAAGGGGGTTCAGTACAACTAGGCCAAGTATCTATGCCAAGAGTTCCTCATGAACTATCAAGAGGCCCAAGAGGAGAGAAGGCCATTTCCTTATGCCTAGTTGTTATTTTCGATTGTTTTGGTTGCTTAGAAGTTATCGAAGGATAGCCAGTTTCCTCTGCACAAAGGAGAATTGCCCGAGGCAGCACGGTTTGTCTCATTATGGGTCTCAAAAGATCCAGAGTGTGTTAAGGAGACAAATATCTTTTGGGTTTTAATGGATATGGTCATGCGCATGGTGTTTAACCAGCGACCAAGGTTGTCTCCTACCTTGTACATGTAGCTATCAGCCTATGAATAATTCAAAGATGATTTTCACATGGTCTCGATTAAAGTGAGCAAAGACCCTTAGTAGAAATGGAACCCATTGCCTTATATGTTGATAGATACAGATATCTAGGAAGTTGTGGGGCTATGGCCACAGGAATCATGCACCCCTACCGGCACAGAAAGCACTACTACACAAAAGTGGAAGGACACCACTAAGAAAGTTGCGTGCACATTGGCTACACAAAAGAAGAAGGAGGCTCCTATGGTAGCTACAGAGAAGGCTCATTTAGAGGAGCAGCATGATGCCAAAGCACAGGCAGAGTGAGAACAGAAGGATTCAGAGGAAAGCAAGAAGTTTTCTTCCCACCACACTGATGAGCAGGAGATGTCGGAGTAAGGAGGAGGTGGTAGTGAGGAGAAAACGACTCCTTTCATCTTGAAGAAGCATGCACAGGAGCAACAAGGTGGGAAGCGAAAGAAACAAAATTCTGATAAGTAGACGCATGTTAATTCCATGCTACTAACAGAGGCCAATCTCAATGAGATCAGCGACAAAATTCAGGACACAACGACAAAGGTGTTGCAACAATTTAAGCAACAATACATATAGATGCTCGGGAGCGTCTAGAAGGATCTGCACCAGCTACAGATCTAGGAGAAAATAATTTAGGTGGACAACAGGAAGATGACCAGCGTGCAAGCAAGCCTAACATAGGGAACAAGTGTAGTATCAAATATTGACTGGCCTCGGGACTTCAGAGTCTTTCCTTTACGTGAAGGGTTAGTTCGCATGGAGTTGGATGAGCATCGTGTGATGCTTCATGTAGTAAAAGACATGGGGCTAAAACTTGCCACGATGTTGCTCAAGTATTTTCATGTGCTACATCAAGAGGTTACTAATGAGATAAAGATCTGAGAATAACATGCATTCACTACCTTTAGTGAGTTGAAAGTCAACAACCAATAGCTTTTCGTCAAAAAGACTTAGGCCCTGAAGGAGCAGGAGGAGTTGTGCACACAACATTAGAGCTTGGTCACAACAATTTAGCAGGCCTAAAAATCTGTATCTGAGTTGGGTATACCTGATGGTGAAGAGGCCTTAGCCAAGGCAAGGAAATTGGCTGCTTTAGTGCACGCTTCAAAGGAAAAGGTGGATAAGGTGACTTTCGACCTAAAGATGCAGATAATTGAGCTATATTTGAAGTTACAGCTGACCGCACTACTAGAGGTTCAGGTAAAAAGGGGCGCATTGATTAAAGAATCCATGGCTTAGCTGGATTTCATTGTTCAAGGGTGCAACAAGCTCTTCACTCAAGCACTGGGCCTCTAGGACACACTGCAGGAGGATCCTATGCTGCAATAGTTGAGCACATAAATCAGGGAAGCACAACAATAGTACGATGAGATCAGCGTGACTGCATGGACGTTGGCACTAGTCCAGTGTTTCGCACACTTAAAGGAAGGGAAAGTGAAACTGTTGTAGATACAGGAATTATAGAAGAAGAAGTTTGTGATCAGTACACGACTTGAGCCTTGGATAGAGGAAGCTAGCCAGTTTTCACAGAGCATTCTTAAGCAGCTGAAGGCTATACAACAGATGCAAAGGACTACGTAGCTAGTAGTAGAGGGGCCAACCACAGAGAAACTGGTTCAGGAGGTGCAAAAAGTAGCATAACAGAGTACCGTGGAGCTACAAGCATTGACCAAGGCATTCAACGAACTCTGCTAGAAAATAGGAAAACCAGCTAAGTGACTCGAGGGCGAGTCATGATATTTTTTTTGGGGGATTCTTGGGATGGGGTTCGCAAGGGAAAGTTGGAATTAATTAGTCATTTTGTCCAACAATTTTTTTAAAAGATGTAAAGTATCCGCAAAATGTGGATGCGTAGCATGCAGTTAGATAGAGTCAAAGGGGCCTCAGCCCCTTGTTTTTGGTCAGCTTTTGGATTCTCACATGGTTCGCAAACCATGTTATCGTATAGAGAAATAGTATAAATAGATTAGTCATAGCGATTCTAAGAAGTAGCGAAGTAAGTTTTGATAGAGAATTGGGTTGAGTGAAGAGTTTTGGGCAGGAGCCAAGGCAGGAAGGCTCTGCTTCCTACGCTTAGGTAGAGAAGGGAAGGCTCCTTAGCTAAGTGGGTGGAGGCTTTGGTAGAGTCCGCAGTTGAGTGCACGGACCCCTTCAGCTGTGTGTGTAGGGTATTTTGAGTCTGTAATCAGTGAATTGAAGATCAATAAAAATAGTTTTTTGTAGAATTACTGAGTTTTTCCATTTGTATCTATTTATGTTATATCCTACTGATGAATGACATGTTTTATGAAATAATGATTGAATGCTACGTGAAATTTGAATCCGTCTTAATAATGTATGTAATGAATGCTTAGCCACTTCCATGAAGTTTTAGATCATTTGCCTTATTTTTTTTGATGAATAAAGTAGATCTATGTGAACCCAAATCTAGATTTACTTTTTGATGCGCGTAAGTAGGTAATTTGACTATTAAAGGTCCGCAAGGACTGATCATGGAGCTTTGCGAAGGTATGAAGACAAATTTAAATGAGCTGCAATAAAATTCCCTAATACTTTATCAATCTGCATGGAGGCAAATCCAAGGTGCTGGAAGACATCACACTAGTCTGTAGATGCAAAAACTTGGTTCTTGCATCCCCCCATACTACTTCGGTTGAGACTGTAGCCTCTTCTACGTGGGTTGTTACTGAAAGGGCCAGTAGTGTAGGGTTTTGTTGGTTGGTGTAGCTAACTCTGAACCTGGGTTAGGACCCACTAATCCAACACCACTCGTACTTTCAAGGGAGCTGCTTCACTTGCCCTTTTGTATAAATAAACTAGAAGAAGAGCTCATTAGGGTTCAAAGTTTGTGTTCAACTAAGTGTAGATATTGAGCTTAAGCTTAACATTGTTATTTAAAAACATTATGCGATGTATTAGACCTTCAGCTTTTTATAATGAGAAATTGGATTTTAAACTGCATTTGAGTTAGTTTCATAGGGCTGAGACCCTTGGGTTTGGGCCCAAACTAGAGGCTTTGGTCCCTCTTCTTGTACTTATGTTTCTTCTTGATTCCAAGCTGTTCATAGTTTCTTGCATTTTAGTAGAGATTAATATATAAAATCCAGTGGTTGCAGCCTCTACATCACCTCTATTGCGGGAGAATGAGTGGAAGGATTCAAAACCAAGTCCAAAAAGATTGCTTTAGGGAATGGGTCCCCTAGGGTAAATTTTGGGATTAAAAGCCCAAGTTTTGGGGCTAAAGGCCCAATTTTTGTATAAAGAATGTAAAGTCTCCACATTTTGTGGTCACGAAGCACGAATATGTATACAGTCAAAAAGGGTTTCCGCCCTTAGTTTAGGTAGCTTGTGTCAGCTTGATGAGATCCACCCTTGGTCCACAGACCATGGGAATGTATAAAAAGGGAGTCTTAGAAGAGTCTAAGGCAATTCAGTTCTTAGGAAGTTTTTGGGCAGTTGATTGATGTAATGGGTTTGTGAGAGCTAAGGGAAAAGAGTGTTAGCGTATGAAGAGGATCTGTAGCTGAGTGCACAGAGGACTAGGGTATAATTCTGTAGCTGAGTGTGGGGACCCCTGCAACTGTGTGCGTAGGGAAGTTAGAGTTTATACTGGAGATTTGAACCATCAATAAAGAGAATTATTCTAGAGATATCTATGTATGAGCTATTTTACTATTGTTATGAATGCATGTAGTTATATTATGTTGAATAATGGTTTTATGATCTAATGTTGTATGAATGCGCGAATCTATGTGCTTTACTTTGTCATATGAACGCAAGTAAGAATATATGTTTATGTGAAGATAATTATAATGCATGTTGAAGTTAACCAATACTTAAGCTAACCTAGGCATACATAGAATTAAGGGTAATTACAGAAGTGCGTAAGCATATAAAATACCTATTTAGGGTATGCAAAGGACGATCATAGGCCTTTCGCGAAAGGTCTTGAAGCCAAATAATAGAAGTATATCGATAAGCCCTAAGCAGCTCATTGGTATGCACGAAGGAAGGGTTCGTATATAAAACAACATCACAACTATCTCAGGGTGTGGAAACTTGGTTCATGCATCCCCCCATACTGCTTCAGGTGGGACATCAGTATGCGCTCCACCGATTGATGCCGAAAGGGATAGTAGTGTAGGGATTTGCTTGGCTAATTGATGCTAAAATTGGGTTAGGGCCCATCAAGCCAACAAATGGTTCCGTTTCCAAGACTGAGATCTGCATAATGAGATGTGCGATGTCACATCACTGGAATCCAAATAAGAAGGAGATTGGAGACTGGTTGGATAGAAAGATACATGAATTCATGGCGCAAGAGAATAAGAATCTACGATTGATGAAAGAACAATTGTTGGACAGATACATGTACACAGAGATACACAAGATCTTCTTCTATTCCTTCCTGGTTGAATTGTATGAGTGGATCATGAAATTGGTAGACGACCAAGGAAGGTGGAGGATTCACAATCCAATAGTCTAGACCCTAGGGTTAGTGCAGAGATTAGAAGCCTCTGAAGATGAGATCACGTGTGTTATCGATCATTGGCTCGATCGTATCATAGGAGGGTTCATGACAGAGTTCGTGGTTGATACATCAGTTAGTTACAACGAAGTAGAGCATCGCTTCTTCAAGGGGCCGCAAGATAAGTATTTAAAATCGATAAATACCTGGATTAAGATGCTCTTGTGTGAAAGGAGGGTTACATAGTTACCTTGATGTTTGGGGCTATGCGAAGTGGAAAGACATTCAGGAACAAGTGGAAAACAGGCCCTGAACATAGCTCGCTAATTCAACCTCCTCTGAGTGATGACAAGGAAGCAACATAGGCATCTCTATAGAGTGATCTTTAGTTGATAAAGCAAGGGTTACTGCGAATACCCCATCCATGCACACTGCCTCCATCTTCACCTCCACCACATACACCTTCGCCTACACCACTTCCACCTCCGCCACCATTCAATATGGCGAACTCAGTAAAGTTACCTGTGTTCAAGGGCATGCGAAATGAAGATCCAGACCAATTTTGGTTTGTCATGAAGGCTATATGGGAAGATCAGGCTATCACGGATGATCAAATGAATAAAGCCACATTGGTTAATGCTTTCTAGGATCATGTGCTAACATGGTACATTAAGTACTATACTGATAACCTGATGTCTGTGTTGGCAGATATCCAAACTACGCCGAATAAGGAATTTAGTAAACCTAAGTTTGAAGTGAAATCCATTGTGGGATTCAAAGAGATCATGATGAAGCTTGGTGAGACACCATGGGGTCTAGATTAGAGATTGAAGTGTACAATCCATGAAGCTAACATGAATATGACTGATGGGCAGCACCGCGAATAGTTTGTGGCTTCTCTTCTGCCTCATCTAAGGGTTGCACTATCACAACAAAATATTAGGCCCTAGGTGGAAGCTTTGGAAATTGCGATGAGATTGCATGAGACATCGATGCAAGATGCTAATATGGGGGTTCAACAGATTCATGTGTAGTTGCAAGACCTTTGCCTAGAAATGCAGAGTTTAAAGAAAGATAAAACAGCTTGGTCTGAGGTACACAAAGAGGTTTGGTGCTTGAAGTGAAAAATCCAGGGGCATGACAAAGATCATTGTCTGGTTTTCATAAATTATGTTGCAATAGGGGGACCAATCATGCCGATCAGCACGATATGCTGAAAAACAGTTGCGAAGACCTCCCTTTGGTGCTTGTTTTCAGTTAGGCAGTCACGCCGATGCCTATAAGTAAAGATTAGGATTTGTCCCCAATCTTGGCCAGTTTGTTTTTCTCTTATGATTTTGACCCCGTAAGCCTTTTAAACCATTTTCTCCCTGACTAGAAAGCTACTTCTTATTTGGTTTTGTTTGCTTGTTGGCTTATCATCTTTCTGCTTGGTTTCTTGAGTCATTAGATGGTTAGTGACTCTAGGGCATCTAGATTGTCATCCATTCAGCTGATTGTGAACTCAGTGAGTCGAGTTGTTGGTGTACTTACTCCTTACATTTCATTTGTGTTCCTTTTATGACTTTGACCTCCATTACACAAGTTTGAAAAGTTTTCGTTTGCTTGTTTGAACGTTTCTTTTCCGGCATGGATCACATTGTTTGTATTGTTTTTGGTAAAGTCAATGCTTCATTAGTCTGAATGAGTCATTGTTTTGATGTTTTCATTTGCTTGAAGAGCTAATTGTCTCGAAAACTTTTTCATTGAAGTGTTGCATGCGAAAAATTGATTTCGTTGTTTCATGAAAAAGTATGAAATTCTAGTTTGTTGCATCATTATGCTGCAATAGTCGGCATCATTAAAGACTAGGATTGCATTAGAATTTGAAAAGGAAAAGAACTCTTTTTCTTTTAAAAGGACTGTTAGAAATGTACTTTTCAAGAAATTAGGAATTGGAATGCATTTTTCATTATTTTATTTTTTCAAAAAGTGAAGTAGTGAAAGATCATTTTTCTTTTAGTTGCTTGGATGTTTGCATTTGATTATGTATTTTCTAACCTCTCTAGTGTAGGAAATTCATCGAATTGAAAGGGCCTTGTCTCATTTAGTTTCATTTAAGGTTTTTTGAGTCACATCGATAAGGCCTGAAAACTGAGACTTAACTCAAGACCATCTTTAAAATGAACTCAATTAACCTAAGGCGCATTCAAAATCTAATGATCATATACAGAAGGTTTGGGCTAGAGACGTGTTTAGGCGTCTTTAAACCTAACAGCTGCCATTAGCTTCGACATTAGACAATGCTAGTACAGATTTCTTCTCCCCTTACCGTCGAGTATATAATGGGAGACCGCTCTACGCTGAAATCCTTTATCCATAGGAAGCTGAGTTGGGTACCTTGCAAACGTGATACACCAAACACAAAATTCAGGGAGATTGCCTGCTCGTACTTCTCAGTTCGGCGGGAGATATTCTGTAGTTCACGGTTGCTTGGTAAGCCTGTTTACCTAGATCATTCAGAGTAGTCATTTAATATTTTTGACTCATTAAACTTAAAAGATCATTCGAGCACTTGTCCTTTCAAGCTCGTTTCCAATCGAAAGCAATAGTCATCTTTGTTTCTTTCTCGACTCTTAAAAAATGAAAAAGCGCCAGTCTATTTATGCATCTTAATAATTGATTTCCCATGATCTGATAACATCCTGTTAGTCTTTTCTAGACCAAATCGTGAGTTTCCCTTAAATAACATTTTAAAGCCTTGAAGTTTATCTCTCTTTTTTCTGTTAACTAAGACAAGGTCATCGTGGCTGAACCATCTGGTTCACCTAGTTCCTCTTCCTCTCCTCCATCTAAAAGATTGCCTGAGGAGTCATTTCTTGAGTTACTAGAGTTACTCAAGGACCAAGGTGTTGAACTAGGAATTGTTCTAAGAATTCAACCTTTGTCATCTCGTCCTCCGCCTACTTTAGATACTGGCTCTTTTGCTGATCTTGGCACAGAATCTCCAGACAATCCTGTTCAAACTCTTGAGAGTTTGCCAACCACTGATGTTTAGACTGGACTAGTTATCTATCCTTTGAATCCTTTGTTTGACCCTGTTGTGATATCACTGCAGCTTCCCTACAGTCCGTACGATCAGCCGGGTGTTCCTTTGGAATTATCTCCTCGTACTTCTTCATTCATTCATCATCATTTGTTCTCGGATATGGAAAATGAAGGTGATGCTCTAGTCACCTCTCTAGAGGAGTCAGAAGTTTCTACTCCACACACTATCAAGGAGGAAGAAAATCCTTTTCCTCCTAAAGGTTTCCCCTATACAGGGAGCATTCCCACCAATGTGCCACCTAATTATGTGTCTTTGGCACAGTTGGTTTCAATTACACCAAGTGCCTCATTAGTTTACCATAACCATGGGCGTCCGACACCATGCCCACCTCACGTTCGTTCATTGTGAACTTGACCTCCCAACGGGTTGTTACCTTAGTCCCGGTGAAACACACCATTCTAAACCCTCTTGTATCGTTAGTCCAAGTCACCGGTTCAACCGACGGTCTCAAGGAATGTCTATGTCAGTTCCTCCATCCCTCTGGTCAGTGGCCAAGCTATTCCATCGCCTGGGGGGGTAAAACCTGAACGTTTCTATGGTGTCAGGTGCCACCAATGTGAGTGGTTCACAAGCTCACATGCTTGGTATGTGTTGGGAATAGGATCCCGCAAGGACAGTTTTGCGGCTAAACGCCCATGTTTTGGGTCGAATTTTGTACTAAAATTGTAAAGTCTCTGCATTTTCTGGTCGCGGAGCGTGAAGGTGTCATGAGTCATAAAGGGTTGTCCGCCCTTAATTTTGTAAAGTAAAGTCAGTTTTAAAGATCTACTGGTGGTCCGCGGACCATGGGATTGTATAAAAAGAGCTAAGTAAGTAAGATCTAAGTAGTTTAAGAAGTCATGATTTGTAGATGAAGTCTTGAACGATAAGGAGAGAATTCTAAGTTTCAGGTCTTAGTGTAGGTATAGGCTCTACAGCTGAGTGTGCAGAGGCCTAGGGTAGAAGTCTGCAGCTGAGTGCACAGACCCCTACAACTGTGTACACAGGGCAGATAGAGTCTGTAATCCCTCGAAGATATTAAAAAGGAGAATAATTCTACAAATTTTGTGTCTTATTTCCTGTTAATGCATCTTGCCATATTGTGTATGAATTTCATTTATAATGTTTATGTGATGCGTGAATGTATGTAATTACGTTGGATAATTGAACATAATTAAGGATATCTGTTTATGCGACAATAACTGTGGTTGTTTAATAAGATAAGTAAGACACTTAAGGATAACTTGGAAACTTGAGCTTTACGCTGCTTTAGCAGTGCAAAAGTACCTGAACCGCAGGTTAGGGCTACGAAGGCCAACTGTATCCCTTTGCGGAGGTACTAAAGGGCAGAATAAAGGGCTAGGTAGACAAAGCCCTAGAACTCTACGACCTGTGCGAAGGCAAGAATAGAAGGAATAAACCAACATCACAACCATCTCAGGGTGCAGAAACTTGGTTCTAGCATCCCCCCATATTGCTTCGGGTGAGAATTCGGTCCGCACTTTGTGGGCTAATGCCAAAAGGGCTAGTAGTGTAGGGATTTTTTTGGTTAACTAACAGTTAACCTGGGTTAGGACCCACCAAGCCAACAAATGGTTCCGTTACCGGGACCGAAATTTGCATAAGAGATGTGTGATGTCGTATCACTAGAATCCAACTAAGAAAGAGATCAGAGACTAGTTGGATAGGAAGATCCATGAATTTGCAGAGTATGAGAACAAAAGTCCACAACTGGCAAAGGAACAGTGGCTAGATAGGTACCTATATACAGAAATACACGAGATCCTTTTCTGTTCCTTTTCAGTTGAGCTATACTAGTGGATCGCAAAGCTAGTAGATAGCCAAGGAAGGTGGAGACTTGACGGTCCTATTGTTTGGACCCCAGAGTTAGTACAAATATTGGAAGCCTCTGAGGATAAGATCACTCGCGCTGTCGATCATTGGCTCGATTGCATCATAGGAGGATTTGTGACTGAATTCATGGTCGATACCTTAGTCAGCTACAACGAGGCAGAGTGACATTTTTTCAACGGTCCGTGAGGTAAGTACTTGAAGTCTTTGAATACTTGGATTAAAATGTTGTTGCGTGAAAAAAAGGTTATGCAGCTACCTTGATGTTCAGAGCTACGCGAAGTGGAAAGAATTACATGAAAGAAGGGAGAAAGGGTCCTGTTACACATTAATTTGTCACTGCCTTCACCCCAGTCCTTCTACTGTGTCATGTGTCCAGTAAAACATGCTCATACTAAACAAATGCTCTCTTATGTTGCCATTTGACCCACTTTTCCTAAGTTTTCTGCCTCGCCATGAGAATTCACTAAATATACATGACGGACAACGGTCATAAACAATCCAGTCGTGCCTCCGTCGCAGGAGTACATTTGATTCCTGCGACGGTCGGATTTCATGCCCCGGTGCGAGGCTATTTGCTATCTTTAGCGATGGTTTGACTAATTACATTGCCTACTAGTGATGTCAGTGCTAAAGCTTAGTTATAAACTCACGACGATCCAGATTGGGTGAATTTGTTCCAACAGTTGGCCTTCTGGATGTCTCTGGACCTGGTTGTTGGGTCAGTTTGGGCTGCCCTCCTACCTCTAGCATGGTAGTTCTATCCTTTATGCTGCTTGCCCTGAGGATAAGCTCCCTCTCCCTCATTTCATGGAGACTTGTTCTCCTATAAAATCACTCACCATTGCTATCATCTGCTAGTTCTTTTGGTTGTACAGTGCTGTTGTTGCTTTTGAGTTTGATAGATAGTTGGTGTGAGTGTGACAAGTGTGGGATTGCTTTGTAGTTTGCAAGAAGGTGTGGAGTTCCCTTAACCTTGTGTAAAGCTTGTGAATGAGAGAGAGAGAGAGAGAGATATTGCTATTTGGGAGACCCATCTTTGAGAGTGAATGCTTGAAGAAACACACTGGTTGGACCCTCTGAGAAGGCTTGCGACGTTAAGACTTGGTTGTAAGCTTTACTCTTGATTCATTATTAATACAATCAATGATGATTTCCTATGTCTTATATGTAATTTACTTGATAGCTCATGACTTCTTGACTTTATGAGTAAATAGATCATTGTTGTTTCTCGGTTATGTGTTCTGTTGTTTCTTTGTGGTGTTTCAGGTTGATTGCTCATTAAGGAGAAGGAAATGAAAGCTGGAGCAGCGCAACAGAACTTCATCAACCACCTATTTGAGGTAGGCCTCCATCGATGACTATTTAATGGAATTAATTATTTTTTTGTCCTTGCTGTGACTAGACCCACTCTAGGGCTAGAGGGGTTACCTCTGTCCACAAAGGGAACACTTTCCTGCATCACAAGTTGGTGACTCCGCTGGGGAGTCCTTTGTATGTTGCTTCTCTTGTTTGCTCTTGTTTTGATTTTGATTTGGTGTCTTTTGAATTTTGGGGATAAACTATCAGTCTTTTGGGTTACTTGGGTTGATCTGGGAAATCAATCTATTGATTAAAGGATTGACTCGTTTTTATTGGGAGTTTCTTGTTCATTTGTAGTTTTTAAGATTGTCACAGAAAATAGTTTAACAGTCATGCAGACATCGCCTTTACTCTTTTGTAAAGTCCCGTGCATCGCTGAATCTCGTTGTACAGTCGCGACGACTCCTGAAATCGGTCTGTTGCAGAAGAGATGTGTACTCTTGCGACGATGTCGCTCTGTTGCTATAGCTATTGGCTGATCGTCCCTAGTTTCTTGTGTAGTACCTGCGACGATTCCTGTAGAATTGTTTTTTCAATTCTACCTCCTCAATTTACCAGTCCTGTTGATCCCTTGCCTTCTTTCTCTTGCTCAGTAGCTTGTTTTTGACTGTTTATGGTTAAGGCACTCTTTCTTTGGCTTTATTGAATGAATCTTGCATTTTTTCCCGTGTGACCTAGTTCGTTCTTTCAATCCCTTGAATTGATTGGCTTGGTTGCTGGTTTGCCCAGGGTTCATTTGCAACTTTCTTGTTGGTTTGTTTGAGCCTTCTCCATTGCTTGTTTCTGGTTGATTTTTAGTGATGATTATTGAACCAATATTTAGTATTGATTCAATTTCTTTTCACTACCGAACATAGATCACAATTTTTTGGATCGACCGATTTTTTCACACTTGCTTGTTTGTTTCTTTTAAATTCAAAACAATCAAAATCAAAAGAATGCATTCATTTAGTATACAAAAGTGAAAGTGAATTTGCATTTCAAGTTTGTATATTGGAAAGCAAATGATAAAATCTATCATTAGTAGTATTCATGCACTGTAGGGTTGATGTGTTTTTGCATTGTGTCTCTTGGTTTATCTTGGTTTTCTTGGTTTGGGAATGATCTCTCTACCCTCCTGTAGGTAGGTGTTCATTGAAGTAAAAGGATATTTCACTCATTCTAGCTGCATCCTAGGTTTTGTTGTATACATACTGTAAGGCCTGAAAACTGAAACATACTTCAAGATCAACTCTAAAATGAACTGAATGAACTTAACAATGCATTGGAACGTAACGCACACTATTTAGAGGTCTAGGCTAGAGACGTGTTCTGGCATCGTTAAACCTAGTCACTATTGCTTTCACTCAAGGTTGGGTGATTCCTCCTTTTGTGACTCGATAGCGGTCTAGTACGGATTTGTGCTCCTAGCACCGTCAAGTATATGTTGGGAGACCCCACTAGGTTATCATCTTATATCCCTAGGAAGCCATGTCTGCCGCCTTGCAAACTGTAATGCACCGAACACAGCATTCGGGAAGATTGACTATCGTATGGAAATTCCTTGGTTTTCATATGGTCGCCAAGGTGTATATGCAGTTTTATGGGATGTTTGGTAAACCTTTTGCCTAGTTTTTTCTAGAGAAATCACTTTCGTTCCTTTTCAGACTCCTTAAAAGAAAAGGTCCATCTAAGCACTTATCACTTCAGGCTCATTAAATACTTGAAGGCGACTAGAGTCATCTTTTTGTCCTTTTCTCAACTCTTTAATGATGAAAAGGTCAAGTTTTGTTCCTGTGTCTTAAAATTTATTCGACCACATTCACACTTACCCTGTTAGATCTTGTTGTGTTTTAGTTTGCATAGGGTTATTTCTCCTTACTCAATTAGTTATCCCTAGGGCTTCTGAGTTAAATCATCCTAGCAGAATCACTGATCCCATCTCCCGTTCCAAGCGACGAAGGATCCCCATCTTCTGTCGCTCCTAAGGTATTGGTTGTTAGTGATACTCTTCCTGTTATTCGTAGTATCCAACCGCTTAACTCTCGTACTCTAGAAGATGAGTCTTACAATATTCGTTGGAACCCCATTTGGGAGCCTTTTGAAGAAGATTTTCCCCTTACTCCTCTTGGTGTTTCGGTCCCAATTTCTTCTTCTAACATGGATGACACATCCCCCGTCACGAGTGAAGAGTCCTTGGTGACAAGTGGTGAAATTCCTATACCGATGGAAACTTCACCCTTTTGTGTCACCTCCCTTGGTATCATGCTGCCATTACGTTATAATTCTCTAGCTGATATCATGGGTTCTAGGTCTCCCCTTACAAGTTCCATGTGGTCTCGTATTGTCACTCCGACTTCAAGATCTTTTACTCCCCAGATTCACAATGTGACGTCTGTCCGAACTATTCCAACTATTTTTGTGGCTTATGTTAGTGTAAGTCTTTTTAGCCTTCCTCCAGTGATCAAATATGCTCTTACAAAGTGGTCTCAGAGTGTCAAGGTCAAATTTTGTCATTTCAGTGAGTCTTCAAGCAAAATTTGGTCACTAGGCATTATGTCTAGGGTTTGCTATTACTCCTTCCAAAGTTTTCCAAATGTCAGTCTATGTCACTATTCAGCTGAGTCTACCATCATTCAGAGGGTTTTCATCATCATGTCAAGTTCCAATGGGTCATTTTACACCTTGTTCATGCTTCAGTTGCGCCTAGCTAAGGTCATTTCCCTCTCCTAAGGTTTTGAAGGCAATTTATCTTGGACGGTCAAATCATCAGCAAAACTTGTATCCTGATGTTCATACACCTTCCCATATCCTTAATATACCTTATTAAACAATTCCCATCACTGAGATCCCCCGAATTCCTCATTTTTGCACAAACCCTAATTTCTTGCTACAACTTGGCAATTTTCTAGGTTAGGCCTGTGTTTCGCCCTTTTGGACCCTTCCCCTCACTCAATTTCTAAGATTCCACTTTCCACTACTTCTTAACATCCCTCCCTACTTACCAAAATTTTCTCAAGAATTTAGAAGCCCCTTATCCCCTTCATTTCGCTTCATTTCGACAAATCTCTTGTTCCACACATCGGGATAGGTTTTACTCCAATGATGTTTTTGAGCAATAAAAGATGACTTTTTGAAACCTGAGAGAGGTTTTTGTCCACAACAGGCCAAGGAAGAAAAAACTCCTTCAATTTTTACACAGGTGTCATGGTTTTAGAGAAATTTCAAAAATACAGTCGCCTTGTGAGAATTGATGAACCTCTGAAGTGACCTTGTAAAAATCAAGTTTTATCCTAGATTGGTTGGCCAATGACTTTCTTGATGAGTCACATGATAACTAGACAGAAATATATTTCCAATGAGCTATCATGAGCTCAATTTGGAGTTGAGAAAGGCATTCAAAAGTTGACTGTAACAGCACTTTGCCTTTAGGCAGCCTCATTTGGCACATTTTGACCAGTCTTGGGAGATTTGATTTTTGGCAGGGAAAATGAACTCCAAATTGAAAAATTATGATTGAGTTCAAAATTAGACTCAAATACCTTTCCAACAAGCTATTCTGTGCCCAATTTTGACACCGAGAAAGCATCCAAAAGGCTCCTACAAAAAGGCGTGGCGCACTGGGGAGGCGCGGCGCACTCGGAGAAAGTTTCCAGTGTAAATTTACACTGGCGCAATGCACTGGGGAGGCGTGGCACACTCGGATAAACTTTCCAGTGTAAATTTATACTGGCACAGCGCACTGGGGAGGCACAGCGCATTGGGCTAAAAGGCCTGAAATTCATTGAAATCTTCCTCCAAATTGCAAATTCTTCATTCCACAAGTAGGTAGAGCCTCCATTTTTGTGTTTCATCCAAGTTTGTGCTAGGGTATGGTGGTTGATGGATGCTAATGATTGAAACAAAAATTCAAACCCTATCATTTTGAATTCCTCACATGTAAACTGCTGCCTAGGGTTTCAAAACTTGTTTGCCACCAAGGTTACTCTTTTCCATTATTTCTCTTGTCCTTAATTCCCTTTGTTCCTTGACTCCATTGTTCCCCATCCCCTAAAGTTACTAAACCCCTATCCTAAATTCCCTTTCCCAAAACTTTCAAAGGTGAAACCCTAAACCCTATCCCACACATAAAACCCCTCAAACCCTCCTACATTTCCCTAATAAAATTTGTCCCAATAGTCCCTAATCCCTCACTATTTTTCCCTCCCCTTACTGTCCCTCATGTCATGGTTTTCTCTTGGTGACAAAGGTCAAGCACATCATCATAGGCATTACAAGACAATGTGACGTATCAACACCTATTTGTCCAAGAAAGTTTGTCCACCAGCAGAAATGACATCTGATCCATCATATGGTCATGAAGAAGAGACATAGTGATTCGCCAACAGAGGTACATGCACTCAGTAGGCCTCATAGAGGTGGCAAAACATCCATGAAGACCAGCAGACTGCCCAACGAAGCCTAAATGAGAGGACACCCGTTCAGCAGGAGATAGAGGCTGATTGAGAGATTTGGCTTGAGAGGATCAACATCCACTTAGAGAAGCTGTTGGCGAAAGAAAACAAGGACAAGTACATGCTCAGGCACATGAAAAACCATTATTGGGCAAGAAATCATGTTTGCAAGGCATGAATCAGGAATTTAAAGGAAAAACTAAAGAAGGTAATAAGGAAGCAAAAGAGGCAAAGGGAGCATGATCGACTCCTGATATTGGCCAAGGAAATCCTTGGCCCACCATAGCTCTTGATGAAGAAGGTCCAACCCAAATTTCAAGAAATTTGGAGCAATTTTTTCATTTTGAAAATTTTTGCACTAAAAAACAGGGTTTTTCTCCCTGTGCGCTGCGTCACGTGGCACGCGCTTTTTCTAGGGAGCTCCAAATTGCAAAAGGTTTACATTTTTGGATTTTTCATGAAAAATCATGGTTTTTGGTGCATGGCCAAGAAGTTTGGGCAAGTTTTGAGTCCTCAGGAGGTCAAAAACACTTAAAAAATGACCTCTCTGCCCCTATTTTGACACACAGGAAGCAGTCTTGGGAGATTGACGATTTGGAGGGGCAAATGGGCACCAAATTCAAAAATTCCATGGCTTTCCAACAAGCACACTTGGGTGTAATTTGGACTTCAGGAAGTGCCTGAAACTCAGTCTCAAAGTGGCGCAACGCACAGAGAAATTCGCGCTGCGCACAAAGGTTTTTTGCCCAATTTTTCACCTTCCAGCTCAGAAATTCGGTCGGTTTGACTAGTTTTTCTTTGTGATGTAATTTTTGATCTATCTTGATGTAATTGGATGAACATGATGTAATTTTGGCACATTTTTACTTGTAGAGGATTCATTCACTAAAATGTGAAAATTGAATGAGTGAATCAGTTTCCTAGCATATAGGGGTAAGTTGTTTGACTACCTAGATTTAGTTCCTTGTTTAGAATTAGTTCAAACAGCTCCTAGAATGATGAGCTCAACCCCTAGAGGCAAGGGAATAGGTTTGGCTTGTCTATATTATGTAATTTCTAAGTCATTTTCATGGTTGGACACTTGGGATTGCTTTGGCATATCATTGTACATTCTATCTCTGCATTTTTGGCTAAGGAAAGACCAGGGTTTTGCAACACTGTTTGGGATCCATGTGGCTTTATGTTTTGATGGTGTTCTTATCTAAGTAATTGTAAGTTCATTAGTGTTATGTGTATCATTTTCCTATCTCTTCTTATGAATTTGAACAAATGAGTGATTAAGGTAGAGTCCATTAACTGTTATGCTCTGCCTTTGAATTTGTTTAAATTTCCATGTTTTCATCTGTTTAAGGAGAATTATTGAGACTCTCTTGCTCTCCTTAGCTCCTCACTAGTCTGATCTATCCATCTCACTCACTTTAAAGCATCAAAACGATTGCCTTCCTTGCCCCAATTAGAATTCTGCAGAAACTGTGCCTCATCCACGGACTCAAATTTGCCTTTCCCTGTTCCAACACAAAACCCCCAAAAACTCACAACAAACCCTTGTACTTCATACCTAGCCTAAAATTAGCTTTTATTTCAGTCATCTCGAGCCCCATCGCTTGTCTTTTGCTGAGATCGACCCAGAGAGATCCCTCTCTTGTCCTCGTAGGGCTAGCTACGAGGCTGAGCGTGGTTTAATGTGGACCTAGAACCTTGTCTTTTCAGCTTGAGGAAAATCTAGGCTCTAACAGCTTCCACAACCTCCGCTGTTGGTGCTATCACTGCATCTTCAGTGGTGACCACTATTACCGAGCCTTCAGTAGGTCCTTCACATAGTGGCCCTGCGGCACCCATGTCCAGGGTTGTTGACCCTAGTGCCCCACCTTCTTTTGGTTCCATTCCAGCAGGGGGGGCATATGATCAATATCCTCAAATTCCTCAGAATCTGGATCCTCAAAATCCATTTAACTATTATGATTCTCGAGGAGCCCATATTTATCACCTTGGATCCATAGCATCTCAACCTTTTGTTGGGGTCTCAGTTCTATTTTCTATTGCTTGGGGTATCACAGCTTACCATGGTGGCCAAGCGCAGTCTTCAAATATTCAAGGACCACCCTATCAGGGTCAACCATCTTACAGACAACCGTGCTATGGGCAACCTTATTTAGGGCAAACTGTCAGCCCACAAGGACAACCTATTCCGAGACAACCTTCGGCCTTCGATGGTCTTCTTTCATGTACTTCGAGCAACCCTCTGGTAACCTAGGACAACCTTACATTCAAGAAGGCCAACCTGGTACCCAGCAAGGCTACCCTTCTAGACAAGTTGGTCAGTCTCAAATTCAACAAGGCCAGCCAATCGTCCAGCCTACTCAACCATCTGGTCAGTCTAGACAGCCTTCAGTTCCACAAGGTTAACCCAATTCCGAGCAAGTTCAAAATTATAGGCAAATGGGCCAACCTCAACCTCAACCGGGCTAACCTTCTAGCCAGATGGCTCAACCTATGTCTTCTCAAGGACATCCGTCTGGGCCTGCTCAACCAGGCACTCAAATGATTGTTGCTTCTCAAGCTCCACCTAGTTTTCAGCCCTAGTCTGGGCTCCAGACCCCATCCAGTCTTCAAATTCATGTTGGATCCCAATCCCCACCTGCTTATCAAACACAGCCTGGCTCCTAGGCTCAGTTTGGAGCGTAGCCGCCTTATGGTTTTTAGCAATTCCAAGGGCAAACCCAATTTTCCCCATACCAAAATTATCAACAATTGTAGGCGAATCCTTACCAGAATTTCCAACAACCATATGTTGCTCCTGCAGCCCAAGTTTCTAATCAATGGAATGCTGGTGGGAAAATCCAGGGTCAACTGTCCAGTTACAGCTATAACCCTTATCGACAAAATCCCTATGGACAAAACCCTTATGGGCCAAATCCGTCCAGAAAAAATCAATGGGGGCAACAAGCAGCTGTGTGGAATTCTAGTGCTACCTCCTACCCGCGGCCTTAGATGTCCTTTAACCCTCAATTACCTTTTTTGGCAATGTTGGAATTATTGGATGTGTCCAAACTGAAAAATGATCCCATTCTTCATAATCTGCATTAGCCATCGGTTCCAACTAAAATTCCCGGTGATTGTCCCAAGTTTGACGATAAAGCTGGAGAAGATCCCCATGCCCATGTCATGACTTATCATCTATGGTGTTCGTCAAACTCATGGCTTGATGATTCAATCTGGCTCCACCTTTTTCAACGGACCCTAACTAGATCTACTGCTAAATGGTATATTGAGCTAGCTCGTGGAGCTTTTTAGGACTTTAACTCATTGGCTATGGCATTTTTAACTCATTTTCAGTTGCCGATTCGATATGAAATGGGCACACATCTCCTGACATCCTTAAAACAGACCACGACCACGCATATCTCTAATCATATCCATGAATGGAGATGACGTCGCTGTTTCATTAAGTTTTGGATTCCCGATCAGCTTCTGACTGACTGGTTCACAACCTCATTTGTTGGTTCGATAGCCCGAGACATTGCTATGGGGGCATGTGTAACTGAAGAGAAAGTTATTGTGCATACTCAGTACCTTGACTTGGTTTACTCC
This sequence comes from Pinus tabuliformis, assembly GCA_031772625.1. NCBI lineage: Eukaryota > Viridiplantae > Streptophyta > Pinopsida > Pinales > Pinaceae > Pinus > Pinus tabuliformis. Next base: position 431,014,329 of record CM062811.1, read on the forward strand.
CAGTCTAGTACACTATATGATTATTTTCCTGATGCTCTGAGGCCCGGAACTTCCAAAGCCCCGCCAACACCATCTATTGACAACATCATTGGTTCTGTCAATATGTCCTCTAAGAAATCTTCCGCAAAACCTAGGAAGCAAAAGTCGAATGCTTCAAATGAAAATAATTCTCAGGCTGTATCTAATTCTGGTAACACTTCCGAGGCTAACGCCGTCCAATCCACCATGGCGGACAAAGCCTCGAAAGGTAAAAATAAGGGAAAAGGAAAGAACAAGGCTGATCAACTGAAGCAGGATTCCCCTAAACCTCCACCCGAGGAAGGTGCCAAACACAAGCCTAAGTATCTTTGCCTTATCTGTGATGAGGATCACAATACTAAAGACTACCCCAAATGGTCTAAAGTTAGTCATTTGTTAAAAGCCACCCCTGGGACTCCTGCCGTCCTCAAAGAGCCTTTTCCCTCGCAGCAAACGCAAATGGTGGCTAATCCATCTCAATCCTCTTCTCCCTTTGGTTCTTAGGTATTTATGGCTGGGATGATTCCTGTCCACATTATTACTCAGGCAAAAGAGTATTTGTCACTTGCTAGGAAGGAGACTAAGGTCCCCTCTAGTGCTCCTCCGTCCAGTTTTGGTCCCCTCCATATCGAGTGACCTAGCACTAAAATGGTCATCCGACCTCCTCCTAAAGGCATGCTCCGAAAGTCTTCTTACAACCCTAATTCGCATGCTGCTCAGCACTATAGCATCGTTGAGGACTTAGCCCAGGCTTCGTCAGCTATGTCTGCATTAGAAGTCCTCCAGAGCTGCCCCTCTCAGAGGAAGTCATTGCTATCAGCTATCGGTGGCATTGACCCAACCAACTCGGACCTGATCACTTTTGACCTAGACAGTCATATACCGAGACTGCCTCACCAAATTTCCTTCCTTATCCAGGTCATCATCAATTCTAAAACTATTCATCACATCGTCATTGATGAAGGCACTTCTACTTGCATAATGTCTATTGCTTGTTGGAAGGCTATCGGTTCTCCGACTCTGAGCCAGTCTCCTACGACCTTGGAAGCCTTTGATGGGAGAGAGTCTCATCCTTATGGTATACTCCAACGCTTGCCTATTACTCTGGAAGGGAAGACGGTCGAAGTGGAGGTCGAAGTTGTTGATGCCAATTTAACTTACAACCTCCTTTTAGGACGAAGCTGGACATATGCCATGCGAGCTGTGGCTTCATCTCTATTTCATGTTATTCGTTTTCCTCATCAGGGGAAGATCGTCACAGTAGACCAGTTGTCCTTCTTCGCCTCTTCCTCCTCTGATGGCAACGTGCCTTTTGTGGAGCATACCTCCGTTCCATGTGAGAGTGTGGGTGCTGGACTCTTTAAAGATCTTACCCTTATGGGTGTTTTTTCACTCCCACCTCCCAACATCACTCCCATTAATATGATTTCTATTCACTCTGATCCTTGGGTTCTTCCTCCTACTGATCAGATAGAATCCTAGGTTGATGAGATGCCATTGAGTCCTACCAAACTCAACTACATCAAAATTTGTTTCCATATCGGCTCCATCCCCTGAACCTGCTCTGTCTAGCAGAGCTCTCGACTCGTACACTTAATCCCCTTGTATTGGAGATGTCGCTTCTTCAGACCCTTTGAAGGAATTTTTTCCTACTGATGAAGTGATTATTGAGACCATGTCTTTTGAGGAACCTCCTTGGTTTGATCATCACCATTGTTCCTCGTTTCTCCCTGCCCATTGGGAAATGTTTACTTGTCTCGAGTAGTTTGCTCCTTGTCTCCCGTCCCAACCCCTTCAGACACCCATCCAAATTCATCAAGTGTCTTCTGAAGGGAATATGGGGAACATTACATAGACTCAACCAATTGATATCTCTTTCAAACCAGGGATTGTCGAGCACATCCATGTTGGAGTATCTTGTACTCCGAAAGAGATTCAACTTTATACTGATCCTTTTCGTGACTTTCGTGATGTGTTCTCTTGGTCTTACGAAGAGATGCCCGGCATCAATCCTAGCATCGTGGTGCATGAGATACCTACATATCCAGGTGCCAAACCTGTTCGATAGTGTCTACGCCCCATGCACCCCCGAAAGGCTGCAGCTATTAAAGTAGAAGTTGAAAAGCTTCTTAAGGTTGGCTTCATTTACCCCATCCCACTCACAGATTGGGTTTCTAACATTGTCCCTGTGACTAAAAAATAGGGCACTATTAGGGTATGTGTTGATTATCGTGATATTAATCATGCCTATCCCAAAGATAACTACCCTACACCCTTCATTGACTAGCTCATTGATGAGTGTGCTGGAAGTGAGATATATTCATTCATGGATGGCTTTTCTGGTTATAACTAGATTAATATCTCGCCTGCGGATCAACACAAGACCGCCTTTATCTGTCTGTGGGGCACTTTTGCTTATAAAAAGCTCCCCTTTGGTTTAAAAAATTCTGGTGCCACCTTCCAACGCACAATGTCTTATGCATTTCATGATATTTGACACATTGTGCAGCCTTACCTGGATGACCTTCCAGCTCATTCAGCGAAGCGCCAGGACCATCCAACCCACCTTCGCGAAATTTTTCTCCGCTTTCGACACTATCGTATCCAGCTTAATCTGCATAAGTGTGTCTTTTGCGTTGAGTCAGGCAGACTTCTCGGGTTCATCGTCTCCCGAGAGGGTATCCGTCTCAATCCCCTTAAAGTCGAAGCCATCCTGAATCTCCCTCCCCCTGCTTCTTTGCAGCAATTGCAAAGTTTGCAGGGTAAAGCGAATTTTTTATGATGATTTATTCCGAATTATGCTGAAGTGGCCAAAGGCTATACGCAGTTATTAAAGCAGGACACCCCTTTTCTTTGGGATGCTGCTGCACAAGAGTCATTCGAGCACCTCAAGGCCCTCCTTGTTTCTGCTCTGTTGTTGCATCCCCTTGACTATCACCATGACTACACTCTTTATTTAGCCACTGTCGATACCACTATTGGCATGGTTCTAGTTCAAGATGATGATGTTGGTACTGAACATGTCATTTACTATCTCAGCTGCAATTTACTAGATACGGAAACTTGATACACCTACGTCGAGAAGTTGGCTTTGGCTGCCATTTGCGTCGTCCAACATTTCCACCACTATATATTATTGCGTACCACAACGGTGATTTCTGATTGCAACCCAATGACGTACATTTTGTCACGTCAGTTACTGGGGGACAAATACTTAAAGTGGATTGTCATCCTTCAAGAGTTCGACTTGGAGTTCACCACCGCCAAGTCTAAGAAGTCCCTCGTCTTTGCTGAGTTGCTTTGCTCTCTACCCTTTGTTACCGCACCCTCTTGGTTAGAGGACCATATTCCGGATGAAACTTTGTTCTTGATTAGTACCCTCAATCCTTGTTACGGGGATATTATTGTCTATCTCCAGACATCCTCTTTTCATCCCAATTTGTCCAAGGATGCTCGGCGATAGATTCACCATCATTCTCAACCTTATCGCATTATTGGGGACACCCTGTACCGTCTCGGCGCCAACTCTGTTCTCCATCGATGCTTAACATTCAAGGAAGCCGAACAAGTTCTAAATGACTACCATTCTGGCGCCTGTGGTGGTCATATGTCTGGGTATGCTACTGCTCAGAAGATCCTCCGTGCTAGTTATTTTTGGCCTTCTATCTTCAAGGATTGCATTCTTGCTATCCGCTCTTGTCATGAGTGCCAAATCTACCAATGGAAGATGCACGTGCCTCCCGCTCCATTGCACCCTGTCGTTACCGTTGGCCCTTTTGCCAAATGGGGCATTGATTATATGACCTGTAACCCTCGCTCAGCTGGGGGGCATGGGTATATCATTGTTGCCATTGATTATTTCACAAAATGGGTCGAGGCGATGCCTACACTATCCGAAGACGGTCACACAGCGATGCAATTTTTATTTAATCATGTCATTTCACGGTTCGAGGTCCCTCAGGCTATCGTCACTGATCATGGAAAACATTTCCTTAATCATACGATGACTGAGTTAACAACCCAGCTAGGCTTGCGGCATGATAGTTTGACACCGTACTATCCTCAGGCCAATGGCCAAGTGGAAGCCGTCAACAAAGTTTTAGTCACGATGCTTCAACACACCATCGGCATGCACAAGTCCAACTGGCATTTGATGTTGTTCTCCGCCTTATGGGCCTACTGAACTTCAGTGAAGGATGCCACCAGGTTCACCCCATTCCAATTGGTTTTCGGTTTGAAGGCTACCCTTCCGATTGAGTGTGAGATCCCTTCTTTGAAATTAGCCATCGAATTACTCCCCAACACTACTCTGGGAGAACAATGTCTTCTCTACCTAGAGTGGCTAGACGAGGCCCGTCGACTAGCCTCTCTAGCCATTGAAGCACAGAAGAAGAGAGTAAAAACTCACTTCAATCGTACTATCCATCCTCATTCTTTTGTTGAAGGAGATTTAGCCCTGCTTTATGATCAATAAAATCATAAGCTGGGGGCAGGAAAATTCGAGCCTATGTGGCATGGGCCTTATATTGTAAAATGAGTTTTGCAAAAAGGGACCTATGAGGTGATTGATTATGAAGGGAACCCTCTAGATAAGCCCTAAAATGGGCTTTATCTAAAAAAATATTATGCATGAACCCCATGCATCTGATTTGTACATACGTGTGTTATCAACAGGTGTGTTTTGTGTGTTTTCATGTCTGGCTTGGTGTGTAGGTGTAATTGCTGCTCATTGTGTCTTTTTGCTTCTTATGCATATGTCTGATACACCTTATGTTGGTTTCACTAATGGTGCTTGCTGCATTACCTGGAATCTTTCTTTTGTGGCATGGGTGATCTACGATCCTCACGGTGAGTTAGTAGACCTTCAAGGTATTTTTATGGGTTGCACCACAAAAAATGTCGCTGAATATAGTGTTGTTATTGAATTACTAACTGAGGCTATCAACCTCGGTATTCGTACATTGGTTGTGAATATGGATTCTCAGCTTGTTGTCCACCAGCTTAATGGGTGTTATTCCGTCAGAGATCATCGGATTTTAAGGTTGTATTTATGTGTTAAATTGTTAGAAAGAAATTTTGATTTTATTACATATCAACACATTCCAAGAAGATTAAACACATTAACTGATGCATTAGCAAACCATGTATTAGATAGACATTTACGCAACATGTAATTAAAACAGCATATAGAAGCATTCAAAACACAATAATGAACCATAGGAATATATATATATATATATATATATATATATATATATATATATATATATATATATATATATATATATATATATATATATATATATATATATATATATATATATATATATATATATATATATATATATATATCTTGTGTGGCGCACCGAGGCAGTCAAAAAATAAGTGTATATGTCCAAATAGAGTATGTGCTCTCCGTACATCTGAGACACATGTCTCTCAAAAAATCAGTAGGAAATAAAACATAGGTGTCTACTGTAGTGGGTTATGCTCCTTGTAGCACACCACTGCTCATGCAACTCGCCTCAAAAGTTGGTGCACCCTAGGTATCAAACCTACTATATGTATCTGGTACTCTATGGGGACCTCCTCGATTTCCCTGTAATCAGGGATCCCCTCCGTCAGGCCCTCAAGATTGTGGGCCACTGTCTCCACTGAATTTCCAGCTGGGGGGACCAAGGCTAGCTCTCTAACGCCCTGTGGATCCCTCTGTGCCTCTAGAGCTAGTCCCACAGGCCCCTCTGGTCCCACATCTGCAAGTACCATAGAGTACATCATTAGGACATATGCATGAAAAAATCTAAAAAACATCATAAAAGAAAAAATACAAAATAGTGTGATCAAGTGTTTTACCACCATCATCCCACTGCTCGCCAGCGGGTAGCTGCATGTTAGGGTCTCCACAAAAGTCCATACCAGCATATGGCCAGTCCTCGACAAAGATCATCTAGTGATCCAACCACTCATGGAATAGTGTCCCCCATGACACTAGTCATCTGCCACCCCCTCGTGGCATAACATGCGCCCACCGTGTGATCTTGGTCTCTCATGGTCTGGGCCTATCCAAGTCCATATCCTGCAACTGAAGCATCAGCACCCGCTCCAGCATGAGTGGGATCAAGATAGACCCGTAGCCAAATTGCTTCACCTCCCCGCGACGACATTTGGTGAGTTGTCTCTTCATGTTGATCGTCACCGCTTCCGCCCAGTTGTACATGGTCGAGTTGAGGCACTCAAGAGCCAATCGGAGTTGGGTCTTTGTTGCCTCGTGTTGGGCTTGGGAGCCCACTACCCTCGTCACCATAAATAAAACTACACGAAGAACCAAGTTTTCCACCGTGGGAATTGCTACCTTCCTGCTATTTGATTTGCGTGCCCGTGGGCACACTTGTGCTATCAGCATGTCCAGTGATTCGCCCCCAGTTTGTTGGCCCTCTAGAATCGGCCTCTCACCATGACGGGACAATCCGATCAGGAAATATATGTCCATAGCATCAAACTCAATGTCTCTGCCACGGATAATGAATTTTCCATCTGTTGGGTTCCAAGCACGAATTAGCAACTCTAACAAATCGGGTTGAGCCCGAAGATGTGGAGTGAGAAAAAATTTCAGTAGCTCACAAGCCCATAAAGCATTTCGGCACCCAGCATCATTGAATGCTTCCTCATCATTGACATCGTGAGTTCATTCCTACCAAACAAATGCCATGTTGCCTTGCATTACAATAAAAATGAATTAGAGCTCCTTTCATAAATTTAAATTCATAATTTACACAAAAATTCAACTTCATACTGTCGTTGCGGCTGTTTTCAAAACAACGGCGACGACACTGAGTCAATAGTTCATTTTTCCTGCAATTGTCGCAAGAGTACATCATTTTCTTGTGACGGTCATGGAGGTGGTACATGTAATCACACTTGGTCGTTGTAGACCTGAGCGGCTTTTCCGTGACGACGGAGAGGCGGACTCAGATTTGAAAATCTGCCTAAACCCACCTACCTAACACTAAATTACATGAAAAAACTACTAAAATGCAGTGCAAGGAGAAATGTACTTACTTGGCAAAGGTTTCAGGACGAACCGTGGATGGATGAGGCCGGAATCAGCTTGAGAAATTTGCTCAGGTTGGTGCTCCAAGTGCTCAAAGGTAAAATGTGCAATGCAAATGGTAAAAACAAATGAATTACCCCACCCCTTTTATAGTAATTTTTTGAAAAATTAAAAAATCATACTTTAGGATGTGGGTTTTCTCATTTTTTATTGTTAATTAGGGTTTTTTGGTTTTTAACTGTATTTCCACATATATTAATCATTTATGTTGAATGGGTTTTACGTTTGACGTGTTTTGTGCAGAACTACAGGTGGCGAGGTTATGTCGTACTTTGTATGCACTTGATCCGTAAAGTCTTCTTTAATGCTCTTTTCCGACTTAAAAGATGAAAAGATAGCCGAGTTATTCCTTTTGACTCGTTAAACGAAATAAGAGGCAATCTACTTTAAGCTCTTTTCCGACCGTATAAACGCGAAAAGATTGCCGGGATTTTGTCATTTTGGGTTCGTTATTGGTTATGAAACGACGTGGCTTTGATTGCTCTTCTACTCTTTTGGATCGAGGTCACTAATCACAAAAAGTACTCCTTGATCATAATAGTCAAGTGGTTCCCTCAAGTATTGTTTTATACTTTTTCGGGCTTGAGATACACAAATCTATGAAAAAGGACCCCCTGGAGTTTTCTTTTTCGTGTCTTTTTCAAACTCTCTAAACATGAAAAAGACTCTGAGTTTGACCTATGTTGGACTCGTTAAACCCTGAAGACATTGGACTCGTCACCATGATGGGACTCGAGCTTCTCCTCCCTAGGGCTCATTAAACTATTACTAGGTTGGTTTCGGCCAAAGGTCAAACTTATATTACAAGCATATGCTATCCCCTTCAAGCTTGTTTTCAAAAATAATTGGGGTACTCGCCAGTAATGGTGGGGGAAAATTTGGAAATTGTCATTGATTACCTATGGCAGCTAGTCACTCTTGAACATTGACACTTTTGCTTCTTGTCGGGTTGGGATATCCATACATCGTCTTTTGGCATTCCAGGGTTTTGGGTCTCCATTTAGCCTCATTCCATATAATCTACGTTGTCTCCATTAAGCCTCTGATCCCTTGGTACCTGAATGTTGCCACCCTCTGGAGTCGTGTCGCCGACATGTTTAAGAGTATAATCCTTCTACAGTTCACATCCTTACCTCCTCCTCTGATACTCTGTTTCACCATCTACCACTTGTTCCCTATCTCATGTCATTGATGGGGGAAACATTATGGCCCTCCTGCGATGAATCGTCTCTTGTTGACATCAACTCATTATCCAGGAGATTGATCTAGAGATCCCCTTTGGTACCTTGGAGCTTGCATGCCTCAATGGCAAGTTATTCGCGCCTGATGGTTGACTTTCATCATTGGTCATTGATTGGGTGATTCCACGAGTGTTCCACTCCAGCTCATTCTTCACACTTCGTGGATTGTACTGGATAGTACCTTGAGAACCATTGGCATTATTGGTGGTTTCTCTCACACTTGTTAATGGTTTTCATCATTGGCTGGTAATCAAGCGACTTTTTATCATGCTCGACTTCAACACATCTATTCACATGTTAGAATTTGTACTATGATCAGTTGGGTTTCAAGACCCCAAACTCAGATTACACATGTTTGGGTTGCGTGTATTGGTTCGTGATCACATGACTTATTGATGGATGGCTGTGACCATACCTGAGTCTTCATGGATGGCTGCAACCATACCTTTATCATTATCATGGTCTTACTAGCTAGACGGCTGCATCCATACCATAGACCTAGTTCGTATGTCTTTTGGATGGCTGCGCCCATGCCTAGACTACATGTATTTCACTATCAGATATATCAGTTGTACTTGCGCCTGGGGTCAGACGTGAATATCATACCAAAGAAAACTTGGGGATGGATGGGGAGACCCGCACTACAGTGGTCTCCGATTCAGCTAAGGATGGTGAATCATTAGAAGATCATCCCATTGGGGTGGTTGCAAGGGGTGACTGTAGATATTGAAGGCATGAGCACGCTAGTTGACTTTGAAGTAATAGAAATTGTGGATGATAGCAACCCCTACCCTACACTCCTTGGAATTGATTGGGCTACTGATATGAATGGGTAATCAACCTAAAGAAGAAAAAGATGATATTTGAGAAGAAATCACTCTGCGTAATAGTAACCCCAGATCCTGCTGAAGGATCGCGCTATACTGAACCAGTACGCTATTATGAGAGTGATGATGATCTGGACTGTATCTATAAGATAACAGCGCGAGACCAAGATTGGGTGAATCCAACAGTGAATGGATGAATTACATGGGATCGTGAGAGTTCCTGCACCTCAGACTCTGATGAAGAATTAGAGCACTGGAAGAATCAGTTACATGAAGTAACCACACTGAGCTGTAACATGATGACTTGGTCACTGCAATGTGTGTCATCAGAGGTAAGAAATCTTCTCACTTATGATGGCCTGTTTGATGTAGATATATATTTTAATGCATTTGAGAGGGAGGTACCGAAAAAGTAGTGCTTCCAAGCTTTGCACTGGGCACTGCATGCTACACCCTCAAGGTGGTGGGGTATGCACAAGGGTAGCTTTGATGATTGGCATGACTGTAGGAGGATGATGAGAACACGCTTTGGGAAGCCAAAGGTATGACTGATAGACAAATATGATGGGCAGGATGATCCACGCATGCACTTGGCCAAATGGGCTCAAGCTTATGGAGAGAAGCCCCAACTTGAATGGGTGCACTTGTTTTGTCACACCCTCGATGTCATCCCAATGAACTGATACTTAGAAATGGAGCTCCTCCATGGTACAAGTGAATGGGATATTCTACGCGAGGGATTCATAATGACATTTAGCTTTGAAGATGGGTTTGATTGTATCAACGAGGCACTACAAGAAGTGAAAGAAGCAATCTTTAGGATACTGCAGGATCCTTTGGACCTGATTCAGCTTGATTGGGCTACTTAGTTGAGTCACGTGCTGGAATTCTATAACATAACCGTTGAAGAAGAAGATGAGGATCCGCGAAAGGTTAACATCCTTGAAACTGAAGGTCACCACGAGGTTGAAGGATAGCAGAATGAGAATCCTGATATAATTGCGCCGCTGAAAATGAAACAAGTAAATATTGTATGGAGGCAAATCCCAAATTCGCGAAAATTGGAGATTACTAGGATGACGTGGCGATGGATAAAGTCACTGAATTTCTCTGCAAATACCAAGATTTGTTCCCTACCAAGTTTACAGATTTAAAAGGGATAATCGGGGACTTGGGTGTTATGAAGATCACATTTAAGCCTGACGCGAAGCTGGTTAAGCAAAGACCTTACCATCTTAACCTGAAGTATAAGGAGAAGGTTCGCTTAGAACTAGACAAGATGCTCATGGTAGGCATCATTGAGCCTGTAGAAGAATCTGACTGGGTGAGCCCAATGGTCGTATAGGAAAAGAAGAAGAAGGATTAAATAAGGAAATGCATAGATCTTAGGAAGTTGAATGACGCTTGTGTACATGATCCTTTCCCGACGCCATTCACTAATGAAGTGTTGGACAATGTAGGTGGCCAAAAATCATATTCATTCACTAATGGGTTCTTTGGGTACCATTAGATCAAAATCATGTCGGAAGATAGGAGCAAGACAACCTTCACAACTGAGTGGGGGTGTTTTTAGTACACTGTAATTCCTTTTGGATTGAAGAATGCGTCTGCAATTTTTTTGCGTGTAGTCATTGCGGTGTTCAAGGAATTTATTCATAAGCTCCTAGAAGTGTGCTTTGATGATTGGACTGTCTTTGGGTTGGTGAAACGCCACGTTGCTAGTTTATGCCTGATGCTAGATACTTTTCAAAGTTACCATATCACACTCAATCTAATGAAGTGCCTGTTTTGTGTTCCTTTTGGGACCCTGTTGGGTCATGTGGTTTGTAGGCAGGGGCTGATGGTAGATCCTGCAAAGATCGGGGTGGTACTTAACTTGGAATCACTGAGGAGTGTGAAGAAGTTGCGCACTACCCTAGGAGATACTAGATATTACAGAAAGTTTATTAAGGGCTATGCCTAGATCATTCCACCTATGGAGAAGTTGTTGAAAAAAGATGTCACATTCTGCAAGAACGAGGACTGTAAGAAAAGCTTGGATGTATTGAAGGAAAAGATGGTCATAGCGCCAATTCTAGTCTTCCCAGATTGGAAGAAGGAGTTTCATGTACATGTTGAGACATCATGTATAATGTTGGGAGCAGTACTAACACAGGCTGGTGAAGGAGACTTGGACCATCCTATAGCATTTGCAAGCAGAAGGTTATCCAAGGTGGAGAAGAACTATTCCACCACCGAGTGCAAAGTGTTAGCAATGGTATACTCACTCCAGAAGTTTAGACACTACCTACTGGGTGGCCATTTTAAGATGTATACAGATCATTCCATACTGAAATATCTAGTCTATAAGCCTGTGTTGGGGGGAAATCTGCAGGTGGTTCTTATTGTTCCAGGAGTATGATTTCGAAGTTATTGTGAAGCCTGGACCACTGAACGTGGGACTAGACCATCTGTCGTGCATCAAAACAGGGGAGGAGCCCACTAATTTGGAGGAGGGATTTCCTGACGTGTAGCTCTTTGCAGTGTGCATCACGGATGGTCATTTTGAAGATATCATACATTTCCTAAAGACATGAACTACCTCAGAAGGATGCATCGTCCAACAAAAGAAGGAGTTAGTGGTGCGCGCGGCAAACTTTTTTCTCATTGTTTGGCATTTGTATAAAATGGGGTCTGATGAGATATTGCAACGGTATGTACCAGAGTTTGAAAGGAGTAGTATCCTTGCGAACGTTCATGGGGGCACCATGGGAGGACACTATGAAGGGAGAGTGACTACACAGAGGATTCTACGCATAGGGTTGTGGTGGCCAACCCTCCATTAGGATTCAAAAGCTTACTGCAAAGCGTGTGACGTGTGTCAAAGGAATAGCAGGCCATCATGGAGGGATGAGCTTCCTTTGAATCCATTGATGATGTTACAACCCTTTGAGAAATGGGGGATAGATTTTGTGGGACCCATCTAGCCCCAAGGAAAGACGGGAGCAAGGTACATTATCACTACGATGGAGTATCTGACTCGATGGGTAGAGGCACAACCTGTAAAGGATTGCACAGGCACAACTGATGTGAAGTTCATCTTTGAGTATGTACTGATGCGATTTGGGTGTCCAAAGATTTTGATGAGTGATCGTGGTATGCACTTTTTGAATGAGACTATTTCTAGGAAAATTAGTGTCTTGTTGAATGACTAACCCTCTAGGTTTGGCAGCTACCCTAGAAACAACAGTTTAAAGAAATTCAATGATCTTTCCTATGTGTAACAGATAAGAGAAAGATAGTAGAAAACCAACCTGGAACTTTCGCTTGATCCCTTGTTTGATCTCTCTCTCCTTTGGCAGATCCCGTAACTCCTCCCCGTACTTAACACGCTTGGAGAGTACCTGCACAAGTACAACAACAAAGAACTGTCAAAGCATCATGATCTATTACAACATAAACATTATAGAATTAGATATATAATGAACAAATGAAAGCATTCACAATTACACAATCAATTGGGAAAAATCCTGAAGAACTTTATTAATAATAAGGAGAATTACAACCCAGTTGTCTGATCCAGCACCATCCTCCCAGCATCAATCCTTCTTCACCTCATGAATTAGCAAGAACACACCAACAAGAATACAATGCTCTCTCCTCAATCACAAACTAACAACACTTACTTGCAATTCACAACAATTTAGCCTTCTGATCTCTTGGATTGGAGATCCTTTTATAGATATTTGCAAGGGTGTGAGTCATCTATGGGGTTTGATGAGTGTCACTCCACTTGTTACAATTGGTTCCAAAAGAGAGGGGAATTGGAGATGGTTTCCTAATTCCTTTGGTCATCCTTGGGCTAATTTAGAGAGGCAAGTGGCACAGGAGAAGTTTCTAGAAGATTCCATGAGCAACCAACTAACAAACTGTCCCGGAAACTTGTCCATCCTCACCCATCATACCCTATAGAAGGCCTAAACAATATGCATCGCACTTTGATAGTGTAGCAGTTAGTATGTATCGCACTTTGACAGTGTAGCAGTCAATATGGTTCAGTTTAGGCACTTTTTGGATGATTTCTAAGATGGAACACTCGGGGAATGATGTATTCAGATGACTTAGTTCCTTTATGGTATGAAAAAACCCTTTTTAGGGGTTGATGAGCCCTAATACATTGACATATGAGTTTGGAGTTGATGTGCCCAAATATGTCTATAACAGTTGCCCCCTAAGGCATGAGGTCGTTGTTTCTGGGAAAACTAATGTCTTTTCAATCTACTAGTCCCACTAAGATGGGTAGCTATCTTAGAAACAAACAATCAAAGAAATTTGTGATTTCCTTTATGCATGACAGATAAGAGAGAAGCAAAGGGGACCAACCTGGATCTTCTGCTTAGCTCCTTGCTTGATTTCTCTCTCCCTTGATAGAGCTTGCCACTCCTCTCCTACTTGTCCCGCTTCAGAGAATACTTGTAGAGTCAAAGTAACAAAACACCATCAAAGCATCTCAATCTATAATATCATAAACAATGCTGAATAAAAAATACATTGACCATACAATTGCATTCACAAATAACAAGATTCACAAATACATGATTATATGGAGGAAAACTCAAAGAAATTTATTAATAGTAGAAGAGAGGATTGCAACCCAGCTGTCTGATCCAACATCATCCTCCCAACATCAAATCCCTCCTCACCTCATGAAAAGCAAGATCACCCAACAATACAATGTCTCTTCTCAAAGATAAGCCAACAACACTTCCTTACAAATTACAAAATTCTAGCCCCCAGATCTCTCAGATGAGGGATCCATTTATAGATGTCTTGCAAGGGTGTGAGTCAACTCTAGGTTTTTTATTAGTGTCATTCCGCTGATAGTTCTTGGTTCCACTTGGAGATTTCATTGATCTCTTACTCATCCCTGGGCAAATTCAGAGAGGCAAGTGTCATAGGAGAAGTTTCTGGAAGATTCCATGAGCTTCTACTTAGCAAACTGTCTCTGCCATTTGTCCATTCTCACTCATCGCACCCTACAGAAGGCCTTTTCAGTATGCATCGCACCTGGCTAGTGTAGCAGGTAGTATGCATCGCACCTGGCTAGTGTAGCAGGTAGTATGCATCGCACCTTGACCATGGAACAGTCAGTATGGTCCAGTTTTGGCCAGTTCTGAGTGGTTTTTCAAGTGGAAATTCTAGGAAATGATGTAATCAGTTGACTATGACCCTTTAGGGTATGAAACAACACTTTTAGGGGTTAAAGAGCCCTTGGTTTATGGACATATGAGTTTGGGGTTGCAATTCCCAAATATGTCTATAATAGTTGCCCCCTAAAGCATTAGGTCGTAAATATTTTGATTTTGGGTGAAATGCTTTATCATGAGGATTTGAGGTATTCTAACTGGAAGGTGACCTGTATAAGATACAATACAATACATCATCATCATATTATTTTCATGATCTAGCTGAGGTAGGCATTCCTATGCTCAACTTTATAAATTCATTTTCATGTACATAGGACAAACAATCATATGTTGTTGCATACTGGTGATTCTTAGCGTGAAGAGTCATATTCCCTAGCTTAGATGACTATCTGTGCAGCTTCTGTGTACAATTGATGTCTTTATTTTCCTAAATATATCACAGCCTGAATGGATGAAACTAGATCTGGTATCTTCAAACTCATTCAATCTTCACCCGATGTACAAGTCGATCCATGTGAAAAGATGTTCTGAAGTCGAACATGGAAAGACATCGCCTGATCACTAGCCAATAATGTAAGCTGTTAAGAGGCATGAAAGGAATCACCGATAATGATAATGGCCCTCAAGGTACTACAGTACAATTCACATGGTGTGAATATATGATTTGATGTCGAACACCAAACCAAATCTTTCGGTTGAAGGCCATTGATGTAAACCTATCACCGGAAGTGAGAAACTTGCCATTGAGGCATGCAAGCTCCAAAGCACTGAAAGGGTTGTTTCTAAGTCAACTTCTTGGATAATGAGATGATGTCAACAAGAAGTGACTTGCCGTAGGAGGGCCTTAAAGTATCCCACATCTATGACATGAAACCGAACAAATGATTTTCTATAGATGAAAATGATATGGTGATACAAGGTTCAGGAGTGGCGGTCATGAAAAATGAAGGGTGAAGGTATTGCAGTGGATGAGGCATTTGCTGGATGGTGAATTCTCTTAATGACTTCTCTTGAACATGTTCGTGACACTGAGATGGATTGGTAGCGTTAACCCCAAAATATGTATGTTACGGAGGACCAATGGTGATATGACTGGTGAACGAAATAACCCAACTCAACTCAATCATGGTGATGGAGTGAAAGTGTCATGTTCAAGAGCAACCTGCTACCATTAAAATTCTTTAAGTTTTCTTCCCTTTTTCCCCAGTGATTGCTGACCAGTACCTCTTTATTTTTGTCAAGCATGAGGATGATAACATATGCTTGTTCTATAATTTGCCCTTCAGGAAAACCTGTCACTATATTTTAGCGAGCCTAGCGACAGTGAAACTCGTTCTTGTCTGGATGGACAAGTTTGTCACTATAGTTTTAACGAGTTTAATGACAAAGATAACTCAATCCTTTTCATTTTTATAGAGTTTAAAAAGGGACAAAAAGGAAACTCCAGTAATCCTTTTTCGTAGCATAATCCCTTAAGTCCAAAAAAGTATAAAATAATACGAAAGGGATGACTTTTCAATCGCTTTAGTGAGACGAAAAAGACAAGTGCTCAACATTTTTGTTTGATAATCCCTCAGGTCCAAAAAGATTAAAATATATAGGAGGGATGGCGCTTCCCCTTACTTTAACGAGCTGGAAAGGCCAATAGCTCGACAATCTTTTTATATTTAACAAGTCTAAAAAGAGTTTAAAAGAGACTCATTTTTGAGGAATGAGTGGTGTTTTTGGGTAGCAACTGGTTCCAGGTAAGTTTGGAACTTCTCAAAACATGGCAGTGTGAAGAGGGTGGCTAACAAGACCACTCATCACAGTTGTTCCTCAAAAGGGTAAACAATCAAGTGGAAGTGTATGATCGGCCAAAAGAATGGAGGTGACAGTAGGAACACAACCAAGGTTCAAAAGGTTGATAGCAGGGCAATCACAAAGGTTATTTACCAAAGGTGGATTCATTTTTTAATGAGCTTGAACTGGGAGGAAGTATTGTCATAGGTGGGTTTATTTTTAACAAGCTTTAACCTTGCAGAAACATTGCTCATAGGCGGGTTTATTTTTTAATGAGCTTGAACCTTGTGGAAACATTGCTCATTGGCAGGTTTATTTTTTAACGAGCTTGAACCTTGCAGAAACATTGCTCATACCAGTCATTTAAAGATGTATCTCGTTGGTAGGTTTATTTTTTAGCAAGCTTGAACTCTATGATAACATATGCTCATTGCCTTTTTATGTAAGCTAGAAACGACCAAACAACAAAGCTAACTATACTAAAGCTAAGGAACTACTGAGGTTAGGTAGGATGGTTTTGTCCTCTATCACGGAAAAAACCTTCCTCTGATCCGTCTGGTGTGTAGACGTTTCCGGACCAACTACCTAACCTAAGAAGTTAAAACTAAAAGGCTAAAAAGCTAAAAATTCTAAAAGCGAAAAAAAGAAATTGGTCGTTTTTCACTTGCATACAAAGGTTTGCATGCCCCCTAGGTATTAAGAAAAGGAGAGTTTCAGGTCACCTTATGGAAGTCCTTATGATTAGGCAAGATTATTTCTGTCAGTGGTTAGACCAAAACACTTCCTTGGCTTTGTCCATCGAAATAGACAAAGATGAATGGTGTGGGCTTCCAATCACATAACCTATCGGGAAACCTATCTTTTCAGCTGGGTTCGCCTGCCGAAGCAGACCAGGGTGCATGCCCCTTAAGCTTTGTTACATTCACTGAACTACCCACAGTAATTAGGTGGATGAAATGAAGGTCGAAGAGACATTCTTGATGCAAAGAGACCATTTAGGGATGATGTTTGACTTGTAGCTGTGTTTGAACCCAGAAATGAAAGCTGGTCGATAAGCTGTACCATTTGGTCTTCATGGAGGAAACACATCACTTGAAAGAGTGTGAAAACAATAGCTTCCATGCTATAAACATAGTCATGCCCAAGGAGTAGATTGTAATCTAATGGCCCTTGGACTACCATCACGTTCAAGTGAATGGTTTTCCTTTTCAAAGTTATCGGCAACTTTGGAAGGATCCCTAACAGTCGACTGGTTCCTTTGTTAAAGCCTGACAAGTTTTGTGTCTCAGGCAGAAGCAATGGTGAACCAAGCACTTTCCAAGTAGTTGAGGAAAGGATACTCACTAAAGCCCCTTCATCTATGATAGTGCCAGACACGATCATTTTGTAAACTTGTACTATGATCCGGAATGGTACATTAGATGGTAGGCAGGGTCTTGCTAGTTGATTCCAATCAAAGGAAACAACTAGATTGCTCGGAGGAGGTATAAGATAAACGGCGGGATGATCCTCATGAACTGGGGGGGATTTCCTCCTGTTGTAAAGGAATGGGTGGATTGCCACCAAGTTCATCAGACTCTGTATTGACAAAAAGAATTTTAACGGTGTCGTTCTCATTCTCTTTGGAAATTTTATCATCTGAAGGTGGACTTTCTGAAGGCAATACTGGGTCAACTGCCATCTCGACTTGTCAAATTTGGTCTGGCATGAAATCAAAAGGTTCACTTTCAATGATAGGAATTTCGACCAATAATTGAGTTATGCCAATCAGGTTTTCAACTAGCGACGGACTTGGTGAGAGTTTCTTGTATCCTGGTGGAAGTTGCTACAGTGAAGTAGGACGGTTACCCAAGACACTTTTGGCTTTGTCCAAAAAAGGACAATGGTGAAGAGCATGATTATCTTCACATAACCTACATGGAAATCTAACCTTTCCTTTCTGTCCATTGACTTCATTTTCACTAGTTGATGGTGTGCTGTCAACCTGATTGCCAGAGGTTGATGACATCAGATGGTGCAAATGGGGAGACCATTCTCTCAAGATCTGCAGAATGCAAGGACAATCTCGATGAAGGTGGTCTCCCTTGCAAATTATGCATGGAGATCTGCATTTGGAAAGTTTGGTGTGTGGATTTTCACCGGATGATGCATGGTTGCCCCCTTGCTTCTTTGACTTCTTCTTCTTCTTTTCCTTCCCTTTCTTCTTCTTCTCAGCTACTTGGTTTTTAGTATCACTAGTTTCACCAAGCGAAGAGGAAGAAGGGGAGGGAGAAACAAGCGAAGTGGAAGGTGAAGGGACAACTTTAGTATCATCTGGTTGCTGATTCGATTGCTAAGGAATCACGGTATTTTGAATGACAGAGGTTGAGAATAGCCATACTGGCAGGCCAATTGTGATTCCTAGAAGGGACAATGTAGCCATATACAGAGCACCAATATCTCCCCAAGAAGAGAAAGGACTAGGATTCCCCCCAAGAGGGGTTCCTTGATTGGTGGACTCCATTATCTCAACCTAAGATCAACAAAGGAATAGGGATGTTATTCCGATTTAAATAAATTTTAATGACGCTTTGACACAACTTTTCTTTTTCAATTTTTAAGAGTCAAGAAAAAGCTAAAGATGACTCTAGTCGCCTTCGATTTTTAATGAGCTTGAAGTGACAAGTGCTCAAATGGACCTTTTCTTTTAAGGAGTCGAAAAGGAATGAAAGTGACTACTCTGGAAATCTAGACAGAGGGATTACCAAACCAATCGCAAAACTACAAAATACACCTTGGTGATAAGTTAAAGAGAAATTACCAATGACTTATGTACGGCAGTCAATCTTTCTGAATGCTGTGTTCAGTGCATTGTCATCGATAGGGCGGTAGACACGGCTTCCTATGGATAAAGGATATCAGCCTATTGTGGTCTCCTAATATATACTCGATGGTACGGGGAGCGTAAGTCCGTACTAGCACTTGTCGTATCAAAGAGGAGGAATCACCCAACCTTCGATGAAAACGATAGTTACCAGGTTTTACGATGCTGGAACACGTCTCTAGCCTAGACTTCTAAATGTGTTGCATTAGGTTCCAAACCATTTTTATGTTCATTGAGATTTATTTTAAAGTTGATCTTGCTTAGAAGTTTTTCTTTCAAGGTTCACTGCGTGATGTAGATGTAAAATTCCTAAATATGCAATCTAAAATGATAAATAGTTGTTTATTTTCTTTTAGCAATGAAAATCCTAGCTACTAAGGAAAGAAGATTATGATTCTTTCAACAGAGAGAAAAGAGCACACACTAAATGCACTTTTCCTAAATCATTTTCACACATAGTCTAAATGAAAATGCACATGCATGTATTTGTTTTTCGTTTCCTTAATGTGAGAATTCCAAAAAGGAAAACTAAGTATAGATCTAAACTATTTTTCTTCAAAGCAACATTTCAACAATTTCTTTTCAAAAAAACAAAAGGAAGACTGAAATGACACTTCTTGATTTCGAATAGAAAACTGCTTTTGACACTTCAAATATTGACAATTCAAATCAAATACAATGACAAAAGTACAATCGACTATCTAGAGGAGGAAGACTTTATGACACTCTTCTTTTTGACTCAAAATGACAGTTACGACACTTTTGCATAAAAAACGACAGTTCGATTAAGCTACTTTTGACAAAGAAGGATTGTAAATGATTGACAAATACATAAAAACATTTACAAATCCTAATCAATGGAGGCTGAAATATGTAAAGGAAATAGGCTTCAGCAATGAGATACTGATCATGAGCAACAAAACTACTGAATAGAGCTGAAAACAAGGAGGAAAAAACCAAATTCCAAAGAGAGAAACAGTATCACTCAGTCATCACACCTGTCCTTTAGGGAAATAGGGATGCATCTCACTTGCAACACATGGGAAGTGCGATGCATACAAGCTTCTAGTTATAGACAGTGCGATGGGCTAGGGAGCGAAACTGAGTTGGGGTTTTGCTCAAAATTTGTAGCTAAGTTCAGTGATTTAGGTTGAGCTATGATGGACAGTAAAAGAAAAGTACAAGCAAAGTACAGGGGTATGATCTTAAGAGGTTTTTGAGTTACCACAATGGCGCTTAGAATGCTTGTAAGTCAGATGTTCAGTTCATAAACCAACACGAAGATTGATTGAAGCAGCATTCATCTACTTTGCAATTTCATAACAAAGGCGGTTCAAAGGCTATCTGGCTAACTTCAGGCTCCGTCTGTAGTTTATAAAGCAAACAATGACAAAAAACAAACTATTCGCTTCCCAGTGGAGTCGCCATTTTTTTGGGAAAACTAGTGTCTTTTCAATCTGCTATTCCCACTAAGATGGGTAGCTATCTTAGAAACAAACAATCAAAGAAATTTGCAATTTCCTTTATGTGTGACAGATAAGAGAGAAGCAATGGGGACCAACTTGGATCTTCCGCTTGGCTCCTTGCTTGATTTCTCTCTCCCTTGATAGAGCTTGCCACTCCTCTCCTACTTGTCCTGTTTCAGAGAATACCTGTAGAGTCAAAGTAACAAAACACCATAAAAGCATCTCGATCTATAATATCATAAACAATGCAGAATCATAAATACATTGACCATACAATTTCATTCACAAATAACAAGATTCACAAATACATGATTATATGGAGGAAAACTCAAAGAACTTTATTAATAGTAGAAGAGAGGATTACAACCTAGCTGTCTAATCCAGCATCATCCTCCCAGCATCAAAGCCCTCTTCACCTCATGAAAAGCAAGATCACCCAACAATACAATGTCTCTTCTCACAGATAAACCAATAGCACTTCCTTACAAATTACAAAATTCCAGCCCCCAGATCTCTCAGATGAGGGATCCATTTATAGATGTCTTGCAAGGGTGTGAGTCAGCTCTGGGTTTCTGATTAGTGTCATTCCACTGATAGTTCTTGGTTCCACTTGGAGATTTCATTGATCTCTTACTCATCCCTGGGCGAATTCAGAGAGGCAAGTGTCATAGGAGAAGTTTCTGGAAGATTCCATGAGCTTCCGCTTAGCAAAATGTCTTTGCCATTTGTCCATTCTTGATCATCGCACCCTACAGAAGTCCTTTTCAATATGCATTGCACCTGGCTAGTGTAGCAGGTAGTATGCATCGCACCTTGACCATGGAGCAGTTAGTATGGTCTAGTTTTGGCCAGTTCTGAGTGCTTTTTTAGGTGGAACTTTTGGGAAATGATGTAATGAGTTGACCATGATCCTTTAGGGTATGAAACAACACTTTTAGGGCTTAAAGAGCCCTTGGTTTATAGACATATGAATTTGGGGTTGCAGTGCCCAAATATGTCTATAACAGTCATAAATGTTCATGTCGGGTGAAATGCTTTATCATGAGGATCCGAAGTTTCGAACTGGAAGGTGACCTGCATCAATTTACAATACAATACATGATAATATACGATTTTTCATGAACTAGCTAAAGGAGGCATTCCCATGCTCATCTTTATAAATTTTGTTTCATGTACATGGATCAGATAGTCGTCTGCAGATACAGACTCATGATTCTACAGATATAGAGTTTGCAATCCATGATTAGGATGACCATCTATGTAAAACCTTTGTACATTTGATGTTTTTATATCCTTGAATGTATTGCAGCCCAAATGGATGAAATTAGATCCAGGGTTTTCAAACTCGTTCAATCTTCGCTCGATGTAAAAGCCAATCCATGTGAAGAGATGTTCTGAGGTCAAACATGGAAAGACATCACCTGATTACCAGCCAATGATGTGAGTTGTTAACAGACATGAGAGGAATCATTGATGATGATAATGATCCTCAAGGTACTACAGTACATTTTACATAGTGTGAATACATGATTTGATGTTGAACAACACACAAAATCTTTCGGTCTGTTAGATCCTAGATTTGCCTAAGGCTGAAAAGACAAGGTTCTAGATCCACATCAAACCACGCTCAGCCTCGTAGCTAGCCCTACGAGGACAGGAGAGGGCTCTCACCAGGTCAATCTTAGTGAAAGATAATTTATGGGGCTTGAGATGACTGATTTAACAACTGATCTTAGGCTAGGTATGAAAGTGCAAAGTTTTGATTTGAGTTTTTGGGGGTTTTGTTGGAAAAAAGGGACAAACAAATTTTCGGTATGGGATTGAGGCCAGATTTTTGTAGAGTTCAGGTAGGGGCAAGATAGGCAGTAGTTTTGATGCTTTGGATTGAATGAATGGGTGGATCAGACTGGTGAGGAGCCAAGGAGGGCAAGAGGGTCTCAAGGGTCCTCCTCGAACAGATGAAAACATGATGAATTAAACAAAATATCCAGGCAGAGCATAGGAGTCCAATGAATTCTACCTTAATCACTCATTTGTTTAATTGCAAAAGACAAGAGAAGGGAAAATGATACACATAAACATCAGTGAACTTAAAAATACATAGAGAAACACACCATCAAAACATAGAGCCACATGGATCCCAACAAGTGCTGCAAAACCCTGGTCTTTCATTTGCCAAAATTGCAGAAATGAAATGTACAATAGGGTTCCAAGCAATCCCAAGTATCCAACCATGAAAATGACTTAGAAATTACATAATATAGACAAGCCAAACCCATTCCCTTGCCTCTAGTGATCGAGCTCATCATTATAGGATTTTTTTCAACCATATCTAAATAAGGAACTGAAAAATAGGCAATGAAACAACTTGCCTCTATATGCTAGGAAACTAATTCATTCACTCACTTTTCACTTTTTAGTGAATGAATATTCTAGAACAAGTAAAAATGTGCCAAAATTACATCGTGGTCATGAAATTACATTATTAAAGATCAAGAGTAACATCAAAAATTAAAATTGGTCAAAACTGGGTGAATTCCTGAGCTGTACAGTGAAAAATAGGCAAAAATCCTCTATGTGCCGCGCCTGATTCTCTATGCATCGCGCCACTTTGGAGCTAATTTTGAGGCACTTCACGAAGTCCAAATTGATCCCAAGTGTGCTTGTTGGAAATCCCTGCCTATCGGATTTCCAACTCAAGTGGAATTTCTGAATTTGGATGTCATTTTCCCCTCCAAAACTTCAATCTCCCAAGACTGCTTCCTTTGTGTCAAAATAAGGGAAGTGAGGTCATTTTTTGCGTGTTTTTGACCCCTTGAGAGCTCAAAACCTACCCAAATTTCTTGGCCATGCACAATAAACCATAATTTTTCATGAAAAATCCAAAAATGTAATTTTTTTGAAATTTGGAGCTCCCTAGCAAAAGCGAGCGCTACGTGGCGCGACACATAGGGAGGAAAACCCAGTGTTAAAAATTTCTGTGCATAACACCTTTTTGCAGACCCGTTCTGAGGACCTTACGGGTGTAAACATTGGGCACAGGATAGCTCGTTGGAAAGGTATTTGAGTCTACTTTCCAACCCAACTTGAATTTTTCAATTTGGAGTTCATTTTCCTTATCAAAAGTCAAATATCCCAATATTGGTCAAAATGTGCCAAATGAGGTTGCCTCAGGGCAGAGTGCTGTTGCAGTCAACGTTTGAAGGTGTTCCTCAACTCCAAATTGAGCTCATGATAGCTCATTAGAAATATATTTGTGTCTAGTTATCATTTGAATCATCAAGAAAGTAATTTGGCCAACGAAGTTAGGAGAAAACTTGATTTTTCCAATGTCACTTCAGAGGTGCATCAATTCTCCCGAGGCAACTGTGTCTTTGACATTTCTCTAAAACCATGACACCTGTGTAAAACGTGAAAGAGGTTTTTCTTCTTTGGCATATTTTGGAGAAAAAATCTCTCATTTTTCTCAAATTCATTTTTTCTTGCTCAGAAACATCAGTTGAGTAAAACCTACCTCGATGTGTGGAACAGGGGATTTGTCGAAATGAAGCAAAATGAAGGGGATAGGGAGCTTCTAAATTCTTGAGGAAATTTTGAGAAGTAGGGAGGGATGTCAGGACACAGGGGGAAGTGGAATTTCAAATATTGAGTGAGGGGAAGGGGTCCAAAAAGGCAAAACACAAGCCTAGCCTTGAAAATTGTCAAGTTGTAGCAAGAAACTAGGGTTTGTGCGAAAATGAGGAATTTGGGGGATTTTAGTGTTGGGAAGTGTTAAAAAGGGTACATTATGGATAGGGGAAGGTATATGAATATCAGAATACAAGTTTTACTGGTGATTTGACCATCCAAAATAAATTGCCTTCAAAACCCTAGGAGAGGGAAATGACCTTACCTAGGCGCAATTGAAGCATGAACAAGGCATAAAATAACCTAGTGGAACTTGGCATGATGATGACAACCCTCTGAATGATGGTACATTCTGCCAAATGGTGACATGAAGCTCTTGGGACAACCATTATGGTTTGGGAATTTTATGTATGAGACTAGGGTTTGGTGCATTTAGGATTTTGAGAAAGGGAACTTAGGATAAGGGATTAGTGATTTAAGGGGGTAGTGGAACTTAAGGAATAAGGGAATCAATGAAAAAGGGATAAGGGAGTAAACTTGGTGGAAAAATAGTCATCAAAACCCTAGGCAACAATTTTTTTTTGAGGAACTTAAAATGATAGGGTTCAACTTCTTTAAGCAATCACCATGAAACAAGCATCATGAAGTAGGCACCCAACTTGGATAGAAAATAATAATGGAGGCTCTACCTGACAAATCCGTGCATTTTTGGGCGATTTGAGCGATTTGGGCAAGTTCTAGAAATTTTTGAGCCCTCTGTTTGTATGCGCCGCGTGGCCAACCCAATGCACCGCACCTTCCCAGTGCGCCGCGCCCGTTCAAAAATACACTGCGTGATTTCTCCCACTGCGCCGCGCCTCCCCGGTGCGCTGCGCCTTCTGCCCAGTGCGCCGCGCCGGCAAGTTGCAACGATTTTTTGTCTAATTTCTCACTCTTTCACAAAAATCACTTTGAGATGCCTCCTCTTTGTTCTTGGCATGCAAATGAATGTTTTAAAACTTGGAGACATGCTTTATATATTGGCTTTTCAAATTAATTTTGTCAAAAACACATTTTTGTAATGTTTTGCAGATGACCTTTATTTCAACCTCTGTTTTGGACTTTTTCACTGCTTTTCACTTTGTAATGAGCGAAATGACTTGAGCTTGGCTTGTTTTTGCAGGTTAGGTAGCTTCTTAGGCTAAGGAAAAGAACCAGGGTGCAGGTGAAGAAATTTACAATGAAGAGAAAAAAATTTACATGAGTTTGTACAAATAAAGCTGAATACTCTTTTTTTCCTCAAAACAGAGTTTTGAGGAAAAACACATTTCGAACACTTTTTAAAAAAATTTATTGGCGATAGAACATCCTCATGGCCTGCTAGTGATCATCGGACACTCTGAAGCATTTATTTACAAAACCCTAACGAAACCCTAGACCTACTTGACACTAAAACCCTAAAGACAACTTTTGCAACTTTGATGAAAATATTGTTAAATGAAGAGCCAGCAGGCAGATAACATGAGGGGAATGAGTGACAAGGCCCTTCCATCAGATTATGGCATGCTCCTAGTGGAATGCAGATCGAGTTGAATGAGACACCTAAGAATGAAATGAAATAAGAGAAATGATCTCTGACGGAGGGATGACCAGACCGACTCTAACACGGTCAAAGGCCATTGATGTCAACTTATCGCCGGAAGTGAGAAACTTGCCATTGATGTAAACAATCTTCAAAGCACTGAAACGGTTGTTTCTAAGTCAACTTCTTAGATAATGAGCTAATGTCGACAAGAAGTGACTCGTTGTAGAAGGGCATTGATGTATCCCACATCTACGACACGAAATGAGGCAAATGATTTCTGGAGGTGAAAATGAACTGACAACACAAGGTTCAGGAATGGCAATAATGAAAAATGAAGGTCGGAGGTATTGCCATGTATGAGACATTAACTGGATGACTTCTTAATTGAATGACTTCTCTTGAACATGTCGACAACATTGAGATCAATTGGTAGCATTAACACCAAAATATGGATGGTATGAAAGACCAATGGTATGATGACCGGTGAATGGAATAACCCAACCCAACTCAATCATGGAGATGAAGTGAATGTGTCATGTTCAAGAGTGACTTGCTACCATAAATTCTTCAAGATTTTTCCCCTTTTTCCCCAGTCATTGTTGACCAGTACCTCTTTATTTTTGTCAAGCTTGAGGAGGATAACATATGCTTGTTCTATAATTCACCCTTTGGGCAAACCCGTCACTATTTGATGTTTTAATGAGTCTAGCGACAGTGAAACTCGGCCTTGTCTAGATGGACAAGTTTATCACTATTATTTTAACGAGTTTAATGACAAAGATAACTCAGTCCTTTTCATGTTTAGAGAGTTTGAAAAGAGATGAAAAGAAAACTCCATAAGTTCTTTTTCGTAAAATAATCCCTCAGGTCCGAAAAAGGATAAAATAATACAGGAGGGATGACATTTCCAGTACTTTAACGAGCCAGAAAAGACAAGTGCTCGACAATATTTTCATGTTTAATGAGTCTGAAAAGGGTTTAAAGAGGACTCTATAGTTTTCTTTTCATTTTTGAATCAAAGCTCGAAAAGAAGACAAAAAGTTTGCTCGGTGGTCAAAGATGTTCAATTCACGGTTTAGCACATTCTATTGACAGTTATTCAACCTGCTCAAAACTCCATCAAATTGATTAAAAATACATATTCATGGATGAAAAATGAGCTAAAACTAACATTTACTTGAAGTACATGGAAAAGTAAACATAAAAAGTAGTTTTAACATTTCATTTTCACCATTTCATTTTAAATTTTGGATTTGGAGCTCTGAAGCGGTTTTCCCCCTCAAATTTCACCAGTTGATTGTGAGAGATCCTGTGGACCATTTTCCATGCCGTCAGGACTAGGTAGGAGCCATCCTTAAGCTCTTCATTTTCATTCCATCTTTTTTCAATTCTGGGCAAGTTTTCTCACCTTTTGGGCCTCAGGGGTTTGAATATTTCGCTCTCCAATCATCGCACTTTGCCTATATCGAAAAGTGTGATGCATACTAGGCTGCCAACAGGAAAAACAATATGCATCTCACCTTTCTCAAAGGCTAAGTGTGATGGGCACAGAAGGACAAGTTTGTATAGTGTTTTTTCATCAAATTTTAACTTGTTTTTTCCCAAAAATGGATCCTAACTCATCTAATGTTTGCATTTCAGATATTTGCTAGATCAAGATGGTCATCACATGGCGAGAACGAGAACATGAAGAGGAGGATATGATTGCTTTACATGACTAGGGCACAGTGGATGCATTAAGGAACTATGGTTTACTGAAGTTTTTCCACATATTGTGATTCAGGAAAGTGTTCCCTCTGTGGACAGAGGCAACCCCTCTAGCCCTAGAGTGGGTCTAGTCACAGCAAGGACAAAAAAACAATTGATTCCCTTAAATAGTCATCGTTGGAGGCCTACCTCAAATTGGTGGTTGATGAAGTTCTGTTGCAATGCTCCAACTTCTGTTTCCTTCCCCTTAAAGAGCAATCAACCTGAAACACCAGAAAGAAATAATAGAACATGTAACTGAGAAACAATAATGATCTATTTACTCATAAAGTCAAGAAGTCATGAGCTATCAAGTAAATTACATACAAGACATATGAAATCATCATTGATTGTATTAATAATGAATCAATAGTCAAACTTACAACCAAGTCTTTACGTTGCAAGCCTTCTCAGAGGGTCCAACCAGTGTGTTTCTTCAAGCATCCACTCTCAAATATGGGTCTCCCAAATATCAATATATCTCTCTCTCTCTCTCATTCATAAGCTTTACACAAGACTAAGGGCACTCCACACCTTCTTTCAAACTACAAAGCAATCCCACACTTGTCACACTCACACCAATTATCTATCAAACTCAAAAGCAGTAGTAGCACTGTACAACCAAAAGAACTAGCAGATGATGGCAATGGTGAGTGATTTTATAGGAGAAGGAGTCTCCTTGAAATGAGGAAGAGGGAGCTTATCCTTAGGGCAAGCAACATAAAATACGAACTACCATGCCAGAGGGAGGAGGGAGACCTAAACTGACCCAACAACCAGGTCCAGAGACATCCAGAAGGCTGATTGTTGGAACAAATTCGCCTAATCTAGATCGTCGTGAGTGCATAAGTAAGATTTGGCACTGACATCGCTAGCAGTTAGTGTATTCAGTCAGACCGTCACTAGATATAGCAAATAGCCTCACGTCGGAGCATGAAATATGCCCGTCATGGGAATCAGATGTACTCCCGCAATGGAGGCGCGACTGGATTGTTTATGGCCATTGTCCGTCGCGTATATTTAGTGACTTCTCGCGATGAGTCAGAAAACTTAGGAAAAGTGGGTCAATTGGCAACATAAGAGAGTATTTGTTCAGTATGAGCATGTTTTAATGGACACATGACATAGTAGAAGGACTGGGGTGAAGGCAGTGACAAATTACTGTGTAACAGATGCCCCCTAAAGTATGAAGCCCAAGAGAGTGAGAAGGGTGAAATGATTTATGAAACTGTCTGAGCTGGAACACCATCTAGAAGAGCCTGCAGGTGCAAGTACAGTGGATATCTCTGATCATGAAATACATGTAGTCTAGGCATGGGTGCAGCCATCCGAAAGACACACGAACTAGGTCTATGGTATGGACACAACCATCCAGCTAGTAAGACCATGATAATGACGAAGGTATGGTCAGAGCCATCCATGAAGACTCAGGTATGGTCACAGCCATCCCTCAATCAGTCATGTAATCATGAACCAATCCACACAGCTTGAACATATCTAATCTGAGTCCGGGGTCTTGAAACCCAACCGATCATAGTACAAGTTCTAGCATGCGAACAGATGTGCTGAAGTCGAGCACGATACAAGGTTACTTGATTACTGGTCAATGAGGAAAATTGTTAACAAGCGCGAGAGAAACCACCAACAATGCCAATGGTTCTCAAGGTATTATCCAGTACAATCCACGAAGTGTAAAGAATGAGCTGAAGTCGAACACTCGTGGAATCACCCAATCGACGACCAATGATGAAAGTCGACTGTCAGGTGTGAAGAACTTGCCATTGAGGCATGCAAGATTTAAGGTACCAAAGGGGATCTCTAGATCAATCTCTTGGATAATGAGCTGATGTCGATAAGAGATGATCTATCGCAAGAGGGCCATAGCATTTCCCCCATCAACGACATGAGATAAGGAACAAGTGGTAGATGGTGAAACAAAGTATTAGAGAAGGAGGTAAGGATGTGAACTGTAGAAGGATTATACTCTTGAACATGTTGGCGACACGACTTCGGAGGGTGGCAGCATTCAAGTACCAAGGGATCAGAGGCTTAATGGAGACAGCATAGATCAGATGGAATGAGGCTAAATGGCAACCCAAAACCCCGGAAGGCCAAAAGATGATGTATGGATATCCCAACCCGACAAGAAGCAAAAGTGTCGATGTTCAAGAGTGACTAGCTGCTGCAGGTAACCAATGACAACTTCCAAATTTCCCCCCACCATTGCTGGCGAGTACCCCAATTATTTTTGAAAACAAGCTTGAAGGGGATAACATATGCTTGTAGTATAAGTTTGACCTTCGGTAGAATCCAACCTAGTAATAGTTTAATGAGACCTAGGGAGGAGAAGCTCAAGTCTCGTTATGGTGATGAGTCCAATGCTGTCAAGGTTTAACGAGTTTGACACAGGTGAAACTCAGAGTCTTTTTCATGTTTAGAGAGTTTGAAAAAGACACGGAAAAGAAGACTCCAGGGGGGTCCTTTTTCATAGATTTGTGTCTCTTGAGCCTGAAAAAGTATAAAACAATACTTGAGAGAATCGCTTGACCATAAGATCAAGGAGTACTTTTTGTCATTAGTAACCTCGATCCGAAAGAGTAGAAAAGTGATCAAAGCCATGTCATTTCGTAACCAATAACGAACTCGAAACGACAAAAGCCCTGCCATATTTTTGTGTTTATACGGTCGGAAAAGAGCTTAAAGTAGACCACCTCTTATTTTGTTTAATGAGTCAAAAGGAATAACTCGGCTATCTTTTCATCTTTTAAGTCGGAAAAGAGTGTTAAAGAAGACTTTATGGATCAAGTGCATACAAAGTACGACATCACTTCACCACCTGTAGTTCTGCACAAAACACATCAAACGTAAACCTATTCGACATAAATGATTAATATATGCAGAAATGTAGTTAAAAACCCAAAAACCCTAATTAACCATGCAATAGAAATGAGAAAACCCACATCCTAAAGTATAATTTTTAATTTTTTTCAAAAAAAATACCATAAAAAGGGGGGGGGGGGGGGGGGGTAACTCATTTGTTTTACCATTTACATTGCACATTTTACCTTTGAGCATTTGGAGCACCAACCTGAGCAAATTTCTCAAGCTGATTTTGGCCTCATCCGTCCACGGTTCATCCTGAAACCTTTGCCAAGTAAGTACATTCCTCCTTGCGCTACATTTTAGTAGTTTTTTCATGCAATTTAGTGTTAGGTAGGTGGGTTTAGGCGGATTTTCAAATCCGAGTCCGCCTCTCGGTCGTCGCAGAAAAGCCACTCGGGTCCACGATGACTGAGTGTGATTACACGTACCACCTCCGTGATCGTCGCGAGAAACTGATGTACTCTCGCGACGATCGCGGGAAAAATGAACTATTGACTCAGCATCGTCATCGTTGTTTTGAAAACAATTGCGACAGTGGCATGAAATTGAATTTTTGTGTAAATTATGAATTTAAATTTATAAAAGGAGCTCTAATTCATTTTTCTTGTCATGCAGGGCAACATGGCATTTGTTTGGCAGGAATGAACTCACGATATCAATGATGAGGAAGCATTCAATGATGTTGGGTGCCGAAATGCTTTACGGGCTTGCAGGCTATTGAAATTTTTTCTCACTCCGCATCTTCGGGCTCAACTCGATTTGTTAGAGTTGATAATTCGTTCTTGGAATCCAACAGATGGAAAATTCATTATCCGTGGCAGATACAATGAGTTCGATGATTCAGACATATATTCCCTGACTGGATTGTCCCATCAGAGTGAGAGGCCGATTCTAGAGGGCCAACGGATCGGGGGCGAATCACTAGACATGCTGATAGCACAAGTGTGCCCACGGGCACGCAAATCAAAAAGTGGGAAGGTGGAAATTCCCACATTGGAAGACTTGGTTCTTCACGTAGTTCTATTCATGGTGATGAGGGCAGCAGGCTCCCAAGCCCAACACGAGGCAACAAAGACCCAACTCCGGTTGGCTCTTGAGTGCCTCAACCTGACCATGTACAACTGGGCAGAAGCGGTGACGACCAACATGAAGAGACAACTCACCAATTGTCATCACGGGGAGGCGAAGCAGTTTTGCTATGGGTCTATCTTGATCCTACTCATGCTGGAGCGGGTGCCAACACTTTAGTTGTAGGATATGGACTTGGACAGGCCCAGACCGCGGGAGACCAGGATCACACGGTGGGCGCATGTTATGCCACGAGGAGGTGGCGGATGACCAGTGTCATGGGGGACACTATTTCGTGAGTGGATGGATCGCCAGACGATCTTTGTTGAGGATTGGCCATATGTTGGTATGGACTTTCATGGAGACCTCGATATAGACGTGGGGCCAGAGAGGCTTGTGGGACTAGCTCCAGAGGTGTGGAGGGATCTACAGGGCATCAGAGAGTTGGCCTTGGTTCCCCCAGCTGGCAGTTCAGTGGAGACAGTGGCTCACAATCTTGAGGGCCTGATGGAGGGGATCCCTGATTACAGGGGGATCGAGGAGGTCCCCATAGAGTACCAAATACATAGAGTAGGGGTGATACCTAGGGTGCATCGACTTTCGAGTTGAGTCGCACGAGCGGTGGTGTGCTATAAGGAGCATAACCCACCACAATTAGATGCCTAGGTTTTATTTCTTGCTGATTTTTTGAGAGACATGCGTCTCGAATGTACGGAGAGCACAAACTCTATTTGGACATATACACTTATTTTTTGAGTGCCTCGGTGCGCCACATGATATATATATATATATATACACATATTCCTATGGTTCATTATTGTGTTTTGGATGCTTCTATATGTTGTTTTGATTACATATTGTGTAAATGTCTACCTAGTACATGGTTTGCTAATGCATTAGTTAACGTGTTTAATCTTCTTGGAATGTGTTGATATGTGATAAAAAAAATAATTTCTTTTTAACAATTTAACACGTAAATACAACCTTAAAATCTGATGATCTCTGACAGAATAATGCCCATTAAGCTAGTGGACAACAAGTTGAGAATCCAGATTCACAACCAATGTACGGATATTGAGGTTGATAGCCTCGGTCAGTAATTCGATAACAACACTATATTCAGTGACATTGTTTGTGGTACAACCCAGACAAACACATTGAAGGTCTACTAACTCACTGTGAGGATTGTAGATCACCCATGCCGCAGAAGAAAGATTGCAGGTACTGCGGTAGGCACCATCAACGAAACCAACATAGGGTGTATCAGACATCTATACACGAAGAAAAAAGACACAATAAGTGGCGATTACTCCTACACACCAAGCCAGACATGAAAACATACACACAACACACCTGCTGAAAACACATGTATGTACAAAATAGATGCATGGGGTTCATGCATAATAATTTTTCAGATAAAGCCCATTTCAGGGCTTATCTAGAGGGTTCCCTTCATAATCAATCAGCTCATATGCCCCTTTTTGCAAAACTCATTTTACAATATAAGGCCCATGCCACATAGGCTCAAATTTGCTTGCCCCCAACTTATCATTTGCTTGATCATAGAGCAGGACTAAATCTCCTTCAACGAAAGAACGAGGATGGACAGTATGGTTGAAGTGAGTTTTCACTCTCTTCTTCTGTGCTTCAATGGCTAGAGAGGCTAGTTGACAGGTCTCGTCTAGCTGCTCTAGGTAGAGAAGATATTCTTCTACTGGAGTAGTGTTGGGGAGTAATTCGACGACTAATTTCAGAGAAGGGATCTCACACTCAATCGGAAGGGTAGCCTCCAGACTGTAAACCAATTGGAATGGGGTGAACCCAGTGGCATCCTTCACTGAAGTT
Source organism: Pinus tabuliformis (assembly GCA_031772625.1). NCBI lineage: Eukaryota > Viridiplantae > Streptophyta > Pinopsida > Pinales > Pinaceae > Pinus > Pinus tabuliformis. The sequence continues at coordinate 431,047,556 of CM062811.1, forward strand.
CAGTAGGCCCATAAGGCAGAGAATAACATCAAATTCTAGTTGGACTTGTGCATGCCGATGGTGCGTTGAAGCATCATCACTAAAACTTTGTTGACGGCTTCCACTTGGCCATTGGCCTGAGGATAGTATGGTGTTGAGATATCATGCTGCAAGCCTAGCTGGGTCATTAACTCAGTCATCATATGATTACGAAAATGTTTGCCGTGATCAGTGACAATAGCCTGAGGGACTCCGAACCGTGAGATGACATGATTAAATAAAAATTGCGTCGTTGTGTGACTATCTTCGGATAGTGTAGGCATCGCCTCGGCCCATTTTGTGAAATAATCAATAGCAACGATGATATACCGATGCCCCATGATCGAGCAAGGGTTATAGGTCATATAATCAATGCCCCATTTGGAAAAAGGGCCGACGGTAACGACAGGGTGCAATGGAGCGGGAGGAGCACACATCTTCCATTGGTAGATCTGGCACTCATGACAAGAGCGGATGACAAGAATGAAATCCTTGAAGATGGAGGTCCAAAAATAACTAGCACAGAGGATCTTTTGAGTAGTAGCATACCTAGACATATGAACACCACAGGTGCCAGAATGGCAGTCATTTACAACTCATTTGGCTTCCTTGAATGTTAAGCATCGGCGAAGAATAGAGTCGGTGCCGAGACGGTATAGGGTCTCCCCAATAATGTGATAAGGTTGAGAATGATGGTGAATCCATCACCGAGCATCCTTGGACAAATCAAGATGAAAATAGGATGTCTGGAGATAGATAATTATATCCCCATACCAAGGATCTAGGGTACTAATCAAGAACAGAGTTTCATCTAGAATATGGTCCTTTAACCGAGAGGGCATGGTAACGGATGGTAGAGAGAAAAGCAACTCAGCAAAGACGAGGGACTTCTTAGACTTGGCGGTGGTGAACTCCAAGTCGAACTCTTGAAGGATAACAATCCACTTTGAGTATTTTCCCCCCAGTAACTGATGTGACAAAATGTATGTCATTGGGTTGCAATCAGAAATCACCATCGTGGTATGCAATAATATATAGTGGCGGAAACACTGGACGGCACAAACAGCGGCCAATGCCAACTTCTCGACATAGGTGTATTGAGTTTCCGTATCTAGTAAATTGTGGCTGAGGTAGTAAACAACATGCTCAGTGCCATCATCATCATCTTGAACTAGAACCATGCCAATAGTGGTATCGACAACGGCTAAATAAAGAGTGTAGTCATGGTGATAATCAGGGGGACGCAACAACGGAGTAGAAACAAGGAGGGCCTTGAGGTGCTCGAATGACTCTTGTGCAGTGGCATCCCAAAGAAAAGGGGTGTCCCACTTTAATAACCGCGTATAGCCTTTGGCCACTTCAGCATAATTCAGGATAAACCGTCGTAAAAAATTCACTTTACCTTGCAAACTCTAAAATTACTACAAAGAATCAGGGGGAGGGAGATTCAGGATGGCTTCGACTTTAAGGGGATCGAGATAGATACCCTCTCGGGAGATGATGAACCCGAGAAGTCTGCCTGACTCAACGCAGAAGACACACTTATGCGGATTAAGCTGGATACGATAGTGTCGACAGCGGAGAAAAATTTCGCGAAGGTGGGTTGGATGGTCCTGGCGCTTCGTTGAATGAGCCGGAAGGTCATCCAGGTAAGGCTGCATAATGCGTTGGATATCATGAAATGCATAAGACATTGCGTGTTGGAAGGTGGCACCGACATTTTTTAAACCGAAGGGGAGCTTTTATAAGTGAAGTAGCCCCACAAACAGATAAAGGTAGTCTTGTGTTGATCCGCAGGCGAAATGTTGATCTAGTTATAACCAGAAACGCTGTCCATAAATGAATATATCTCACTCTTGGCACACTCATTAATGAGCTGGTCAATGAAGGGTGTAGGGTAGTTATCTTTGGGACAAGCACAATTAATATCACGATAATCAACACATACCCTAATAGTGCCTTGTTTTTTAGTCACATGGACAATGTTAGAAACCCAATCTGTGAGCGAGATGGGGTAAATGAAGCCAGCGTTAAGAAGCTTTTCAACTTCTGCTTTAATAGCTGCAGCTTTTTTGGGGTGCATGGGGCGTAAACACTGCCAAACAGGTTTAGCACCTGGATATGTAGGTATCTCATGCACCATGATGCTAGGATCGATGCCGGGCATCTCTTCGTAAGACCAAGCAAACACATCATGAAATTCGTGAAAAAGATCAGTATAAAGCTGAATCTCTTTTGGAATACAAGTTACTCTAACATGGATGTGCTCGACAATCCCTGGTTTAATAGAGATGTCGATTGGTTAAGTTTGCGTAATGTTCCCCATATTCCCTTTAGAAGACACTTGATGAATTTCGTTGGGCGTTTGAAGGGGTTGGGAGGGGAGACAAGGAGAAAACCGCTCGAGACAAGTAAACATTTCCCGATGGGTAGGGAGAAACGAGGAACGATGGTGATGATCAAACCACGGAGGCTCCTCGAAAGACATGGTCTCAATAATCGCTTCATCAGTAGGAAAAATTTCCTTCAAAGGGTCTGAAGAAGTGGCGTCTCCAAGCCAAGGGGATTGAGTGTACGAGTCGAGAGCTCTGCTAGACGAAGCAGGGTCAGGGGATAGAGCCAATACAGAAACAATTTCGATGTAATTGAGCTTAGCAGGACTCAACGACATCTCATCGCCCCAGGATTCTATCTGATCAGTAGGAGGAAGAACCCAAGGATCAGAGCGAATAGAAATCATATTAATGGTAGTGATGTTGGGAGGGGGGAGCGAAAAGGCACCCATAAGGGCAGGATCTTTAAAGAGTCCAGCACCCACCCTCTCACATGGAAAGGAGGTATGCTCCACGAAAGGCACGTTGCCATCGGAGGAGGAAGAGGCGAAAAATGACAATTGGTCTACCATGACAATTTTCCCCTGATGAGGAAAACAAATAACACGAAACAGAGATGAAGCCATAGCTCGCATGGCATATGTCCAGCTTCATCCTAAAAGGAGGTTGTTAGTTAAATTGGCATCAACAACTTCGACCTCCACTTTGACTGTCTTTCCTTCCAGAGTAATAGGCAAGCGTTGGAGTATACCATAAGGATGAGACTCTCTCCCATCAAAGGCTTCCAAGGTTGTAGGAGATGGGCTCAGAGTCGGAGAACCAATAGCCTTCCAACAAGCAACAGACATTATGCAAGTAGACGTGCCTTCATCAATGATGGTGCGATGAATCGTTTTAGAATTGATGATGACTTGGATAAGGAAGGCAATTTGGTGAGGCAATCTCGGTATATGATTGTCTAGGTCAAAAGTGATCAGGTCCGAATCGGCTGGGTCAATGCCACCGATAGCTGATAGCAAGGACTTCCTCTAAGAGGGGCAGCTCTAGAGGACTTCTAATGTGGACATAGCTGACGGAGCTTGAGCTAAGTCCTCAACGATGCTGTAGTGCTGAGAAGAATGAGAATTAGGGTTGTAAGAAGACTTCCGGAGCACGCCTTTAGGAGGAGGTCGGATGATCGCTTCAGTGCTAGGTTGCTCGATATGGAGGGGACTAGAACTAGGTGGATGGAGCACTAGAGGGGACCTCAGTCTCCTTCCCGGTAGACTAAAACACAACAAGATCTAACAGGGTAAGTGTGAACGTGGCCAAATAAATTTTAAGACATAGGAACAGAACTTGACCTTTTCATCTTTAAAGAGTCGAGGAAAGGACGAAAAGATGACTTTAGTTGCCTTCGAGTATTTAATGAGCCTGAAGTGACAAGTGCTCAGATGGACCTTTTCATTTAAGGAGTTTGAAAAGGAATGAAAGTGACTGCTCTGGAGAAACTAGGCAAAAGGTTCACCAAACATCTTGTAAAACTGCATATACACCTTGGCAATCATATGAAAACCAAGGACTTTTCGTACAACAGTCGATCTTCTCGAATGCTGTGTTCCGAGAGTTACGGTTTGCAAGGTGGCAGACACGGCTTCCTAGGGATATCGGATGATAACTTAGTGGGGTCTCCCAACATATACTCAACGGTACTGGGAGTACAATTCTGTACTAGACCATTATTGAGTCACAGAAGGAGGAATCACTCAACCTTGAGTGAAAACAATAGTGACTAGGTTTAATGACACCAGAACACGTCTCTAGCCTAGACATCTAAATAGTGTGTGTTATGTTCCAATGCGTCGTTAAGTTCATTCAGTTCATTTTAGAGTTGATCTTGAATTATGTTTCAGTTTTCAGGCCTTACCGTATGTATACAATAGAACCTAGGATGCAGCTAGAATGAGTTAAATATCCTTTTATTTCAATGAACACCTACTTACAGGAGGGTAGATATATCATTCCCAAACCAAGAAACTAAGATAAACCAAGAGACAAAATGCAAAAACACATCAACCCTATAGTGCATGAATACTACTAATGATGGATTTAATCATTCGCTTTCCAATATGCGAACTTGAAATGCAGATTCACTTTCACTTTCGTATACTAAATGAATGCAGTCTTTTGATTTTGATTGTTTTAAATCTAAGAGAAACAAACAAGCAAGTGTGAAAAAGCTGGTCGATCCAAACAATTGTGATCTATGTTCGGTAGTGAAAAGAAATCGAATCAATACTAAAGATTGGTTCAAAAATCGTCACTAGAAATCAACCAGAAAAAGCAATAAAGAAGGCTCAAAAAACCAACAAGAAAGTTGAAAATGAACCCTGGACAAACCGGCAACCAAGCCAATCAATTCAAGAGCTTGAAAGAACGAACTAGGTCACACGGGAAAAAATGCAAGATTCATTCAAAAAAGCCAAAGAAAGAATGCCTTAACCATAAACAGTCAAAAACAAGCTACCGAGCAAGAGAAAGAAGGCAAGGGATCAACAAGATTGGTAAATTGAGGAGGTAGAATTGAAAAAAAAAATCGAAAGGAATCGTCGCAGGTACTACACAAGAAACTAGCGGCGATCAGCCAATGGCTGTAGCAACAGAGTGACGACATCGCGAGAGTACACATCTCTTCCACGACGGATCGATTTCGGGAGTCGTCGCGACTATACAACGGTATTTAGCGACACATAGTACTTTACAAAAGAGTAAAGGTGACGTCGGCAACTGTTAAACTATTTTCCGAGATGATCTTAAAAACAATGACAAACGAACAAAAACTCCCAAACAAGAACTAGTCAATCCTTCAATCAATGTAGGGATTTCCCATATCAATCTAGGTAACTCAAAAAACTGATAGTTTATCCTCAAAATTCAGAAGACACCAAATCAAAACCAAAACAAGAGCAAACAAGAGAAGCAACATACAAAGGACTCCCCAGTGGAGTCACCAACTTGTGATGCAGGAAAGTGTTCCCTCTGCGGACAGAGGCAACCCCTCTAGCCCTAGAGTGGGTCTAGTCATAGCAAGGACAAAACAACAATTGATTCCCTTAAATAGTCATCGTTGGAGGCCTACCTCAAACCATTGGTTGATGAAGTTCTGTTGCGCTGCTCCAGCTTCTGTTTCCTTCTCCTTAAATATTAATCAACTTGAAACACCACAAAGAAACGACAAAACATGTAACCAAGAAACAACAATGATCTATTTACTATAAAGTCAAGAAGTCATGAGATATCAAGTAAATTACATATAAGACATAGGAAATCATCATTGATTGTATTAATAATGAATCAAGAGTCAAACTTACAACCAAGTCTTGACATCGCAAGCCTTCTCAGAGGGTTCAACTAGTGTGTTTCTTCAAGCATCCACTCTCAAAGATGGGTCTCCCAAATATCAATCTCTCTCTCTCTCTCTCTCTCTCTCTCTCTCATTCATAAGATTTACACAAGACTAAGGGCACTCCACACCTTCTTGCAAACTACAAAGTAATCCCACACTTGTCACACTCACACCAACTATCTATCAAACTCAAAAGCAGCAGCAACACTATACAACCAAAAGAACTAGCAAATGATGGCAATGGTGAGTGATTTTATAGGAGAAGGAGTCTCCTTGAAATGAGGGAGAGGGAGCTTATCCTTAGGGCAAGCAGTACAAAAGACAGAACTACCATGCCAGAGGGAGGAGGGTGACGCAAACTAACCCAACAACCAGGTCCAGATACATCCAGAAGGCCTACTGTTGGAACAAATTCACCTAATCTGGATTTTCGCGAGTGCATAACTAAGATTTTGCGTTGACAATGCTAGCAGTTAGTGTATTTAGTCAAACCGTCACTAGATATAGCAAATAGCCTTGTGCCGAAGCATGAAATCTAACTATCGCGGGAATCAAATGTACTCCCACGATGGAGGCGTGATTGGATTGTTTATGACCACTGTCTGTCTCATATATTTAGTGACTTCTTGTGACGAGGTAGAAAACTTAGGAAAAGTGGGTCAATTGGTAACATAAGAGAGCATTTGTTCAGTATGAGCATGTTTTACTGGACACATGACATAGTAGAAGGACTCGGGTGAAGGCAGTGACAAATTACTGTGTAACACATATCTAGCATGAGAGAATAGATAAGTTTGCTACAGTATCTCCTTCATGCTTGGGATCCTATTGACCAGGTATTCCAGATCAGAGGTAAATCTATTCCTTTCATGATCGAGGATATTTATTTTCTAATGGGTTTGTTGAGGCGTGGTGCCCCTCTTTCACTATCAGGATTTGCTCATGGGGGTGAATTAGTGAAAGATTACATTTGTCAATTTTGTAGGGATGGATCTCAACCCAGTAGAGATGGTAAGATTAATATCCGGGATGTTACTGATCAACCTTTGAGGACCATTCTATTTACCTTTGCTAGATTGGTTGGCAGTGTGGCCTTACATTTAGCTAACAGATCCTACATGCAGTATGCCTTGGAATGCCTGGAACCTAAGGTGTTCAATTGGTCTAAGGCGATAATTCCTATCATAAAAGAACAACTATCCAAAGTAAAGAATGGAAGAACCAAGAACTTTGGTTATGGATCCATATTGACTTCCTTTGCTTTGGAAAGAATCCCACTGATGCAACCTCAAAACATTTCACTAGGATTGCCTGCACCGAGAGAACCATGGATGCAGAGATGGGTGGACCTTATGGCTAGGCATGCTGGCCAGTCACAGGTCTCCTTCTCATCTTCCTTCTTTGAGTGGTTCAACTACCAAGAGATGGTGTTTGCGGAGTATCCATATGTAGGGATGGATTTCCGAGGTGATTCGAATTTGGCATTACCAGGTGGTGAGCAGTGGAGTGCTATAGGTAAAATGATTTGACCACATTTTCTTTTTAGTTTTCTATTGTTTTTATGTTTTTTGATTGTTACCAAGACTAAACAAACTCATATGTGTGTGCAGATATCGGACTAGTTCAACTAGTGGCATGCCCACAAGAGGAAGATGCTCCAGCAGGAGAAGCTGTAGGGAGAGCAGTCCTTAGGGACCTGGACATAGTGGAGACCCTTGCACAGCTACAGGATCAGATAGAGGGACTGACCCTTGGGATTCTAGATGTCCGGACTGACGAGTTACCTATGAGGCTACAACGCCATACTATTGGTGTACCGAGTCACTAGACTAGGCTCCTGCGCATGGTAGCACAGGCGGTGACCTGTTATCACTAGCATCACTAGTCTAGGATGTGTTTTTCTGCATTTACTTCGAGTTTCTGGGTCAAATGACTGATTTTGTCTTGGACACAAATTTTTTTGTGAAAACTTATGAACAACTATCTATTTTGAGTTTTGAAGTTTTATTTTGGCTAAGTGATGAAATCCTAATGCAAAATTTGATGTGAAATGCTTTTCTTTACATATGCTGCAAATGTCTATTTAGCACATAGTTTTCTAATGAATCAGTCAATGTGTTTAAGTTTCTAGAAATGTGTTGATATTGAACAAAATCAAAATGTCTTTCCAGAATCCTAACTCTTAGTAACATGTGATGAATAGCCGGGTTCTGAACAGAATAAACGCCAGTAAGTTGTAGAATGACAAGTTTTGAATCTAGCCTGACAATGATCTGGCGTATGCCATGTGAAATGGAATCAGAGAGAAGTTCAATCAATTCACTATACTCAATGATGTTTTTGGTGGATCGACTGATAGATATCCCTCTAAAACTCACTAACTCACTGCTTGGAGTGAAGATGGCCTAGGCTGTAGAAGATAGTTTCTACGTGCTACAACTAGCTCCATCGGCATACCCAACAAATGGTTCCAAAAAGTTTGACATCTGCAACAAATTTGAAGTGGATTACCTAACCAAAATGACAACTCTAAAAGAAAAAACTCAAAAATGCAAAGAAAGCATATGTACAATGAGTTTTACTACACTTAATTAAGCATAGTAACGTTTGAGATACGACCCATTTCAGGGTGGAATCCCATCATAATCGAGTAACTCATAGGCTGCTTTTGTCAATACATGTTTAAAAGTATAGGGGCCCATCCATAGTGGTTCAATTTTCCGTGCTCCTAATTTATCAGAATCCTGATCGTAAATCAAGACAAGGTCACCTTTTGAAAAGATATGAGGCTTAAAATTTTTGTCATATTGTGCCTTGATGCATTTCTTATGTGCTTCGTTAGCCAATGTGGCATCACGACAGGTTTCATCCAAATGGATTAATTCCAAGAAACGAGCTTCTTCTTCAGAAGTTTTGGGTAGCAGGTCGATTGTGAGCTTGAGGGATGAGATTTCGCACTGAATTGGTAAGACTGCTTCTAGACCATACACCAACTGAAAGGGTGTAAATCTGGTTGCATTACTCACGGAGGTCTGGTATGCCCATAGAGCTGAGTACAGGATTAAATGCCAATTCTGTTTATGGACTCCAATCATTCTTTGTAGCATGCACTTAAGGACTTTGTTGATTGCCTCAACTTGTCCGTTAGCCTGTGGATAATATGGAGTAGAACTATAATGGGATTGACCTAATTTGGTAGTTAACTCGATCATCATGTGATTGCAAAAATGTGACCGATGATCTGTGACTATAGCCTGTGGCACACCAAATCTAGAAACTACATGATTGAAAAAAAGAGAGCAACCATTTTGCCACTGTTGTTCAATGTAGGCTTCACCTCGGCCCATTTGGTAAAGTAGTCGATAGCGACTATAATATACCCATGCCCCCCAGCCGAGGTGGCGTTACATGTCATAAAATCAATGCCCCATTTCGCGAATGGGCCAACAACAATGACTGGATGCAGTGGTGCAGGTGGTAATATGGTTTTACGATCAAAAATCTGACAAGCATGGCAACTTCTGACTGCAAGTATTCAATCTTTGAATATGTGGGCCAGAAGTAACCAGCTCATAAGATTTTTTGTGAAGTTGCATAACTAGATAAATGCCCCCAACAAGCACCTAAATTACAATCATTCAAAGCTTTTTCGGCCTCCTCATGCGTGAGGAACCTTCGTAAAATTGTATCGACACCACGACGATAAAGTGTATCACCAATGATCAGATAATCTTTGGCTTGGTATCAAGTACTTCGCTGTTCAAAGCGAGAGCTGTTAGGCCTAAAATATTGGGTTTGGAGATAGACCAGTATATCCCCATACTACGAATCACTTGACGATATTAGAAACAGAGACTTATCCACGATTGATGCTTCTGATGTTAAATTGTGGGAGGACGAGGGAAGGTCATAAAGTAACTCTGCAAAGACGAGAGATTTCTTTGATTTGGATTTGATGAATTCCAGATCAAATTCCTGCAAGATGACTATCCATTTGGAATATCTGCCCCCCAGCAATTGACATGACAAAATGTATGTCATAGGGTTGCAATATGACACAATGGTAGTTTTGTGAAGGAGAATATAATGTCGAAATCTCTGTACTGCTTGAACGGCTGCTAAAGCCAAAATTTCAACATAAGAGTACTTGCTTTCTATGTCATTAAGATTGTGACTTAAATAATATATAGAATGTTCAATTCTGTCATCTTCTTGCACTAAAACCATACCGATGGTCGTATCTGCAGTGCCGAGATATAGGTAGAAGTCTTGTTGATAGTTGGGGGCATACATTAATGATACTTTTATCAGGGAATCTTTGAGAGCGTCAAAGGAAACTTGTGCAACTTGATCCTAATGGAAGGGTACCCCTTTCTTCAAAATACATGTATAACCTTTAGCGAGCTCAACATAATTTGGAATGAACCTCCTCAGAAAGTTAGCCTTCCCTTGGAGTCTCTAGATCTGAAGCAAATTTGAAGGTGGAGGCATGTCAAGAATTGCCTAAACCTTTAATGGATCGAGTCAAATTTCGTCTTTAGAAACTACAAAACCAAGCAGTCGACCAGAACCAACACAAAACACACATTTGTGTGGATTGAATCGAATATTGTAGTGTCATCAATGTAAAAATATGGCTCTCAAATGGTGCGGATGATCAGTCTGTTTTCGCGAATGAGCAGGAAAATCGTCAAGATATGGTTGAACTATGTGTTTGATGTCATGGAAGGCATAATTCATTGCCCTTTGAAATGTCACCCCTGCGTTCTTCAAACTGAAAGGTAATTTACAATATGCGAATGTGTCCCACAGACATATAAATGCAGTTTTTGATTGGTCCTGTGGGCAGATATTGATTTGATTGTAGCCCGAAAATCCATCCATGAATGAAAATATTTTACATCTGGCACTGTTATAGACATTTTTGTGCCTCGCGTCAAGGAGCATGGAATGTCAATAATTACAGGGATCCTCAGTCCCTAAATATGTTGTTCTTACCCCTAAAAGAACAAGGTCATCAAACAACAGCACTTCCAATCAGTTCTCCACCTGAAAACACTTCAAAACAGGCTTATTTTGGATCATGTCAGCTGCTTAACTGAGCATCTGCGCTGTATTGCAACTGTCCCACTCTGTACCTGCGCTGGAAGTCAAAAACAATGAAGGCTACCTGCGCTGGGCGAGATTGGCCAAGTGGCACAGTCATCCTGCAAGGTGTCAATTGCCCAGGAAGCTTCCAAAATGACACTTGGTTCATGAGATTCGCCCTGTGATGAGTAAGAGGTACTTGATCACCATGTGTAAGCAAGGACCTCCAAGTGGACACACGAACTGAAGATTAACTGAAGATGGAGAGGACACTAGTCAGCTATATGCCAGCCTCCAGCTGACTCATCCTTTCCTCTTCCCTCCTATATATAGAGCTCTTCTATGAGGTCTAGGGAGGCTGGAATTTTGTATAAGCAAGGAGGTGCTGTTGGTATACCGCCAGGATTATTGGGTGATTGTTTTACTAGAGGTGAAGAGGAGAGTTCTTGCTGCCGAGGAAGTGCTGCTGGATTGGATCCAACATCATTGGTTGTAACTTCCTCTGGAACCCTGTTACTTTCTATCAATAAAGTTTGCATGTTCTCCTATATACTTGTTTTACATAGATGCTTTGTGTTTACATGTATATTTGATGCACCCTAATCCATACTTCAGTTATGAGTACATGTATCTTGTAGTTCGCTCTCTTGTTTTGTGCAGGATCTGTATGTAGCTGGATCGGCTAGGAGAGCAAAGAGCTGGGAGCAGGATACAAAGAGAGAAGGAAAAGGATCGACTAAGCGCAAGACACCAGGTTGGTTGACCTTCTTACTATTTTCTCTGTACTTTCATAAAGTGGAACATGAAAACTTTATCATTCAGTTGTTGCTAAAGACTGTCACCTTTAGAAGGGTTAGTGTCATCCGCATCGGATACTTTTCCCCACAACAAACTGGCGACTCCGCTGGGGAGCCTAGTATCTTGTTGTTGTTTGTAGTATTTTGCTATTCATTTCTTGAAGAAAAGAGTACCAAATCGAAAAGCTTTTGACTATATCAAAAGCGAAGTAGAGGGACTGCTACTCTTGCTCCTTTGCTGAGCAAATTCAAGATTTAAAGAGCTAATCTACAGATGAATCTTTACTCTTTGTGATAGATCTTTATCCTCTTGATCATCCCTTAGCCTGTACTTGACCTATAGCTTTTTATTTCAGCAAATAAAGTGCATTTTTGAGCTTTTTATGACCCGGAATTCTTAGCAGACGTAACTCTCGTAAGTCAGTGCAGGCTGTCCACAGGCAGTCTGCATTACAGCGCAGGTGCTCCCTTCGGGAACTGCGCTGAGAGTGAGATTGGCAGACTAGAACCTGCGCTGGTCCAGTTAGCCCTTGTCTTGCTCAGTCTTCCTATTGTGTCTTGGCCCTGTTTGCACTTGTTTTTGGCTGATTGCTTGCTGGTCATTGTATTTGCTGTAGACCACTTCTCCTTGACTTTATTCCGCCTCAGTTGTGTGATGAAACTGTGAATGTTCTTTCAGTATTTCTTACTTCAGTTACAGTTTTCCATTGTGAAAAGCGAACCAGTATAGCTGTGACCTCTTAGATCCTGAACTGTAAAAGTGTCTTTGTGATCTTATGAGCTAGTTTTATTACTGTTCATGGCTGTTTGAGTTTGTTTGCTTTTCACTTTTATGGTTTGAATCTATATTTTTCCTGTGTTTAAACAAGTCTATCATAAGGTGTCTTTTTGATTGTGGACAAACTTGTTTATTTCTACTTGAAAGTTGATTCAAAAATCATACAACAGTTTCCTTTTGTTAGCATCAACATTAAGGATAACGAAAAGAAATACATGCATTGTGCATTTTGCATTTGACTGTGTGCTTGACGATTTAGGAAAATGTGCATTTTAGTGTGTGTTCTTTGATCTGTGGAAAAAGTTGTGTCTTTCTTTTCCCTCAAGTACATTAAGGTTTTCAAAAGTTGAAAGATTGAAAAGATTTTCTTCTCATTCTTAGATTGCATATAGGAAGTTGTATATATACATCTCGTGGCGAACCTGAAAGGCAAACTGTTAAGAAAGATCAACATTAAAATAAACTCAATTTACATAACAACGCTTTGGAATTTAACGCAAACATCTAGAGGTCTAGGTAGAGACGTGTTCCGGCGTCGTTAAACATAGTGACTGTCGATCTCTACGAAGGTGGGTGATTCCTCCTGAGAGTCGGTGGCACTAACACGGACTTGAGCTCCCGCGTACCGTCGCGTATATTGGGAGACCCCTATAGGCTTTTATCCTTTATCCTTAGGAAACCGTGTCGGCCGCCCTACTGATCGCGATGCAGTGAACACAACATTCACGAAGATCGACCACCCGTACCGTAAAACGTATTCTGTGGTTTCGCGAAAGGTTTGGCACACCCTCTGCCTAGATCTCCAGAGCAGTTTCTTTTGGCCCTTTTCAAACTCTATAACTGAAAAGGTCCAACCGAGCATTTGTCACTTCGGGCTCGTTAATACATCGAAGGTGACTAGAGTCATCTTTAGCTTTTTCTCGACTCTTAAAACATGAAAAAGCAAGTTTGTGTCTAAAATCGTCATAAATAAAATTTATTTTAAAGCGGAACATAATCACCTGTTATTCCCACGTTGATCTTTTAGTTGAAAAGTATGGAGCCTACCAACCAAGGAAGTAACCTTGGCGGAAATCCAAATCCCTTCTCCTCTTGGGGAGATGTTGGTGCGCCTCATATGGCTACATTGTCGCTTCCAGGATTGACAATCGGCCTCCCTGTATGGCTCTTTTCAACTAATGTAGTCCAGATCGCCACTAATCCTGAGCATTCGAATCAACAGTCAGAACAATCTAGAACTACCCACTAGCCTTCCACTTCTTGTGATACTTCCTCTGATCCTTCATCTTCGCAAGGTAGAGCTGGCAAAAGTCAGCCTCCCAAGGAGAAGAAGGAAAAGAAGAAGAGAGAAAAGAAGCAGAAGGAGCCTCTGGCGAAGGCGACTGGGGGCAAGCAGAAGAAAGCTGACAAAAACCCACACACTGCACCGACCGGGCCTAAAACGCCATGTGACATTTGCAAAGGGATCCACTTCCATCGTGATTGTCCTTGTATTCCCCGGATACTAAGGGACTGGTCCCCAAGGTTGCACAATCCGGTAGCATCAACCTCTGGTTGTCAAGTTGATTGCATTCCGTCAACTAGCGAGAGTGAAGGACGAAGAAGGGGACCAAGATCACCCTGTCTATTGTGTGAAGGTCATCATGCCATCCACAAATGTCCATTCTTAGATGAGGCCAAGAGAGTTTTGGAAGATCGCCCGGTGTCACCGGTGCAACTTCCTCCTGGATGCCGAAAACTCGCGCCTAATCCCTCGATAGTTGAAAATCCAGTTGAACCACTCAGGTGGTCAGCTGAAGTGTCGGTCATTGAGAATGAACCTACCGAATCTAGACCAGACGAAAATCTAAAGGCCGATACGGCAGTCGGCCCGGTTCTTCCTTCAGAGGTTATATCGTCCAATGACCCCGTCATTGAAGACCCGTCTTCAAATGACACCGTCGCCGAAGAGTCATCTTCATGCGACACCCTCACTGATGAGAACAAGGATGACACCATCCAGGTTCTTTTCATCATCACCGACTCAGATGATCATCAGGGCAATGCGCCCATTCCTTTATCGCGGGAAGGAACATCATCAGAGTCGTATCCGGCCGTATATTCGGTCCCACCACCAAGCAACCTGGTTGTATCCTTTGATTGGAATCAACTAGGCAGACCCCGGTTACCAGCCAGTGTTCCATTCAGAATCATTGTCCAGATCTATAGAATGATTATGGCTGGTACTATCATTGATGAAGGAGCGTCTGTGAGTATCCTTTCCTCTGTTGCTTGGAAAGCACTGGGTTCCCCAGCGCTTTTACCTGAGTTGAGAAATCTCTCGGGTTTTGATAAAGGAACCAGTCGACCATTAGGGATCCTCCCCGATGTACCTGTTACATTGAAAGGGAAGACCGTCAGGATGAACGTGTTGGTAGTTCAAGGACCCTTGGATTATAACCTACTCCTTGGACGCGACTATATTTATTGCATGGGAGCGATAGTCTCCTCACTCTTTAGAGTAATGTGTTTTCCGCACGAAGGAAGGGTGGTCAAGCTCATAGACCAACTTTCATTTCCAGGATCTCGCATCGCAAATAGTCAAATACCAATCCTAAATGGTCTGTTCACTCAAGATTCGCCTCCGCCCCCAGTCCTCCTTCCCGATGAGCGCGAGTAATTCGGAAAGAAAGACTAGGACCCAGGGGGCATGCACCCTGGTCTGCTTCGGGCAGAAGAAACTCTGGGTATAAGGAAGAATTTCCGCAGAAGAACATGACTAGTCCGTACCCCGTCCGAAGGAAGTGGGGTTGTTCTGGAATAATGATCTTTTGTTAAAGTTATGTGTTTGGGAATCATTCACCTTTGTCTAAAAAAGTGGGCAATGCCCAAGTAGGAATTCCCTTATTGTAACAAGTAGTCACCATCTTTAAATTCAAGCCTCGCCCATCGAAACATATGTTTTGAAGGATAAGCAGGGGCAGTCAACTAAGAAGGAGACCGTATTGTTGTAACAGAGGGTAACCATCTTTGGACAACCCAATGATAGACATCGCCGAAGAAAGAGATTGATTTGCGGCAGTGAATAGAACCACTCTTCGGATAATAAGAAAGAGGCAAGCCTCCCTCAATAATACCAATGTTTTATCTTTGAGTAGTGTTCTTCTATTATCACAAATAGCTGTTTGTTCAAAGTGGGCCGACAGGAAGTCTGAGTACTGCGTAAGACCCCTTAAAATAACGAGAAGACAAGTATCGTTAACATTAGATTAGCAAGATGACAAATAAGTAAGAACACCCAAAGAAAAACAGAAGTAGGGGAGAGGAGGGGCAGCCTCGAAATTCTATCCTATACCTGGGGGCATGCAAACTTTCTGGAGTGCAAGCTAGGGGCGGTTATTTATCTGGTTTTAAGATTAGCCGTTTCCGAACTTGCATGAAAGAAAGCCTGTGGGGCAGAAGTAAAATTTGCCAAAAGTGAGCACAGCTGTGGTAAGGCATAAGCTCTATAAAAATTGGTCCTTACGAGAGGCATTCTTCAAATGACTGGTATATCGAGCAGTTTTAGCATATAGTTCATGCTCGTTAAAAAATAAACGCAAATCCGAGCAGTTTTAGGCCTGAATTTAAGCTCGTTAAAAAATAGAAAAGTGTGAGCAAAAGTTTCCCCCAGAGTTCAAGCTCATGGAAAAAATGAACCGGTAAATGACCTTTTGAGATCGTAAATTCATCAGCCATAAGAACCTTGATCGTGTTTTCATCCATCACCTCCACTGTTCATTTGGTCGATCATTCACTTCCATTTGTGTGTTTACCTCTTTTGAGAAACAGTTGCGAAGAGTGATTTCACCTAGCCATCCTTACGACACTGCCGTGATTGGAAAATTCCAACCTGTACCTGGAATCCGTAGCTATCCATGTTTATCACTCGTTCCTCAAAAGACGAGTCTTCTTTCAGCTCTTTTCACTGACTCGTAAAATATGAAAAGTTTGCCGAGTTTTGGCCTTCCAGCTCGTTAAAGGATCGGAACGCTATCCCTCCTCTAAATTTTAATCTTTTTGGACCTGAGGGATTATTGCACAAAAGGATCGAGCGCTTGTCTTGTTCGGCTCGTTAAAAGTACCGAACAGCCATCCCTTCTGTATTGTTTTATACTTTTTCGGACTTAAGGGATTTGCTGACGAAAAAGGAATTATGGAGTTAACTTTCTGTACCTTTTTAGACTCTCTAAAAATGAAAAGGACCGAGTTTTCTTTGTCGTTAGACTCGTTAAAATGATTAAATAGCGACAAACTTGTCTTTAGACGAGAACGAGTTTCCCTATCGCTAGGCTCGTTAAATCATAGCGATGGGCTTGCCCGAAGGGCAGGTTATAGAACAAGCATATGTTATCCTCCTCAAGCTTGACAAAAATAAAGAGGTACTGGTCAGAAATGACTGGGGAAAAATTGGGAGAACATCAAAGTTTAAAGGTAGCAAGTCACTCTTGGACATGACACTTTTCCTCCGTACCTTATCGGGTTGGGTTGTTTCATTCACCGGTCTCATCACCATGGTCCTCGCCACACCATCCACATTTGGGGTAATGCTACCGATCCATCGCATCAGTGTTGTTATATGTTCAAGAGGGGTCATTCTGGAAGTGTCAACCGTGTCCCATCCACTACCATACATTATCCTTCATCCATTCATGATCGCCACCCTGAATCATATTTCACAGTTTGTTTTCACCTCCACTAAAGTCATTAGCTCCGTTCCGTGTCATTGATGTGGGATTCATTAAGGCCCTCCTTTGACGGATCGCTTCTTGTCGACTTCAGCTCATTATCCAAGAAGTTGATCTAGGAACACCCCCATCAGTACTTTGAAGCTTGCATGCCTCAATGGCAAGTTTCTCACTTCCGGCGACAGGTATACATCAATGACCTTCGACCAGAAGATTTTGCGTGGCGTTCGACGCCAAGTCCTTTTTCACGCCACGTGAATTGTACTGCAGTACCTTGAGGGTCATCGTCATTATTGGTGATCCCTCTCGCGCTTGTTAACGGTTTTCATTATTGACCGGTAATCAAGCGATGTCTTTCCATGTTCGACTTCAGCGCAATTCTCACATGGATCGACTTGTACTTAGAGTGAAGATCGAACGAGTTTGAAGACCCCGGATCTAGTTTCATCCATCCGGGCTGCGATATATATTCAGGAAATATAAAAGCATTTGCCATGTACATCATTGCAGCAGATGATCATCCTATTCAAAGGATGATAGTTTCAGCAGAAAATTATCAGTCTATCTTCAGACGATCGTCTGTCATATGTACCAAAATGTATTTATAGAAAGCTGAGCATGGGAATGCCCGCCTCAGCTAGATCATGAGAATAATGATGAATGAAAAATAATGTATTGTATTGTATTGTATTACAGGGCACTCTCCTCAGCACTGGAACGAACTTCGGATCCTCTAGCTAAAGCATTTCACCCGATAAACGGCCTCATACTTTAGGGGGCAACTGTTATAGACATTTTTGTGCCTCGCGTCAAGGAGCATGGAATGTCAATAATTACAGGGATCCTCAGTCCCTAAATATGTTGTTCTTACCCCTAAAAGAACAAGGTCATCAAACAACAGCACTTCCAATCAGTTCTCCACCTGAAAACACTTCAAAACAGGCTTATTTTGGATCATGTCAGCTGCTTAACTGAGCATCTGCGCTGTATTGCAACTGTCCCACTCTGTACCTGCGCTGGAAGTCAAAAACAATGAAGGCTACCTGCGCTGGGTGAGATTGGCCAAGTGGCACAGTCATCCTGCAAGGTGTCAATTGCCCAGGAAGCTTCCAAAATGACACTTGGTTCATGAGATTCGCCCTGTGATGAGTAAGAGGTACTTGATCACCATGTGTAAGCAAGGACCTCCAAGTGGACACACGAACTGAAGATTAACTGAAGATGGAGAGGACACTAGTCAGCTATATGCCAGCCTCCAGCTGACTCATCCTTTCCTCTTCCCTCCTATATATAGAGCTCTTCTATGAGGTCTAGGGAGGCTGGAATTTTGTATAAGCAAGGAGGTGCTGTTGGTATACCGCCAGGATTATTGGGTGATTGTTTTACTAGAGGTGAAGAGGAGAGTTCTTGCTGCCGAGGAAGTGCTGCTGGATTGGATCCAACATCATTGGTTGTAACTTCCTCTGGAACCCTGTTACTTTCTATCAATAAAGTTTGCATGTTCTCCTATATACTTGTTTTACATAGATGCTTTGTGTTTACATGTATATTTGATGCACCCTAATCCATACTTCAGTTATGAGTACATGTATCTTGTAGTTCGCTCTCTTGTTTTGTGCAGGATCTGTATGTAGCTGGATCGGCTAGGAGAGCAAAGAGCTGGGAGCAGGATACAAAGAGAGAAGGACAAGGATCGACTAAGCGCAAGACACCAGGTTGGTTGACCTTCTTACTATTTTCTCTGTACTTTCATAAAGTGGAACATGAAAACTTTATCATTCAGTTGTTGCTAAAGACTGTCACCTTTAGAAGGGTTAGTGTCATCCGCATCGGATACTTTTCCCCACAACAGGCACATTCGTCAATAATCTGGTCGATAAATTGTGTAGGATAGTTGTCCTTCAGATATGCTTGATTGACATCCCTATAATCGATGCACACTCTAATCGTTCCTTGTTTTTTCATCACCAGAAAAATATTCAATACCTAGTCAGTGAGAGGTACAGGGTAAATGAAGCCAGCATGCAAAAGTTTTTCAACCTCTACTTTAATGGAAGCGGCTTTCTTTGGATGAACAGGTCGAAGCCATTGTCGTACTGGTTTCACATCTAGGTACATCTTGATTTCATGTTCAACAATGCTGGAGTTAATACCTGACATTTCTTCATAAGACCATGCAAAGACATCTCTAAATTCATGAAAAAGAGCACAATAATGATCTAGCTCCGCTGGAGAACAAGATTTGTCAACGTGAATATTTTCTACAACATTGGGTTTGGTCGAAATATTTATGGAGATAGTTTCTTCGATGTTAGATAGATTTCACTCAGAATTGACTGTATTTACAAAATTTAATAAAAAATAACAATTGAAGGGTGATTGAGGTCTTTTGAATAATATTCATTGTCATCTTGAAGGTGGGAACGATGATGATAATCTTCCCATGACGTCTCTCCTATCACCATTGATTGGATAATTCCTTCGTTTGTAGAATGTATACGAGACCAAGGATCATAAGGGGTGCCATATTCTAAAGACCTATCTACCCAAACACTCGTTGAGTGCAGATTCGGGTTTGCCGCACGAGCCCATTAGATTGATTGCTACAAATATTCGATGGGGCTTGGAAACAATGCCTTGCAATGATCATCACTATCAAAATAGTCGGAACTCTTCTTAAACTCAGATGATGTAGAAGAGATCATGTTGCAGGTTTCCGTTGTGACCACTTCCACGAAACCAGATGGAGATGGGAGGGAAAAAGTACCCATCAAGGAAGGATCTTTTAGGAGACCTACCCCAACATTTCGAAGTGATTGTGAATTTCCATGTATCAATGGAATGCTTCCAATAGCTTGTGAACTATTAGCAGAAAAGGCTAGTTGGTCAACGACTGTGATTCCACCTTTGAAGGGAAATGCAATTGTTCGAAAATATGTAGACACAACCGCAGCCATAGCATAAACCCAAGGCCTCCCTAGTAAAATATTGTAATCAAGGAGTCCATCAACAACCTCGACTTCAATATCTACAGTTTTGCCCCCTAGTTCTACTTGCAAGCTACTTAAAATCTCATACGGAGTGTACGTTCTTCCATTGAAAGCTTTGAGTGTTGTTGGTGATCATGACAAGGGTGGTGAACCAAGAGTCTTCCAGCAACTCATCGACATAATACAGGTAGATGCCCCCTCATCAATAATGGTTCGATGAACATTTTTATTGAGGGCTTTTACCTGTATAAGGAAAGCGAGTTGAGCCGGTAACTGTGGTGTATATCCAGTATGATTAAAGACCACAAGATTGGAATCCGCAGGATCGATCCCACCTATCACTGATAACAAAGCATGCTTTTGGGAGGGACAATTTTGTAATACCTCAAGTGTTGACATAGCGGAAGGCAATTGAGCCAGATCCTCCACTATATTATAATTCTGAGTTGTTCGAGCACGAGGATTAAATGTCGATTTATGTACAACTCCCTTTGGCGGCTTTATGGTTAATTCAGGAATAATGGGTGGAACAACTTCTGGCGAAGTTGTTGTCAAAGTACTAGGTTGATCAGTAGCCTGGTTGTTCGATGACAATGGATTCCCATAATCTTTATTCCTTGTCGATACCAAAACATCATTTTTCTTATTTGCGATGGATAGCATAAGCACTTGGGATGTGGAAGCATTATCAGTGGCAGCCAAATGTGTTTCTGGGTTCAGAAACGGATCAGTCATCATCGCTGAGGTATTCAAGCCTTTAACAATTTCGAAACTTCAGATTGATTTGGACAATCTCTCATAAAATGCTCATCATTACATATTAAACACGGATAACGAGGTTTCTTCGTCCCAGTAGGGGTTTTAGATTTTTTAGGAGTGGAATTCTCTTGTTTCTTCTTGTTATTTTTCCCCTTCTTCTTGCCCCCTGGTTGCTTTGGATTTTTTCCTTTGTCAGATGACATGACATTAATCTCAGAGGTAAGAGTGTTCTCAGATTGATTTGCATTTTGATTTGAAACAGCAAGAGCTTGACCAGATGGACCTCTCGCGGTTTGTGTGCTCGAGGAACCAATCACACCGTCGCCGTCATGAGAGTCCCTACTCGATTTTGGAGGGGGTGGAATGGTAAAATTTGGTCTAAGAGTGTCAGGATCTTGTCATAGAGCGTGCCAGATTGTGTATAAATCAGATCCAAATATTGGGCATGAGCAATGACTTTCTCTTCTGTGACAACTCCTCCTTTTGCCACATCCTCAGTGATAGATGGAAATAAGGTCATCTAAGAGTTGATCAGCAACATACATCTTTACCATTCAATGACGATGCTGCCACTCATGAATATGATCAGATATGTGAGTGGAGGTAGTCTGTTTAAAGTTGGTAAGAAGTTCTGTTCCAGTTTCATACCTGATAGGTAACTGAAAGTGGGTTATAAAGGTAGTGGAAAGGATGGTGAAGTTATCAAAAGAAGCTCTAGGTAATCCAATATACCATTTCACTGCTAGACCAATAAGTGTTCTCTAGAAAAGATGAAGTCTAATCGAATCATCATTCAAAGTGTTTGATGAACACCATAAATGAAAAGTCATTACGTGATTCGATGGGTCTTCTCCTGGATTTCCATTGAACTTGGGAATGTCAGAAGGGAGTTTATGTGGAATCGCCGGCCACCAAGGGGCATAAGCAATTGGATCATTAGTCATCCGGTTCAAATCTGGTAGTTCTATAGTTGCTACAAATGGAAACTACTGATTCAGGTTGGGTGGAGCATACCCAGGATAAGATGGAATCGCCTGAGCAATAGGCCTTTGCATACCAGCATAAGTCATCTATTGCTGGTAACTTTGATAAGGTTGTTGGACATAACCTATATAGGGCGGTTGTTGATAACCAGTTTGGAAATGAGGTTGTCCATAACCCATAAAGCCTTGCTGCCCAGATCCTTGGTAGGCTTGATATTGACCAAATCTAGTTTGAGCCTGTGAACCAAGTCCAAACTGGGGTTGGGTTTGCTGGAATTGAGGTTGTTGGTATTGTGCCAGCCATGGTTGTTGGACTGTTTGCTGTTGCCTAGTACCAGAAGATTGACCAAGTTGTGGATTAACTATACCCATTTGTGCCTGAGTCGTCCCGGATAAAGGAGCACTAACCTGAGGTTGTGGTTGAGCCCCAGAAACAAGTGGCTGTTGTATAACAACCTAGGAAACTAGAGCCTTTTGCCTTGAAACCTGAGGTTGCGAGGTAGAAGGAACAGTTTGAGGTTGAGACACAATAGATTTCACTTGTGACTATGGCACGGTCGTAACAGCAGGTGTAGTGGGAATATTCGACACAGGTTGGATTGGTTGTGTTGGATATACAACCCTTGGTTGATCTGGCAGTACTGGTTGCCAACCACTAGCTCTAACTCTAGTTTGACCTGAATATTGTTGGAAACTCTCATATGGCTATCCCCCAGAAAAAGGAGGAAACGGTGAGTAAGCATACTACTCTCCATATGGGGGCAGTCCAGTGTTTAACAGATATATTGGTCATTGATAACTGGTTTGCCCAAATTGATACTGATATGTAGGATCAAATTGTTGAGTTTCCATGGGAGAAGGACCAGATTGAAAACCGGGTGAGTAAATGGGTGTTGACCATGGAGCTGAAGCAACTCCTAAGTGGGTTCCAGATAGTGATTGGTAACCAACCAGAATGGATGATGCACCATATAGGTGTGACTCAGGTGTACCAGTAAACATTGAAGGAGTAGCAGTAGAAGATTCTACCGCAGCTACATCAAATGATACATTCCTAGATGTTGATGGTTGTTCAGACATGGTTAACTTATCCAAAAGCTCTCCTAACGATTCGATAGGAACTCGTGATGAAGTAGGATTAAATGAAGCAAACTGAGGAGTAGCAGGATACAAATTAATCCCAGTTCCAAAATGAAATGGGGTGTCAGATGGGGGATCCTCTACTATCTCCTCTATAGCAATCAAACCAGGTGGAAGAGGTTGACCATCAGGTCCGTAAAATATTTCTGGAGCCGAAGAAGGTGTAGTCTCTGCAGTGACAGATGCTGGAGGGGTAGCAACTTCTGGATACTAAAATTCAAAGTCCAGATGTTCAGGTAACTAAACTACAGTCTCAGAGAGAGGTTCTTGAACAACTGCTAGTTTAGATGTAACCTCGGTTTGAACTGGAAGGGGTTCTGGACCAACTCTAGATGGAGTTGTTTCAAGTTCAGAAGTGTTTACCGTTACACTAAAATCAGTTCTAATGTCCTCTCGTAACTGCGAAACTTCCTCTTTAAAGGCGGATGTACTAGAAATAATTGGAGTAACTAGAGTCTCTAACGATGTTGAAACAAAAGTTCCAAATAACCTAAATGAACTAGACTCAGTTAAGCAAGACCGCTTTTTCCGGATTGGTTTCGCTTTTGGAGGCAAAGACGGTTGCCTCGCTAATATTCGTGAACGACAGGGTTTTCATTGAATTTCTTCCACGATTGCGGATTACTTGATCAACTCAAAATTAACTAAGGGAAGATGATGTTATTCGGAATTCAATTAATTTTAACGACGCTTGGAAACAAATTTGCTTTTTTAGTTTTAAAGAGTCAAGAAAAAGCTAAAGATGACTTTAGTCTCCTTTGATTTTTAATGAGCCTGAAAGGAC
Organism: Pinus tabuliformis; assembly: GCA_031772625.1. Classification (NCBI taxonomy): domain Eukaryota; kingdom Viridiplantae; phylum Streptophyta; class Pinopsida; order Pinales; family Pinaceae; genus Pinus; species Pinus tabuliformis. Next base: position 431,071,317 of record CM062811.1, read on the forward strand.
AAGTGCTCATATGGACCTTTTCTTTTAGAGAGTCGAAAAGGAACGAAAGTGACTACTTTGGAGAATCTAGACAAAGCATTTACCAAACCAATTGCAAAACTGCAATATACACCTTGGTGATAAACTAAAGAGAAATTATCAAGGACTTATGTATGGCAGTCAATCTTCCTGAATGTTGTGTTCAGTGCATTGCGACCAATAAGGTGGCAGACTCAGTTTCCTATGGATAAAGGATTTAAGCTTATTGTGGTCTCCCAATATATACGCGACGGTACAGGGAGCACAAGTCCGTGCTAGCACTTGCCATATCAAAGAGGAGGAATCACCCAACTGGTGGGCTCCAGTATTGTAGCAATAATGCTACAACTCCTGGAACTCCCTTCTTTAATTTTATCAACCCAGTAGTTCGTAACAAACTTGGAAGCGACGGTGCTGTATGCACAAGTACTAGCTCTTGCCGCAGCTGTCACTTGGTCAGCTGGCACAAGTCCGCTAGGGGCTCAAGCCAACTTCTATGAGCTCTTAGAAGAAGCTTTTTAACTGATGGACGAAAGCTAACTCAAAGGAATCTAATCTAATTGCGGAAAGAAACTGAAAGCCAAAAAGAAACACAAACCCTAGCAAACCCTAATTCTACCAGCTAGTCCTACCGATGCAAAGGAGAGCATGCAAACTACCGAAAGAGATGCCATTACTTCTAAGAAGGTAAAATGCATGTGTCTAAGTTATCACTATCTGAAGAAAACATCTTTTTGTATTTTTGTTTAAGTTATTAGAATTATCATGCATGTGCTTTTAACTGGCTTTTCACTGTGCAGGGGTGGATCAAGGAGGAGAAATGCTTGGAAAAGGTTGGGAAGACTTGGAGAGGGTCTAAGGGATCCCTATCATCCTTTCAGAGAGTTTCACAAAGTCAGGATGCCATGCAACCGTGTTTATGAACTTCTACAGGAAGTCTGCAGGGGTTTCTACAGGAAGTTCTGTAATTCTTCTACAGGATGTTTCGTGATTGGGTTTTTGACTGATAGGTGAGTGGAAGAGAATGCATGAATGGGTAGGGAGGTAGGGTAGGGGCCTGGAATGACCCAATGACTAAGGGATGAGGTGATGAGAGGGTGTGGAAGTCTAGCTTGCATCAAAGAAGGTTTAGGCAATGGAAAGGCAAGAAGGTAGGGTTACGTGGCAAAAGAGCAGATGGGAGATGAGGAAACAGACTTGGTGATGGAGGAGCTGATCTAGATGAGGCTCAGATGAACGAGGAGGTGATGAAGGTGCCCTGCATAGTGTTTACCTTATCAAACCAACTACGTCTTGCATACAATCAAAATATTAGATGATCTATCTAACAGTTTAATGAGATCAGTGAACAGCAACCTTATTCATGACAAGAATCACGTACAGCATGTGAACAAAACATTATCAAAGAGATATAAACGCATGACTAACTCCTACCAATCCATCCAAAACATAAAAAGCTACTTCAACCATCAAAAGCAACCTAAGTAACGAAGCAAGAATTAAATCTAAAGAGCAGATTTTATTTTAAGAATACAGTGAACACACATAAAGATAAACAAGGGAGGTACTGGGCGCTTGAGATGGGCCCAACCCCAAGAGCTACAGCCTCCCAAGAGAGATTTAGAGCAGGTGCAAAGATGGATTCATCTTTATTAATCAAGAAATGAAGAGTTACATCAAAACTGTCCACAAGGAGAGCTTGAGAATGAGCTGAAAGCCAAGCTAGTCTATTGCCTACAAATCGAATTACAAAATGACTACAACAAGGCTATGAAATGACTAACTACTAGCTACTATCTACTGGCTAACTAGCTAACATCCACTGGCTACACTGGCTAACCCCAAAATGAGGCCCTAAGCCTTCTTTTTTATACAATTTGAGGACCCAACAGTCCTCCTAAAATTTAGGGACTCGGCTGCCCAAGACTTGGAGTTAACAGCAGTCCTACTTGACTTGCTTGGCTACCCTTGTGCTGATTGATTCGGTGGCCCTTGAACTCCGAGCTGATGGTGGAGAATTCGAGGTAAGGGCCCATAAATGAAGGGGACACCTTCCTACAAATCCTCTTCCTCGTTCTCCCACGAATTTGGCTGCCAAGTGCTCATTAAGACCTTCAATTTTGTCTCCAAATTGACCAAAAAGGCTACACAAAGCACCCATTAGACTTGTTGGCATAATGACTAACCAAATTCACTCTATTAGCATAAATATAATCAAAAACATGCAATAAACTAATGAGAATGGTGGATTAAGTCAAATTAGGAGGTTGAATGAGCCCAAATAATTGTCCATTTTTGGGGCTCATCATCACCCCCCTACTGAAAGTGTTGCTCATCCTCTGAGCAACCAATCTCTCTCCTCATCTTTGATGGCCCTGGTGGCTTCTTTGGCTAACATCTCAGCTGATTTCTCCTTTGGCTTCCCTCTTTTCAAACTTCCTGTAGAAACAGTTCGCTGGCTTTCTGTAGAAACAGTCCTCTGTCTTCCTGTAGAAACAGACAGCACCATTGTATCTTGCTTGGCTGTGGGCGATTTTCCTTTTAGCTGGGCTATGGCAGCCTTCATATTCTCCTCCTTTCTGCTCTTCTTCCTCACTGCCTGCTGCTTTTCCTGTTGAATTCTCAGCCTTGTTATGAGTGTGCAAGTATATGCAATCATATGGAAGAAATGGTGGCCTTGGCATTTCCTAAAACCTGCAACGTGAGGGCACTCGTATGTTTTGTAACAAGGAAGTTGGTTAAATTCACAAGATAAGCCATGGTCATGTTTCCAAGCAACAGGAATATGATAAAGGTGTTTTCTCTGGCTTTTTCAATAGCAATAGCTAATACATTACCCTCCACAAAAAGAGTAACAGGAAGCAATAACAGCGCAGCAATTGGTGCCATGTACATGAGCAAATTCATAGAGTGAAGCTTCTCTGCCTCAGAGGTAAGCAGGAGCCCCTGAACAACTGATTTCAATGCTCTGGCAGCAGTTGATCCTAGGCAAACCAAAAAGCCAAAAAGGTGGAATAATGGCTCACTGTTGCTTGCAATAACAATGCCAAATACCACAGGCACCAAGGCCATATAAACCACAGAAGACTCCCTCTTACATGTTATTATAAATGCAAAATATTGCTGTGAAGAAGGGAGTTGTTGCCCCAATAGCTTGATTGAAGGAGACTAGCAAATAGCGCAGAGAAATATTGCCACAAACAGCCGAGAAGGAGAAAATGAAGCTCAGTGCCAATATCTCAAGAAACGTCTCCTGGATACGATGAACTACATTGGTACAATCTCTAACCATGAAATTGCCAGAAAACCATAAAATGATAGGCACACATGTGCAACATTGTGAGGAATATTGGGTATCTGCATCCAAAAAACTAAGTAGGCATTTGTTAAGCAATAACACACCAATATTGGAAGAGTACCAAGCTGCAATAATGAGAGTTGTTGTAATAGTCTGGGACACAGGAAATGCACCATATTTTCCTTCTCTCGTTGGAGTTGGAGGTATGTCAATAACTTCTTGTTCAAGCTTTGGATTACTGCCCCGCCTCGTCCATGTTTGTGTTTCGGCCATAGCTGAAGAGGGCTTGAAAAATCAGATCTGATCAATATTCGGAAGACCCACCTCTGCACGATCTTGGTATGCTGGAGAATTTTGAACAGGCCAAAACAATCAGTGAAGGATGATAGGTTAATCATTTTGAGGAAGCAGAGGATGTATACTTCAGTTGAACATGATGCAAGTGCAAGTTAACAGCAGTCTATGAGTTTCGGCTGAGCGCTCATTAATTCTGCGTGATTTTTGGTGGAGTGAGGTGGCAAAAACGTGTGCTGGCCCATATGAACTGCTGTGCTATCATGAACTGCATGTCTTCTTCTCTTTGTTAATCAATTGATGCCCTGTGCACTGAAGTTCAACAAATTTTCCATTGCCTGTGTTTCCCAACTTCCACGTGAATGACTATCCACGCATGCTGCGTGACTTTCTCATGAGTGCTAGAGAAATGGGTGTCTTGCTACATTCATGGCTTAATTTCACCATTCCATTCATTCATGCAATGCTTAGACTAGATTCATGCAACAAGGTTTAGTCACATACCTGAAGTCAAACGGCTGCTTGTGAAGCTTTTTGCTGCTGCATGCTCTGATTCTGCTGCTGCATGCTTGGATTCTTTGATTGCATGAGGGCTTGGCTGATGATTTTTGATTGCTTTTCCTTGTGCAGGTGTCCTCTAGCCGGATCTGAGCTACATGCAATTGTTTCCACATTCAGATCTGCACCTTCAAGCTGCTGCTGCTGCATGGTCACAAAACCAGAACTTGTTTTTGCCATTGCTCTCAAACGGTAAACCGGATTGACCTGAAACTTAGTGAGCATGTTCCTATCATCATTATGCACCTCCCATAGCAAAATCGTGATCAATGGATGCACGGATTTCGAGAAAAATGGAAAATGGCTGAAGATTTCAGAGATCGATTTCTTGGAAACCGTGCATCGGAATCGGCTGAAACTGCTTGGGTAGGTTACCATTACTCACATGCATATCCCCATGAAACAGGTTTTGAAACGGATGCACGGATATGGCGAAAATGCAAAAATGGCTGATGGTGATGGAGGCTGATTTCTTGGAAACTGTGCACTGGAATTGCATGAAACTGCTCAGGCATGTTGTCATCAACCTTGTACAATTCCCCATAAAACGGTTTGTCAAATGGATGCATGGTTTTCAAGTTATGGAAAAAACAAATTTTGTTCTATGGATTTTTGCCTTAAGGCTTTTTGCAAATGTTTGCATGGAAGGAAAAACTGAGCTTGGGCTGTGATGCAGGTATGGAGATGATGGAGGAGGAGTTGGAAGATTGCATGAGGACTTCTGAACCCTTGAGGAAGCTACCATGTTCGCCAAACCACTTTTTGAAATCCATGTCTAGTTTCCCACAATTTCTATAGGAAGTACCTGTAGAAGCACAATGAGAAGCACAATGAGGTGGAAAAAATGATGGAGAAAGGCAAGGGATGGACACACAAGTGCTTGTAGGCCTAATCAACAGATTCCCACCATCAGATTCCATTTTAGACTTGAATTTGGTTCGTCCAAAGGTTCTACAGGATGTTTCCTGTAGAAATACAGAGCTTCCTGTAGAAGGCACAAGAAAAATTCCTTTAACCTTGATTTGAGTGCTCCTCCTGTCATGAAACGTCCTTCTTGCAACCTGCAATTAGTCAATGGAAATTAGTTTCATTTTTCTTTTTCTTTTTCTCTTTTGTTTTTTGAAAAACAACTAGGGCGCCTCATGGAGGTTTTCACCCTAATTGCCTGCCCTGGGCGCCTCCAAGGAAGGTTTTCACCCAGGGATCTTATTCCATTTTTATTTTCTCTTTTTTCCAACCCATTGACCGCCTCATGGAGGTTTTCAATCAATGAGCCAATCTAAGGCGCCTCCAAGGAGGTTTTCACCTTAGATTTTTATTTTTCTCTTATTTTCATTTTTTCTCTCTTTTTTTTTTTTTTTCTACCCTACCCTACTTGAAAAATAAAATCATTTTCAAGTATAAGAATACTTCCAATGGAGCCATGTGCACATCGAGATTAGAGAAAAAATGATGTGAAGGCTCGAAATGCATGCTTGGACAAGTATCCAGATCTCAGAGACCAAATGATCTGGCGTTGAAGGGATCAAACAAAGCTGAGGAAGAAAGTACTGCTGCAACTTAGTGACCTTCTGAAACCATATCTCAATATAGCTTTGATATCCTTGGTTCTTTTGCTGATCTGGATCATTCTTCATGTCACCTTCTATCATGACCTTCTGATCTTCCTCTTTTTGTTGATCTTTCTCTTGAGTACATGGAGGATTTGATGGTAACCATGAGGGAACTCTCTTGATCTCTGATTCTGATCTCTTCTCTTCATCAAGTGCAGCCCATGGTTCTTTGATCTCCTCTTTGGAATCTTCTTTTGCTTTTGGTCCTTCAATGTTGTCAATATAATCTCTGCTTTGCAACACTCTTCCTGAGCTTTGGTGAAGATCATTGGGCTCAAGAGGAGTTGTTTGGATATGTTGTGCCTCAGATTTGCAATGGGGTTGAGCTGCTCCATTGTGTGGTTTTGGAAATGGTACGGGTAGTTGAGTGGAGGTGTGAAATTGAGATGGAGATGGATGGCATTGTGGTTGGGTAGGCATTTGGGGTTGCCTTGGTGGAGGAGGAGGCGATGGTTGTGGATGAGTAGGTGGTGGAGGAAAATGAGCGGGATGAGGGTTGTACTGGGGCCTCCACTCCTGATAAGGTGCATTCCACTGAGGCTGTGGCTGATCATAAGAGTGAAATGAATGAGCAACTGGTTGGGCATAATATGGATCTGTGAAGGAACAAGGAGGAGGTGTGAACCAGGAAGGATGAGCAGGGGGACCCCAAGAAGGCATGAAAGTGGCTTGGTAGGGGTCATAATAGGTCTCAGGTGTCCCTTGCAGTTCCTGCTGGTAGGGTATGGGTCCATGTGGCCTCCTTTGGTTCATATAACAGAGTGATTCAGTGGCTCCTTTGGCTCTCTGGTATGCAGCTTTGAGTCCAGGCAAGGAAGGGCACTGATTCGTAGGATGGTATTCTTCATAGACGAAACACACTTCTAGAGAGTGCATTGGACATTCGTTCCTAGGATGCTTCCTAGTGCACCTAGGACAAAGAATGGCCAAAGCCCTCTTGGCTTCTTCTTGCTTCTTTTGGATCTGCAAGGTATCCAGTTGCATGGCAAGAAACTGCCTCATATCACTCTTGAAACCTTCTATCTGATTTTCAAATTCGTCTTTGGACAAGGGACTGCTCCCAGCATTTCTGCTTGTAGCCATTTGCTCCAAAGGAATGGTTTCTTCTTCTTCTCCCCTAGAGGTTCTTTAAATATGTCTTGTTGGCCACTTAGGGGTTCTTCTCTCACAGCCATCAAAGAAGAGAGAAGGTTGGCTGTGTGAAGCAGTGGGGGTGTTGTGCAATCATTTTTTTGAGCTATCTCTACTCCTACAAGGCATGAAAAGAAATATTTTTGGTTGATTTTTGTATTTTTCTTCTTGTACCTGCAAAACTAAAATAGATTGAACTGCAACTAACTATCTTGTTGAAATAAAAATGCGGAATTGAAATGAAAGCATGAAAGGACTAATCTATTTTGCACAAATCAAATTGCAGGAATGAAATGCTAGGCTACGCTTGCGGAATTGAAATGCTAATCTACACTTGCAAAAATGAAATTGCGGAATGGAAATGCTAATCTATGAAAGCAGGAAATTCTAATCTACTTTTGCAAAAAGGAAATTGCATAATGGAAATGAAATAAACTACTTAGTAGAAGGTTGTAGTGGAAAATAGAAGAAAAGCAACAATCACTAATACTCTGACGCTTCCCCGACAACGACGCCAAAAAGATGGTGGGCTCCAGTATTGTAGCAATAATGCTACAACTCCTGGAACTCCCTTCTTTAATTTTATCAACCCGGTAGTTCGTAACAAACTTGGAAGCGACGGTGCTGTATGCACAAGTACTAGCTCTTGCCGCAGCTGTCACTTGGTCAGCTGGCACAAGTCCGCTAGGGGCTCAAGCCAACTTCTATGAGCTCTTAGAAGAATATTTTTAACTGATGGACGAAAGCTAACTCAAAGGAAGCTAATCTACTTGCGGAAAGAAACTGAAAGCCAAAAAGAAACACAAACCCTAGCAAACCCTAATTCTACCAGCTAGTCCTACCGATGCAAAGGAGAGCATGCAAACTACCGAAAGAGATGCCATTACTTCTAAGAAGGTAAAATGCATGTGTCTAAGTTATCACTATCTGAAGAAAACATCTTTTTGTATTTTTGTTTAAGTTATTAGAATTATCATGCATGTGCTTTTAACTGGCTTTTCACTGTGCAGGGGTGGATCAAGGAGGAGAAATGCTTGGAAAAGGTTGGGAAGACTCGGAGAGGGTCTAAGGGATCCCTATCATCCTTTCAGAGAGTTTCACAAAGTCAAGATGCCATGCAACCGTGTTTATGAACTTCTACAGGAAGTCTGCAGGGGTTTCTACAGGAAGTTCTGTAATTCTTCTACAGGATGTTTCGTGATTGGGTTTTTGACTGATAGGTGAGTGGAAGAGAATGCATGAATGGGTAGGGAGGTAGGGTAGGGGCCTGGAATGACCCAATGACTGAGGGATGAGGTGATGAGAGGGTGTGGAAGTCTAGCTTGCATCAAAGAAGGTTTAGGCAATGGAAAGGCAAGAAGGTAGGGTTACGTGGCAAAAGAGCAGATGGGAGATGAGGAAACAGACTTGGTGATGGAGGAGCTGATCTGGACGAGGCTCAGATGAACGAGGAGGTGATGAAGGTGCCCTGCATAGTGTTTACCTGATCAAACCAACTACGTCTTGCATACAATCAAAATATTAGATGATCTATCTAACAGTTTAATGAGATCAGTGAACAACAACCTTATTCATGACAAGAATCACGTACAGCATGTGAACAAAACATTATCAAAGAGATATAAACGCATGACTAACTCCTACCAATCCATCCTAAACATAAAAAGCTACTTCAACCATCAAAAGCAACCTAAGTAACAAAGCACGAATTAAATCTAAAGAGCAGATTTTATTTTAAGAATGCAGCGAACACACATAAAGATAAACAAGGGAGGTACTGGGCACTTGAGATGGGCCCAACCCCAAGAGCTACAGCCTCCCAAGAGAGATTTAGAGTAGGTGCAAAGCTGGATTCATCTTTATTAATCAAGAAATGAAGAGTTACATCAAAACTGTCCACAAGGAGAGCTTGAGAATGAGCTGAAAGCCAAGCTAGTCTATTGCCTACAAATCGAATTACAAAATGACTACAACAAGGCTATGAAATGACTAACTACTAGCTACTATCTACTGGCTAACTAGCTAACATCCACTGGCTACACTGGATAACGCCAAAATGAGGCCCTAAGCCTTCTTATTTATACAATTTGAGGACCCAACAGTCCTCCTAAAATTTAGGGACTCGGCTGCCCAAGACTTGGAGTTAACAGCAGTCCTACTTGACTTGCTTGGCTGCCCTTGTGCTGATTGATTCGGTGGCCCTTGAACTCCGAGATGATGGTGGAGAATTCGAGGTAAGGGCCCATAAATGAAGGTGACACCTTCCTACAAATCCTCTCCCTTGTTCTCCCACGAATTTGGCTGCCAAGTGCTCATTAAGACCTTCAATTTTGTCTCCAAATTGACCAAAAAGGCTACACAAAGCACCCATTAGACTTGTTGGCATAATGACTAACCAAATTCACTCTATTAGCATAAATATAATCAAAAACATGCAATAAACTAATGAGAATGGTGGATTAATTCAAATTAGGAGGTTGAATGAGCCCAAATAATTGTCCATTTTTGGGGCTCATCACCAACCTTCAATGAAAATGATAGCCACTAGTTTTAACGATGCCAGAAAACGTCTCTAGCCTAGGCCTCTAGATATGTTGCGTTAGATTCAAAAGAATTGTTAGGTTCATTGAAGTTCATTTTAAAGTTGATCTTTATTAAAGTTTTCCTTTCAATGGCTCACTGCGTAATGATGATCTGAAATTCATAAGATGCAATCTAGAATGATAAACAATCTTTTGTTTATTTGAGCAATGAAAATCTTAACTACTAGGGAAAGAAGATAAAAGTGCTTTTAAGCAAAGAGCAAAGAGCACACACTAGTGCATTTCCCTAAATCATCTTTTTGCACACAAATCAAAAAATGCTAAATGAAAATGCATGTATTTGTTTTCGCTTTCCTTAATGTGAATGATGCAAAAAGGAAAACTAAAAGCATCAAAGATCTAAAATATTGCACTCAAAATGACATTTTTGACAATTTTTTCTTCAAAAAAGGGAAAGGAAGACTCAAAATGACACTTTCAAGTTTGAAGAAAAATTATTTCAACACTTTGAATGTAAACAAATCAAATCAAATGCATCAAGAAAAGTTTAATCGATTATCAAGGGAAGGAAGAATTTACGACACTTCTCTTTTCGACAAAAATGACAATTTACGACACTTTTTGTATCAAAGCGACAAATCGACTAAAACACTTTTCAACAAAGGATTGTAAATGAGGAAAAAATACACAAAAACATTCACTAATCCTAATGTAAATTGAGGCTGATCTAAATGATGCAAGTAAGCTTCAGTGAAGAGGCATTGTTCATATTCAGCAAAACAACCAAACAAAACTGAAAACAAGTAAAAAACCCTCAAGTCCTAGATGGGAAAATGAGTTCAGGCAATCATCGCACCTGGCCTTTGTAGACAATAATATGCATCACAATTTTCACACTCGAGAGGTGGGATGCATACTGAGTCATAGTGGAAGATAGTGCGATGGTCCAGGGAGCGCTACTGAAAATGGTTTTGGCTTAAATGTGGAGCAGTTTTCAATGAATCAAGTTTGGTTTTGATGAACAATGATAAGCAAAGTATGATGGAATGTCTTAAGAGGTTACTAAGCTACCAAAAGGGCATCTAGATGTGCTTGGAAGTCAAATGTTTAATTCATAAACTAAACCAGAGATTGACTGAAGTAGCATTTATCTACTATGCAATTGCAGAGCAAGAGTAGTTCGAAAGCTACCTGGCTGACTTCAGACTCTATCTATAGTTTATAGAATTGAACATAAAACAAAAAATAACAACAAAAAAACATCTATTCATTCCCCAGCAGAGTCGCCAATTCGTTTCTAGGAAAATTAGTGTCTTGTTGAACGACTAACACTCTAGGTTTGGTAGCTACCCTAGAAACAATAGTTTAAAGAAATTCAATGATCTTTCCTATGTGTAATAGATAAGAGAAAGATAGTAGAAAACCAACCTGGAACTTTTGCTTGATCCCTTGTCTGATCTCTCTCTCCTTTGGTAGATCCCGTAACTCCTCCCCATACTTAACACACTTGGAGAGTACCTGCACAAGTACAATAACAAAGAACTATCAAAGCATTGTGATCTATTACAACATAAACATTATAGAATTAGATATATAATGAACAAATGAAAGCATTCACAATTACACAATCAATTGCGAAAAATCCTGAAGAAATTTATTAATAATAAGGAGAATTACAACCCAGTTGTCTGATTCAGCACCATCCTCCCAGCATCAATCCTTCTTCACCTCATGAATTAGCAAGAACACACCAGCAAGAATACAATGCTCTCTCCTCAATCAAAAACTAACAACACTTGTGTTACACAAAAATATCGTCATCATGATTATTTGCAGTCAGTATGGGTTTATCATCACTTGTACTATCCTCCTAAGCAAGTCTCAGACCTAAGCTCTTCAAATCAAGCTTTGGAAACGAGAGAAAGACACTAAAAATCAATGTAACTCTGGTTCCGCACTTTCTCTCATGGTCACATGTGGTCCTGCACCTTCTGTGTACAAAAACTGTGGACCTACCCACTCTGTCCCTAATGGTGTAGGTGCGGACCCCTGTGAAAGTCAAAAGGCACAAGTTTTATCTTAAAAAACTCACTTTGGGTTAATTCTAGAGGTTTCTAGAAGGAATTTTGACGTGGATTTTTCGCTCTGAGGTGGTTCATGCATCCCAAAAGATAAGGAGCTAATCCCTTGATGAGAGGAGCTATCCCTTTGAAGGAGGGCTTTATCCCTTTGAAGGAGGACCTAGTAACCTCCCTCCATTGCACTATAAATACAGGCATTGGGCTGGTTGCTAGGGAGGTTAGAAGCTGAACATTTTTGAGGGTAAATGCTGGTGAAATCAAGACATCCTAGTTAAGCCTAAAGAGGAGAGATCACATACCTTTTTGGTTTCATTGGGGAGTGAGTGAAACTTGTCAAAGTAGAGGAGACTTCTTGCTGGACCCTGGGAGGAGCTTGTATAGCGTCAAGGCAAAGGTTGTAAAGTTCTTCTTCTTTTGAATTAATACAATCAAACTCATTTTTCTCAACAAGTATCTTATGTTATTTGTTACATGGACTCCTTGACTTTCATGTTAAATATGTTTTAATGCAATTGGCTTTTCAGGTGCTATTTAATTTGTTTGCCTTGTTTCTGTTTGCAGATTCGCGAAAAGGAGCTCATTGGGATCGAAGGAACGAGCATCCACAAGCTAGCGTTGGACCTAAGGTAGGCCCTAAAAACACTTGTTTGCTATTGTTCATAAAAGCATATTTAGAGAAAGATAGTGTCTGGTTGGTTTGCTTGTCATTAGGTCTTCTTTAGATTCTAGGAAGGTCTATCTTGTCCGCAAGATCGACTTATTCCGTGTGACAACTTGCAATTCACAACAATTCAGCCTTCTGATCTCTTGGATTGGAGATCCTTTTATAGATATTTGCAAGGGTGTGAGTCATCTATGGGGTTTGATGAGTGTCATTCCACTTGTTACAATTACTAAATTAGTTCCACAAGAGACGGGAATTGGAGATGGTTTACTAATTCCCTTTGTCATCCTTGGCCAAATTTAGAGAGGCAAGTGGCACAGGAGAAGTTTCTAGAAGATTCCATGAGAAACCAACTAACAAACTGTCTCGGAAATTTGTCCATCCTTTCCCATTGCACCCTATACAAGGACTAAACAATATGCATCACACTTTGACAGCGTAGCAGTCAGTATGCATTGCATTTTGATAGTGTAGCAGTTAGTATGGTTTAGTTTAGGCACTTTCTGGATGATTTCGGAGATGGAACTTTTGGGGAATGATGTATTCAGATGACTTAGTTCCTTTATGGTATGAAACAACTCATTTTAGGGGTTGATGAGCCCTAATACATCGACATATGAGTTTGGGGTTGATGTGCCCAAATATGTCTATGGTAGCACCACCCTTCCAATTTAATCCTGTCTGAATCGTACTAACACATTGTTCTTTAACTTCCGGAGGAGTGGAAGGTTGTGCCTTCATCCATAGCTCAGCAATCTAGAGGTTCAGCTCTAGCTGCACTCGTGTTGTTTCCTCACGCACGCTTCGGACTCCACTTGCCAGACAGTGGATTTGCATCTCAGTTGGTAGGTCTACGACGATGGATAATTCTGGAACACGCCGGCACGCTTCATCCACTATTTGTGTGATCTACCGATTATGTGACACTAGCTTATCACGCTACAGGCTGAGCTGTTTGATTTTGATCTTCTGCTCACTCAATACCTAAATCGCGTGACCTTCCTGGGCACGTAGCTCTATTTTTATGCTGTCCTGCAACTAGTAAAATGTGTCTCACGGAAGGGCAGCCAAATTTAGTCCAAGTCCCTTGATCTGACCCATCGCAGCTCTGTCCACCTCACTCTTCGTTGTTAGCACTCCTTCTGACAGCACTATGGTGTTGGCCATTTTTCCGTGTAGCAGCTACTCCAGTGCTGAAGTACCTGTGGTGCCGTAGGCGGCTACTATTCCTTCCTTTGGGGGTCACACTTGAAGTTCCTACAGTTGTGCCCTTAGGGCTCCAACACATTCTATTTCTCCATCATAGCTTCCTGAGCGCTTCCTTGGTGACCTCGCAAACTGTGTCACCGATGTCGTAGAGGTCACTCTCTGTCAATGTAATTGGTTCGATGTCTAGTTTAGAAGCCTTGGCCTTCTTTCATGGGCCTGATCTTTTCATAATGCACGGTCGTTTCAACTGTGTAGATGTTGTGCTCAAGTCTGCGCCTTCTTTTGTGTCCTCTGATCCTTGTCCTATGGATAAGTTCGGGCCCCCTTCCTCTTGTGTCGTGGTGGCCCCTGTTGCCTGTGTTGCTGCTGCTTTTTCAGCAGCCTTTGCCTGCTCTGTGGTTTCCTTCGTTGCCTTGTGGGCAGCTCTTACCTCCACGACCAATTGTTCCTTGAGCTTCTGTTGGTCCAGCAGCTTGGCAGCATCCTTCGTTTCCCAGAGTGACACATATTTTGCAGCCTCTGGCAAGTCTTGTTCAATATTAGGGAACTGATTGTCCTCAGGTAGTTCCCCTGTCACCAATAAAATAGATAAGGGCAACCACGCGTAGCGGAAGGTCTTGCCCTGCTCCTGAGCTTCCTTGCAGTTAGTTAGGAATTCTTCGCAGAGGAATGTAGCCCAGTTGAATTGGACCCCCTCTACGCATTGTTCTGCCAGCGCAACTACCGGTGCTGGTACCTCATCTCCGTGACATTTTCTCATCACCTTCCCAGCCAGGAGTTGGGTGGCTATGCGCACCCCTTTATCTTTAAGGCTACTGATTGTGTAGCCTCCCTTCTTCTTTTCCAATTTATACTTCTTCTTCATGGCCTCTGCGAGCGTCAAATCTCCACTTTTGCTAACAGATAGTGAAAAAATGGCCAAGGGCACGACAAGGACAATTGTCCACTGTTCACTAACTACTTGGCAGGGGGAGGGCCAATGCCATTAAGACCAGAGGCACAGGTAGGGTCAAGCGCGACGTCTTTGTTATGGTGCACGATCTTCCAAATAGGAGGAAAACACACCATGGATAATTGTCATCTGTTTTAGAAGTATACGTAGATGTCCCAACAATTGTTTTGTAATTTCTGTAGGTCGGTAGGTTATGTAAAACACACCTGCCAAAGCTATGAACTAATGATGGATAGGACTCCTGCCTATAGGGTGCAGTCCGAAACATAAGCCCTTGACCCAAATGCAGGGATGGCACGCACTGGGTTTCAGGGGAGTGGTTGGGGTCGAGGTGGAATGGGACCAAGAAGGGGTCGTGGCTAGATAAGTTGTTACAATTGCGAAGGGCCATGCATTATGCCCGCAATTGTATGAACCTGACTAGGATATCATGTTGGTATTGTAATCAGTTTGATCATGAGGTATAATATTTCCCTTCACTGATAGCAAGAATGCGCGAAAAGGGGGTACTCTAGCCCCCTCTGACCCAAAATTTACAAATGATGAGGTCTGAACCGCGCAAAGAAGACCCAAATGTAAACATGATGCTCAGGAGTGGTATGACCATAGGAGATGATAAAGGGAAGCAACCAGAAGAAAGTGCATGGGTTCACAAGTCTCCTACAAAGGAACCCAAGTTTGACTTAGAACGTGCGAAGGAGACATTCATGGAAGCTAATAAGTGCTTCACGGAGGCCTCCACTTCAGGTAGTAAGGATCCCCAGGGATGGATCCTTCAATGCTCACTACCTTTTTGGAGACATGCATGAAACTATTGTGCAATAGCAAGGCAGTCAAAGGGCTATAGGAACTTATCACTAAGTGCACAGGGTCAGGAGAAATGCACCTGGTTTGGAAACTTGGAAAGCATGCATTGTGCACAGGAAGGGAAATGAGGTTGACTACGCAAATAGGTGAGTATGAAATGGATCAGGTAATATTGGATCTGGGTTTGGATGTGAATTTACTACCAAAGCAAACATGGGAGTGCATGGGTAGACCCACATTACAATGGTCCCCTATTCAGTTACGAATGGCGAACCAATAGAATATTTTTCCCATGGGAAGATTGCAAGGGGTGGCAGTCGATATTGAAGGCACAAGCATGCAGGTGGATTTTGAAGTGATAAAGATTGTCAATGATAGTGATAGAGTGTTATAACGTGAATGTTGAGGGGGATGATGAGGACCCACGAAACATTTACATTTCAGAAACAGAAGGCTCTCATGAGATTCATGGACCATCACTTGAAGACCCCGACATCACCGCATCGCGAAAGATGAAGTAGGTTAATATTGGAATGGAGGCAGAACCAAAATACGCAACGCTTGGGGACTATTGGGGTGATGACACGGTCAATAAGGTCGCTGAGTTACTTTGCAAATACCAAGACTTGTTCCCGACCAAAATTACAGACTTAAAAGGGATCGTTGGTGATTTAGGGATGATGAATATCACCCTGAAACCCGACACTGGGAGTTTCCATTTACCTGGATTTCGTCCACTATCATTTCCACGTTCCTTAAGCAAGCCCGGGCTTTCTCGAGCTGATCGATAGCTCCTTTACATAGTTCTTCCGAATTCTAAATAGTCTCCAATATTTTCTGTTTACGGTTATCTAATAGATTACTTAATGAAAGTAGATTATCCAATTAAGTAGTAGCCTTACCTCTTGAATCCAAAGTATAAAGAAAATGTCTGCGATGAATTAGACAAAATGCTCATAGCTGGAATTATTGAACTAGTGGAAGAATCCCATTGGGTGAGTCCTATGGTAGTACATGAGAAAAAATAGAAGGGTGAAATAAGAATATGCGTAAACCTTAAGAAGCAAGTACAAGAGAATATTGGTGGTCAGGAAGCATACTCATTCATAGATGGGTTCTTAGGGTACCATCAGATCAAGATCATGCCAGAAGATAGGAGCAAGACAACCTTCACAATAGAATGGGGATGATTTCAATACATCATGATGCCGTTTGGACTGAAGAACGTGCCAGCTATATTTTCGCGCATCATGGTATCCGCGTTCAAAGAACACATCCACAAATTTTTGGAGGTCTACCTGGATGATTGGATTGTTTTGGGATTAGTTAAGCACAATGCAGCAAGCTTACGTTTGATGCTGGGTACTTGAAGCCAACACTAGATTGCGCTGAACCTGAAGAAGTGCACATTCCTCATTCCCTTTGGAAACCTGCTGGGACATGTGGTTTGCAAATAAGGACTGATGGTGGACCCTGCAAAGATTGTCGTTATCCTCAATTTGGAAGCACCGCAAAGTGTTAAACAACTGCGCACTACCTTGGGACACACTGGATACTATAGGAAGTTCATCAAAAGTTATGCCCAAATAACCGCACCGATGGAAAAGCTATTGAAAAAAGATGTTACATATTGCTGGAATGATGATTGCATGAAGAGTTTGGATGTCTTGAAGGGAAACTGGCCTCCATGTCAATCTTGGTCTTCCCAAAATGGGACGTGGAATTCCATGTACATGTTGATGCGTCGTGTATCGCGTTGGGAGACGTACTCACACAAGAAGGTGCGGAGGGTGTAGATCACCCGATCGCATTTGGAAGTTGAAGATTGTCCAAAGCAGAAAAGAACTACTCTACCATCGAGCGGGAGGGGTTCGCAATGGTGTCCGCACTCCAAAAATACTGACACTATTTACTGGGAGGACATTTCAAGATGTATACCGACCATTCCGTGTTGAAATACCTGGTGAACAAGCCTGTGTTGGGGGGGCGCATATGCATATGGCTGTTACTATTTCAAGAATATGATTTTGAGGTCATAGTCAAGCTAGGATGCTTAAATGCAAGACCAGACCACTTGTCACAAATTGAGATGAGTGAGGAACCAACAAATTTCGAGGAGGGACTACCTGATGCATAGATCTTTGTAGTGCGCATTGCAGATGGACACTTCGAGATATAATCCATTTTCTAACAACATGGATTGCACCGAAGGAGTACTCAATCCAACAGAAGAAGGAATTGGTGGTGCGTGGGGTAGAATTTTCTATCAGCCTAGGGCACCTCTACAAGATGGGCAACGATGAGATATTGTGAAGATACGTACTTGATTTTTGAATGAGGTCAGATCCTCACGGAAGCACATGGGGGTGCTGTAGGAGGACACTATGCAGGACATGTGACCACACAAAAGATTCTTCGCGTAGGATTATGGTGGCCAACCCTGCACTAGGATTCAAAAGCACACTGTAAGGCCTGCGATATATGTCAAAGGATGGGAAAACCATCATGGAGTGATGAGATGCCACTAAATCCCCAAATGACACTGCATCCATTTGAGAAATGGGCAATCGACTTCATGGGCCTGGTCAAACCTTAGGGAAAGACGGGTGCGCGCTACATCATCACCGCGACAAAATACTTGGCAGCTAGGGTTTCGGGGACCAGGATCTGCATAAAGGATGTCTGATGTCGTGCCATTGGAATCCAACGAAGAAAGAAATTGAAGAGTGGTTGGACAAGAATATTCATGAATTCACAGTATAGGAGAATAGAAATCCACGAGTATCCAAGGAACAGTGGTTGGAATGCTACTTGTATACGGAAATCCATGAAATTTTCTTTGCATATTTTCCGTCTGAGCTATATGAGTGGATCGCGGAGCTAGTGGAAAGTTGGGGAAGATGTAGGCTCAACAAACCAATAGTGTGGACTCCGAAACTAGTGCGTAGACTAGAAGCATCAAAAGATAAGATAGCATGAGCTGTGGACCACTGGCTCGACTGAATAATAGGAGGATTTATCACTGAGTTCGCAATAGACACGATCATCAGCTACAATGAGGTAGAGCGATGTTTTCTCAAGGGACCGCGAGGTAAGTATATTAAATATTTGAACACTTTGACTAAGATTTTATTGTGTGAAAAGAGGATTATGCAAATAAATTAATGTTTGGGACTATGCGAAGCAGGAAGATCTACAGAAGCGGAAGTAGTGAGGAGTTGGAAAATAGTCCCTTAATTTCACCCTCATGGGAAAGCGAGGAGGAGCTCGCGAAAGTTTCTCTGAGAAGTGCGGTCAGTTTGATAAGACAGAAAATTCCATGTTTACCAACCCCACCCACACCGCCACCCATTTCACCCCCCTCACCTCCATCTCCACCCACTCCACTTGCGCCACCACTGCAGTTCAGTATGGCTAGTGCGATCAAATTGCTAGTGTTCAGAGGAGTGGAAAATAAATATCCAAACTAATTCTGGTTTGTGGTAAGAGAAGTATGGGAAGCACAGGGTGTCATGGATGATAATATTAAAAAGGCTACACTCATGAGAGCACTGCAGGATCGTGCATTAACGTGGTATATCAAGCATTCTAATGACCACCTGAACACAGGAATTGCAGAGATCTAGACTGGCTGAACAGGGAATTTAGCAGGCCAAAATGAGAGACACAATCAATCATCGGGTTTAAGGAGATCACGATGCTCCTGGATGAGACCCCTTGGGATCTAGACCAAAGGCTGAAGAGTATGATCCGCGAAGCCAATATGACATTAACAGATGCACAACATCGCGCATGGTTTGTGGCCTCACTTATGCCACACTTAAGGATGGTGCTATCACAGCAAAATCTTTCCACCTAGGCCGAAACGTTGGAGATGGTAATGAGATTACATGAGACCCCTATACAAGACCCTGGGTTGGGAGTCCAACAAGTCCACATGCAACTACGAAATCTTTGTCTCGAGATGCAAAGTTTGAAACAGAATGGACAACTCAGCTGGAGGTGCGTGAGGAAGTATGGTGCATAAAATGCAAAGGCCAAGGGCATGACAAGGACCACTGTCCAATGTTCGCGAACTACTTGGCAGGGGGAGGGCCAATGCCATTAAGAGTGGAGGCACTGGGAGGGCCAAGCGCGGCATTTGCATTATTGTGCACAATATACCAGATAGGAGGAAAACACACCACGGATAATTGTCATTTATTGCAGAAGTATACGCAGACGTCCCAACAATTGTTTTGTAATTTCTACAGGTGGGTAGGCCATGACAAACGTACCTACCAAAGCTATGAACTAATGATGGATTGGGCTCCTACCTACAAGGTGCAGGCTGAAACGTGAGCCCTCTACCCAAATGCAGGGATGGCACATGCTGGGTTTCAGGGGCGTGGTTGGGGTCAAGGTGGAATGGGACCAGGAAGGGGTCGCGGCTAGATAATTTGTTACAATTACGGAGGGCTAGGGCATCATGCTTGTCATTGTATGAAACTGACTAGGATATCATGTTGGTACTGTAATCAGTTTGATCATGGCGTAGAACATTTCCCTTCATTGATATCAAAGATGCGCAGAAAGGGGGTACTCCAGCCCCCTCCGACCCATAATTTACAAATGATGAGGTCTAAACTATGCGACAAAGACCCAAATGTAAACATGATTCTCAGGAGTGGTATGACAACGGGAGATGATAAAGGGAAGCAGCCAAAAGAAAGTGCGTGGGTTCACAAGGCTCCTACAAGGGAACCTGAGCTTGATTTAGAACGCGCGAAGGAGACATTCATGGAAGCTAATAAGAGCTTCACGAAGGCCTCCACATCAAGTAGTAACGATCAACTAGAACCAAGGATGGATCCTTCCATGCTCACTACCTTTCTAGAGACATGCATGAAATTGTTGCGTGATAGCAAGGATGTCAAAGGACTACAAGAACTTATCACTAGGTGTGTAGGGTCAGGAGAACCGAGCATGGTTCGAAAACTTGGAAAGCATGCATTGCACACAAGAAGGGAGATGAGGTTGACTGTGCAAATAGGTGAGGATGAAATGGATCAGGTAATCCTGGATCTGGTTTCAGACGTGAATGTACTACCAAAGAAAACATGGGAACACATGGGCAGACCTGCCTTACAATGGTCCCCTATTTAGTTAAGAATGGCAAACCAACAGAAGATTTTTCCCATGGGAGGATTTCAAGGGGTGACAGTTGATATTGAAGGCGCAAGCGCATAGGCGGATTTTGAAGTAATAGAGATTGTTGATGACAACAATCCTTATCTTGTGCTACTAGGAATAGATTGGGCTACTGATATGAATGGTGTCATAAATCTGGAGAAGCGCAAAATGACCTTTGAGAAAAAGTTACTATGTGTAGTAGTACCGTTGGATCCAGCCGAAGGAGCACGATACACCGAACTGGTGCATGATGATGATAGTGATGACGATCTCAATTGTATCTACAAGATAGATGCACAAGGAGAGGATTGGGTGAATCTGATTGCAAATGGAAGGATTTAATGGGAGCACGAAAGCTCCTGCACTTCGGATTCAGATGAAGAGATAAAGCGATGGCAGAATCAGCTATGCGAAGTAACAACACTGAACTGCAACATGATGATCAGATAATTACGCTGCGTGACAATAGAGGCAAGGGAGCTACCGACATATGATGGATTGTTAGCGATGGATGAATTTCTGAGAAAATTCGAAAGTGAAGTACCAGAACAGCAGCGGTATGATGCACTGAAGTGGGCATTGCACGCAACACCCACATGATGGTGGGGTACCCATCAAGGAAATTTTGAGGACCAGTGCAGATGCAGAAGGATGATGTGCCTACAGTTTGGAAAACCCCAGCTTCAAATGCAAGTCAGTCAACAGGGTCAGAACAAATTGCGTACCCACCTTTCTCAATGGGTATAGACATATGTTGTAAAACCCATACATGCGCACACCAACCCCAGAATAACAAATAGGAACAAAGCACAGCAGCAAGAAAGGTGACGCACGCTACCAATTCTCCATGACAAAGCCTTTGATAGGGTGTGCAAAGTACTGAACAAGGTTCACCAGGCGAGATGAAATGATTGGGACTTACGCGTGCTAGTGGTTCGATGGGCCTATCGGACCATGTGTAAAACCCTGAACGTAGAGATAGTTCCAAAGGAGTAGAACAGAATGGAGACAGTACTTACTAAAGAAAATACAAAAAGGAATCCACACGTACTGGGCCCTGTCGTAGTGACAGTGCTAGATGACTAGAAGGAGGAAATCACACAACTATGCGAAGTAGAGCATATAAGGATTCACGAAGCCATCCAGCAAGGGAACCTTAGACTTCGCGCATTCGAAAAGGACCAGGTACAATTGAGGAAGAAAAGCATTTTCATGGACACTGAGATCAAGAAGCTAGAAAACGAGATCACGCATGCATGTCTCACCGATAAACCAAGGATGACAAGGAAAAATACAGGCAATCATACCACTGCGTTAGAAGAATGTCGCTGCGAATTTATGACTCTATTGCCATGGCTACGAATGCACCTCACCAAACGTAGTAAACAGGGGAGCGCACTACATATGGTAGAACACACAGTGTTGACGGTCACGCAGACAACTGAGGAGTTTTTGCAGGCTATGTTGGAAGGCGAGTTGAAGTATCGCACAGGTGGTGCAACCACTTGATTAGCCATAGCATGCACAGTTTCAATGCTCTAGATAGCTGAAAGAGAGCGTGGGACTCTAAAAGAGTTTGTGTGGGAGATATGCGATAAGGGAGATGCGCAGGGAACCATCATGTCACAAGGATCACGACCGCACATAGGGGGCTGCGTTGCCACGTGGGTAGGTTGGGAAGTGACCGTTGGTGTCACTGTTCATGATGGGATGTCTGATTTAAGGAAAAAAGGAGTGGGCGGTGAGCATTTAAGACACGAATTAAGGACAATATTTGGGACGATCTGCCGCCAAGAAATCATTAATGACTCAGAAGTGGGGGGAACAATCGAATTCAAATTCAAAAGATGTTATAAAACTCCAAGGGCTAGCCACGAGACAACACTTGTTCAATTGAGATTTGAGCTACTATGAAGAGCACAGAGTGTTGAGCGCCAAGCGATATTTGAGCCCCCAAGTTCGCGAACAACCACAGATAGTTCGAACAAGATGACAACTACCAGGAGAGGTGTGGGTTTTGTAGAGAGTACCGCCAAGGAAGCCGTACAGAACCCTATGGTGCAGGTTGGGGATGCGCTAGAAATTCCGAAATCACCTCAAACGTCGAGGCCCAAGAAGGATAAATAGGCAGTGGGACCAGTCTGCATGTCCCCGTGAAATCCGCGGTTTGGTAAACTTTCCATGGAAGAAAAGGGCAAGGTTGTCACCATTGAGATAGATGATGAGGAGGAGGACCTACAGGCTCTCGTAGATGAGATAGAGGTGGATGAAGAAATGGAAGAAGACATCTAGCCAGAGTGTGCTGCAAAAAAATTGCCCGAGTACATTCCTCCGCAGAAAGGGAAAGCTAAGGTACCAAAGGATTTGGATGCCACTAAGAGTGCACTCCAAACCCTGCTCCTCCCAGAGGGAATTCTGTTTGAGGGCTCGGCCTTGGGCCATGTGCCCACAATGAAATTTAAAGACTGGGACCTCATGGACAGTGAGAATTTCCCACATTTAGAGATTGAGAACCTCATTAAATAGAGCAAGGAGGGGTTAGTTACAATGCTAGAGCCGCAAAAATCGCTGCGCAGTGTGGAGAAGGTTGGACTACTCCACCTACTATGGATTCCACACTTTCACCATGCACCTATCACAATCTTCATCATCACGTGGCTGCTTTACCTAGTGCATGATGGGTACTTGTGGCTGGAGGAGCCTATTCCCATCACGGCAGAGCTTATCCATAGGATTTCCCGGCTTCCTTGTAAGGGAAAGGACCTCGTAGAGATAGCTGGCAAAAGCAGAGATTCGGCACACGTAGAGGCCATGAAGAAGAAGTAGAAATTGGAAAAGAAGAAGAGAAGCTATGTAATCAGTAGCATTAAAAATAAAGGGGTGTGCATAGCCACCCAACTCTTGGCCGAGAAGGTGATGAGAAAATGCTGTGAAGACGAGGTACCAACGTCGATAGTTGCGCTAGCAGAACAATGCGCAGAGGGGGTCCAATTCAACTGGGTTGCGTTCCTCTATGAAGAATTCCTAACTAACTGCAAGGAAGCTCAAGAGCAAGGAAAGACCTTCCACTACGTGTGGTTGCTCTTGTCTATTTTATTGGTAATAGGGGAACTACTTGAGGACAGTCAGTTCCCTAATATTGAACAGGACTTGCTAGAGGTTGAAAAATATGTGTTGCTCTAGGCTATGAAGGACGCGATGCAGATCTGCGAAACTAAGATCTTCTGGGTGCTCATGGAGGCGACCATTCAAATGTGGATTAAAAGGAGGTTGTGCCTATCCTCCAAAGTGTACAACAGTCTGCAAAGCTTTGTAGACTTCAAGGCGGATATGCACAATGTGTATATCAAGGTGCGTAAGGATCCGATGCAGAACTGGACCAAGCTTCCTTTCATAGAAATTGATGATCCCATCTTCTCCATGCTCAAATCAAGGCCTCCTGAGTGGCGTGCCCCAAATCTGGCAAAGCAGGATAGAATAGTGGCACAAAAGAAGAAGGATGCTACCAAGCTATTGGCCCAATAGAAGCACAACGAACAGTTGGCCGTGGATGTAAGGGTTTCCTGCGAGGCAGTGAAGGTAGCTGCAGAGCAGGCAAAGGCTTCCAAAAAGTAGCAGTAACACGGGCAATAGGGGCCACCACGATAGAGGAGGAAGGGGGCTCGAACTTATCCATAGGACAAGGAACAGAGGACACAGCAGAAGGCATGGACCCAAGCACAACATCTACACAGTTGAAATGGTTGTGCATTATGGAAAGATTAGGCCCACGAAAGAAGGCCAAGGCTTCCAAACTTGACATCGAACCAATTACATTGACAGAGGGTGACCTCTAAAACATCAGTGACACAGTTCGCGAGTGTTGGCTTAGTGGGGCCTGACCTAGGTTCAGAAGTGATTTAGCTAAGCAAATCCTGGTACTACTGTCCCTTTTGGCAATAGTCCACGGAGCGCGAATTGAGGTCTCACCTGAAGTAGTATGGGAGGGTGCTAGAACCGGTTTTCTGCACCCTGGGGATGTCTGATATGAGGTGATTGGTATGTGATCCAACCTTCGTACTTACTGTGCTACGCACACCAGCGGGTACCCCACACCCCGTCATACAGCCTCCACGTAGTTCTAGCTGCAGTGTGACCCATGTTATTTACCCAAATCTTCCTTAATTAGGCTCTGTTAGCTGATTACTTAGATTATTTTCATATATAAGCATTCATACAAGTATTTACCAATTGTGTTCAGTAAATAAATAGAGTAAAAGTAATGCATAACATCTTAATACGGATTCAAGAACAGATGCACAGAATAAACTTCTCTTTATTAACTTTCAATACCAAGTAAAGACCTGATTCCGCCCTGCACACTCAGCTGGAGGGATCCACGCACTCAGTTGCAGACTCTACTAGGCCTCTGCACGCTTCGCTGTAGAGCCTCTCCCTACTACTATGACCCAGTACACTTCAGATTTAGCTCTAACCTCGAACCATGCCTTCGCTATTCCATTTATCATCTACCTCCTTTATAACTTAGAGCCTCGCTCTATTTATACAATCCCATGGTCCACGAACCATGGGTAGGCTGACACAACTTTACATTAAATTACAATATTTTAGGGTGGACAACCCTATGAACCATCCTAGACTTTGTGCTCCATGCTCGCAATTCATGGAGTCTTACAATACAATTGACCAAAACTTGGGCTTTGAGCCCCAAAAACATGTTGCGTGGGATCCCATGCCCAACAAGCCCCCAACACAATCATCGTGACTCGTCCCGAGTCACTGTGCTGGTGCGAAAATCTTGGCATGGTGCCCCTCTAACTGTGCCTGTGCTGCACGAAGGTCTACAACACATTGTTCTGCTGTCTGTTGGATCTACTTTTCTCTTTCGGTTGAATGCTCGCTATCAGGGGAAAATCCATATCTTAAGGCATGCATCACTTTCATCTGTGCGAGATTTCCTTTGATGTTAGCAGTGATGAGGAAGGCATCATCAATCCAAGGCTGGATGCGCACTTTAATTATTACCTCTTTCTGTCGCGTGGCATCCACCTGTTCCTTCAATTCCTTCGCCTATTGTAGCTTCGCTAGCCGTTGGGTTAGGACAACTGCCTGCTTTGTTCCGCACACACTATCATACTGCACTTGAAGCTCCCGCGCCTCTATTTCCAGACGCTGTATGGTGGGGTCCTCCTGTAAGGAAGTGAGAACCATGAAGGATTCTTCCAACATAGTAGTACAGGTCTGCAATGCCTATCCTATTTCCTCCAACCCTTTTTGGATGATGCCAACACGTTGTTCCTTAATTTCAGGGGGTGAGGATGACTGTGCCTTTAATCGCAGTTCGACAATCTGAAGGTTCAGGTCTAGCTATATCCTTGTTGCTTCCTCCTTTGCCTCTCGGAATCCACTGGCAAATTTTTGAATTCGCACTCCTACTGGTAGATCCGCCAAAATTTCTAGCTCTGGAACATGGTGACATTCTTCCTCTACCATTTTCTCCAGCTGTTGATTCTACGCCGGAACTTCATCGCGTTGTAGACTAAGCTGCTCGATGTTGATTCTCTATTTGCTGAGCATCTATACTGCGTGTCCTTCCCTAGCACAGAGTTCTATTGTCGCTTCGTCCTATAGCTCGTATAATGTATCCCATGGAAGGGCAGCCAAGTTTAGGCCAAGTCCCTTGATCCATCCCACCGCGGCTCTGTCCTTCGTGCTTTCCACTATTAGTGCTCCTTCCGACAGCATGACGATGTTAGCCATTTTGGTCCACAACAACTGCTCCATTGCCAATGTACCTGCAACACCGTAGGTGGCTACTGTTCCTTCCTGTGGGGGCCACACCTGAAGTTCCTACAGCTGGGCCTTGAGGGTCCCCAACACATTCTATTGCTTCGTCATCGCTTCCTGAAGCGCTTCCCAGGTGACCTCACGAACTGTGTCGCTGATGTCGTAGAGGTCACCTTTTGCCAGTGTAATAGGTTCACTATCTAGTTTGGAAGACTTGGTCTTCTTCCGTGGGCCGCCTCGTTCTGTACCGCGTGGCTGTTTCAGTTGTGTAGATGTCATGCTTAGGTCCATGCCTTCTGCTGTGTCATCTATTCCCTGTCCCATGGTCAAGTTCAGGTCACCTTCCTCCTGCGTCATGGTGGCCCCTGTTGCCTATGGTGTTGCTTCGTTTTCGACAGCCTTGGTCTACTCTGTGGCGGCCTTCGCTGCCTCATAGAAGGCCCTTACCTCCGCGGCCAACTGCTTATTGTGCTTCTGCTGAGCCAGTAGCTTCGTGGCATCCTTTTGTTTTTGTACCATTGTCTTACCGCGCTCTGCCAAATCCGGGGCATGCCACTCGAGAGGCCATGAGTCGAGAACAATGAAAATGGCATCATCAAGTGTGATGAAAGGGATTTTGGTCCAGTTCTGTGTCGGATATTTACGCGCCTTAATATACACATTTTGCATATCTGCCTTGAAGTTTGCAAAGCTCCGTAGAATGTTGTACATTGTGGGGGATAGGTGCAACCTTCTGTTAATCCACATCCAGATGCTCACCTCCATGAGCACCTAGAAGATTTGGTCTCACGGATCCGTGTGGCGTCCTTTGTAGCCCAGAGCGGCACATATTTTGTGGCCTCTGGCAAGTCCTGTTCAAGGGGATGGAACTGGTTGTCCTTAGGCAGTTCCCCTGTCACTAGTAAGACGGACAAGAGCAACCATACGTAGTGGAAGGTCTTGCCCTACTCCTAGACTTCCTTGTAGTTGGTGAGGAATTCTTCACAGAGGAAGGTGGCCTAGTTGAATTGGACCCCTTCCACGCATTGTTCAGCCAGTGCAATGACTGGCGCTGGTACCTCGTTGCCACGAAATTTTCTCATCACCCTACTGGCCAGCAACTGGGTGGCTACACGCACCCCTTTGTCTAGAATGCTACTAATTACATAGCCTCTCTGCTTCTTTTCCAACTTGTATTTCTTCTTCATGGCCTCTGCGAGTGCCAAATATTCACTTTTTCTAGCTATTTCCATAGGGTCCCTTCCCTTACAGGGAAGCCAAGAAATCCTGTGAATAAGCTCCGCCGTGGTGGGAATAGGCTCCTCCAGCCACAAGTACCCATCATGCACCAGGAAAAGTAGTTTCTTGATGACAAAGATCGTGATCAGTGCCCGGTGAAAGTGTGGAATCCATAGTAGGTGGAGTAGCCCAGCCTTCTCCACATTGCGCAACCATTTCCACTGCTCTAGCACTATAACTGACCATTACTTGCTCTATTTCATGAGGTTGTTAGTCTCCAAATGTGGGAACTTTTTAGTGTCTGTAAGGTCCCAATATTCAAATTTCATCATGGGCACACAGCCTAGGATCGAGCCTTCAAACATAATTCCATCTGGGAGGAGTGGGCTTTGGAGTGCACTCTTAGCGACATCCAAATCCTTGGGTACTTTTCCTTTCCCTTTCTGTGGAGGGACATACTTCAGTTTTGCTGCAGCGCACACCAATTGGATGTCTTCTTCCATTTCTTCATCTGCCTCTAACTCCTCTATGAAAGCCTGGAGCTCCTCCTCCTCATCATTTGTCTCAAGGTTAAAATTCTTGCCCTTGTCTTCCATAAAAAGTTTACCAAACTGCGGATTTTGCGGGGACATGCAAACTGGTCTCGTTGCTTGTGTATCCGTCTTGGGCCTCAGCATCCGAGGGAATTTTGGAATTTCTGGTGCATCCCTCACCTGCACCATAGGGCTCTGCACGGCTTCTCCAGTGGTACTCTCTACAAATTCCACACCTCTCCTGGTAGTTTTCATCTTGTTTGAGTTGTCTGTAGTTGTTCGCGACTTTGGAGACTCAAACACTACTTGGCGCTCAACACTCTGTGCTCTTTGTATCAGCTCAAGTCTCAAACAAACAAGTGTTGTCTCATGGCTAGCCTTGGTAGTTGTATACCATCTTTCAAATTTTAATTTGATCGTTCCCCCCATTTCCGAGTCATTGATGCATTCCTAGTGGTAGATCATCCCAAATCTAGCTCTTAATTAATGTCTTAATTTCCTGCCACCCACTCCTCTTTGTCTTAAATTGGACATCTTGTCATGAACAATGACATCAACAATCACTTCCCAGCCTACCCACGTGGCAGTGTAGCCCATTCTACATGGGTGTGACCCTTGTGACATGTTGATCCTGCACGTAACCTCCTTATCGCGCAGCTCCCCCACATACTTTTTTATAATCCCACGCTCTCTTTCAACTACTTAGAGCACTGAGACTGTGCTCCCTACAGCTAGTTAGGTGGTTGCACCACCTATTTGAGACTTCACTTCACCTTCCATCCTAGTCCATGGGAACTCCTCAATTACCCTCGTGACAATTAGCACCACGCATTATTCCTTGTGCGGTGTGCTCCGTTAGTTACTTTGTTTGGTAAGGTGTGGTCGTAACCATGGTAGCAGAGTCACAAATTCTCGGCAATAATCATCTAATGCAGTAGTATGGTTGTCCTTATGTTTTTTTTCCCGTAGAAAAAGTCGTAATTTTATTCAGAATATGAAAAAATTACATTTTGTAGATGCTTAAGCATATGCAGAAAGACTGTTCCTGTATTCGCAAGCGAATAGAGGTTGCAAAATAAATGAGTAAAAATACAAAAATGGATGTCATCAGGGCTATGCTTTTCTGCCCTTCTTCTTCTCCACCCTTCGCCAGCCATCAGAGTTTGGTGCAGTGAGAGCCAGCTGATTTTCTGTTGTAGTTATTAGTTGTTCTTTGTCGGATTCCGAGCCTTCAGATCCATGGGTTCGTTTGATGCCACCTGCTTCAAACTGGATGTCTGGTGGCTGTTTCAAAATGTCAGGTCCCAGTTGTGTGTCTGTGGCATGTCCTTCTTGAGTGTATTCCTGTTCCATTGGTATGTCAGGTTTTGTTTGTTTTCCTGTTGGTTCAGTTTGCATGTCCTCTTTTTCCCTCCAATCGGTGTGCTGCCATCCTTTCGCCTTTTTCTGTTGTTTCTTGTTCTCTTTGGGGTCCCTCTTTCCCATTGGGCAGGTGTTTTGGAGATGTCCTGTCTGCATGCATTTTAGGCACCTGAATGCTGTGTTTTCATAATCAAGCGTTTGTATCCTCTGTGTATTATTATAGTTTAATGTAATGTGATCCGGTAGCCCCAGACTTAGATCCACTTCTACGCAGATTCTAGCATAGGTGAATATTCCTAGATTTACTCTTTCTCTATCTATTTTGAGGAATTTCCCCAATGTGTTTCCAATGGCTGATAAAACTTTGTAATGCCAGAAGTGGAGAGGGAGGTTGTGTAGCTTCACCCAAACAGGGACTGTTGTTACTTTCATAGTATTCGCATCAAATTCAGGGAACCAGGGGGTGGTAAAGAGGCCAGCCTTGCCCCAGAACCAAGGCCCCTGGTTGATAATATCATCACGTTCTTGTTCTGTTCTAAGAATGACTATGAAGAAACCCTTTGAGCATAGGTGAACTTCACAGTCAGGTGTCCATGTTGTGAAAATCCATTGATGCAGTGCATCTGATTTTGGCCAGAAACCATTGAATCTACATATAACAGCACGTGTGGCTAGATCAGTGTGTAGATCAGTTACCTCTGGCAACGTTATTTGGATCGTTGGAGATTCCAGTGTTTGTTCCACAATGTAAGGGCCTGGTAACTCTGGTGCTGGACCTGGTTTTGGTTGTAAGTTTTCCCCTTTCCCTTTCACCGCGTCCTTGAAGGAGCCTGTATTTTTTGAACTGGATCCAGTGCTTCCTCCTCTCAGACGGAGGTTTATGATGATTGTTGAATCTGTGGTTATATTGTAATCCTGGAGGGTGTAGTGGTCCTGTAGGCTGCGTCCCTTGTAGATCAGATTTTGCCCCTGTTTTGGGATGCCAAGAAGGGTTTGTATCCTGTTCCGTAAATCTAGGATGTTGCTGCCCTTCCCTAATCTCAAACAGTGACTGTTTCCTTCCGGTGGTTTTAGGAAGAGTTGTATGAATTCCTCTGCTCTGGGGTTCGAGCCTTGCTGAAGTCGCTGTATGGCAGTTTCTTGTCCACAGATCTGAGCTCTTTTATAGATTCCTCTTGCCGGAGTTCCGACTCTTGTAATTGATAGATCTGATGCAGGGATATTTTCCTGTGGCTTTTGCATGTCCCATATCAGTGTATGGGCGACCAGATCTGTTATGGGATGAGTCCTATTTTCCATATGAGACCGATCTGCCTTGTTGGTATTTAGTTCAACAAAACCAAGTCTTGATCTGCGCACATTCCCCTGGATCTGTACGAGATGGGGTCGATTTGCCTTAATAGGGTCTGGTTCTGTTAGTTTAGGGCCTGTTTTGTACAGGATGCCGCGGATCGATGGGAAAGAAACCCATACGGAGCTCCAGGGTAGGAGAAAAACCAGATCTATTCCGATAAAAAACAGAGCATCATTCTGATATTCGGTGAAGGGGGTATTTCTTCCATACCTTGAACAAGAAATACTGTTTGCCTTCCCGCGAGTTCCGTTGTTGCAGAAAACCGCTTCACCTCCGAGCTTGTTCTCGTCTGCTAGATCCTGGTGATATCCTGAATGGTCATGCGAAACCCTTGTTTCGTTCCAATACTTTACAGCACCCTTTGTCTTCGTTTCTGGCAGATTTCGGCGGTCCAGGGGTGTTTTTCCCCCAGGATTCGCTTGAGCCCGAGGCTGTGGATGTCTACAGACGGCCGTGGAGCTGGATCCTCCATGCACTAAACCGGTTACCGAGCCCGAGAAGTAGCAGACGCAAAAGTTTTGGGCCATCTCCGGGTTCGATCCTTGGTCCATCAGGTGCGTCGTCATGGTTGTGCTTATGTTGTCTTGTCATTCTTAGTTTATCGACGATACATGCTTGTGCGATTTCATTTTCCAGTTTTTTGATCTCCATGTGCAGTGACATGCTTTTCTTCCTCAGCCATACCCTGTCTTCTTCAAGTTCACTAAATTCAAGGTTCCCTCACCAAATGGTTTCCTGAATATGCATATGTTCGCCCTCGTGTAGCTGCATAATTCCTTCATCCTCGTCCTCACATACTGTCCCAACTGTGGGAGCTATTGTGTGAGGATTCCTTTCCTCCAAAATTATGGTCTTGATTTTGCTCCTCAGCTTTGGGATCGTCTCCACGCTTAAGGTTTTGCACATGGTCCTATAGGCCCATCGAACCACTGGCACGCGCAAGTCCCAATTATTTCTTCTCACTTGGTGAACCCTGTTTAGGACTCCACACACCTTATTGAATGCTTCCACATGGAATGTTTGTGGTGCGTGTCACCTTTCCTGTTGCTGTGTCCTGTTCCGATTTTCGATCCTGAGTTTGGGGTGTTCTTGTGCGGGCTGCACAACACACATCTATACCCACCGAGAGAGGTGGGCATGCAAGTTACTCTATCCTTGCTAATCAACACTTGTTCAAAGCTGGGGGCTTCCAAACTGTAGGGGCATCATCCTTCTACATCTGCGCCAGTCCTCAAAATTTCCTTTATGTGTACCCCACCATCTTGTGGGTGTTGCGCGTAGTGCCCACTTCAATGCATCGAACCACTTCTGTTCCAGTACTACACTTTCAAATTTTCTCAGGAATTCATCCACCGTTGTCAATCCATCATATGTAGGTGGTCTTCTTACCTCTGTTGTCACGCCACACAGTGATCTAAAAATCATGTTTTAATTCAATGTCATTACATTGTGCAACTAATTCTGCCATCACTCTACTTCTTTGTTTGAATCCGAAGTGCAGGAGCTTTCACACACCCACGAGATCCTCCCATCTGCAGTTAGATTAAATAAATCCTGGTCTCATGCAGTTAGCTTGTAAATACAATCAATATCATCGTTGCTATCATCGTCGTGCATTGGTTGAGTGTAGCGCACTCCTTCGGCTGGGTCCAGTGGGACTACTATGCATAATGACTTTTTCTCGAAGATCATTTTGCACTTCTTCAGGTTGATGACTCTGTTCATATTGGTGGCCCAATCTATTCCAAATAGCATGGGATAGGGATTGTTGTCATCGACAATCTCTATTACTTCAAAATCTGCCTGTGCACTTGTGCCTTCAATATCAACTGTTACCCCTTGCAACCTCCCCATGGGCAAAATATTCTATTGGTTTTCCATTCATAATTGAATAGGGGACCATTATAATGTGGGCCTTCCCATGTGTTCCCATGTTTGCTTCGGTAATACATTCGCGTTCGAACCCAAATCTAGGATTACCTGATCCATTTGATACTCATCGATATGTGTAGTCAACCTCATTTCCCTTCCAGTGCGCAATGCATGTTTCCCCAATTTTTGGAATATGCGCGGTTCTCCTGACCCCGTGCACCTGGTAATCAGATCCTGTAGTCCTTTAACTACCTTGCTGTCATGCAACAGTTTCATGCATGTCTCTAGAAAGGTAGTGAGCATTGAAAGATCCATTATTGGCTCTAGTTGATCCTTACTACCTGAAGTGGAGGCCTCCATGAAGCTCTTCTTAGCTTCCATGAATGTCTCCTTTACGCGTTCTAAGTCAAACTTGGGTTCCTTTGCAGGAGCCTTTTAAACCCATGTACTTTCCTCTGGCTGCTTCCCTGTATCCTCTCCCGTGGCCATACCGCTTTTGAGCATCATGTTTACATTCGAGTCCTCTTCGCGCAACTCAAACCTCATCATTTGTATATTCTGAGTCGGGGGAGGCTGGAATACCCCTTTTTCGCACATCCTTGTGATCAACAAAGGATAGTCTATTGTTTCATGATCAAACTAAGCACAATACGAACAAGATATCCTCGTCAGGTTGCTGCAATCGTGGGCATAGTGGCCTGGTCCTCTGGAATTGTAAGAAATTAATTGTCCGCAGTCCCTTTCCACCTCGTCCTTGACCTCACCCCTAAAATCCAGCACGCGCCATCCCCGCCTCTGGGTCAAGGGCTCATGTTTCGATTTGCATCCTATAGGCAGGGGTTTGATCCATCATTAGCTTGTAACTACGGAAAGTGCACTCATCATGGCCTACCGACCTACAGAAATTACAAAACAATTGCTGGGGTGTCTGTGTATACTTCTGCAACAAATTAAAATTATCCATCGTTTGTTTCCCTCCTATCTGATAGATCGCACACCATAAAGTGGGTGTTGCACTCAGCCCTACCTATGCTTCCAGTCTCAATGGCATTGGCCCTCCTCCTACCAAGTAGTTCGCGAACACTAGACAGTGATCCTTGTCATGGCCCTGGCCTTTGCATTTTATGCACCATACTTCCTCATGCACCTCTGGGCATGGTGCCCTATCCTTCTTCAAACTTTTCATTTCCAAACACAGATTTTGTAGTTGCGCATGGATTTGTTGAACTCCCAACCCAGGGTCTTATATCAGGGTCTCATGTAATCTCATTTCCATTTCCAATGCTTCACCCTGGGTGGAAAATTTCTGTTGTGATAGTGTCGTCCTCAAGTGTGGTGTCAGAGATGCTATAAACCATGCACGATGTTGTCCATTCGTCAATATCATATTGGCCTCATGGATCGTACTCTTCAGTCGTTGATCTAGATCCTAGGGAGTCTCACCCGGGAGCATCATGATTTCTTTAAATCTGATGATTGATTGTGTTTCTGACTTTGGCCTGCTAAATTCCGTGTTCAGTGCATTCTGGATCTCTGTTATCCCTACATTTGGGTGGTCATTAGAGTGCTTGATATACCATGTTAATGCACGATCCTGTAGCATACTCACCAATGTAGCCTTCTTAATATTATCATCCATGACACCTTGTGCTTCCCATACTACTCTTACCACAAACTAGAATTGGTCCGGATCTTCATTCCCTACCCCTATGAGTACTGGCAGTTTGATTGCACTCGCCATACTGAACTATGGAGGTGGTGGAGGTGGAGTGGGTGGAGATGGAGGTGAGGGAGTTGAAGCGGGTGGCGGTGTGGGTGGAGGTGGTAACCGTGGAATGTGCTGCCTTATCAAACTGACCGTGCTTCTCGAAGAGACCTTAGTAAACTCTTCCTCACTTTCTCGCGAGGGTGAATTTAAGGGATTGTTTTCTAATTCTTCCCTACTTTTGTAGATCTTTCCGCTTCACATAGTCCCAAACATTAATGTATTTGCATGACCCTTTTCTCACACAGTAGCATCTTAATCCAAGTTGTTAGCACTTGAAATTTGCCTCAAGCTGAGAAAGACAAAATCCAAGGCAACATCAAACCACTTAGCCTCGTAGCTAGCCCTACGGGGCAGGGGAGGGCTCTCTCCGGGTCTATCTCGGCAAAGATCTTCAAAGGGAAGAGATAACCAATAAAGAACATTGATTTTAGGCTAGTAAACTGATAGGGAAAGTTTAATTTTGAATTTTTAGAGTTTTGTTGGAAAACTGAGCACAGCAATTTTGGGTGCGGGGATGAGACACAGTTTTTGCAGAGGTCTTTTTGGGGCAAGGTAGGAGATTGTCTTGATGCCTTTGAATTAAGTGAATGGATGAGAATGACTGGTGAGGAGCTAAAGAGAGCAAGACACCTTCAAGAGTTCTCTTTAGACAGATGAAAACATAGATATTAAGCAAACTTAAAGGCAGAGCATAGAAACCATGAATTCTACCTTAACACTTCATTTACTTAATTTGCAAAAAAGAAAAGTGGGAAAATGATACACATAACAAACTTAAAAGTACATGAGAGAAGCACACCATCAACACAAATAACCACAGGAATCCCAAATAGTGCTGCAAATCCCTGGTCTTTCCTTTGCCAAAATTGCAGAGATACAAAGAGTAATACAGTCTAGGCTTATCCCTCAAGAGTCCAACCATGAAAATGACTAAGAAAATACATAATATAGGAAAGCTAACACCTTTCCTTGCCTCTAGGGGTCGAGCTCATCCTTCTAGGAGCTGTTTCAACCAATTCTAAACTGAGCACTAAAATCTAGGCAGTCAAAACAACTTGCCTCTATAAGCTAGGAAACCAATTCATTCATTAAATTTTTGACTTTTTATGAATGAATCTTCTAGAAGAGATAAATAAGTGCCATGACATCATAAAATTACATCAATTACATCAAGGAGGATGAAAAATCACTCCAAAAAGTCAAAAAAAGTCAAATCTGCGTTTCGCTGAGCTGTAGGTGAAAATCTGGCAAATTTCCCTGATGCGTAGCGCCCCAATTCTCTACGCGTAGTGCGCCTTTGATCCAACTTTTGAGGCACTTCCCGGCATCCAAATGAGGCAAAATTAGGCTTGTTGGAAAGGTCTGGATGTCTACCTTCCAACCCAAGTAGAATTTCGCAATTTGGTGTCCATTTTCCCCTCCAAAATTGCAATCTCCCAAGACTGCTTCCTGTGTGTCCAAAAAGTGGCAGAAAGTCATTTTTTGCATGTTTTTTGACCTTCTGAGGGCTCAAAACCTGATGAAATGTCTTGGAAATTGCTGAGAAAGTATAATTTTTCATGAAAAATCCAAAAATTCTAAGTTTTTGAGAAATGGACTTGCCCATCTTCAGGGTAGCGCGCGGCGCGCTACGCGTTGAGCCAAAACCCTGACGCGTAGCGCGCCTGAGCCCTACGCGTAGCGCGACTTTCAGATGCTTTTTGGAGGCCTTCCCGGTGTCCAAATTGGGTACATGATAGCTAGTTGGAAAGGCCTCTGAGTCTAATTTCCCAAACAAGTGGAATGTTTCAATTTGGAGTTCACTTGCCTTGTCAAAAATCAAATCTCCCAAGACTGGTTAAAATGAGCCAAATGAGGCTGCCTCAAGGCAGAGTGCTGTTGCAGTCAACTTTTGAATGCCTTCCTCAACTCCAAATTGAGCTCATGATAGCTCATTGGAAAGATATTTGTGTCTAGTTAACATTTGATTCATCAAGAAAGTCATTTGGCCAACCAATCTAGGAGAAAACTTGGTTTTCCCAAGGTCACTTCAGAGGTGCATTCGATTCTCCCAAGGCAGCGGTATTTTTGACATTTCTCTAAAACCATGACACCTGTATAAAACGAGAAGGAGGTTTTTCTTCTTTGGAATGTTTTGGACAAAAATATCTCTCATTTTTCCAAAATTCATCTTTGATTGCTCTGAAACATCTTCTGAATAAAACTTATCCCGATGTGTGGAACAAGGGATTTTGTCGAAATGAAGCGAAATGAAGGGGATGAGGGACTTCTAAATTCTTGGGGAAATTTTTGGAAGTAGGGAGGGATGTTAGGAAGTAGGGGAAAGTAAAATCATGGAGATTGAGTGAGGGGAAGGGGTCCAAAAGGGCAAAACACAGGCCCAACCTAGAAAATTGCCAAGTTGTAGCAACAAACTA
Source organism: Pinus tabuliformis (assembly GCA_031772625.1). NCBI lineage: Eukaryota > Viridiplantae > Streptophyta > Pinopsida > Pinales > Pinaceae > Pinus > Pinus tabuliformis. The sequence continues at coordinate 431,107,968 of CM062811.1, forward strand.
GGGTTTGCGCAAAAATGAGGAATTTGGGGGATCTCAGTGATGGGAAGCATTTGATAAGGTACTTTAAGGATAGGGGAAGGTGTATGAACATCTGGATACAAGTTTTGCTAATTATTTGACCATCCAAGAGAAATTTCCTTCAAAACCCTAGGAGAGGGAAATGAACCTTGCCTAGGCGCAACTGAAGCATGAACAAGATGTAAAATGACCTAATGGAACTTGACATGATGATGAAAACCCTATGAATGATGATAGAATCAGCTGAATAGTGACATAGATTGGAATTTGGGCAATTTTGAAAAGCGTGAAAGCAAACCCTAGACCTAATGCCTAGTGACCAAATTTTACTTGAAGACTCACTGAAATGATAAAATTTGACCTTGACACTTTGAGACCACTTTGTAAGAGCATATTTGATCACTGGAGGAAGGCTGGAAAGACTGACACTAACACAAGTATTCAAAAATTTAATATACTTACCTCGCGGTCCTTTGAGAAAGCGTCATTTTGCTTTGCTATAGCTCACAGTCGTATCTACAACAAACTTAGTGATAAATCCCCCTATTATCTGGTCGAGCCAATGGTCCACAACTCACATGATCTTATCTCCTAATGCTTCTAGTCTACACACTAATTTCAGAGTCCACACTATGGTTTGTCAAGCCTACACCTTCCTTGGCTGTCGGCTAACTTCGCGATCCACTCATACAGCTCAGAAGGAAAGGATGCAAAGAAAATCTCATGGATTTCTGTATACACGTAGCATTGCAACCAATTTTTCTTAGATACTTGTGGAGTTCTATTTTCCTGTGTCGTGAACTCGTGAATCTTCTTGTCCAACCAGTCTTAAATTTCCTTCTTTTTTGGGTTCCATTGGCACGACATCAGACATCCCTTATGCAGATCTCGGTCCCAGCAACGGAACCATTTGTTGGCTTAGTGGGGCCTGACCCAGGTTCAAAAGTGATTTAGACAAGTGAATCCTGGTACTACCGGCCCTGTCAGCAAACAGTGTGCGAAGCACAGACTGAGGTCTCACCCGAAGTAGTATGGGAGGGTGCTAGAACCAGGTTTCTGCACCCTAGGAATGTCTGATATGAGGTTATTGGTACACAGTCCAACCATTGCACTCACTGCACTACGCACACCAGTGAGCACCCCGCGCCCCATGATATAGCCTTCACACAGTTCTAGCCGTAGTGCAACCTGTGTTGTTTAACCAAATCTTCCTTAATTAGGCTCTATTAGCTAATTACTTAGATTACTTTCATATATAAGCATTCATACAAGTATTTAACAATTGCGTGTAGTAAATAAACAGAGTAAAAGCAATTCATAACATCACAAGATGGATTTAAGAACAGATGCACAGAATAAACTTCTCTTTATTAACTTTCAATCCACAGTACAGACCTAACTCTGCCCTGCACACTCAGCTGCGGGGGTCTGCGCACTCAGCGGTGGACTCTACTAGGCCTCTATGCACTCAACTGCAGAGCCTATCCTTATTATTATGACCCAGTACACTTTAGATTTATCTCTAACATCGAACCATGCCTTTGCTATTCTATCTATCATCTACCTCCTTTACAACTTAGAGCCTCACTCTATTTATACAGTCCCATGGTCCGCGGACCATGGGTAGGCTAACACAACTTTACATTAAATTACAATATTTTAGGGTGGACAGCCCTATGACTCATCCTAGACTTTGCACTCTCTACCTACTATTTGTGGAGTCTTACAATATAATTGACCAAAACTTGGGCTTTGAGCCCCAAAAACATGTTGCGAGGGATCCCATGCCCAATAGTGAGGTCACCAAGGAAGCGCTCCAGGAAGCTATGATGGAGAAATAGAATGTATTGGGGGCCTTAAGGGCACAGTTGCAGGAACTTCAGGTGCGACACCCACAGGAAGGAATAGTAGCTACCTACTATGCCGTAGGTACATCATTAGCAAAGCAGCTGCTGCACATAAAAATGGCCAACACCACAGTGCTTCCAGAAGGAGCGCTAACAGTGGAGAGCGAGGAGGACATAGCCGCAATGGGCTGAATCAAGGGACTTGGCCTAAATTTGATTGCCCTTCCACACATTGTACTAGTTGCAGGATGACATAACAACAGTGCTACGCGCCTGGGAAGGCTGTGCGATCCAGGTATTGAGTGAACAAAAGATCAACATCGAATAGCTTAGCCTGCTGCGTGATGAGCTAGTGTCACAGAATTGGCAGATCCCACAAACAGTGGATGGAGCGTGCTTGTGTGTTTCAGAATTATCCATCACCGCAGACCTACCAATCAAGATGTGGATCCACTATTTGGCAAGTGGAGTCCGAAGTGCGTGAGAGGAAACAACATGAGTCCAGCTGGCGATGAACCTCCAGGTTGCTGAGTTGCAGATGAAGGCACAGACTTCCACTCCTCTGGAAGTTAAAGAACAGTGCATTAGTATGATTCAGACAAGCTTGGCAAAAATTAGAAGGGCGGTGCAGGACTGCACCAATATGTTGGACCAAACGTTCGATGTCCTCACATCCTTGCAAGAAGACCCCAACATACAGCACCTAGAAACAGAGGCACGCAAACTGTAGCAGTAGTATGACAGTGTCAAGGGAATGGCACAGATAGTTGTCCTCACCCAACGGCTGGCTAAGATGTAGCAGGCAAGGGCACTGAAGGAGCAGGTGGATGTTGCAAGACAGAAAGAGGCCCTTCTGAAAGCATGCGTCCAGCCTTGGATTGATGAGGCCTTCACCATTATGGCTGAGATTGAGGGCAAGCTCACGCAGATGCAAGGACTATATGCGCTAAGACAAATAGTGAAGCCTCACATAGAAGAAACAGAAGAGCACATTCAACAGGTCGAGTAAGCAATAGAACAGTGCGCCGCGGACCTTAGGGCAGTATGGGAATAGTTGGAGGGGCTCCATGCCAAGATCATCGCACCAGTAGAGTGACTCAAGACGAGTCACGATGATTGTGTTGGGGGCCTGTTGGGCATGGAATCCCCCCACAACAGGTTTTGGGGCTCAAAGCCCAAGTTTTGGTCAAAGGTTTTGTAAGACTCTACGAATTGCAGGCGCAGAGCATGAAGTAGAGGTTAAGTCATAGGGTTTTCCACCCTAAAGTAATGTAATGTAATGTAAAGTCATGTTGACCTACCCATGGTCTGTAGACCATGGGATTGTATAAATAGAGCGAGGCTTTAAGTTGAAAAGATAGTAGATGATTGAGTGAGTAGCGAAGGAATGGTTCAAGATTAGAGGAGGATTCTAAGTGTATTGGGTCGTAGTAGTAGGAAGAGGCTCTGCAGCTGAGTGCATAGAGGCTTAGTAGAGTCCACAGCTGAGTGCGTGGACCACTATAGCTGAGTGCACAAGGTGGTGTTGAGTCTGTAATCGAGATTGAATATTAATAAAGAGAAGTTGATTCTTATTTCTGTGTATTTGTTGTGCATTATCTTCTTTATGTTTATATTAATTTATGTATCGCAAGCACTTATATGGTTACTGAATATGCTGTAATAACCATAAATCTTACACACACAAGTTAAGTAATCAGTTAATTAGCAAGGAACTTGGGTATTATATGGTTCGCGCCCCGAGCAGGGTTGCACGGAAACAACAACATTGGTTGTGAAGGACTAACAAGTGCGCATAGCGACAGGTCGGACTGCGAACCTCCAGAATCCCATTAGACATCCTTAGGGTCTAGAAACCTGATTCTAGCACCCTCCCATACTACTTCGGGTGAGGCCTCAGTTCGTGCTCCATAGACTATTTCCGAAAGGGCTAGTAGTACTGGGATTTTCTTGGCTAAATCACCTCTGAACTTGGGTTAGGCCCATACAAGTATCTAATAGATACACAACATCGTGCATGGTTTGTGGCCTCACTTACGCCACACTTAAGGACAACATTGTCACAGCCAAAAATTTCCACCCAGGTTGAAGCACTGGAGATGGCAATGTGATTGCATGAGACCCCTATCCAAGACCCTGGGTTGGGTGTCCAACAAATCCACGTGCAACTGTAGAATCTATGTCTGGAGATGCAAATTTTGAAATAGGATAGGACACCTCGGTCAGAGGTGTGTGAGGAAGTGTGGTGCATAAAATGCAAAGGCTAAGGGCATGACAAGGATCACTATCCAGTGTTCGTAAACCACTTAGTAGGGGGAGGGCCAATGCTGTTAAGACCAGAGGCACAAGAAGGGCCGAGCATGGTGACTGCATTATGGTGCATGATCTGCTAGATAGGAGGAAAACACACCACAGATAATTGTCATCTGTTGCAAAAGTATAGGCAGATGTCCCAGCAATTGTTTTGTAATTTCTGCAGGTCGGTAGGCCATGGCGGACGTACCTACCAAAGTTATGAACTAATGATTAGACTCCTACCTACAGGGTGCAGGCTGAAACACGAGCCCTCGACCCAAATGCAGGGATGGCATGCATTGGTTTTCAGGGGCGTGGTCGAGGTCGAGGCGGAATAGGACTAGGAAGGGGTCGTGGAAAAATAATTTGTTACAATTGTAGAGGGCCAGAGCATTATGCCCACGATTGTACAAACCCAACAAGAATATCATGTTGGTACTATAATCAGTTTGATCATGAGGCAGAAGACTGCCCTTCACTAATAGCGAGGATGCATGAAAAGGGGGTACTCCAGCCCCCTCCGACCCAGAATTTACAAATGATGAGGTCTGAACCGTGCAAAGAAGACCCAAATGTAAACATGATGCTCAGGAGAGGTATGACAATGGGAGATGATATAGGGAAGTAGCCAGAAGAAAGCACGTGGGTTCGTAAGGCTCCTACAAGGGAACCCGAGTTTGATTTAGAACGTGCGAAGGAGACATTCATGGAAGCTAAGAAGAGCTTCATGGAGGTCTCCACTTTAGGTAGTAAGGATCAAATAGAACCAGGGATGGATCCTACCATGCTCACTACCTTTCTGGAGACATGCATGAAACTATTTCACGATAGCAAGGAAGTTAAAGGACTACAAGAACTTACCACTAGGTGTGCGGGGTTAGGAGAACCACGCGTGGTCTGGAAACTTGGAAAGGATGCATTATGCACAGGAAGGGAGATGAGGTTGACAGCGCAAATAAGCGAGTACGAAATGGATCAGCGAATCCTGGATCTGGGTTCGGACGTGAATGTACTACCAAAGAAAACATGGGAACGCATGGGTAGACCTGTGTTACAATTGTCCCCTATTTAGTTACGAATGGCGAACCAACAAAAGATTTTTCCCATGCGAAGATTGCAAGGGGCGATAGTCGATATTGAAGGCATGAGCGTGCAGGAAGATTTTGAAGTGATAGAGATTGCCAATGAAAGTAATCCCTATCCCATGCTACTAGGAATAGACTATGCTACTGATATGAACGAAGTCATAAATCTGAAGAAGGGCAAAATGACCTTTGAGAAAAAGTCACTATGTGTAGTAGTACTGCTAGATCCAGCCGAAGGAGCATGATACACTGAATCAGTGCGCGACGACGATAGTGATGACGATATCGATTGTATCTACAAGATAACTGCACAAGGATAGGATTGGGTGTATCTGACTATAGATGGAAGGATTTCATGGGAGCGTGAAAGCTCTTGCACTTTGGATTCAGACGAAGAGATAGAGCAATGGCATAATCGGCTTGTTATAGACAATTTTGTGCCTTGCAGCATCAGGCATGAATTGTCAATAATCCAAGGGATCCAAAGTCCCTAAACATGATGTTCCTACCCCTAGAGGAACAAGGTCAGCAAACCAACAGCTCTCAGATCAGTTCTCCACCTGAAAACACTCAAAAACAAACAATCCTGAAATCAAAGCAGGTGCTCCACTAGGCTTCTGCGCTGAAACTCAACTCCTCCATGGTGTACCTGCGTTGCAAAGCAGGTAGAACAAAGGCCACCTGCGCTGAGCGAGATGGGACAAGTGGCACACTGAGTCATTGCTCTGGAATCTTCCAAAAATGACACTTGGATCAGGGATTTCGCCTTGTGATGAGTCAGAGGCTCTGTTTCTCCAAGTGGAAGCAAGGTTCTCCAAGTGGACTCAAGAACTGAAGATCAACTGAAGAGAGAGAGGACACAAGGCAGCTACACATCAGTTGCAAGCTGACTCATCCTTTCTCAATTCATCTATATATTGAGCTCTCTCCTATGAGCTCAGGAGGCTGGAATTTTGTGCAAAGTAATGATATGCTGTTGGTTTCACTATAGAACTATTGGGTGATTGCTTGAAGGAGGTGAAGAGGAGAAATTCTTTCTGCTGGGAGGTGTTGCTGGATTGGGGCCTTCAATGGTTGTAACACTCTCAGAACTTTACTTCTTCCATTAATAAAAGCTATTGAGGTTCTTCTATATGCACTTGTTTCAATGATGTATTGTGATAATTGTATATTTGATTTATGCTAATCCTTGAATCAGTTATGATTGCATGCTTCTTGTAGTTTCCTTCTTTGTTATTTTGCAGGATCTCATTGTAGCTGGGCCAGCAAAAGAGCAAGGAGCTGGGAGCAGGCAGCAAAGAGAAGAGTTTGGATTCGACATTAAGCGCAAGGCAACGGTTAGTGCATTTCTTCATTCTCTCTTGCTTTCATAAAGAAGTAAACCTTAAGTAGTTTTCTTTACAGTTGTTGCTGAGGTACTATCACCCTTAGAGTGGGATAGGGTCATCCGAGTCGGATACTTTTCCCTACAACAAACTGGCGACTCCACTGGGGATCGTATCTGTTTGATTGTTTGTAGTATTTTGCTATTCATTTCCTGAACAAAAGAGTACCAAATCGAAAAGCTTTTGACTATATCAAAAGCGAAGTAGAGGGCAGCTACTCTAGCTCATTTCTGAGCATGTTCATGATTTGAAGAGCTGATCTACAAGGATCCTTGTAAGCTCTTAGTGATAGCTTTTCATCTTCCTTGTCATCCCTTAGTGTGTGCTTGACTGATAGCTTCTGATTTGAGCAAAAACTCTGAATTTTTGAGAAAATTGTGACCCGGAAACTGTGAAAACGCAACTTTCGTTTTCCAAAGCAGGTAGTACACAGGCTACCTGCTTTGCAACGCAGGTCCCGAAGGGGCTACCTGCGCTGAGAGCCAGACTGGCTGTGCAGCACCGGCGTTGGCCCAATTTTGCCTTGTGCATTTGGGGTTTCCTCCCTTTTTCTTGCCTGTTTTCACTATAGATTTTGCAGCCAGTTACCAGTCTTGTACCTGTTCTGAAACCAACCTTACTTGCCATCATTCCGCCTCTGTTATATAACGAAATTGTACTTGTTCTTTTGTATTTCTTACATCATTTACAATTTCCCATAACGAAAGTGAACTAGTCTTGCTTTGGCCTCTTAGATCTGAACCTGTGTTAGGCATTTTGCTGATCTAAAGAGTTAGCTTGTTTGCTGTCCATAGCTGATTAGTCTTTTTACTTTCGTCATTATGGTTTGATTTCATGTATTTCCAGTGATTAAACAAGTAAATCTTAAGGTGTCTTTTGATTTTGGACAAGCTTGTTTGTTTTCGCTTTAAATCGAAATCAAAGTTAAATAACAACTTTCTTTTTGTAATACATCAACATTAAGAAAGGGAAAAGAAAATACATGCATTGTGCATTTTGCATTTGAAAAAGTTTGCATGATGATTTAGGAGAAAGTGCATTAGTTTGTGCTGTATGAACTGTGTGAAAATATATGCCTTTATTCTCCCTCAGTAGTTAAGATTTTCATCAGTCAAAAAGATTTGAAAAAGCTTGCTTCTCATCTTAGGCTGCATTTAGGAATTTGTCACATACATCTCGTGGTGATCCTTAAAGGCAAACTGCTAAACAAGATCAACATTAAAATAAATTCAATTTACATAACAACGCTTTGTAACATAACGCAAACACATAGAGGTCTAGGTAGAGACGTGTTCCGGCGTCGTTAAACGTAGTGACTGTCGATCTCTACGAAGGTGGGTGATTCCTCCTGAGAGTCGGTGGCACTAATACGGACTTGTGCTCCCACATACCGTCGCGTATATATTGGGAGAACCCTATAGGAACAAAGCCTTTATCCATAGGAAGCCGTGTCGGCCGCCCTACTGATCGCGATGCAGTGAACACAGCATTCACGAAGATCGACCACCTGTACCGTAAAACGTATTCTGTGGTTTCGCGAAAAGTTTGGCACACCCTCTGCCTAGAACTCCAGAGTAGTTTCTTTTGGCCTTTTTCAAACTCTATAACTGAAAAAGTCCATCCGAGCATTTGTCACTTCGGGCTCGTTAAAACATCGAAGGAGACTAGAGTCATCTTTAGCTTTTTCTTGACTCTTTAAAACTGAAAAAGCAAGTTGTGTCTAAAGCGTCGTTATAAAATTTATTTTAAGCGGAATAATCATCACCCTTCCCTCGTTGATCTTCAAAGTTAGTCCACCACAAGTGGAAGTTCCTGTAGAATCGCTAAGAAATCTTTTGGATAGACTAGATATGTCTGAACAACCGTCGACATCTAGGACTGTGTCGTCCGACACAGCTGCAGCAGAGCCTCCTGCTGCTACTCCAACGATGTTCGCCGGTATACCATCTGTCCCGGCAAATTGTCAACAACAAGCCGGAGTCCAATCAGGGACAACGACATGGTTAGTTCCTATTTCTTCATCCGGATTATCATCTGGTATTTCTTATGTTGAAACTCGCCAAATTGATCCATTTGGAGGTCAATCTGGGCAATCGATCCCCTTGAGTTTCGGATTGATACCATATGGGGGGCAGTATGCCCTTTCATTACCTCCTCCGGGAGGATGCCCATCCGTGAGTTCACAACAAAGTTCAGGTCAAAGTGGAATTACATCCAGCGGTTGGGTACCAATATTGCCTCAACAACCAGGAGTTGTATATTCTATGCAACCAGTCCACCCTGTGTCGAATGTTGCCACTATACCTGGTATGGTGATTGCGTCGAAAGTACAAGTGCTACCTACTGTATGTCAACCCCAAGTTTCTCAGGTTGCCATACAACAGCCTCTTGTCTCGACATCTCAATCGCAACCTCAGGTCAGTGCCTCCTTATCTGGAGCGACTCAGGATCAAACAAGTACTGTGACTCCTCATCTTGGTCAATCATCTAGTATTGGGCATCAGCAAATGGTCCAACAACCAGAGCTGGTTCGAACTCAACAACCGCAATTCCAGCAATCATATCAAGGACCTGAGCAACAAGTCTTTGTAAGTAATGGGCAACCATACTATAATGGTTATACCCATCAACCTTGTCAAAGTTGCCAACATTATGCTGGTATGCAAAGACCCACTGCTCAGGCGATTCCATCTTATCCTGGATATGCTTCACCTAACCTGAATCAACAGTTGCCCTTTGTAGCAACTCTAGAATTACCAGATCTAAACCGGCTGACGAATGATCCAATTGCTTATGCCCCTTGGTGGCCAGCGATTCCACACAAACTTCCATCAGACATTCCTAAATTTAATGGAAATCCAGGTGAAGACCCGTCGAATCACGTGATGACATTCCATCTATGGTGTTCATCAAACACCCTGAATGATGATTCGAGAAGACTTCGCCTTTTTCAGAGGACGTTAACGGGTCCAGCGGCAAAATGGTATATTGAATTGCCTAGAGCTTCGTTCGACAACTTCAGTGCCTTAGCTACAACCTTTTTAACCCATTTTCAATTACCGATAAGGTATGAAACGGGAACAGAACTCCTTACCAACTTCAAACAGACAACGGCCACTCATATATCTGATCATATACATGAATGGCGACGTCGTCGTAGGATGGTAAAAACATATGTTCCCGATCAGCTATTAGCTGAATGGTTTATAAAGTCATTACTTCTGACCATAACGGAAGATGTGGCCAAGGGGGGAGTCGTAACAGAAGAGCAAGTTATAGCTCGTGCGCAATATCTAGACTTGGTTTATACTCAGTCTGGCACGCTCTACGACAAAATACCTGATGCCCCTAGACCGGAATTCTTAATTCCTCCTCCTCCTAAATCAAACAATGACTCTCACGCCGGCGATGACGTGATTGGCAAGCACAAAATTTACAGTCAAAATGCAAATGAAAAACTTCTTGCCTCAGAAGTAAATGCCATGTCGACCGACAAGGGCAAACAACTGAAGCAACCAGGGGGCAAGAAGAAAAAGACAGGAAGAAAAAGGAAACCCCCGGCAGGGTGTCATATATGCGATGAGGATCATTGGACGAAATATTGTCCACATATAGCTGAAGTTAAGAAACTCTTCAAGAGTTCAAAAACCCCAGCAGTATTGACTGATCCGTTTCCTAATCTAGGTCAAAATATGGTTGCTAATCAAAATGCTTCCGGATCCCAAGTGCTTATGTTGCCTACCTCAAAGCAACAGAATAATGCTTTGACAAGGAATAAAGATTACGGGAATCCAAAGCTGTCGAACAACAAGGTTAACGAACGACCTAGTAGTTCAACAACAACTTTGACCGAAGTTGTGCCACCCATCGTTCCTGAGCCAATGATAAAGTCGCCAAAGGGAGTAGTACACAAATCGACATTTAATCCTCGTGCCAAAGAAGCACAGAATTATAATATAGTAAAGGACCTGGCCCAATCGCCGTCCACTATGTCGACACTTGAGGTACCACAAAATTACCCCTCCCAAGAGCAAGCTTTATTATCAGCAATAGGTGGGATTGGCCCAATGGATTCCAATCTTGTGGCCTTTGATCATAAAGGATATGACCCGCAATTACCAGCTCAACTAGCTTTCCTTATTCAAGTGAAAGCCCTCAACAAAACTGTTCATCGAACAATTATTGATGAGGGGGCATCTACATGTCTTATGTCGATGAGTTGCTGGAAAGATTTAGGCTCACCACCCTTGTCGAAATCGTCAACGACGTTAAAAGCATTTGATGGACGATCATACACTCCATACGGGATTTTAAGTAACTTGCAAGTTGAACTGGGGGGCAAAACAGTAGGAATTGATGTTGAAGTAATTGATGGAAACCTCGATTACAACATCCTACTAGGAAGGCCCTGGATCTATGCCATGGCCGCGGTTGTGTCGACCTACTTCAGGAAGATTGCATTTCCCTTCCAAGGAGGAATTACAATCGTCGACCAACAAACTTTTCTCCCCAATAGTTCACAAGTTACGGGAAGCATTCCAATGATCCATGGAAGGAATCATTTGCTCCAAAATATCGGAGTAGGTCTCCTAAAAGACCCTGCCTTAATGGGTACTTTCGCCCTACCGCCTCCAAGTAATCTGGCGGGAGTGGCCACGGTGGAAACCTACAAAATGAAATCTAATCCAATCTTCTGGTTGGATTCGGAAGATTCCTAAATATTTTGTCGGCATGGACCATCGCCCTAATAGAAATACTGTAAATACAGTGGGCGGTGCGGGCGGTCTTCTTGTGTCAACCTCGTTAAAAAATGAAACAAGGAGTCGAGGATAGTTCCTATCTTGTGTCAACCTCATTAAAAAATGAAACAAATCCCCGAGGTAAACCTTCATTCCAACCATCGAGTTGGATGCAATGAAGCTTGGGGGGCATGCACCTCGATTTGCATTATTATGCTGGGGGCATGCAAACTTATCATCGAGCAGTTTTAGCGCACAGTTCATGCTCGTTAAAAAATAAACGCAAGATCCGAGCAGTTTTAGCACATAGTTCATGCTCGTTAAAAAATAAACATAAGTTGTGAGCAATCTTCCCCTAGAGTTCAAGCTCACCCAGAAAAAATGAACCGGTAAATAACCTTGGTAAATGTAACCTTTGACAGCCATATTAAAGCCCTTGGTCGTGTTCTTGCAGTCTCACCTCCATCCGTTCATTTCGCCAATCGTTCATCTCCACATGTTTGTTTACCCATTTTGAGGAACAGCTGCGAAGAGTGATTTCACTAAGCCATCCTTGTGACACTGCCGTGATTGGAATATTCCAACCTGTACCTGGAATTTGCTGCTGCCCTGTTCATCACTCGTTCCTCAAAAGACGAGTCTTCTTTGAGCTCTTTTCTCCTGACTCGTAAAATATGAAAAGTTTGCCGAGTTTTGGCCTTCCAGCTCGTTAAACGACCGGAAGAGCTATCCCTCCTCTAGATTTTAATCTTTTTGGACCTGAGGGATTATTGCACAAAAAGATCGAGCGCTTGTTTTGTTCGGCTCGTTAAAGCAATCGAAAATTCATCCCTTCTGTATTGTTTTATACTTTTTCGGACTTAAGGGATTAGATGACGAAAAAGGAATTCTGGAGTTGACTTTATGTACCTTTTCAGACTCTCTAAAAATGAAAAGGACCGAGTTATCCTTGTCATTAGACTCGTTAAATTCATTAAATAGCGACAAACTTGTCTTTAGACGAGAACGAGTTTCCCTATCGCTAGGCTCGTTAAAACATAGCGATGGGCTTGCCCGAAGGGCAGGTTATAGAACAAGCATATGTTATCCTCCTCAAGCTTGACAAAGATAAAGAGGTACTGGTCAGCAATGACTGGGGAAAAATTGGGAGAACCTCACAGCTTTAATGGTAGCAAGTCACTCTTGAACATGACACTTTGTCCTCCGTACCACATCGGGTTGGGTTGTTTCATTCACCGGTCTCATCACCATGGTCCTCGCCACACCATCCACATTTGGGGTAATGCTACCGATCCATCACATCAGTGTCGTTATATGTTCAAGAGATGTTGTTCTGCAAAGAGTCAACCGTGTCCCATCCACTGCCATACATTGTCCTTCATCCATTTCATGACTGCCACCCTGAATCATACATCACAGTTTGTTTTCACCTCATCACAATCACTAGCTCCGTTCCGTGTCACTGATGTGGGATTCATTAAGGCCCTCCTTTGACGGATCGCTCCTTGTCGACATCAGCTCATTATCCAAGGAGTTGATCTAGGAACAACCCCTTCAGTACTTTGAAGCTTGCATGCCTCAATGGCAAGTTTCTCACTTCTGGCGACAGGTATACATCAATGACCTTCGACCAGAGGATTTTGCATGGTGGTCGACGCCAAGTCCTTTATTCCCACCATGTGAATTGTACTGCTGTACCTTGAGGGTCATCATCCTTATCGGTGATTCCTCTCGCGCTTGTTAACGGTTTACATCATTGACCGGTAATCAAGCGATGTCTTTCCATGTTCGACTTCAAGAAATTATCACATGGATCGACTTGTACATCGAGTGAAGATCAGAAGATATTGAAGACCCCGGATCTAGTTTCATCCATCCGGGCTGCGATATATATTCAGAATATAAAGACATTTGATGTGTACATCATTGCAGCAGATGATCATCCTTCTCAAAGGATGATAATTTCAGCAGAGAATTATCAGTCTACCATCAGACGATCGTCTGTTCTATGTACCAAAATGAATTTATAAAGCTGAGCATGGGAATGCCCGCCTCAGCTAGATCATGAAAAAGTATGAAAAATAATGTATTGTATTGTATCTTATTACAGGACACTTCTCAGCAGATTGAATGAACTTCGGATCCTCCTAATAAAGCATTTCACCCGATAAACGACCTCATACTTTAGGGGGCATCTGTTATAGACAATTTTGTGCCTTGCAGCATCAGGCATGAATTGTCAATAATCCAAGGGATCCAAAGTCCCTAAACATGATGTTCCTACCCCTAGAGGAACAAGGTCAGCAAACCAACAGCTCTCAGATCAGTTCTCCACCTGAAAACACTCAAAAACAAGCAATCCTGAAATCAAATCAGGTGCTCCACTAGGCTTCTGCGCTGAAACTCAACTCCTCCATGGTGTACCTGCATTGCAAAGCAGGTAGAACAAAGGCCACCTGCGCTGAGCGAGATGGGACAAGTGGCACACTGAGTCATTGCTCTGGAATCTTCCAAAAATGACACTTGGATCAGGGATTTCGCCTTGTGATGAGTCAGAGGCTCTGTTTCTCCAAGTGGAAGCAAGGTTCTCCAAGTGGACTCAAGAACTGAAGATCAACTGAAGAGAGAGAGGACACAAGGCAGCTACACATCAGTTGCAAGCTGACTCATCCTTTCTCAATTCATCTATATATTGAGCTCTCTCCTATGAGCTCAGGAGGCTGGAATTTTGTGCAAAGTAATGATATGCTGTTGGTTTCACTATAGAACTATTGGGTGATTGCTTGAAGGAGGTGAAGAGGAGAAATTCTTTCTGCTGGGAGGTGTTGCTGGATTGGGGCCTTCAATGGTTGTAACACTCTCAGAACTTTACTTCTTCCATTAATAAAAGCTATTGAGGTTCTTCTATATGCACTTGTTTCAATGATGTATTGTGATAATTGTATATTTGATTTATGCTAATCCTTGAATCAGTTATGATTGCATGCTTCTTGTAGTTTCCTTCTTTGTTATTTTGCAGGATCTCATTGTAGCTGGGCCAGCAAAAGAGCAAGGAGCTGGGAGCAGGCAGCAAAGAGAAGAGTTTGGATTTGACATTAAGCGCAAGGCAACGGTTAGTGCATTTCTTCATTCTCTCTTGCTTTCATAAAGAAGTAAACCTTAAGTAGTTTTCTTTACAGTTGTTGCTGAGGTACTATCACCCTTAGAGTGGGATAGGGTCATCCGAGTCGGATACTTTTCCCTACAACACGGCTGCACGAAGTAACAACGTTGAACTACAACATGATGATCCGATCATTACGTTGCATGACAACAGAGGCAAGGGAGCTATCGACATATGATGGATTTTCAGGGGTGGATGAATTTCTAAGCAAATTCGAAAGTGTAGTACTAGAATAGCAATGGTACGATGCGCTAAAGTGGGCACTGCGCGCAAAACACGTACGATGGTGGGGTAACCATCAAGGAAATTTCAAGGATTGGCGCGGATCCAGAAGGATGATGCACCTACGGTTTGGAAAACCCCAGCTTCAGATGCAAGTTAGTCAACAGGAGCAGAACAATTTTCACACCCACCTTTCTCGATGGGTACAAATATGCTGTAAAACCCACACAAGAACACACCAGCCCCAGAATAATGAATCAGAACAAAGCACAACAGCAGGAAAGGCGACGCACGCTACCAGTTCTCCACGATGAAGCCTTTGATAGGGTGTGTAGAGTATTGTACAAGGTTCACCAGGTGAGACAAAATGATTGGGACTTACTTGTGCTAGCGGTTCGATGGGCCTATCGCACCATGTGTAAAACCATGAACACAGAGACGATTCCAAATCAGTGGAACAGAATGGAGATGATACTTATTGAAGAAAATACAAAAATGAATCCGCACATAAAAGGTCCTGTAGTAGTGAAAGTGCGCTATGACCGGAAGGAGGAAATCACACATCTACGTGAGGTAGAACATATAAGGATTCACGAAGCCATCTAGCGAGGGAACCTTAGACTTTGTGCACTCGAAAAGGACCGGGTATAATTGAGGAAGAAAAGCATTTTTATGGACACTGAGATCAAGAAGCTGGAAAATGAGATCATGCAGGCATGTCTCACCAATAAACCAAGAATGACAAAGAAAGATATAGAGGATCATATTACTGTGTTAGAAGAATGTCACCGTGAATTTATGACTCTATTTCCATGGCTGCGAATGCACCTCACCAAACACAGTAACTAGGGGAGCACACTACATATGGTAGAATGCATAGCGCTGGTGGTTGCATAGAAAATTGAGGAGATTTTGTGAGATATGCTGGAAGGTGAGCTGAAGTCTAGCACAGGTGGTTTGACCACCTGACTAGCTATAGGGAGCACAGTCTCAGTGCTCCACATAGTTGAAAGAGAGTGTGGGACTCTAAAAGAGTTTGTGTGGGAGCTGCGCGATAAGGGAGATGCGCATAGAACCAGCATGTCACAAGGATCGCAACCATGCATAGGGGGCTGTGCTGCCGTGCGGGTAGGCTGGGAAGTGACCGTTGGTGTCATTGTTCATGACGGGATGTCTGATTTAAGGAAAAACGGAGTGAGTGGCAGGTATTTAAGACATGAATTAAGGACAACATTTGGGACAATCTACCACTAAGAAAGAATTAATGACTCAGAAGTGGGGGGAATGATCAAATTCAAATTCAAAAGATGCTATAAAACTCCAAGGGCTAGCCACGAGACAACACTTGTTCATTTGAGATTTGAGCTACTACGAAGAGCACAGAGTGTTGAGCCCCAAGCAATATTTGAGCCCCCAAGTTCACAAACAACTGCAGATAGTTTGAAAAAGATGAAAACTACCAGGAGAGGTGCGGGTTTTGTAGAGAGTACCATCGAGGAAGCCACGCAGAACCCTATGATGTAGGTTGGGGATGTGCCAAAAATTACAAAATCACCTTGGACCCTGAGGCCCAAGAAGGATAAACAAGTAGTGGGACCAGTCCACATGTCCCTACGAAATCCGTGGTTTGGTAAACTTTCCATGGAAGAAAAGGGCAAGGCTATCACCATTGAGACAGATGATGACGAGGAGGACCTATAGGCTCTCATAGATGAGATAGATATTGGGTAGCAGATCCCCCCATAACATGTTTTTGGAGCTTGAAGCTCAAATTTTGGTCAAGTGTAATGTAAAGACCCTGTGAAATGCAGACGCAGAGTGCAAGAGTCTAGGTTTGTCTGCCCCAAGATAATGTAATTTAATGTAAAGTGTGTCAGCCTACACATGGTTTGCGGACCATGGGATTGTATAAAAAGAACGGGGCTCTAAGTGTAAAAGGAGTCTGATTTTTTGACAAGTAACAAATAGATGTGAAGCATGGTTAGAAGTTAGAAGTAGATCAGAAGGTATTGGGTCATAGTGATAGGTAGAGGCTCTGCAGCTGAGTGCACAGAGGCCTAGTAGAGTCTGCAGCTGAGTGTGTGGACCCCTGCAGTTGAGTGCGTAGGGCAGAGTTGGGATTGCACTTGGACAGAGAATTAATAAAAGCTAAGTTGATTCTAAAATATTGTGTGTCTATGCTTCTGTTATATATATGCATCTCTTTACAGTTTTATGATTGCGCGCACTTGGTATGAATGTTGAATGATTAGTGAGAGATTGGGCCCACACAATTAAGTTAATATCTATAATAATAGCATAGTAAGGATAATAGATCTAGACAACACCTCTTAGCCCTCTTCACAAAGCTATGTGGAAGCAGTTGCACAAGTTGCGAAGGACAAGAGGTTGAGCGGAGCAACGCAAGTGCACAGGTTCGGTTCACAAACTTCCTAGATTTCATCAAGACATCCCTAGGGTGCAGAAACCTGGTTCCAACATCCTCCCATACTACCTCGGGTGAGACTTCAGTCTGTGCATCGCGGACTGTTGCCGAAAGGGCTGGTAGTTTCGGGATTTGTTTGGCTAAATCACTTCTAAGCCTGGGTCAGGCCCCAACAAGCCAACAAATGGTTCCATTGCCGAAACCATGATTTTCCTAAGGGATTTTTGATGTCGTGCCACTAGAACCCAACAAAGAAGGAAATTGAAGAGTGGTTGGACAAGAAGATTCATGAGTTCGTGACATAGGAAAACAGAACTTTGCAGGTATCCCAGAGAAGATGGCTGGATTGCTATGTGTATACAGAAATCCACGAGATCTTATTTGCATCCTTTCCTTATAAACTATATGAGTGGATCGTGAGGCTAGCTGACAGCCAGGGAAGGTGTAAACTCGACCAACCAATAGGGTGGACTCCGGAATTAGTGCGCAGACTAAAGGCATCAGAAGATAAGATCACGCGAGTTGTGAACCATTGGCTCAACTGGATAATAGGGGGATTTATCATTGACTTTACGATAGACATGACCCTGCGATACAACGAAGAAGAATGACATTTTCTCAAGGGACCATGAGGTATATACATTAAATCCTTGAATACTTGGATTAAGACGATGTTATGTGAAAAGCGGGTTATGCGAATACATTAATGTTTGGAACGACGCAGAGCGGAAAGATCTACAAAGGTAGCTAGGAATTATGAAACAATCCCTCAATTTCACCTTCATGAGAGAGCGAGGAAGAGCTTGCTTGAATCTCTCCGAGAAGTGCGATCAGTTTGATAAGGCAACACATTCCATAGCTGCCACCTCCACCCATGCCACCGACCTCTTCACCTCCTTCACCTCCATCTCCACCCACTCCACCTCCACCAACCTCAAAATTTGGCATGGCGAGCATGATCAAGCTACCTGTATTAAGAGGAGTAGGGAATGAGGATCTAGACCAGTTCTGGTTTGTGGTAAGATCAGTGTGGGAAGCGCAATGGGTCACGGAAGGCAACATTAAGAAGGGTACATTGGTGAGCGATCTCTAGGATCGCGTGTTGAGATGGTATATCAAGCACTCTAATGATCACCCAAATGCAAGAATAACAAATATCCAGAATGCACTAAATAGAGAATTTAGCCGACCGAAATCAGAGACACAGTCAATCATTAGGTTTAAAGAGTTCGCAATGCTTCTAGAAAAGACCCCATGGGATCTGGATCAGTGACTGAAGAGTATGATACACGAGGCTAATATGACGCTCACGGATGCATAGCATCGCGAATGTTTGTGGCATCTCTAACACCCCACCTAAGGACGACGCTATCACAACAGAAACTTTCTCCCCAAGCCAAAGCATTGGAAATGGCGATGAGGTTGCATGAGACATTGATACAGGATCCGGGGCTAGGAGTTCAACAAATCCATGGGCAAATATAGAATCTTTGCTTGGAAATGCAGAGCTTGAAGCAGGATAGGGCACCGCGGCCAGAGGTGTGTGAGGAAGTATGGTGGGTAAAATGCAAAGGCCAGGGCCATTGAAAAGACCACTGTCTAGTATTTGCAAACTACTTGGCAGGAGGGGGGCTGATGTCGTTGACAGTGGAGGCACAGGCAAGGCCAAGTGTGACATCCATGTTATGGTGCCCGATCTATCAGATAGGAGGAAAACACACAATGGATAATTGTCATTTGTTGCAGAAGTAGACACAGACTCCCCACCAGTTGTTTTGTAATTTTTGTAGGTCAGTAGGCCATGATGATCATACTTGTCACAGCTACGAGTTAATGATGGATCGGACCCGGCTGTGGGGATAGCGCGTGCCAGATTTCACGGGAGAGGTCAAGGACGAGGAGGAATGGGGCCAGGAAGAGGCTATGGAAAATTAATTTGTTACAATTACGGAGGACTAGGGCACTATGTCCATGATTGTACCAATCCGAAAAGGACATCCTATTCGTACTATGCTCAGTTTAATCATGAAATGATATATTGTCCTACGTTGATCGCACAAATGCATGAGAAATGGGTACTCCAACCTCCTCTAACTCAGAATATCCAAATGATGAGGTCTGAACAGCGTGAAGAAGACCCAAATGTGAACATGATGCTCAGAACCAGTGTGACCATAGGGAGGATAAGGGGAAGTAGCCTGAGGAAGATACATGGGTTCGCAAGGCTCCTACAAAGGAACCTGAGTTTGACTTAGAACACGCAAAGGAGACATTCATGGAAGATAACAAGAGCTTCACAAAGGCCTCCACTTTAGGTAGTAAGGATCAACCAGAGCCAGGGATGGATCCTTCTATGCTTACTACCTTTCTAGAGATGTGCATGAAACTACTGCACGACAATAAGGCAGTTAAGGGACTACAGGAGTTGATCACCAGATGCATAGGGTTAGGGGAATTACGCGTAGTTCAGAAATTGGGAAAGCATGCATTACGCACCAGGAGGGAAATGAGATTGACAGTGCATATTGGTGAATATGAAATGGATCAGGTAATCCTAGCCCTAGGTTTGGATGCGAATGTGTTACCAAAGAAAACATGGGAACGCATGGGCAGGCCTGCATTGCAGTGGTCCCCTATTCAATTACGAATGGCGAACCAACAAAATATTTTTCCCATGGGGAGGTTGCAAGGGGTAATAGTTGATATCGAAGGCACGAGCACACAGACAGACTTTGAAGTAATAGAGATTGTCGATGACAACAATCCTTATCCCATGTTGCTAGGAATAGACTGGGCCATTGATATGAATGGAGTCATCAACCTAAAGCAGAATATCATATTCGAGAAAAATTCCCTACACATAGTAGTTCTGCTAGACCTAGCCGAAGGAGTGCGCTACACCGAACCAGTGTGCGATGATGAAAGCAACGATGAGATGGATTGTATTTACCAGATAACTACGTGAGACCATGAGTAGGTGAACCCGACTGTAAATGGTAGAATCTTGTGGGAGCGTGATAGCTCCTGCAATTCAGATTCAGACGAAGAAGTAGAACGCTAGCAGAACCTGTTGCAGGAAGTGACAACGCTGAATTGCAACATGATGATTAGATCACTGTGGTGCGTGATGGTAGAGGCAAGGGAGCTACCAACCCATGATGGGGTGACAATGGTGGATGAATTCCTGTACAAATTTGAAAGTGCAGTACTAGAACAACAGTGGTACGGTGCGCTGGAATGGGCATTGCGCGCAACACCCTAACGATGGTGGAGTATACATCAGTAGACCATTGTAAACTGGCGTGAATGTAGAAGACGTATACGGTTACGATATGGAAGCCCCCAATCTTGAACGAGAGCTAGGCAGCCGAGACAAAGCAGCTTGTGTTCCCACCTTTGTCGATGGGTGTAGACGTGTGCTGTGCAAGCACATCCCAAACGCACACCACAAATATTCCACGTCGAGGTCTTCAAAAAGATATGCAGAATCATGAAGAAAGTTCACCAGGTGAGATGAACTGACTGGGACCTGCACGTACCAGTGGTGCGATGGGCCTATAGGGCCATAAGGGAAAATCAGAGTATGGAAATGATCCCAACACTAATGAGAAGAGATAAAACCATAAGAACATAGAAGAATCCCCTTAAAACATCTCCCATAGTTGGGACAGTATGCGAGGAGCTGAGTAAAGGAATTATGCAGTTACAAGAAGCCATTCGATGAGGGAACTTGAAACTTCACGAACTCGAAGATGATTGGGAACGACTGAGAAAGAAAAGTGTGATATTGGATGAAGAAATCAACAAACTAAAAACTGAAGTCATGCAAGCTTGCTGCATCGAGAAACTAAGCACAATGGAGCAAGGTATAGCCAGCCATACTACTGTGTTAGAAGAATTTGTGTTCCTGCTACCATGGCTGCGACAACACCTTACTAGACAAAGTAAACAGGGTAGGGCACTGCATAAGGAGGAACGTGAGGCGCTAACTGGCACGAGGGTAACTAAGGAATGAAAATTTAAGCCTCACACTAGTGGTGTGACCACCTAACTATCTGTAGGGAGCACAATCTCAGTGCTCCAAGAATTTGAAAGAGAGCGCAGGACTATAAAGGAGTTTGTATGGGAGATGCACAACAGGAGGTTGCGCACAGGATCCATATGACACATGCATCGTATTCGCGCATAGGGGACTGTGCTACCGCGTGGGCAGGCTGGGAAGTGACCGTTGGTGTCACTATTCATGACAACATGTCCAATTTACGACAATGAGGAGTGGGCATCGAGCAATTAAGACAGGAATTCAGAACTAGATTTGGGACTGACTACCACCAATCTCACATTAATGAGCGGAATAAGGGGGGAACGATTGAATTTGATTACAAAAGGGCCTATAAATCATCGGTGGCTCTCCACCAAACAACCCTTGGCATTTTGAGAATTCAGTTGGTGCGCTATCAATTGGGTATGGACCTAATGAATTTGGAGGTTGTGAGAGAAAGTCCAATATTTGAGACATTGCCAAAGAAGACAAAGGATTTCCTGATCAGAATGATGTCAATAACCAATGCAGTCACACAGAGCTCTACGCCGCTAGTGGGGGATGCATTGGAAATCCCTAAATTGCCCCGTACACCAAGGCCCAAAAAGGATCCACAGGCAGCAGGACCAACCCGTATGTCTCCGCGAAGACAATTCATCTTGAGATAGATGATGATGAGGAGGATCTCTAGGCCATCGTAGAAGAGATTGACCCAGATGAAGAAATGGTGGAAGACATTCGGCCAGTGTGTGCTGCAACAAAACTGCCTAAATATGTCCCCCCATGGAGAGGAAAAGCAAACATACCCAAGGATGTGGATGTCATTAAGAACGCACTTGAAACCCCACTCCTCCAAGATGGAATTCTATTTGAGGGATCAGTCATGGGCCACATGCCCATGATGAAATTTGAAGATTGGGACCTCGTGGACAGCGAAAAGTTCCCACATTTGGAGACTAGCCAACTTATCAAACAAAGCAAGGAAGGGTTAGTTATAGCGCTATAGCCATAGAAATGGCTGCACGGGGTGGAGGAGGTCAGGCTACTCCACCTACTATGAATTCCACACTTTCACCGGGCACCAATCACGATATTTGTCATCAGGCAACTACTTTGCCTAGTGCATGATGGGTACCTATGGCTGGAGGAGCTGATTTCCATTAAAGTGGAGCTTATTCATAGGATTTCTCAACTTCCTTGCATGGGAAGGGACCCCACAGAAATAGCTGGCCAAAGCGGAGACTTGGCGCTCACAGAAGCCATGAAGAAAAAATACAATTTGGAGAAGAAGCAAAGGGGCTATATCATTACTAGCATTCAAGACAAAGGGGTGCATGTAGCCACCCAGCTGCTGGAATGAGAAAATGTCATGACAATGAGGTACTAGCAACAGTCATTGCACTAACCAAGAAATGCACCGATGGGGTACAGTTCAACTGGGTGTAGTTCCTCTGCGAGGATTTCCTGACAAACTGCAAGGAGGCCCAGGAGCAGGGTAAGACCTTCCACTACGCGTGGTTTCTCTTATCCATCTTGTTGGTCGCAGGGGACTTTCCGGAGGACAGTGAGTTTCCTCCTATTGATCAAGACTTGCCAGAGGCAACTATGTATGTGTTGCTATGGGCGACAAGGGACGCCACGCGGATCCGCGAGACCAAGATCTTCTAGATACTCATGGAGGTGAGCGTACTGATGTGGATCAAAAAACGGCCACTGCTATCCTCCACGGTATATGACAGTCTGTGGAGCTCTGTAGACTTTAGGACGTATATGCACAATGTGTATATCAGGGCACGAAAGGATCTAAAGCAGAAATGGATGAAACTCCCCTTCATCGCAATTGATGATGCTATTTTCGTGGTGCTTGACTCATGGCCACCTAAGTAGCATGCCTCGGATCTGGCAGCATGCGATGAGACGGTGATTCAAAGACATAAGGATGCCGCCAAGCTATTGGTACAATAGAAGTGGAACGAGTAGTTTGCTGAGGAGGTAAGGGCTTCTTGCGAGGCAACGAAGGCCACCGCAAAGTAAACCAAGGCCATGGAAAAAGCAGCAGCAGCACCAACAACTGGGGAAACCATGATGCAGGAGGAAAGAGGCCTAGATCTGACTGTAGGATAGGGGATAGATAACATGCCAGAAGTCACGGACCCAAGCATGCCATCAACACAACTGAAATGGCCGCGCAGTACAGAACAAACAGGGCCACGGAAGAAGACCAAGGCTTCCAAACTGGATGGGGAGCCTATTATACTGACAGAGGGTGATCTATACGACATCGGCGATACAGTTCACGAGTTCACCAGGGAAGTGCTCCAAGAAGCAATGACAGAGCAACAAAATGTGTTGGGGGTCCTCAAGGCACAACTCTAAGGACTTCAATTGTGGCCCCCACAAGAAGGAACGGTAATCACCTACAGTGTCACAGGAACAACGGTAACAAATCAACTATTACAGGCCAAAATGGCTAACACCATCGCACTGCCAGAAGGAGAACTGACAATGGACATCATGGAGGATAAAGCCATGGTAGGATGGATCAAGGGACTTGACCTAAACTTGGTCGCCCTTCTGTGGGATATTTTATACTAGCTACAGGACGGAGGGACATCATAACTTTGTGCTAGGGAGGGACGCACAGTGCAAATGCTAAGTGAACAACGAATCAACATCGAACAACGTAGCATACAATGCGATGAAGCAGTGGCATAGAACCAGCAGTTGGAGTAGATCGTAGAAGAAGCATGTTGCCGCATCCCAGAAATGGAAATTGCGACAGAGCTACCAATAGGAATGCGGTTCCACAAATTGGCCAGTGGACTCCGCAAGGAAAAGGAGGAAGCTACAAGGATCCAGCTAGACCTAAACCTACAAATTTCTGAACTTCAATTAAAAGCGCAACCCTCCACGCCCCCAGAAGTTCGAGAACAACGCACCAGCGATATCCGAAAAGGGCTGGGAGAAATTGAACAGGTAGTGCAGAGCTGTAGCACTTTGTTGCAAGAATCCTTTGGGGTCCTCACAACCTTACAGGAGGATCCCACCATACAGTGGTTGGAATAGAGGTGTGGGAGCTTCAAATTCAATATGATAGTGTGCACGAGACGACAGAGACAGTAGTCCTAACCTAGCAGCTTGCGAGGCTACAACAGGCAGAGGCATTAAAGGAACAGGTGGACACAACATGCCAGAAAGAGGCAGAATTCAAAGCATGCATCCAACCTTGGATCGATGAGGCCTTCCTCATCACGGCTGAAATCGAAGGAAAACTCACACACATGAAAGTGATGCATGACCTAAGACAGGGATTTGACCCTAATAGTGACCATTTAGCCAAGCGAGTAGAGCAGATCCAGCGGACAGCAGAGCAGTGCGTTGCGGACCTTCACGCCACACAGGCATAGTTAGATGGACTTCGCACAAAGATCACTGCACCAGCAGAGTGACTCGAGATGAGTCACGATGATTGTGTTGGGGGCTTATTGGGCAGCGGACCCCCCCATAGCATGTTTTTGGGGCTTGATGCCTGATTTTGGTCAAGTGTAATGTAAAGACCCCGCGAAACGTGGGCGCAGAGCGCAAGAGTCTAGGGTTGTCCACTCTAAGATAATGTAATTTAATGTAAAGTGTGTTGGCCTACCCATGGTCTGCGGACCATGGGATTGTATAAATAGAGCGAGGCTCTAAGTGTAAAAGGAGTCTAAGTTTTTGACAAGTAACAGATAGATGCGAAGGCATGGTTAGAAGTTAGAAGTAGATCAGAAGGTATTGGGTCGTAGTGATAGGTAGAGGCTCTACAGCTGAGTGCGCAGAGGCCTAGTAGAGTCCGCAACTGAGTGCGCAGACTCCTGCAGCTGAGTGCACTGGGCAGAGTTGGGATTGTGCTTGGACAGAGAATTAATAAAAGATAAGTTGATTCTGAAATATTGTATGTCTATTCTTCTGTTATATTTATGCATCTCTTTACAGTTTTATGATTGCGCACACTTGGTATGAATGCTGAATGATTAATGAGAATATTGGGCCCGCACAATTAAGTTAATATCTATAATAATAGCATAGTAAGGATAACATATCTAGACAACACCTCTTAGTGCTCTTCACAGAGCTACGCGAAAGCAGTTGCACAAGTTGCGAAGGACAGGCTGTTGCGCGGAGCAGCGCAAGTGCACAGGTTCGGTTCACGAACTTCCTAGATTTCATCAAGACATCCCTAGGGTGCGGAAACCGTTTTCCAACACCCTCCCATACTACCTTAGGTGAGACCTCAGTCTGTGCACCACGGATTGTTGCCAAAAGGGTTGGTAGTTTTAGGATTTGTTTGGCTAAATCACTTTTGAACCTGGGTCAGGCCCCAACAAGCCAACAATAGAGGCAGATGAAGAAATGGAAGAATACATCTAGCTGGTGCATGTTGCAGAAAAATTACCCAAGTACGTTCCTCCACGGAAAGGGAAAGCTCAGGTACCCAAGTATTTGGATGCTTCTAAGAGTGCACTCCAAAACCCACTCCTCCCAGATTGAATTCTCTTTGAGGGCTCGGCCCTAGGCCACGTGCCCACAATGAAACTTGAAAACTGAGACCTCACGGACAGTGAGAAGTTACCATATTTAGAGAATGAGAACCTCATGAAACAAATCAAGGAGGGGTAAATTACAATGCTAGAGCTGCAGAAATGGTTGCGCAGTGTGGAGAAGGCCAGACTACTCCAGCTACTATGGATTTTTCACTTTCACCGTGCACCTATCACAATCTTCGTCATCAGGCTGCTACTTTTCCTGGTGCATGATGGGTACTTATGGCTGGGGGAGCCTATTCCCATCATGACAGAGCTTATGCACAAGATTTCCTGGCTTCCCTATAAGGGAAAGGACCACGTGGAGATAGCCGGCAAAAGCGGAGATTTGGCACTCACATAGGCCATGAAGAAGAAGTACAAATTTGAAAAGAAGAAGAGAGGCTACATAATCAGTAGCATTAAATATAAAGTGGTGCGCGTAGCCACCCAACTCCTCGCTGGGAAGGTGATGAGAAAATGTCACGGAGATGAGGTACCAGTGTCGGTAGTTGCATTGGCAGAACAATGCGCAGAGAGGGTCCAATTCAACTGGGCCACGTTCCTCTGCGAAGAATTCTAACTAACTACAAGGAAGCTCAAGAGTAGCAAAAGACCTTCCACTATGCGTGGTTGATCTTGTCTATTTTATTGGTGACAGGGGAACTACCTGAGGATAGTCAGTTCCCTAATATTGAACAGGACTTGCCAAAGGCTGCAAAATATGTGTCGCTCTGGACTTACCATTCCTTCACTATTGGCTTGTATGGGCCTAACCCAGGTTCGGAGGTGATTTAGCCAAGAAAATCCCAATACTACTGGCACTTTCAGAAATAGTCCATGGAGTGCGGACTGAGGTCTCACTCGAAGTAGTATGGGAGGGTGTTAGAACGAGGTTTCCACACCCTGGGGATTTCTTATCGGCTTCTGGAGGTTCGTGGTCTGACCCGTCACTACACACACTTGTTAGTCCTTTGCAACCCGTGTTGCCATTTCTGCACAGCCCTGCTCGGGGCACGACCCGTATATTACCCAAGCTCCTTGCTAATTAATTGATTACTTAACTTTTGTGTGTAAGATTTATGTTTATTACAACATATTCAACAATCATATCAGTGCGTGTGATACATAAACTAATATAAACATAAAAAAGATAATGCACCACAAATACATAGACATAAGAATCAACTTCTCTTTATTAATCTTCAATCTCGATTATAGACTCGACACGGCACACTCAGCTACAGAGCCTCTTCCTACTACTGCGACCCAATACACTTAGAATCCTACTCTAAGCTTGAACCATTCCTTCGCTACTCACTTTATTTTGCAGCCTAAGGATATCCAACCTACACACTCTGCAACAAAACTACCCACATATGTCCCTCTACGGAAACAGAAGACCAAAGTGTCGAAGGACCTAGACGAAACCAAGAGTTCACTAGAGACCCCGCTCCTCCCAGATGGCATTGTGTTTGAAGGCATGTACCTGGGTTGCGTGCCAACCATGAAGTTTGAAGATTGGGACCTCGCTGACCGTGAGAAGTTCCCTCACCTGGAGATCGGGAACCTCATGAAGTAGAACATTGCAGTGGTGGTGACAACGTTAGAGCTACAGAAGTGGTTGCACGGTGTGGAAAAGGCCGGGTTGCTGAACTTATTATGGGTGCCGCATTTCCACCACGCGCCCATAACCATTTTCGTCATCAGGCAGTTGCTTCACCTAGTCTATGATGGGTATCTATGGCTGGAGGAGCTTATCCCCATCACGACAAACCTAATTCACCACATCTAATGGCTCCCCTGCAAAGGAAAGGGCAGTTATTTGGCCCTTGCACAAGCCATGAAGACGAAATACAAGCTAGAGAAGAAGAAGAGGGGCTATGCCATCTCCAACATCAAGGACAAAGTGGTACGCGTAGCAACCCAAATCCTGGCCGGTAAAGTTATGAGGAAGTACTGCGCCGATGAAGTATAGGCACCGGTGGTCGCACTAGCCAAGTAGTGCGTGGAGGGTGTCCATTTCAACTGGTCTGAATTCCTCTGTGAGGAATTATTGAAAATTGTCGTGAAGCCTAGAAGGAGGGTAAAACCTTCCACTATGCGTGGTTATTATTATCCATAGTGCTCATAATGGGGGAACTGTCGAGGACAATCAATTCCCCAGCATTGACAGAGAATTACTAGAGGCCACAAAGTATGCTTCACTTTGGGCGACAAAGGATGCAAAATGGATACGCGACACCAAAATCTTCTAGGTGCTCATGGAGATGAACATCCATATGTGGATCAACTAGAAGCCACGCCTGTCGCCCACACTATACAATAGTCTGTAGAGTTTTTCACACTTTAAAGCTGATATGCACAACATTTTTATCAATGTGCATAAGGATCCGGTAAAGTAGTGGATGAAGCTAACTTTTGTAGCTATTGACGATGCCATTTTTAATATCTTGGAGACATGGCCTCGAAATGGTGTGCCCTAGATCTTACAGAACTTGAGAGGGAGGCAACATAGAAGAAGAAGGATGATGCCAAGCTATGTGTCACACAGTTGGCCAAGAAAAGGAGGGAGGAAACAACAACAGCGGAGGAAAGGGTAGCGCAGGAAGCAACATAGAAAGCTGCCGAGTAGAAAAAGGCCACAAAAGCAGTAGCAGCAACGCAGGTGGCAAAAGAAGCAACCACGAAGGCAGATGAGGACCAAGCAATGTCCTCATAGGGGCATGAGGCAGAGGAAGCAGAAATAGCAGAAGGGAGCACGGACCTGGGGGCCACGTCCACATAGCTAAAGTTCCCACACATGACAGAGTGCGTAGGACTGAGGAAGAAGGTCAAGGCCTCGAAGTTGGCCATTGACCCAATCACCTTAACCAAAGGTGACCTCATGACATTGGTGAGATGGTTCGTGATGTCACAAACGAGGCTCTTCAGGATTTTATGTAGGAGCACCAGACTATGTTGGGGGCCCTCAGAGTGCAGATTTAGGAGTTACAGGTGCATGCCCCTCAGTTGGGTACCCTTTCCACCCACCTCACATCAGGATCCTTGACAACAGAGCAGATGCTATGCGCATCGATGGAAAACACAATAGTGTTATCGGAAGGGGCCCTAGTAGCGGCGAATGAGGCTAATAGATTTTCGGTTAACATGATGAAAGGCCTTGGCCTTAATTTGGTTGCCCTTCCATGTGAGACACTATATCTACTATAGGATGGGATAACGACAGAGTTGCACACTAGGGAGAGCCGCGTGATCCAAGTTCTTAGCGAGAAAAAGATAAACATGGAACAACTCAGCTTATAGTGTGACGAATTAGTGTTGCAGAATCAACAGTTGGTGCAGGTGGTAGACGACACTTGCCAACGCGTTCGGGATCTGGCCATCCCAGCAGATCTACCAGTAGAGGTGTGGATCCATAGGTTGGAAACTAGAGTCCGCGAGGATAGAGAAGAAATGATGAAGGTTCAGCTAGAGCTGAATTTTCAGATCACCGAGCTGTAGTTAAAGGCACAACCTTCCACTCCTTTGGAGGTCCAAGAATAGCACACTAGCACTATCTCAATGGGATTGGATGAAATTAGAGGTGCAGTGCAAGACTATACCACTTTGTTGGAGCAAGCACTTGAGGTCCTCAGAAATATACAGGAGGACCCCAACATCTAATGCCTAGAGACAAAGGCGTGAGAACTCCAGCAGCAATATGATAGTGTCTGAGGAACTACACAGACAGTAGTTCTCACTCAATGGCTTGTGAGGATGCAGTAAGCTAAGGCACTGAAGGAGCAGATGGACGCGGTGAGACATAAAGAGACAGTTCTCAAAGTGCGCATCCAGTCGTAGATTGATGAGGCTTTCACTATCACGGCAAACATCGAAAGAAATCTCGGCCACATCTAAGGGATGCACACGTTAATGCAGAGAAGCAACCCAGACACAGCGGCCTCAGAATGAAGGATGCAACAGAGTCAGCAAGCAACGGCTTAGTGCACTGCCGACATCAGCACCGTTCGAGGACAGTTGGAGGAACTCTGAGCCAAGATCGCCGTGCCAACCAAGTGACTCAAGGGTGAGTCACAATGTTTGTGTTGGGGGCATGTTGGGCATGGAATCCCCCCACGATATGTTTTAGGGCTCAAAGCCCAAGTTTTGACCCAATATTGTTGTAAAGTCTCCGTGAATTGTTGGCACAGAGCATGAAATGTATGATAGAGTGACAGGGTTTTCTGCCCTAGTCTTGTAAATGTAATTTCAGGCTACCCATGGTCCGTGGTGGTGGGCTCTAGTATTGCAACAATAATGCTACAACTCCTAGGGCTCCCTTCTTTACTTTTATCAACCCGGTAGTTCGTAACAAACTTGGAAGTGACAGTGTTGTATGCACAAGTACTAGCTCTTACTGTAGGCTGTCACTTGATAAGCTCGAACAAGTCTACTAGGAGCTTAATCCAGCTTCTATGAGCTCTTAGAAGAATATTTTAACTGTGATGGATGAAAGCTAACTCAAAAGAGGCTAGTCTACTTGCAGAAAGAAGTTGAAAGCTGAAAGGAAATGCAAACCCTAGCAAACCCTAGTTTTACCAACTAACCCTACTGGTGCGAGAAAAGAGATGAAAGCGGTGGAAATGGATGCCATTGAATCTTGGAAAGGTAAATTGCATGTGACTAAGCTACTTCTAAAGTAAAATCTGGAAAAAGCATCTTTTTGTATTTTTGAGTAAGTTGATAGAATTATTACGCATGTGCTTTAATTGTTTTTTACTGTGCAGAGGTTGATTGGCGAAAGGAAATGAAGTGGGCACTTGCATGAGGTTGGGAAGGTGATAAGAGGGCCTAAGGGGCCCTTAGCACCCTTCCAGAGAGTTTCATAGTGATCAGATCTCAAGAAACTGCTCACGTGATCTTCTATAGGAAGTCTGCAGGGGTTCTACAGGATGTTCTACAGGAAGATCCGAAAGAGGATTTTGGAGGGTTGATGGAGGAAAAACGGTGGGAAAGTGGAAATGGAGGTTGGATGAGGATGTGAAGGGGTCTAGGACCTAGTAAATGAAGCTAAGAAGTGATGAAAGTGGTTGGATTTGGTTCAAGGATGGAGGGAGCAAGGTTGCACAAAGATGTGGAAATTAGGTCAAGTTGGAAAAGGGTGGCGAATGAAGGGAAGGAATCTGGAATTAGAGGTTGGAGCAGGTGGTATGATGGAGGAAGGATATACAGAGAGGTATTATAGATGCTCTGCACACTATTTCTCAAAACTGAATGAAGAAAGACTAGAAAAACCAGAGATATAGCTATTTTGACCTAATTTGACCAAAAAATGAGAAACATGATGAATAGAAGTTTATTGGTAGAAAATCATGCAATTTAACTATGGAAACTAAGCATGAACATATCCTAAACATGCAAGTACAACTGGTATCACCTTTTCTAACTAAAAATCTAACACTAGCAATTGCATGAAGAGGCAAAAACAATGTTTTTGTGGCAGCAAGTATGCCTTGGTCTCAACTCATGGTCCCAAGGAGGGAGAGATGAGATTGAGGATTGCTTGAAAGCATTTTTCTAGATCTTTTCCTTTACCAAACTGTCAAATCTACCTGAAGCATGAAAAGCTATTTTAATCATCAAAAACAACCTAAGTAACAAAGCAAGATCTTAACCTAAATAACAGAAAGTATTCTATGAATGCAACAAAGACACATAAAAGTGCACAAAGGAGGTACTGGGCACTTGGGTTGGGCCCAAACCTAAGAGATACAGCCTCCTAAGAAAGATCAGAGCTGGTTCAAATCTGAATTCATCTTTATTGATCAAAAAATAATAGTTACATCCCAAAAAATGTCTATAAGAAAAACTCGAAAATGTGCTGCACTAAAGTGTGAAAATAGATTAACAAAATGACTAACCTACTGACTAAAATCTAACTACAATCTGACCAAAATCTGACTACCATCTAACCAACTGAGCTGAGGCCCTAAGCCTTCTTATGTATACAAATTGAGGACCCCAATAGTCCTCCTAAACTTTAGGAACTCGACTACCAAAACTTGCAGTTAACAACAACTTTACTAGCCCTTTCTCGGTTGCCCTTGTGATAATCGATGTGGTGGCCCTTGAACTCCGAGCTACTGGTGGATAATTCGAGGTAAGGGCTCATAAATGAAGGAGATGCCTTCCTACAGATCCTCTCCCTTGTTCTTCCATGAATTTGGCTGCCAAGTGCTCATTAAAACCTTTGATTTTGTCTCAAAATTGACCAAAAATTTGCATAAAGCACACATTAGACTTTTTGGCATAATGACTAACCCAATTCACTCTATTAGCATAAATATAATAAAAAAAATGCAATAAAATAATGATAATGGTGGATTAAGTCAAATTACAAGGCTAAATGAGCCCATATAATTACCCATTTCTGGGGCTCATCATCACCCCCCTACTGAAAGTGTTGCTCATCCTCTGAGAAACTAATCTATCTCTTCATCTTTGATGGCCCTGGTGGCCTCCTTACCATCCCAAGCTTCTGATGTGTGCCATAAAATTCTACCTTCTTGTCCATGTCCTTCCACTGCTCCTCCTATTCTGCTTGTTTGAATTCTTGTGCTTTTCCTGGCCTTTAAATACATGGAGGCCTGCCTTTTTCTCTTTTTCCTTTTTTTTTTTGTTTTGTAGGTGTGCTTAATGCAGCAAGCATAGCTGCTGCCTCCCTTGCCAATATCTTAGGTGATTTCTCCTCTTGTTGTTCTTTTTCCTTGCTTCCTGTAGAAATCCCTGTGTCAATTGTTTCTGTGTGTGTTGCTGAGATCTCAGGGTGTGTCTTTTCATTTTGCTTTGGTGTGCCTGCTTTGGCTGTAGTAGCCTTCATTTGGGATTTTTTGGCCTTCTCTGTCCTACTCTGCATCCTCTTTTCCCTTGGTGTTTTTGCTATTGTTTCTTCCTTTGTTTTAGGCTCAGCAATCTGGCCCATTTCCCCTTTTTCTTTCTGTTATTTCTGTGCTTGAATGCCCTGTGTTCCTTCACCATCGGTTTTCTCACCTTCTTCAGTGCGTTCTCCCTCCTCACTGCTGGATGGTGTGATGTTTTCAACCAAAATTCTAATATTGTCATGTTTCTAAATATTTCCCAAGATATGGGAACAGTGTAGGTGTGCAAAGCATCTTCCACCAATATTTTGATGAGCTCGTGATGGGACAACTAATCTGGGATCCCTTCATTTAACTTTGTACCACATTCAATTAGTGACTGAAGAAGAAAATAGGGGATGCTCAGTTTCTTGGCTGGAGGCAAGGCAATCCCATGCCTTAGTTCACACAGCAACCTGAAATGATAACCATAGATGATGCTAAACCTCCCTTCACACATGATGTACTTCGTAATTTGGAAACTGACTTCACTCCAGAGAGTACTCTTTTTATATTTTAATCAGAAAAGGAAATTCTTAGGAAACCAAACAGTCAATTTGAAATAGAGGATAGCTGAATTTGGTTTCCCCTGAACCCAAGAAGGAATTTCTCGTGTGTCCAATATCAACTAGCAACAATTCCCTTGTTTTAAGGCTGCTGTCACCCAGAACTCGACTGTTTGCTTATGAAAGGAAGAATTTTGTTTTTATAGGAAGAGCACAAGGATCAGGTTCTCTTCTCAGCACACAAATAGATATGCAAATCCAAAAAAAAAATTTACACATGCACAGGCTAGCCTCCACGGCTGCATATATCTTCCCTACAAGAGAATTTAAAAAGAAAATGTGGAGGAGATTTTTGATGCAGGAAAACTGGGGAAACTTAGTACAATATGCAAGAAAACGTTTTACTTCCACTACATAGGTAGACGTTTCTTCTGATTTTCCAATTTGATGCCATTCAATTCACCACCTTGCACGAACATACCATGCATAGAGGAGTTTTTTCGAGCCTACCTCGTTTTGAGTTTGAAATTCACTGAAAATCCTGGGTTTTCTTTCTGCAGGGCTGTTTTCTACCTTTCCTGTAGAAGCCTTCCTGTAGAAGGCTCTCGTTTCCTGTAGAAGGAAACTGTGCTTCCTATAGAATGTCGATAAGCAGGAGGGTTTTGAAAAATGGCCGAGAAAAACTAGTTCGCTGCTATGGAGGTGGTATGGAGCTTGTTGCAGCTGCAGGGACGATGATAAAATGTAAACAACGGTGGTGAGAATATTTCAAGGATGAGTTTGATTGGTTGTTTATGGAGACTTCCGTTGATGGAGGGTGAGCTAGCCAAGTGCACGTTGGCCCCATGCAGACCATTGGTCTCCACTACAATGTTGTTATGGACCGTATGTTATCTTCCTATAATCACTTCCATAAATTACATTGGAGTTTAAATAGCCACCAATACCTATTTTTAGTTTTCTTCCTGAGATGGTTGAGCACACGTGTCGATTGCACCCACCGAGCGCTGTTTGAATTGGATGAGGGTGGCCAATTAGCTGGTCACCGATCTCGTTTAATCACAACCATCTCATTGTTCACGCAGTTCTTAAATTACATTCATGCAACAGAGGAATGGGTTTAGTCACGTACCTGGAATTCAAATGCATTTGCTGTGAGGTGCTATGGCCTTTCCTTCTGCTGCATGCCTTTGTTTCTGTGGATGCATGCTAGTTTGGTTGCTGATACATGGCTATTTTTCTTGTGCAGGTATCCTCTGGCTAGATCTACGCTGCAGGAGTCTGCTTCCACCTTCAGATTTGCACCCTCATGCTGCTGATGCTAGATTTTTGCAAGACAGCAACTTGTTTTTCCCATAGCTCCCAAACGATAGACCGGATTGACCTGAAACTTTCTGAGCATGTTTCTATCATCATTATGCACATTGCATAGCAACATTGTGATCAATGGATGCATAGATTTCAAGAAAAATTGAAAATGGCTGAAGGTGACAGAGGTCAATTTGTCAGAAATCGTGCACTGGAATTGGTTGAAACTACTTGGGCAGGTTACTATCACCTATATGCATCTCCCCATGAAACAGCTTTTGAAATGGATGCATGGATATGGAGAAAATGCAAAAATGGATAAAGGTGATGGAGGCTGATTTCTTGGAGACTGTGCACTAGAATTGGCTGAAATTGCTCAGGCATATTGCCATCATCCCTATACAACTCCCCATAAAACAGTTTTTTAAATGGATGCATGGTTTTCAAGTTAGGGAAAAAAACAAATTTCTACTCTATGTATGTATCAGAGCATTCTGCAGTTTTTGCACAGTAAGGAAAAAATGAGCTTGTGTTGTAATGTAGACTTGGGTCTTGGCTGATGAGGAATCTAGATAGAGGGTAACAAGTATGGTGAGTGAAAAACTGTTGCTTTATTTGTCATTAAGGAGTTTTTGCTGGAAGTATGAAGAAAACAGGATTTTTGTGTGTGACTGAGAAAGAACATAAAAAATGAGTGCAATGGAGGTGTACGGAGATGGAAAAAGGTGACATATGGTGATGGATGGAAGCAGGGATGTTTACAGGCCTCATGGACAGATTCCCAACCTTCGGGTCCTCTTCGAAGATCAATTTTGGCTTGTTTGCAGGCTCTACAGGATCTTCCTGTAGAAGACACAGAACTTCCTATAGAAGGTGAAATCTCAGTCCGAATGAAACCAAATCTTAGGAAAGGGTAGTGGTCATGGAGGAATGGATTGTGAGGGATGCTTGCAGCCTGGTGCTGACCTCTGTCTTTGTTTTGTGCGATCCTCCTAACCTGCAATGTCCTTCCTGCAACCTGCAATTATTCAACAGAAATTAGGTTTATTTTTCTTTTTCTCTTTTCTTCTTTCTTTTCTCTTTTTTTTGAAAACAACTAGGGCGCCTCATGGAGGTTTTCACCCTAATTGCCTGCCCTGGGCACCTCCAAGGGAGGTTTTCACCCAGGGATCTTATTCTCTTTTTCTTTTCTCTTATTTCCAACCCATTGACCACCTCATGGAGGTTTTCAATCAATGAGTCAATCTGAGGTGTCTCCGAGGAGGTTTTCACCTTAGATTTTTATTTTACTCTTATTTTCATTTTTTTTTTTCCTACCCTACCTTACTTGAAAAATAAAATCATTTTCAAGTATAAGAATACTTCCAATGGAGCCATGTGCACATTGAGATGATAGACAAAATGATGATGCATGCTTTGACAGGTATGCAGATTTCAGAGATCAAATGATTTGACTTTGAAGGGATCAAACATAGCTGAGGAAGAGAGTACTACTACAACTTAGTGACCGTCTGGAACCATATCTCAATGTAGCTCTAATATCCTTGGTCCTTTTGCTGATCTGGATCATTCTTTATGTCACCTTCTACCATGACCTTCTCATCTTCCTCTTTTTGCTGATTTTTCTCTTGAATACATGGAGGATTTGATGGTAACCATGAGGGAGCTCTCTCGATCTCTGATTCTGTTGTCTTCTTTTTATCAAGCACATCCCATGGTCCTTTGATCTCCTCTATTGAATCTTCTTTTGTTGGATGTGGTCCTTCAATGCTCTCAATATAATCTCTTTTTTGTAATACTCTTTTTGAGCTATGGTGAATATCATTGAGCTCAAAAGGAGTTGTTTAGAAATGTTGTACCTCAGCATTGTAATTGGGTTGAGCTACTCCAATGTGTGGGTTTTGAAATGGTGGTACAGGTAGTTGAGTGGGGGTGTATATTTGAGATGGATGTGGATGGGGTTGTGGTTGGGCAGGTGGTTTCCCACTATATACTTGCTGAGCCTGCCTGTTATTTGGGTTCGGGTTCGGTTGAGCAGGCATTTGGGGTTGCCTTGGTGGAGCAGAAGGTGATGGTTGCGGTTGAGTAGGTGGTGGAGGAAAAGGAGCGGGAGGAGTGTTGTACTGGGGCCTCCACCCCTGATGAGGTGCATTCCACTGAGGTTGTGGCTGAGCATAAGAGTGAAATGAATGAGCAGCTAGTTGGGCATAATATTGAGGAGGATATGACCAAGGAGGGGGTGTGGACCAGGAAGGATGAGCAGGGGGACCCCAAGAAGGCATGGAAGTGGCTTGATAGGGGTTGTAATAGGTCTGGGATGTCCCTTGCATTCCCTCCTGGTAAGTTCTGGGTCCATGTAGCCTCCTTTGGTTCATGAAATAGAGTGGTTCAGTGGCTCCTTTGGCCCTCTGATATGCAGCTTTGAGTCTGGGTAAGGAAGGGCACTAGTTCGTAGGATGGTCTCTTTCACAGACAAAACACACTTCTATGGAGTGCAATGGAAATTCATTCCTATGATGCTTTCTAGTGCACCTGGGACAAAAGATACCCAAAGCCCTCTCGGCTTCCTCTTGCTTCCTTTGGATCCGCAAGGTATCCAATTTCATGGCAAGAAACTGTCTCACCTCACTCTTGAAATCTTCCATCATATTTTCACATTCACCTTTTCCAACATAAAGAGATGATTTGGAAAAAAAGGTACTGCTCCCAACATTTCTGTTTTCAGCCATTTGCTCCAGAGGAATGTTTTCTTCTTCTTCTCCCCTAGAGGTTCTTCAAATATGTCTTGTTTTCCACCTAGGGGTTCTTCTTTATCACAACCATCAAAGAAGAGAGAAGGTTGGCTGTGTGAAGAAGTGGGGGTGTTATGCAAACATTTTTTTGACTTATCTCTACTCCTACAAGGCATCAAAGGAAATCTTTTTGGTTGATTTTTGTTTTTGTTTTGTTTTTTTTTTTTTTTTTTCTGCTTGTACCTGCAAAACTGAAATAGATTGAACTACAACTAAATAAAATATATCTTGCTGAAATGAAAATGCGGAATTGAAATGAAAGCAGGAAAGGACTAATCTATTTTGCGAAATGAAATTGCAGGAATGAAATGCTAAGCTACGCTTGAAGAATTGAAATTGTGGAATTGAAATGCTAATCTACGCTTGCAGAATTGAATTTGCAGAATTGAAATACTAATCTATGAAAGTAGGAAATGTCTAATCTACTTTTGCGGAGATGAAATTGTAGAATGGAAATGAAACAACTACTCTACACTTGCTGAAATAAACTACTGAGCAGAAGGTTGCAGTAGGAAATAGAAGAAAAGAAACAATCACTAATACTCTGACGCTTCCCCGGCAATGGCACCAAAAAGATGGTGGGCTCCAGTATTGCAGCAATAATGCTGCAACTCCTAGGGATCCCTTCTTTACTTTTATCAACCCGGTAGTTCATAACAAACCTGGAAGTGACTGTGCTGTATGCACAAGTACGAGCTCTTACTGTAGGCTGTCACTTGATCAACTGGCACAAGTCCACTAGGAGCTTAAGCCAACTTCTATGAGCTCTTAGAAGAAGCTTTTAACTATGATGGATGAAAGCTAACTCAAATGAGGCTAGTCAGAAAGAAGTTGAAAGCTGAAAGGAAATGCAAATCCTAGTTTTACCGACTAACCCTAATGGTGCGAGAAAAGAGATGAAAGCGGTGTAAATGGATGCCATTGACTCTTGGAAAGGTAAAATGCATGTGACTAAGCTACTTCTGAAGTAAAATCTGGAAAAATCATCTTTTTGTATTTTTGAGTAAGTTGGCAGAATTATTATGCATGTGCTTTAACTATTTTTGAGTGTGCAAAGGATGATTGGCGAAAGGAAAGGGAGTGGGAACTTGCAGGAGGTTGGGAAGGTGAGAAGAGGGCCTAAGGGGTACCTAGCACCCTTCCAGAGAGTTTCACAGTGATCATATCTCAAGAAACTACTCACACAATCTTCTACAGGAAGTCTGCAGGGGTTCTACAGGATGTTCTACAGGAAGATCCGAAAGAGGATTTTGGAGGGTTGATGGAGGAAAAACGGTGGGAAAGTGGAAATGGAGGTTGGATGAGGATGTGAAGGGGTCTAGGACCTAGTAAATGAAGCTAAGAAGTGATGAAAGTGGTTGGATTTGGTTCAAGGATGGAGGGAGCAAGGTTGCACAAAGATGTGGAAATTAGGTCAAGTTGGAAAAGGGTGGCGAATGAAGGGAAGGAATATGGAATTAGAGGTTAGAGTAGGTGGTATGATGGAGGAAGGATAGACATGGAGGTATTATAGATGCTCTGCACACTATTTCTCAAAACTGATCGAAGAAAGACTAGAAAAACCATAGATCTAGCTATTTTGACCTAATTTGACCAAAAAGCCAGAAACATGATGAACATAAGTTTATTGGCAGAAAATCATGCAAGATAACTATAGAAACTAAGCAAGAACAGATCCTAAACATGCAAATACAACTGGTATCAACTTTTCTAACTAAAAATCTAACACTAGCAATTGCATGAAGAGACAAAAACAGTGTTTTTGTGGCAGCAAGTATGCCTTGGTCTCAACTCGTGGTCCCAAGGAGGGAGAGATGAGATCGAGGATTGCTTGATGGCCTTTTTTCAAATATTTTCCTTTACCAAACTATCAAATCTACTTGAAGCATGAAAAGCTATTTTAATCATCAAAAACAACCTAAGTAACAGAGCAAGATCTTAACCTAAATAACAGAAATTATTCTATGAATGCAGCAAAGACACATAAAAGTACACAAAGGAGGTACTGGACACTTGGGTTGGGCCCAACCCCAAGAGCTATAGCCTCCTAAGAAAGATCAGAGCTGGTGCAAAGCTGGATTCATCTTTATTGATCAAAAAACGATAGCTACATCCCAAAAACTATCTATAAGAAAAACTCGAAAATGTGTTGCACTAAAGTGCGAAAATAGATTAACAAAATGACTAACCTACTGACTAAAACCTAACTACAATCTGACCAAAATATGACTACCATCTAACCAACTGAGCTGAGGCCCTAAGCCTTCTTATTTATACAAATTGAGGACCCCAATAGTCCTCCTAAACTTTAGGAACTCGACTGCCCTTGTGATAATCGATGTGGTGGCCCTTGAACTCCGATCTGCTGGTGGAGAATTCAAGGTAAGGGCTCATAAATGAAAGGGACACCTTCCTACAAATCCTCTCCCTTGTTCTTCCACGAATTTGGCTGCCAAGTGCTCATTAAAACCTTTGATTTTGTCTCAAAATTGACCAAAAATCTGCATAAAGCACACATTAGACTTTTTGGCATAATGACTAACCCAATTCACTCTATTAGCATAAATATAATAAAAAACATGCAATAAAATAATGATAATGGTGGATTAAGTTGAATTAGGAGGCTAGATGAGCCCATATAATTACCCATTTCTGGGGCTCATTACATGGATCATGGGAGTGTATAAATAGAGCGAGGCTCTAAGTGTAAAAGAAGGCAATAAGCAGCAAAGGAGCGAGGATAGAATCTAAGTGTCTAAGTGTGTCTTGGGTCGTAGAGTAGGAGAAGGCTTTGCATCTAAGTGCGTAGAGGCCCAGTAGTCCGTATCTGAGTGCACGGAACCCTGTAGCTGAGTGCGCAAGGCAGAAATGACTCTGTAACAAAAGAAGATTTTAATAAAGAAAGGTTTTGTTACCAATTCGTGTATCTGTTCTTGGATTAATGCATGGTTGATGTAAATTGAAAATATACTGTTTGTTTACTGTGCTCACATGTATGAATAATTTATATTGCTAAATGTACTTACACTTACAAATAATCTAAGTTAATCAACTAATAGTAGAATACTGGTAAGGACTTGGGTAACAATAGTGCCCGACCCCCAAGTAGGGCTACGCGAAGGTAGCAGTTTTGGTTGCGAGGTACGGGACAGTGCACATAGTGACGTGTGCGTAGGGTCTAACTACGGACCGCTTGAACTCATCAGACATCTCCAATGTGTGGAAACCTGGTTCTAGCACCCTCCCATACTACTTCGAGTGAGACCTCAGTCTGTGCTCTGCAGACTATTGCTAAAAGGAACAGTAGTATCAGGATTTGTTTGGCTAAATCACCTCCGAACCTGGGTCAGGCCCCAATAAGCCAAAACTTGGATAACCTCCTGCTTACAAATGGTATAGGATGGTCTAATTCCTCCGCCGTCCTGTGTTATTACTACTCCCAGTTCTATACATGATGTGTCTACATGTACATGAAACTCCTTCTTCCAATACGGGAAGACTAAAATCGGTGCG
This sequence comes from Pinus tabuliformis, assembly GCA_031772625.1. NCBI lineage: Eukaryota > Viridiplantae > Streptophyta > Pinopsida > Pinales > Pinaceae > Pinus > Pinus tabuliformis. The sequence continues at coordinate 431,148,766 of CM062811.1, forward strand.
GTGACCATTTTTCCCTTAAGCACATCCAAAATTTTCTTACAGTCCTCATTCCAATTGAACGTGACATCCTTTCTCAATAGCTTCTCCATAGGCGCGGTGATTTGTGCATAGCCCTTGATAAACTTCTTGTAGTACCCAGTATGTCTCAAGGTTGCACGCAACTGTTTCACACTCCTTGGCACCTCCAAGTATCACTATGATCTTTGCAGGATCTCCCATCAGCCCTTGTTTACAAACCACATGACCCAGTAGAGTCCCAAAAGGAACACAAAACAGACATTTCTTCAGGTTGAGTGCAATCTGGTACCTTCGAAAAGTGCTATGGCGTAAAATGCACGGGATGAAGACTACCCTCAAAGGTCTTCCCAAGACCTTCGACAGGCTGTAAGATTATCTGCAAAAGCTACCAGTTACACACATTTTCATCTATCAAACATAAATTGACAAGGTATGGAAAGAGGATCACGTTTAGTTCCTTCTAGATTTTCTTGGAGATATCTATGCGGCAAGAAGAACTCCTTCAAGGCTGGCTCCAAGACAAGTCCTGCACAAAGGACAAGGCAAACCAATCATAGCATATGCTCTTGAAAACTAATGTAAGAATCCATAACAAACATGTATTAATGTATAACTTAACTACTCAACTCAACAAGCATTAGAATGAACAAATAAATGAACAATATCACTGACACTTTGGAGTAGTGAAAAAAACTGCAGTTCTATATTCAGAATGGAAGAGTGATTACAATAATCCATTGCATTAGCCTTCCTTACCCCTTTTTCCTCTCTCCCTCTCCCTTTTTCAGCTAGCTCCTTCAAGAATATGACAGTTCACAACAGCTTTATGAGCTATCCTTCCAAATGCTCTGACCCTTTTGCAATGGCCCTCTCGCTACTTATGTAGTAATCGAATTAGGGCTGCCAAGCTCCACCTAGAGTTCATTAGGGAAAAAACCATGAACTTGCCCTGTTTACAAGCTTTTTCCCATTTGCCTTCATTCTGAGAATGGAATCTCTCCAAATATCTTGATTTTTGGAGTTTCCTTGTTTTTCTTGCACTAATATAGGGATTTAATAGCTAGATATTTATGAGCAGAGTCATTGGCATGACCTTCTGAACATCACTTAAGTTCACTAACACCCCCCCTGGTCTAACAACATGAGTTAGTAGGGTGACTAATGCTCCTTTATGCTTGGTAACAAGCTTTATAAAGCAGGTTGTCAATGTATAGATAGCATTAATGTGGATTCTGATCTTGCAATTGTGGTCATTGCTTCAGTCATCTTGTCTTTCACCTCTGAGTTGATGAGGAGGTCAATTTTTCCTATAATAGATGCCCCCTAAAGCATGAGATCAGAGGCAAAGATGATGGCTAAAATACTTTATGAAAAAAACACTGTAATTTGCTATCAAAATCTTTATAGAGAGAGAGAGAAGTTTCAGGTGGCAAGGAAAACCTGATACAACATAGATACATATATATAAACTACTAAAATCATGTCTTGAGTTGGGCATTCCCATGCTCAGTAGTTATGTCAGAGTAACTTTCTCATCTGAGATATAACAATGCTAGCCGCCAATATGGCACAGGGAAGATCTAGTGTCATAATAGATTATCCTGAAATAGTTGTCTCCAAAGAACAATATCCGCAGCTTGGGAGAGGAAACAAGGCTGAATGATGCAAGCCTCTACCCAAGGTCTTGATTCCCGCTTTACTGAACAACATAGATCGGTACATGTGATAAAATGTGTTGACATCGAACATGCACGAAATCATCTGATTACTAGCCAATAATGGAGACTGTTAATAGATGCAAGGAAGGCCACTGATAATGGTGATGGTCTCCAAGATGCACAGTGAAAACTAGCGAGTGTGAAATATTTTTTGTCGTCGAACACTCGTAGAATTGCTTAACCAGTAGTCAATAATGAAAACCCGTGATCAAACACAAGGTAACCTGCCACTAATGTCTACAAGTACCAAGGCACTGAATGTGTTTCTGGGTTATCTTCCTAGATAGAGTGTTGAAGTCGATAGGATGAAACCTGTTGAAAGGTAGGCAATGACGTGTCCTACATTAGTTGACACGAAACCGGACAAGAATGATTTTGTTTTTTGAGGAATCTTTTGAGCATTTGGGACTAAACAACGAAGGGCATGATGAAAGCATATGTAGGATTGATTGATAGAGGAAAAAAATGGGGACCCTTGAACAATAGAAGGAACGACAACGGTTTTAACCAAATAACACTAGACTCATGAACACTATAGAGTGTTTAAGATATGGAGATGCAATTACATCAGGGTATATAGGCTAAAAACTCATAGGTTGGTAGGGTTAATATTGAGAGGCTATCAAAATGAAGGTTTATCTGAGGGAGTGCCATGTTCAAGGGAATGATTGCTGCCAAACCACGCTTTCAAATACGAAATACAGTTGTATTGTCTACTTTCCTCGTCTGATTTTTTAATGAGTCCAGATGAGTAAACACATTGATTTTTTCATGTTTAAAGAGTCTGAAAATGATCACAAAAAGAATGAATCTTTGCCCTATCTAATTAGTTTAATGATTCCAGATAGGTAAACTCATCGATTTTTTCATGTTTTAAGAGTTTGAAAAGTATCGTAAAAAGAACGACTCTATATCTTGTCTGTGAGTTTAAAGAGTCTAGACTAGACAGCTCGATGGTCTTTTCATATTTAGAGAGTCTGAAAATATCGTAAAGAGAGACTCCATGGTGGTCCCTTTGTCATAGTTGTTAACTGGGTGTGAAAAAAGGTTAATAGTATACCTGGATCAGTTACTTTTCCGTATTTTAATCTGTTGAACCCGGATAAAGAGAAACCTTTTTCCAATAGATGTCGACCTCATTTTGTTACAAGTACAAGGCGATGGACTAAACTCGTGTTTTGTCGTGATGTTTTAACGAGCTCAGTAACAAAAACTCAGGATTTTTCAATTTTTAATGAGCAATAAAAAGTACCTAAAAGAATGCTCAGGTCATCTTTAGCAAGTTTAACGAGTAGCAAGACATAGCTCTGGAATTTTCAGTTTTTAAAGAGCAAGAAAAAAAGTGCCTAAAAAGAATTCTCCTTTTTTCTTTTTCAGTTTATGAGCTGGAAAAAGATCAAAAAATAGGTGCCTAGAGCATCGTTTGCATATATCTAATGAGTGCAAATGATGAAAAACTCGGAGATTTTATTATTTTTTAAAGAGCAATAAAATATCACAAAAAGTGATCTAACCAACGTTACATATATTTAACAAGTGCAATGATGAAAACTCGGGGATGTTTATATTTTTTAAAGAGTGATAAAATATCCCTAAAAGTGCTCTATTGATTGCGGTATATATGTTTAACAAGCCCTACTACAAAAAACTCGGAGATGTTTATATTTTTTAAAGAGCAATAAAATGTCTGCAAAAGTGTTCTAATTGAGAATTGCATGCAGCTTTTACTGCTTTTCATTCCTGAAAGTACTTTCATCAAAAGTGGTAAAAAGTATAAAAAGGCAGCAATTCCTATTAGTTGGTTTCATGCATGATAAAAAATCATGTAGAATGGACTACTTGCTCTTTAATGATTTTCAAAAAATCATGTCTCTCAAAGTTATATAAGGAGATGCTTTGAGATTTCACATGCATCATTTTCACTATTTTGGAGTCTATGAGAGCTTGTTGGAGCTAAAGAGGAGCAAATTTTCTGTAGACCATTGCAGGAGATCCAGGCAACCATTTGACGTGCCATCAGTCCCAGGTGAGAGCTAAAACCTTGCTCTATGCTTTATTAAACCTTTTTTAACAGTTTTATTGGTGGAATTTTGCAGATCTGAGGTGCCCTAGATCCATATTTGCACACTAATGCCCTCCAGATGGCTAGTAGAGAGTGTTAAACGCTCAGTAAGAGCCATTGGAGGGCCTTAATCCTCCTTTTACAGTACTGGGGGCGTGTTAGGGCTGTAGGGCATAGTTGAAACCCTCATGCATGGATTCCTTAAGTGATTTTGCCCCATTTTAACTGTTTTTAGGGTTATTTTGTGCAGGTTTCAAGCTGAAATGACTCACCTATGTAGAGAACGGGCCCACGATAATGAGGAATTACTTATGTGAAATGATCCAACTTGCATACCTGCATTGCACCACTGTGGTTTTTTGAAGTATGCAAAGCTAGAGCTGATGAAAGGACAGGAGGATTTATTGAGATGGATCATACAGCGCTGGGATGAACATGAGCAAGTGTTCAGGATTGGAGATCAGGAGCTAGCAATTGACTGGGATGACATTTACTTTTTGACTAGTTTTTCATGCGATGGGGCACAAGCAAACCTCACCGGTGGCAGGTCAGATCCACGATCTACTTCAGAGCCAGTATAGATCTACTACATCTCTGAGAGTTGACTAGTCAGCAATAGAGTCCCTATAGAGAGGATTCGATCTCGGTCTATGAGGGTAGTTTTATGGTTTGGTTGATTGTGCATTTGGCAGGGTCAAAAAGTCCCCACGTAGCGACAAAGGCCCAACTATTGCTTGCCATTGACTGTTTCTAGCCCTAGATGTTCAACAAATGTGAAGCAGTGCTTCACCAGTTGAAGGTAGAATTGACAGCATGCAAGACCCGTACCCAACATAGTTTTGGGTACAGTACTATCATAGTCTCATTTTTCCTTGAGAGGGTACCTGTCATGCACCCATGGGTGAGTTTAGGTCCCTTTGATCTGAGGGAGCCAAGGCAGGGTTGTTGGTCATCACTTGATCCTCGCACAGGAGGAGGACTGCTTCAGCACTTCTTTGATGAAGACTTCTTCTAGTGGCTTCATAGCCAGATTGTGATTGTTGACGACTATGCTTGTGAAGGAATTGACTTTACCGACAACCCAGACTTGATGCTACCGCCCGGGACCAATTGGGGTCCTCAAGGTGAGAATAATTTTGATAGTACTTAAGTATTTTTGCACTTTTGAATGTATATGTAATGTTTTGTAATGGTGAAATAAGAAATGACATGAAACTTTTATGCTTAACAAAGATGTGGTGCCAGTACGACCTACAAGTGAACCTCGCTATGTGCGGCAAGGCGGCCAACTACTTGCTGGAGGGGGCGATGCTGACAGTCTCCGCGAGGTTCTGAGGAACCTAGAGGGTTTGACTATGGGTGTCCCCCCCTTCGTATGAGGGAGATTCCCACTCATATGCAGTGACACACCGTTGGTGTACCTGAGTGGTTTCTGGTTCCTCTTCGGAGGGTAGCTAGAGCTATTTTAGCTTTTCTGGAGCAATAGGCTCATTTTAGTAGGCATTCTGGCGTAGCCATATGAGTGTTTGTAGATGGGCTTTGAGCCATTTTGTACTTAAATCATCCAAGTTTTGGAATATTTTGATGTAAAAAAATGGATTTCAATCTATATATATATATATATATATATATATATATATATATATATATATATATATATATATATATATACAGATATTTTTGGTATTTTAGTGGCGTAAATGTGTTTTAAAATGTTTTTTGTGACAAATTTTTAACTTTAGTAAATGTTTTACTTCTCATGCATGTTGCTATAGAAAATGAGACAAATGCCAATCCAATACATACTTAGCTAACGAATCAGCGACTGTATTTAATTCTTGAGGAACATGCTCATATGTGATTATTTCAAATCGACATTCCAAGAGTCGCACCCTTAGATAGTTACGTAACAAGGTTGGATTACGGACATGATAATGGTTTGTCAATTGCATAACGACTAGCTGGGAGTCTAACCTGACCACTAGATTAGAGATGCCCCTTGATGATGCTTCCATGAGAAGCAAAATGACGGACATGTACTTGGCAATATTGTTGGTGGCGGTACCAAGAAAGACCCCCCCAGAGCAAAATAGTTCCGACTCAGGTGTATAGATGACCCAAGCAGCTGATGCAATGTGCTGTGTGTGATGACTGGCACCATCCGCGTATCCTACGTATGCTAAGGGCAACGATGACATCTACATTGCAAGAAGAATGCATGAGACAAGTACTCCACTAAATAACAAAACAATCTAATCACATCAAAAAAGGGTAAGAAAAACTTATGAATACATAAAATTACAAAGCACATGCCTAGCGATACTAGGCACAATACTTTTTCAGATGGAGCCCATATGTGGGCTCCTTGAGTGGGATTCCATCCTAGTCCTACAGTTCATATGCCCCCGAGGGGAGGGCTTTTGTTATGACATAGGGACTTAGTCAAATAGGTGGAAGTGTGCATGCCTCCAAGAGATTATCTTTTGGATGATAGAGTGATATGAAATCACCCTCTTGGAAAGAATAAAACCTAACCTCTTTTTGCAAATTGGGTTTGTACCTGCTCCTTGAGAGCTGCGAGTGCCAAATTGGCATCTCGACGGGTTTTATCCAAATGTCTGAGGTATAGTAGGCATTCTTCTTCAGCAGTTGGGCCGAGCATGGGTTCAATGGATATTTCGAGGGAAGGAATTGGCCACCCATTTTGTTTTTCCTCGTCGTAAAGTTGGATCTCATGCGTGACAAACGATAGGTTAAAATTGGGCATTTCCTTGTGAGACCAAAAAAAATCATCACGGAATTCCTCATGTGGGCAGGTGGAGCTTGTAATTTCCTCAGGACTGCAATCTGCTCGCATCTAGGTGTCTTCCATGATGCCTGTCATGACTGAAATATCTATGGGTAATGACCTGGAAGTGTCATCCATATTTTCTTCCACCCCAAAAGTTTGGATGCTTGTATAGGGTGGGGAAATGATTTCATTTGTGTCAGAGGATAGGACTTGAAGAGGCATCATGTCCGAATCAGATTTCAGACCCCAAAGATGCCAATCCTCCCAATGTTGCTCTCCTGGATCCTCCCCTTGTTTTCCGTCAAACTTTTGAATGTCTGTCAGTATTTTATGTGGGATCTGCAGCCATCATAAGTTGTGGTAGAAGGGGTGGTTTGTTAAATTGTATAAGTCGGGAATATCCAACGTTGCCAAAAAAGGCAAATTGTTGGGTGCTCCCGACTCAGACCATGGTGATGACGGATGACCTGAGGAGCTCTGTGCTCCTCCCATCGTTTGGTTCCCCATGGTGTACATGGGTTGTGTGGTGTAGCAGTTGCTTTGCGGTACGGTGTTGTAGAGTGGATTTCCATGAGGATTTTGATAATGGGGTATGAAGTTACCCCCAGTATAAGTGGTTCCCCCTTGACTCATCTGAGTTTGTGAGTAGGGTGACCCCATGGACTGGGTGGGAATCCCTTGTGGATTTTCAACTGACACAGCTAACCATATGGATTTGATTGACAGAGAGAACACTCATGTCAATCAACGACTATCCATGCATGCCTAAGAATGGAGGGGGAACTGTGACATTCCCCACCAGCATGTGCATATTAGGAACTGCCCTAGATATCTGAATTTGGGGGTTGGAACTGTACATTGGCAGCCGACCTTGTTGTTGGTAAACTGGAACCACACCCATAGTGCCACATTGAGTGCTATATGGAGCACTATATGTGGCACTAGTCGAAGGTATGCTTTGTGGCACCATAGGAGTGGAACCTGGTATCTGCTGGGTTCCACTTATAGAGGGTGTTATGTGAGTTGTCGTACCTGGGACAAACGAGATAGCGGGATTCCACATTACTGGTGTTGTGATGATCGTTGACTGGGGAAGTGGTAGAGGACCAACAGTGTCTCTATAATTCCACAACCCTTGAGGCATCGACTAGATAGATGGTAAAGTTCGACCTACTGAAGAAGGAAGTACAAGTACCATGGGAGCAATGATAGGATCCGATGGATTTGTAATCGGAGTGTTAAAGTGAGGAAGAAATCCTTCCATGAAAAAATCCTCTAGCAAACTGAAATCGTCGATCATCCACACAGATCCCGTGTGCGATTTATGAGACTGATTCCTCGAAGATGAGGAATCCGAGTTAGTGGAACTCAGCAGATCCTCCATAATGAGTGGAGGAAGTCCTAACAATCGTCTAGATTAACGATGAGGGCCGGATGTAGCCACAGTGACCGTTAAGTTTTATCAAATAGATTTTAATGTGATATTCTTTAAAGTCTCGAAAATAATAGCACTCAGGTATCTAAAAAGAAAAAATACACTAAATATGTCAATTAGAAAACAGAGGGAAATTACCTCATCTGATAAGCATCGATTACTGGAGATGAAACCTAGTCTCTCAATGAATAACAAAGAAGGATGGCCAAATGTACAGTTACAGTTACTTTTGAGCTTCACCCGAACCTCAGATTGAGGGGCCAAGTACTCTCATGAAGATGCACACCCTCCCAAAAACTGAAGACAAAGTAGATCCGTCCATTTTAGGCACCAGAACAGCCCATCCCAGTCACCTCGTGTAAGTACCTATAAGGTTTGGCCACTAGAGATACCTAAAATCATAGACATTACCAGGGGGGACATAGTCATAGATAGCACACTGTGTGCGCAGGATACCTGAGTTCTCAACTCAGTTCCAAAATCCCCGAAGGGACCCCCAATACATAGAATGCCCAAAGGAGTTGTAAGAGAAGGTGGGCTACCTTCAATTACAGTATGATGTTGTCTTTTATTTCAATCCATTGTTAGTGGAGTGGTCCTGGTAATATGAGTGCTGAAGGATTTTTCACTTGTTAACGACACTAGTTTTGATTTTCAACCTTGGGCAGTGCACTCATATGCTTATCCCAAGGTCTTAATCTAGCTAATGTTTGTTTGCTAAAAAAGAGTAATTGATTGATTTTAATGTAAATTTTAGTGTACTTGATTATTTGTCTTCGGTAAGGGTGTTGATGTATGAATATGATGAGACTCTCGACTCAGTAAACCATGCAGAAATGCTCTGATTTTTTTTCAATTTCTTATGCAAACAAGTCTTATTCTACACATGTATCTTTTCACATGTTCATGGATTCGTCAGTGCATCTAAAGCCATTCAACACTTGCATAACCGAAAGATTCTTTTCTCAATATTCGCTAAAAATGACTGAAAACCAAAATGAAGTAGCCTACAACTATTTCGACAGAAGGAACAATACATTTTATCAACCTTTCTTTCAAAAAAAAAGTATTTCGAGAGAGAAAAACTAAAACATTTTCTTAAAAATAAATTTTCAAGACACCAAATTTGTTAACATGATACTGTTGCAGATCTTACTTTAGCCCCTGAGACAAGTTCCCCCCCTTTTGGTCCACAGAATCTTCTGGAAAACATGGAAATGGGTAACTAACGCTCTGTCTCTTTGTAAACAGAGAGTTAGTTTGGCCACTAACGCTCCCTATGCACAGTCAGAGAGCTTTATAAAGCTCTGTGTAGACTAGAAACCTGCATTATTAAGGGAAATAGCTCAACAAAGGGTATTTAGGATCAGTTTCTGAGGAGAATGCAACTTTGCAGGATGCAACAAGATAGATGGTGGATCAGAAAAGGATTTGAAGAAGTGGGAAGCTCTTAGAAGAAAGAGAAGAACTGAGAGGAGTCCAGGTTGACCGGGAACTAGATGTATAGTCCCCAGTGGAGTCACCAATTTTGCTATGGGGTAAAATGCATGGGATGAAAACTACCCTCAAAGGTCTTCCTAGGACCTTCAACAGACTGTAAGATTATCTGCAAAAGCTACCAGTTACACACATGTTCATCTATCAAACATAAATTGACAAGGTATGGAAAGAGGATCACCTTCAATTCCTTCTAGATTTTCTTGGGGATCTCTATGCGGCAAGAAGAACTCCTTCAAGGCCAGCTCCAAGACAATTCCTGCACAAAGGACAAGGCAAACCAATCACAGCATATGCTCTTGACAACTAATGTAAGAATCCATAACAGACATGTATTAATGTATAACTTAACTACTCAACTCAACAAGCATCATAATCAACAAATAAATGAAAAATATCACCGACACTTTGGAGTAGGGAACACAACTGTAGTTCTATATTCAAAATGGAAGAATGATTACAACGATCTGTTGCATTAGCCTTCCTTACCCCTTCTTCCTCTCTCTGTCTCCTTCTTTCAGCTAGGTCCTTCAAGAATATGAAAGTTCACAACAGCTCTATGGGTTATCCTTCCAAATGCTCTGACCCTTTTGCAATGGCCCTCTCGCTGCTTATGTAGCAATCAAATTAGGGCTGCCAAGCTCCACCTAGAGTTCATTAGGGAAAAAACCATGAACCTGCCATGTTTACAGGATTTTTCCCATTTTCCTTCATTATCAGAATGGAATTTCTCCAAATATCTTGATTTTTGGAGTTTCCTTGCTTTTCTTGCACAAATATAGGGATTTAATATCTAGATATTTATGAGCAGATTTGTTGGCATGACCTTCTGAACATCACTTAAGTTCACTAACGCCCCCCCTGGTCTAACAACATGAGTTAGCAGGGTGACTAACACTCCTTTATGCTTGGTAACAAGCTTTATAAAGCAAGTTGTCAGTGTATAGAGAGCGTTAGTGTGGATTCTGGGCTTGCAATTATGGTCATTGCTTCAGTCATCTTGTCTTTCACCTCTAAGTTGATGAGGAGGTCAATTTGTCCTATAACAAAAAGTATCTAGCATTAAGCACAAATTGGCCACATGGTGTTTTACTTACCCAAACACAGTCTAGTCATCAAAGTACACCTCCAGAAACTTATGAATGAATTCTTTGAATGTAGTAATGAATACGAGTAAAAAAATTGCAAGCGCATTCTTTAATCCGAAAGGCATTACAGTGTAGTGAAAACATCCCCATTCAGTTGCGAAGGTTGTCTTGCTTGTATATTCAGGCATGATTTTGATCTGATGGTACCCAGAAAACCCATCAGTGAAGGAGTATGCTTCCTGGCCACTTACATTATCCAATACATCATCAGTGAATGAATTCGGGAAAGGATCATGTACACAAGCGTCATTCAACTTCCTGAGATCTACGCATATCCTTATTTCATCCTTCTGCTTCTTTTCTTGTACCACCATTGGGCTCACCCAATCAGATTCTTCTATGGGCTCAATGATGCCTACTATGAACATCTTATCTAACTCCAAGTGGACCTTCTCCTTATACTTCAGGTTGAGACGGTAAGGTCTTTGCTTAACCGGCTCCGCGTTAGGTTTTAACGTGATCTTCATAATGCCTAGGTCCCCTATTATCCCCTTAACTCTGTAAAATTGGTAGGGAACAAATCTTGGTATTTGCAGAGAAATTCAGCAACCTTATCTACCATTGCACTATCCCAGTAATCTCCAATCTTTGCAAATTTGGGCTCCACCTCCATACCAATATTTACCTGTTTTGTTTTCAATGGCACGGTTAAATTAGGATTCTCGATCTATGGTACCTCAACCTCATGGTGACCCTTGGTTTCAGGGATATTAATCTTTTGTGGGTCCTCATCTTCTTCTTTAGCAGCCACGTTATAGCATTCCAACACGTGGCTTAGCTAAGTAGTCCAATTGGGTTGAATCAGATCCAAAGGATCTCGTGGTATCCTAAAGATTGATGCTTTAACTTCTTGTAGTGCTTCGTCAATATAGTCAAACCCATCTTTGAAGATGAAAGTCATTATGAACCCTTCATGTAGAATATCCCATTCACCTGTACCATGCGGAGCTCTGTCTCTAAGTACCAATTCATCTAGATGACATCCAAGGTGTGACAAAATAAGTGCACCCATTCAAATTGGGGCTTTGCTCCATAGGCCTTATCCCATTTGGCCAAGTGTGAGCACGGATCGTCCTTCCCGTTATACTTGTCTGTCACTCATACCTTCGGTTTCACAAACCATGTTCTCATCATCCTCCTACACTCGTCCCAATCGTCAAAACTACCCTTGTGCATACCCCACCATCTCATGGGCGTAGCGCGCAGTGTGCAGTCCAAAGCCTAGAAGTGCTACTTCTCTGGTACTTCCCTCTCAAATGCATCCAAAAATACATCCACATCATTAAAGCCATCATAAGTGGGCAGATTTCTTACCTCTAACGACACATAGTGCAGCAACTGGGTCATCATGCTATACCTCAGCGTGGTTACTTCATGTAGTTGATTCTGCCAGGGCTCTAATTCTTCATCTGATTTCGAGTTGCAGGAACTCTCGTGATCCCATATAATACATCCATCCACTGTTGGATTCACCCAATCTTGGTCTTGCACTGTTATTTTATGTATACAGTCAAAATTGTCATCGTTTTCATAATTGCGAACTGGTTCAGTATAGCACGATTCTTCAGCAGGATCTACGGGTACTATTACGTAAAGTGATTTCTTTTCAAATATCATCTTTCGCTTCTTTAGGTTGATTACCCTATTTATGTCAGTAGCCCAATCAATGCCAAGGAGTGTATGGTAGGAGTTGCTGTGATCCACAATTTTTATTACTTCAAAGTCAACCAATGCACTCGTGCCTTCAATATCTACAGTTACTCCTTGCAGCCATCGCATGGGGATGATCTTCTGCTAATTTTCCATCATTAACTGAATCAGAGACCACTGCAGCGTGGGTCTCCCCATCCGCTCCCAAGTATTCTTCAGCAAAACATTTGCATCTGATCCTAGATCCAGAATAACTTGATCCATTTCGTGTTCTCCTCTCTGCACGGTCAGTGTTATCTCACGTCCTATCCTTGCTTTATGCTTACCAATCTTCCTTACGACGCATGGTTCACCCGGAGTGTTTCCGGCGAATCTGTTTATAAGTTCCTGTAACCCCATAGCAACCTTTCTATCACGCAATAGCTTCATGCAGGTCTCTAGAAAGATTGTAAGCATAGAATGGTCCATTTCCTGAATAGGCTTATCCCAGCTCCCTGAGGTAGAGGCCTCAGTGAAGCTCTTCTTTGCTGCCATGAACATTTCACGTGCAGGCTCCAAATCAAATTCAGCCTCCTTCATTGGAGCTTTGCGAACTCATGTGTTGTCTTTGGGTTGTTACCCCTTATCATCACCCATCGAAATTCCACTTTGGAGCACTATATTCACATTCAGATCCTCTTTGTGAGGCTCAACCCTCATCATTTGTAGGTTCTAAGTTGGTTACAGTGGTAGCACCCCTTTGTCACATATCCTCGCTATCATTGTAGGATAGTCCTTTGTCTCATGATCAAACTGAGTACAATATTTGCATGACAGACACATTGCATTCATGGGCATAGTGTCCTAGTCCTCCACAATTGTAACAATTTAGTTGTCCCCGACCTCTACCACATCCTCCTCCACCTCGGCCTCGTCTGTGTCCCTGAAAGCTTGTTCACATCATCCCAGCGCTCTGGTTAGGAGGTTGTGTTTCCGCCTGAACTCTTTAGGCAAGTGTTCTGTCCATCATGAATTCATAACTTTGGTAGTTTCACTCATCATGCCCTACCAACCTGCAGAAGTTGCAGAACATTTGTTGCAGTGTTTGTACAAACTTCTGTAGCAAATGACAATTATCTGTCGTATGTTTTCCTACTACCTGACATATAGCGCACCACACCGTAGGCCCCACACTCGGTCCTGCTTGGGCTTCCAGCCTCAAGGGAATTAGTCCTCCTCCTGCAATATTTTTCAACAATAAAAAAATTCTACTATCAAAGCTGAAGAAGTAAGAAGCATCAAAACAAGATTAATGTGCCATTAAAGAAACTAAACTAAATCTGTTTTCACTTTTTTGGTCACTTTATGCAAAATCAAGTATCCAAACTAATTGTTCTTGTGGATGTGGCAAGTGGATTGAAGGTGTTTGAGGATGGATATAAGGTTTATGAGGTGGTTGGATGGTGTGGAGGCCTTTTGTGACTCCCTAGAGGTTTCCCATCAATTTGGCATCAAAACAGGTCGTTTCAGGAAAACCTACAGGATGTACTAGAAACCTACAGGATACAGCTGAGAGCTAGATGTGAGGTGTTGGAGGTGTTGGGAGGCTTAGGAAAGGTGTGTCATGGGTGGAATGGAGTGTTACAATGTCTAGGATCACTCAGGAGTCAATATCCAAGATGATAGATGGCTAGATTCGCTCAATGTGTTTGGGAGAATTCCAATGAAAAATGATGAAAAACTAGTGAGGGTGATGGTGAAAACAAGGGATGGCTAAGATGGATGAAGTGGAAGGTGGCTACTGGCTATTAATTCTTGGTCTCCTCCTAAAGCACCTACTCTGCATAAAACATGTGTGTCTTCCAAAAAGTTATGCAACAAGATACATTTTCATAAACTAGAAAAGCAGAACTAATGAATCAACTGCCTATATTATGCATGAAGAAAGTTGTTGAAGATGTTATCACTTAGATTTTCCTTGAAGTTGTTGGGAAGAGGAAAGGGGTCCGAGGTAACCACAAACCAACTTTTAGGTACAAAATCTAGCCAATCTGTACCCAGAGAGGGCTCTCTCTTTATGATTTAGCTTTGTTTGGTGGGATATTAGGCTAGGTATGAAAGCTTGGGGGCTTTGATTTTGATTGGTGGTGAAATTCAGGAACAAATGGGTAAAACAAAGTACTTCAAGCCATTGGGCTATGGATTCAACTAAATTTGGCTTAACAGGATTGGTTGATTCAGCAAAGGAGAGCTTCAAAGGGAAAGATAGTAAAACAAGAGGCAAATAGGAACTTTAAAGGGTGGAATGGTCTCAAAAGGGATGAAGGACAGTTAAGAATCCTTTAGCATGTTTCGAGGGGAGGGAAAGTGGTTGATCACTAATGAAGAGCAATTAAGAATTCTTTACTAAGTGATCACAATGAAAAACTAAGAAACAAGAAGCAACTAAGAATTTCTTGTCTATAATAGTTTGAAGAAAACATTAAGAAAGATAAACCTTTTAAAACAGATTGCACTGAAGCACTTTCTGAGATATCATTATTTCATTTATCATTCAGATTTATGGAAACAAATGTGATTATTAATAAATAGAGGAAAAACAATACTAAACAAGAGATATAGAATACTTATTGACAATTGCTTTGCACGAGAATCCTTGTGAAAGTCCTTTGCTTTATTCAATGCATCCAGCTAGCCATACAAGAGTTGTTCCAATAGCACTTCTTTTTCAAAATAACTTAGTTTACAGAAATTTCAAAGAATCCACACCAAAATACTTCAAATGAAGAAGTATTTATACTAATTGTAAACTAAAATATCTTGAAAAAATATCAAGATTAGTTTCACAAATATCTCCAACTGTTTTACCATAATAGAACTTAAATAAAGGACATTCAAAACTAATGAATCTATTTGGCACTATTTCTATGGATTAATGGTGAAAAAGAAGAGAAAGTTGAATTTGATAGCAACTCTTAGTTGATGATGAGGCATCCCAGTCACTAACTGCATCCTTACTTTGTGCATTCTGCCCCAGAAATTCTACAAACTTAGGGTCCAATGATACGCTTGTATACATCAATCTGTGATAGATATGTAAAAAGTGAAATAGGTTTTTTTTATATAAGAATGTTTTTGAGCTAAAACTCTCTCATTTTCCCAAAATTCATCTCAAACTGTTCACAATATTCTCTAAAAAAGATGTCAAAAACAAGATTTTGCACAAACTGAAAAATAGGCTGTGAAGACATGCACTTATCTCCTTCTTGGTAATACCCATGTAAAAAGTTGGATAGGTTTTTGTAGATTGGCCAGGTAGGAACAACAACCTCCTCTAGTTTCTCGAAATACTTCTTGGATTGGCCACAATAGTTTCTGGAAAACTATGACTTAAACAGGAAATTTTTGAAGAATATACCATTTTTGCTCTAATTTCATCTTTTAACCTTAAACTTCTTTTGACTGTTTTTCACTTTTACTTTGGATAAACTTCATTGTAGCTGGTGAAAGTGTTTTCATCTTTGTTTAACCCTCAATGTCTTCATGTTTACTTTTACTCTTTACTATTTACTTTTTACTTTTACCGCTCTGTTTTTTCATCTGTCTTCACTTTGACATGAATTTGTATACTCTGTTTTGTAACTATCTTCCCTGTTGTTTATCTTCATGGTAGTTGATTTACTAGTCTTGTTCTTCAATCTGATACTCTTTAATCCTGATACACTTTGACTGTTCTTTACTGTGTCCTTTTACCTTCAATGTGTAGTTTAGGTTTTTACTATTTGTTTCAACAATAAATCCTTTTAATTCCATGTTTCCTCTGCTTGTCTTTTAACTATATGTTTTATTTTCCATCTCTATTTGAATAGATTTGATAAAAATCTTGGAGTAAATAGGTCTTATGACTAGTATTAAGACTGTTTATCCAAGGCTATGGTCTTCTGATCATCTGTACAACAAAACGAATTGTTAAGAAAGCATTGGTTTGCAAGGGAGGTCGAAAAGGTTTCATTTGAGGTTAAGAGGTCTATAGAGAGTCCAGAATGATTTTTGAGAGGTAAACCATGCTTGAATAGGTTAATAGAGGCTTTAGGTGGTGCAACTGGGTTACATAGGGTTTTACTACACAATCAGGTGAAAACAAGCAAAACTAGGGTTTTTGTGTTTAAACGGGTAAATGGTTGGTATTGGCGGGTGAATAAAAATGACAATTGGTGGCAACTGAATGATGAGACATTTTGTCGTTTAATAGAAGGTGGTAAGCGGTTTCTATCGTACCGCTCATGGAGTGGGGGGCGGTATTCGGGCTTGAGTGAGCGATTCCATAGGATGGGTGATGCGTGGCACGGGTACTGATCACAAAACTGCTTCGTGATCGTACGCTAACATTTGGTTGCAAAGGACCATGCGATATGAATGATAGCTGTTGGATTTGAGGGATTTGATTGGACAGTGGTTGGGGTGATGAAGTGACTGATGGATAACGTAGGGCGGGCCCGATATTAATTAGAGTTACTCATATCGGGGGCGATCTGATTGGTCGTTGAGTTATTAATTAATCCCGGTGACTAATTAATCCTCATTTAACATGGCAGGGTTGGGGTTCTTAATTAGTTATGGTTTAACTAATTAATCCCAATTATCGGTGTTATTATGGTTATTTTGCAACTAAGGGCGAGATATATAATTTATTGGGTTTTTAATAATAATACGGGTAATGGGTGTTTTATTTTTGGGAGTTAAATAATACAAGTTAAAAGTTAATATGAATTTGTGGAAATTCAACATGCGTTAAGATAAAACGTTTCCGAAAGTATATTTCATCATATAACATTTATAACTTAGGCTACTAGAACATGAGGGTTTTCATACAAAGAATGTTTTAATTTTCCTAAGTAAAATAGGGTTTTACTTAGGAAGAGCTTTACAAAGGGAATTAGTGACTTTATGAAGGGGTGAATATTGATGAAGGGGATTTAAGTGCTTTAGGTATTTCAAATTATTGGGCCGAGGGTCCGGTCCCTCCAAATTATTTGACTTTGCTTTGCTTGATGTGTCTTCCATGTGATATATGTCTTTTCCCAATTGATGAAAGCAAAAGATTCAATCATTAAACTTAACCATTCACCACACATATATTCTGCAACCATCATCTACTTACCCTACCTGCTTTATCCTAGCATTTTTACTTCTTTATTAGGGTGCACTTAAACTGGCAAACCCTTATCACACTTTCTTTTCTTTTACATGTAGATATCTATCTACGTCTAGCCTTATTACATTCAAGGGCTTAGATTAAACTGTTGAGCTCCATTTATTCACTCTACCTATCTACTTATCTGCCAAGATTAGACTGTTTGGTCAGATTTTATTCTCTATCTCTAAAATATAAAATTCAAATATGAACTAGCCAAGCTTAAGCTGTTTGATTGTTCATCAATTGTGGCATAAATTACAAGCTGCACACAATTTTTTATTACATAAGAGTAAAAAGTAGTGGCATTTAGACTTGCACACTTTCCTTGGTCTTTCTTTTGGTGGGGTTCATTTTCTTTCATTTTTTGACCATCTTATTATTTTCACCCTTTGATTTTTCTTTTAGGGTATACCCTCTTTACATTTTTAAAACTTTTATTTTTTATTTTTTTGAAAATATGGAAAACATTTGCAACAAGGAAAGATATGATGATTGTTCATCAATTGTGGCATAAATTACAAGCTGCACACAATTGTTTATTGCATAAGAGTAAAAAGTAGTGGCATTTAGACTTGCACACTTTCCTTGGTCTTTCTTTTGGTGGGGTTCATTTTCTTTCATTTTTTGACCATCTTATTCTTTTCACCCTTTGATTTTTCTTTTAGGGTATACCATTTTTACATTTTTTAATTTTTTTTTATTTTTTTGAAAATATGGAAAACATTTGCAACAAAGAAAGGTATGAACATATTCATATCTCATCAAGTCAATCATGAAATATGACACCTATTGGTATAGGAGCATAACACTAGCTCCACTTGGGGATGGCTTTTCCTGGTGGAAAGTCAAGAACAGTAGGTCAGATGGCCTCCGAATGATTTTGGCTGAACTATGGAATCTTCTTCTGCTTGTTGCTTTATTGTATGTATGATAGTGACACTTCTGAAGCTTAGGGCCTTCTCTTCGGGCTTCAACTCCAACAAGTTACTATCCAATCAACACCAAACCTTTATTCTTCCTACTTGAATCCCACTTGAGCACCTTGTAACTTAGGTAGGAATCTTTAGTCTTGGTCTTTTTATCAAAAATATTTTTAACCTTTTTCTGCACAACTTGAAATCTAACCTAAAACTAAAAGGTGCTGCAACCTTCAAACCAAATTAGTAAATCATCAAGACCTTAGGGATTTTTTATTGGATTCAAATCCTTAAGGATTTATTTCATAATCTACTAAAAACTAAATTAAATCAAACTGAAATCCTACCTACTTACTCTAATCAGCTTTTTGACTGCTGGTTAGGTAAAATGAAACAACCAATGCAACCACTAAAGCATCATATACATTGGTGACCTTTGTTGCTTGTGCTTGTTGGTGTTTAAAATTGAGATCTTGCAATCAAATATAGCTTTGTTAACCTTTGAGAAGATAAGGAAATTCTTGATCTCCTTTGTTGGATCTAGAAATGGTATAAAAGGATCTTGTAACATATATACACTATTCTTGAACTGATTCAAACAACTATATAATTGTTCTGGATAGCCTTCATGCCATGAAACTGAAATGTCACTTTTATCTTTATCACCTTGCATGTTTTCAACTGCTATTTGTGATGATATTTATATTGATTGTAATGTCTATCCTGTGAAACGATTATCATCTTGATTTTGACTCTCATAGTCTGTTAATGGAGAAAAATTATGATTGCATTCATCATCCAACCTATCAGCTATTGGATCATAAGGAACTTGGAAGGATTGCTGCAACTTATTACATATAGGATCAAATGGAACTTCATAGATTTCTACAAGCTTCTCCTCCTTTTCTTTAAAAATTTTACACCACATTTCCTTTAAAAATTGAAATGATTCAAAACAAAGAGGTGGTGAATCATCTTGGATCATTTGATCATATGTTCTGGCTTCCAAGTCTTCTTCTAGAACTTGACATTCAATGGCATTTTAGGGCTGCAAATATAGATATAAGAAGCCTTGAACAAAGATTTTATTGCCCTCTAGATAGTTAATATTAAGACTTGTTGACATTTGATTTCTAATTGCATGATAGTTATCTCTGATAAACTGAAACGAAGCAAAAGAAAATGGTAAAGTTCCTTCATTGATTTCAAAAATTTTTGCACTTTCCTCCTCATTCTCATAGCTGAAATGAACAAGCTGATCACTATTTTCAAGCTACTGAACCTAAAATTCCTTATTCCCCAAACTAGCCTTTGATTGCTCTGTAAAGTTAGTTTGGATTTGAAGAACATAATTATCATCATACTGATCATATTTGGGCAAATCATCAAAAGAAGTAATGTCATCAAACATACACATTAGATCAGGAGATTGCTCATCCACATATTGCTCTATGAATCTATCTTTTGGTCTATGGTATATTGAGTTGGTAGGAATTTGTTCATGAATATCAACATCTTCTTTTTGTGAAACAAATATTTCATGGTTATTTTGAACAAAAAATTCAAATTTCATTGTGATCTGATGCATCATTTCCTCTATTTTCTTTATCAAAATGTCAAGTTTTTCGTCTTTTTCTACTTTCAACTTTTCTCTTCTAATTTTCAGATTAACTTCTACATCTATTGCCATGTTCTGCATCTGTTCCATTGTTGAGGGGTTTCTTTCTCTTAGATGAAATTCTATCTCTGAATCAAATGCTCTTGGGTAATGCAAAAGAGCTGAATCAGGGGGAGGTCTTATATTTAATGGTATTGAATAATAGGCTTGATTAAATCTGTCTGAAAATTGTTGTATTGTTTCATTTGACTGTCTTTTTAACTAATTATATTCTTCTATGATCACAAGAAGATTGACTTTAATTATCCATCTATCAAGGAAGAGTTTGAGAAACTGCTCGAGATTTTAGATTCTTGCCTCAGGCAGGGTTTTGAACCAACTCTTGACTTTGTCTTGCAAAGAAAGAGCAAAAAGCCTAATACTGACATCCTCTTCATCTACTTCAAATAAGTTAAGATAATCCTCAAAAGTTTGAATATGTTTTTGGGCAGTAATACCATTCTCTCCATCAAACCTAGGGAGATACTTGGGATAATCATTAGGGAAAGCATGGAGTGTAGGAGGTAAAATGAGTGGTTTATATCTATCAGGAACTTTATGAGGTACTGGAATATGTATAGGGATTGTATGATTAGTCTTAATTTTTTGATTCTCCTTAATTGGAAAATGATCTTCATAAGAGTTAGAAGACTGCTGCTCAAATGTGTAAGGAGATTTTATATCTACATTTTTCAAAGGAAAATAACAAAAATTTAATCTAAAATATTCTCTAAAATACAATATACATTGAAAAAATTTATCAATGAGAAAGAACATAATGTCTTGGATAATAATCCAAGTTAAAACCTTGATCTTTTCGCACAGTTCTTTGAAGTTCATTTCTCTAGTGGAGTCTTGATTTTGAAATTGATTTTGGAGTCGCCATGTGGATGCTTTTAACCTTTATGTGTCTGATCCCTGTCCACCATCATAGATCATATCTAAACCTGTAAAACAATTCTGAAGAAAAAGTTAGTTCTCTAGGAAGCCAAATTTTGAGTATTTTATGATTATTTTGCTTTTTATGAATTTTCAAAACAACTTCTATGATTTCTTTAAGAGGCTTTAGATATGAGATTTAAACTTTCTTAAAGATTTATTTGACATGAGGGACTGGTCGAATGTTTGGAAATTAGATGTTCAGTTCATAAACTAAACCGGAGATTGACTGAAGCAGCATTCATATACTATGCACTTACAGAGCAAGAGCAGTTCAAAGGCTACTTGGCTAACTTCAGGCTCCATCTGTAGTTTATAAAGAAAACAATAATAACAAACAAACAAACTATTCATTCCCCAGTGGAGTCGCCACTATTTTATCACTCAGATTTTCCTTGAAGTTGTTGGGAAGAGGAAAGGGGTCCGAGGTAACCAAAAACCAACTTTTAGGTACAGAATCTAGCCAATATTTACCCAGAGAGGGCTCCCTCTTTATGATTTAGCTTTGTTTGGTGGGATATTAGGCTAGGTATGAAAGCTTGGGGGTTTTGATTTTGATTGGTGGTGAAATTCAAGAACAAATGGGTAAAACAAAGTACTTCAAGCCATTGGGCTATGGAGTCAACTAAAGATGGCTTAATAGGATTGGTTGATTCAGCAAAGGAGAGCTTCAAAGGGCAAGATACTAAAACAAGAGGCAAATGGGAACTTTAAAGGGTGGAATGGTCTCAAAAGGGATGAAGGATAGTTAAGAATCCTTCAGCATGTTTCGATGGGAGGGAAAGTGGTTGATCACTAATGAAGAGAAATTAAGAATTCTTTACTAAGTGATCACAATGAAAAACTAAGAAACAAGAAGAAACTAAGAATTTCTTGTCTATAATAGTTTGAAGAAAACATTAAGAAAGATAAACCTTTTAAAACAGATTTCACTGAAGCACTTTCTGAAATATCATTATTTCATTTATCATTCAGATTTATGGAAACAAATGTGATTATTAATAAACAGAGGAAAAACAATACTAAACAAGAGATATAGAATACTTATTGACAATTGCTTTGCACGAGAATCCTTGTGAAAGTCCTTTGCTTTATTCAATGCATCCAGCTAGCCATACAAGAGTTGTTCCAATATCACTTCTTTTTCAAAATAACTTAGTTTACAGAAATGTCAAAGAATCCACACCAAAATACCTCAAATGAAGAATTATTTATACTAATTGTAAACTAAAATATCTTGAAAAAATATCAAGATTAGTTTCACAAATATCTCCAACTGTTTTACCATAATAGAACTTAAATAAAGGACATTCAAAACTAATGAATATATTTGGCACTATTTCTATGGATTAATGGTGACAAAGAAGATAAATTCGAATTTGATAGCAACTCTTAGTTGATGATGAGGCATCCCAGTCACTAACTGCATCCTTCCTTTGTGCATTCTGTCCCAGAAATTCTACAAACTTAGGGTCCAATGATACGCTTGTATATCTCAATCTGTCATAGATATGTAAAAAGTGAAAGAGGCTTTGGTAGATAAGAATTCTTTTGAGATAAATATCTCTTAGTTTCCCAAAATTCATCTCCAGTTGTTCACAATATTCTCTATAAAAAGATGTCAAAAACAGGATTTTGCACAAACTGAAAAATAGGCTGTGAATACATGCACTTATCTCCTTCTTGGTAAAACCTATGTAAAATGTGAGATAGATTTTTATAGATTGGCTTGTTAGGAACAAAAACCTCCTCTAGTTTCTCGAAATACGTCTTGGATTGGCCACAATAGTTTCTGAAAAACTATGACTTAAATAGGAAATTTCTGAAAAATGTACCATTTTTGCTCTAATTTCATCTTTTAACCTTAAACTTCTTTTGAATGTTTTTCACTTTTACTTTGGATAAACTTCATTGTAGCTGGTGAAATTTTTTTCATCTTTGTTTAGCCCTCAATGTCTTCATGTTTACTTTTACTATTTACTATTTACTTTTTACTTTTTACTTTTACCGCTCTGTTTCTTCATCTGTCTTCACTTTGACATGAATTTGTATACTCTGTTTTGTAACTGTCTTCCCTACTATTTATCTTCATGGTAGCTGATTTACTGGTCTTGGTATTCAATCTGATACTCTTTAATCTTGATACACTTTGACTATTCTTTACTGTGTAGTTTAGGTTTTTACTGTCTGTTTCAAGAGTAAATCCTTTTGATTCCATGTTTCCTCTGCTTGTCTTTTAACAGTATGTTTTATTTTCCATCTTTGTTTGAATAAATTTGATAACAATCTTGGAGTAAACAGGTCTTATGACTAGTATTAAGACTGTTTATCCAAGGTTGTGGTCTTCTGATCATCTGTACAACAAAACGAACTATTAAGAAAGCATTGGTTTGCAGGGGAGCTCGAAAAGGTTTCATTTGAGCTTAAGAGGTCTATGGAGAGTCCACAATGAATTTTGGGAGGTAAACCATGCTTGAATCGGTTAATAGAGGCTTCAGGTGGCACAACTGGGTTACATATTGTTTTATTGCACAATCAGGTGAAAACGAGCAAAACTAGGGCTTTTGTGTTTAAACGGTAAATGGTTGGTATTGGCGGGTGAATGAAAATGACAATTGGTGGCAACCAAATGATGAGAAATTTTGTTGTTTAATAGAAGGCAGTAAGCGGTTTCTACCACACCACTCATGGAGGGGGCAGCGGTATTCGGGCTTGAGCGAGCGATTCCATAGGATGGGTGACGCGTGGCGTGGGTACTGATCACAAAATCGCTTCGCGATCGCATGCTAACATTTAGTCGCGAAGGACCGTGTGATACAAGCGATAGTCGTCAGATTTGAGGGATCTGATCGGATGGTGGCCAGGGTGATGAAGTGACTGATGGATAACGGAGGGCGGACCTGAAATTAATTAAAAGAGTTACTCATATCGGGGGTGATCTAATTGGTCACTGAGATATTAATTAATCCTGGTGACTAATTAATCCTTATTTAACATGGCGGTGTTGGGGTTCTTAATTAGTTATGGTTTAACTAATTAATCCCAATTATCGGTGTTATTATGGTTATTTTGCAACCAAGGGCGGGATATATAATTTATTGGGTTTTTAATAATAATATGGGTAATGGGTGTTTTATTTTCGGGAGTTAAATAATATAAGTTAAAAGTTAATATGACTTTGTGGAAATTCAACATGCGCTAAGATAAAATGTTTCCAAAAGTATATTTCATCATATAACATTTATAACTTAGGCTACTAGAACATGAGGGTTTTTATATAGAGAATGCTTTAATTTTCCTAAGTAAAATAGGGTTTTACTTAGGAAGAGATTTACAAAGGGAATGAGTGACTTTATGAAGGGGTCAATATTGATGAAGGGGATTTAAGTGCTTTAGGTATTTCAAATTATTGGGCTGAGGGTCCGGTCCCTTCAAAGTCAGAGAAATGCTCTGAGCCCCTCTAATTTTATAGATACCTTGGCACTTAGGGGAAAATCAGTGAAAATTTAGGGGAAATGAGTAGGGAAGTTAATTATTTGACTTTGAATTGCTTGATGTGCCTTCCATGTGATATATGTCTTTGCCCAATTGATGAAAGCAAAAGATTCAAGAATTAAACTTAACCATTCACCACACATTTATTCTGCAACCATCATCTACTTACCCTACCTACTTTATCCTAGCATTTTTACTTCTTTATTAGAGTGCACTTAAACTGGAAAACCCTTATCACACTTTCTTTTCTTTTACATGTAGATATCTATCTAAGTCTAGCCTTATTACATTCAAAGGCTCAGATTAAACTGTTGAGTTCCTTTTATTCACTCTACCTATCTACTTATATGCCAAGATTACACTGTTTGGTTAGATTTTATTCTCTATCTATAAAACATAAAATTCAAATATGAACTAGCCAAGCTTAAGTTGTTTGATTGTTCATCAATTGTGGCATAAATTACAAGCTGCACACAATTGTTTATTGCATAAGAGTAAAAAGTAGTGGCATTTAGACTTGCACACTTTCCTTGGTCTTTCTTTTGGTGGGGTTCATTTTATTTCATTTTTTGACCATCTTATTCTTTTCACCCTTTGATTTTTCTTTTAGGGTATACCCTCTTTACATTTTTTAAATTCTTTTTTATTTTTTTGAAAATATGGAAAACCTTTGCAACAAGAAAAGGTATGGACATATTCATAGCTCATCAAGTCAATCATGAAATATGACACTTATTGGTATAGGAGCATAACAGAAGAGAATGAAAGCATGAGTGAGATCTACTGCAGAAATGGAGATGGAAAATATGACAATAAAATCTACCTTGCAACATTAACCAAATACTAAATTAAAGACAACAAACTCCAAATCTCATAAAGGAACTAGAAATCTGTGTTTTTGGGGCTGCTTAAGGGTTCCTTCCTCAATTCATGGTCCAAGAGGAAGGAAGTGAGGCCGAGACACCTGCTAAAAACCTTTTGGTTATCCTTTTCTCCTTGCTAACATGCTACTTGTAATAAGGCACAAATGGAAGAAAACTATCACACAATCAATCTAATCTAAACTACTTGTAATGGAAGTGCATTTAATAAGCAAATTAACAATTAAGCTATGAATCTACACTAAACATACATGTACAATCAAGAGGATCCTTGGCTGCTAGGGTTGGGCCCTAACCCAAGAACTTTAGCCCTCTGAGTTAACTCAGTGCTGGCTCAAAACAAAACTCATTCTTATTACCAAAAGAACAAATTACATCAAAAGCACTGTCATAAGTATTGCAGCTCAAAAATAGAGTAGAGTTTTACAATAAAAAATCCAAATCCTACTGAGGTCCTAGGCCTCTCTACTTATACTTCTGAAGTCCCCAATGAATTCCTTAAAATTATGGAGGCTCGGCTCCCAAACTCGAGATAAACTAGTGCTTTGTCTCTTACTTGCTCGACTGCCTTCTGGTCCTCATGATTTGGCTGTTTTCACTCTAAGTTGATGGAGGAATATTCGAATGGAGGGGTAGTAAATGAGGAGGATTTACCTCCTATAATCCCTCTACCTTCTCCCATTCGATTTTTTACCTTGGATTTTAGCACAATTCCTTAATTTTCTCCTTTAATCCTGCATTAAATGTATATTATACCACCAAGCATAATATCCAACTCTAACTCACCCCATAAACAAAATATAATCAAAAGCATGAAATAGGTTATGAGAATAATTGCTTTGACTAAGATAGGAGGTGAATTAAGGCCCATATAATTACCCAATAATGAGGCTCATCATGACCCCCCTACTGAAAGTGTTGCTCATCCTCTGAGCAACTTAGTCAACATCCATATCCTTCATGGCTCTGGTAGCCTCTTTGACTTCCCATGCATTTGTTGTGGTCTCCTCTTCTTGTTCATAGAAGCCTTCTTTATTTTCTACTTCTTCCCACTACCTCTTTTCTTCTTCTTCTTTTCTCCCTTTTAGCATCCCTAAGAGTAGTAGTGGACTAAATTTTAGGCCTATCCAATTGACCTTCAACCTTTACAAATATTGCTTATACATAGGTGTCATGTTGAGTGCCTCTCTCAACCTTTGTGGAGAATGATATTCTCTTATCTTTAAGTTGTATGGTAGGGTGTTCCATCGCCTCAAGCAAGCATGTATACTAGCATCACCTAGCAGCCTGAACATGTCCTCAAAATGTGAAACTACTTGTTCTTTGGCAGCAACATATCTAGGTGCTAGCTGAGGATCATTTTCAATCAAATGGGATTTGATTGTGGAATTGACTAGAAGATGTTTAGTTTGCTCTCTTGCAAATATCCTTTTCATCTTTGCAGCTCTTGACTCCTCACGGTTCATCCAAGATGCTAAAGCCATTAATTATAGATATCCTAGCTTAGCATTAGGGTCCCATACATTCATGTTTGTGAGGGACATGTTGTGAAAATAAAACTCAGCCATTTTGGCCCTATCCTCTAGTGTAATTTGATCTCAAAGATCAATAAACTACTTGTAGTCCTGAAATGGCATGGTTCCTCTCTGTGCTAGGGTCTTAATCTAAAACTGTAGCCATTTTTTCTTTGAGGTAGAGAGCATAGGATTTAGCCTACACTAGATTGCTTCCAAGGAGAGATTGGCCATATATGCCAATTGATTCTCTCTTTTCTGCAACTGTCCCCTCAACCATGCATTTTCTGTCTCTAGTTGATTTCTCATTATAGCTCTCTATCCCTAAAGCCACTTAGCTCTCTTCCCATTTCTTTGAGTTTCTCTTTCATGTGCCCAATGTCTTCCACCCCCTTTGATTTGGCAATTTGCGTCCATCGGTGAGTTCTAGCCCTCTCCTTCTCAAGCTTGAAGAACAGTGGGATGGAAAATTTTTGAGGTATGACCCTACCTCCTTCAATAAACTGGTAATATGGGTCCAAGTTAGGTTGGGGGCTAGGTTCTTTTGTCTCCGGGTCCTCCTATTTAGTTTCTTGTTGCTCCCTTACCTTCCTTTCCAATTTTTGTGCCTCCTGTAGATTCAACAGAGTATCCTGTAGGACTATTTTTTCTTCCTGTAGATTTTGTTGTGGATCTTGTAGGATTGCCTTTCCCTTTGAGGAAGTTGATCTAGTAGTAGGCCTCCTCAAAAAGGTGATAGGGGGCTTAGGGGAAGGAATTTTGTATTTTTTTTGTAGGGGATTATTCAATCACAATAGGAACTTTGGTTGATGTTTGTGGCTTCCCCTATCTTATTCTTGTGCTCTTTATTGTCCTGAAATATAGTGGGGTCTTCCTCTACCTTTTTCCTTTTTTCTTGATTGGGGTGCTGAGAACAGTGAGGGCAGTTGTTACCTCTCTCTCAGTGGCTTCTATAGACACCCTAGGTGACTCCTCCTTGTTTTATGTCCCCTCTGTTCTGCCTCCAGTGCACCATAACAATCAATCAATAAATAGAAAACCAAACCAAACCAAGACGAATTCATAGACAAGATCAAGGCCATCAAGAACTAAAATCAAGTCCTCAAGAAAGTTTCAATCAATAAATCAAATCAAATACAAGACAAGACCAAATTCATGTCTTGTTCTTCTTGTAGATCTTCATCATCTCTATCAATTTCCTCCTTAATTTCATGCTCTATTTCTTCATCATTCTCCTTCTCTTCTCCCTCTTCTTCTTCATCTTCATCATCTTCCTTTGTGGTAGCTCCTTCTTCATCTATCTCATCCTTATCTCCTTTTATATCTACCTCTTCTTGTTTTACTTCCCCTTCATTGACAATAGGACTAACATTGTAAGTGAGAGCTTTGATGTCATCCTCTACTGGCATGTCTCTAAAAATTGACCATGTTATAGGAGTTCTGAGGTTTTGTAGGGAATCTTCTATGAGGATCCTAATAAACCCATGGTGAGATAACTGTTTGGAATTTCCCTCCTTCACTTTGATGCTTGAGTCTATGAGTGATTGAAGCAAGAAGTATGGTATGCCGAGCCTTTGGTGAGGGGGTGTTTCTACTCCAAATATTAATTATTCAAGGATCCTAAAATGATAGCCATAGACAACACTATACCTACCCTCACATGAGATGTATTTGATTAGTTGGTAGCCTACCTCATTCCATGGATATGGAATATTTTCCCTCCTTACTCCATTTTTGTCCTCAGTGGGCTCCTCACCTTATAAAAATAATTTTCTTTTGGCAACCTAGCTATCTCATTTGTTTTCTTTTCTCCATTGTATTCCTAGGGGGAGTGTGGTGACTCTGTTGATGAGCTCAGGGGTGAGATACATAGTGAGGCCCCTCATTACAATAATGGCATCGATTCTGGTGAGTGGATTGAGGGAGAGAGAAAATTCTTGAGCCACCTCATCATCATACCTTCTAAATGTTATGAAAATCCCCATCAAATTATGTCTTCTGAATATTTTAAGCACTTGAGGGTGTTGTTGGATTCTCACAGTGTTAGTGGTCTCTCTACTATTAAACCCTCCTGTCATCTTGTTGGTGAAGCTTGAGGAGAAAACAAGAGGGTTGAAACAATTTTTCCAATGCAAAGTCAAAATAAAGATGATTTTGTATTTAATTCCCTTCACACAGTTGCTAAATTCACCCAAATTTAGAGTATTATTGGTTTATTTACTTGCAAAGAGGGATGTAATTACAAAGCCTACCTCTTTAGATTGTTTGCAATGGCCGACTCCCGTGACACCCCTTCTGAAATCTTCTATGCCAATCCTATAGACAGTCTCTGTGTATCATGTAGACAATCTCTGTGTATCCTGTAGGAATTCTTGTGCATGCTCCTCTAGGAATTTTTTTGTAGTGAAACAATGGAGTAATGCTTTTGGTGGGTTGTCTGGGTATGAGAGTGACTTTAGTGAGGGAATTGTGAGGAGTTGAAATGCATGAATGCATGGGAATTATGTTTTATTTCCTCTTATGGTGATTCGGGGTCAGGTGGTGTGCTAGCATCAAAGATACGTTGCCATTTTTGTATCGTTGGTCCCCACTGCCACCACAGCATTTCCCACTCCGCGTAATCAGCTCCCACCTTATGGATCCATAGTTTAACCACTTTTTGTCCTACTCCTTCTCTTTTTCTTTGAGTTGACCAACCACGTGTGAGAGGACACCTGGTTGTGCATGTGTGACTGAACGAAGGTGGCCATGTTAACTGGCCACCTTTTCACTTATAAACCAACTATCTCGTAACCCTTACATTTTTTTGATTACATGATGCATATGAGAGAGTGAGTGGGATACTTACCTGTGGTTCCAATGTTATGTTGTAGTTGTCGAAGACTAGAGATGCTGCTATGTATATTTGTTGCATGCCATTCTTCTTCCTCATCTTATTGTCTTCTAATGGATTCATTTCTTTTGCAGGTCCCTATGGTTGAAGATATGATGCTACTACTTTGGAGCTCCTGGATCATCATGGTGAAGACTTGTTGCTGGTGTGATTGTTATTCTGTGGGATAGGCTGCTACATGATTTCCTACAGGATGTCCTGTAGCTTCTTCTCCCTCAGAAATCTTTAATCATTTCGCTTGCTGGGGCTATGAGGATGGTGACATGGATGGAAAGAAGGAGTGGGAGTGTGGAGAGCATATATTACTTAGGTGATGCTCTTTATTCCTCTCTGTTTCCTTTTTTTTTAAGACTGGAAAAAGAACTCTTGAAGCTGACTTCTTTGAATGGTGAGTGGAGGGATGATGATGGTAGACAAGGTGTGGTAATAGATCATGAAGAGGGTGAATTTTAGGGACCTAAAAATTCCATAATTTTCCTTCGGATTGCTTCTTGTAGGATTTTTGGGTCACTGTAATTCCTATAGGATCATCCTGTAGGTTTTTAGGGGATCCTGTAGGAATACAGAGGATCCTATAGAAAACACAATATTTTTATAAACTAAAGCAATGGAGTGGAAAAATGAAAAAAATGATGGAGGGATGCATGGTAATGAGTGAAAAAATAAATATGTGAGTGGCAGGGGTCTCCTTGGGATCCTCTTTTGCTCCTTGACTGTCCTTCTTGCCCACCTACAAATGGAAATTTCATGATTATATATATATATATATATATATATATATATATATCTATATATATATATATATATATATATATATATATATATATATATATATATATATATATATATATATATATATATATATATATATATATATATATATATATATATATATATATATATATAACAACTAGGTTGCCTCTGATAGGTTTTCACCCTAGTTGTTTTCCTTCAGCATCTCAAGAATGGTTTTCACCTAAGGATCTTCTTATCCTCTTTTTGTTTTTGTTTCTGCTTTTTTTTTTGTCATCACTAAGCCGCCTCAAGAGGTTTTCAATCCAATGGTGGGACTCAAGTCCCTCATGGAGGTTTTCACTTGAGTCATTATTCATTTTTCTTTTTCTCAATGATTTGGTGAGGGAGGAGCTGGAACTTGCGCCACTATCATCATTTTTTTATTGATATCATCAATGAATTCTTGTTTTGATAAAGGTCTCTTGCAAATTTTCAATCAGTGTCCATTAACAAGAAAAGGAATGGCTTCTTCATCTATGGTTCTAATTTTCACTGAACCATTATCATGGCATCTTTCCACAACATAATTTCTGAGCCATCTTGTCCTTAACCTTCCCTTGAAGTCTTTATACCTAGAATCATATAACAATTCCCAATCGCCTTCCTGAAATTGCTTCTCCTTGATATTTTTATCATGCCAAATCTTCCTCTGAAGTTGAACTACGTCTATATGTAGGAGGTCATGCATTCTAAATTCATCCCAACCATTCAATTAGAACAATCTATCTTTCTGTGCACTGCTAAGATCTAGATCTAGCTGGGCTTCCATCCTTAATGTATTATATTCAAATTCAATGGAAAGCAAGGCCTTTTCCCATAGACTAGTTGATAGGGTGTGCATCCAGTGGTGGTCTTCCATGTGGTATTATAGGCCCAAGTGGCCTCAACTAGTCTTTCTGCCCAATCCTTCCTGCTGCTTCTCACCGCCTTGGTTAAGATTCCCTCCAATGCTCTGTTGGTCGCCTCCACTTGCCCATTAGCTTGTGAATGATAGAGAGTGGAGGTCCTATTCTTGATCTTGTGATGGCTGAGCAAGTCTTCAATCATGTTGGAGGTAAACTGGCTGCCTTGGTATGTGACCAACTCTCTAGGGTACCCAAATGTGTAGAATACATTATCCCTTAGGAACTCAGCGACCTTCTCTTCTTTTTTTTTCCAAGGAAAAAAGCGAACTCTTTTTATAAGAAGTAAAAAAAGTTACAAAGTACATGAGTTAACATTCGATACAAAAACGCCTGTGGGAAGGCAATATCTCCTCTGAGGAGGATCATCTAACACCCCATGCAAAGTGCTGATCAAAAAAGCAAGCTGAACGCTGCCCGAGCAGCCATATCCAAAGAGATAAAAACACAGAGAGTATAATCAGAGTTCACATGGGCCTCCTTACAAAAGGAAAACAGCCCATAGCACAACTGAAAATTTGCTGTCATCATCAGCTCTTCTGAGAGAGCACCATATAACCAGGTTTTTTATAAACCAACAACAGAAAAAAGAGACCAGGAACTGCATATGCCACTTGTTTCATAGACAGAAAAACAAAGCATCTGCTGAGAATGAAACCAAAAAGGACCGATAAACCAATCAAACATAAGGAGGCTGTTCCGTCACATGGATCTGATCCAAACGCTGTTCAGTTATCCGCCAAGAGCCCACAGCCTGTTGCAGACCTGCTTTAGAAAGCCCGTCTGCTTCTTCATTGGATTCCCTGTAGATATGATCAATGTAAAAACCATTAAAGTGATGAATTAATGATTGAATCTCCTCTAATAATGGAAGCAAAATATAGTGCTGGCATCTAAACTTCCCAGTAACCCAATTAACCACATTTTTGGAATCTCCGAAAATCTGAACTGTGAGAATATTTTTATGGATTAGCCAGCAGAGAAGCAGTTTAAGGGCCGAGAGTTCCGCAAAATTATTTGTGCCCACGCCAGTTCCCACTGAAGCCTTTAAAGAATGGGATTGGTTTAAATGAATGCTGATCCCTGCCCCCGTGATATTGTCTTGTGCTGCACCATCGAAAAAGGCCCATGGAACTCCCTCTCTAATTTGGAATTCCTTCCTCCTTCTATCCCCAGATTGATCTTCCTTTAAAGGAATACTGTCCAGAATTGCTTTGCTCTGGATGGCAATGACTGCCTCATTTATCTTTGATTCCCTGAAAATACAACGGTTCCTGGCTAGCCATATCCCCCAGCAAATGATTGGTGGCAAGTTCCTCAGGTTCTTCTCATGGAAGTGCTTCCACCAATAATCCCATGCCAAAGACATATCGTCCCCCTCCCATTTTAGTTTAGCCTCAACGATTCTTTCAGCTTCCAGCCAGACTTTCCTGGTAAAAGGGCATGAGAGAAACAAATGAGAGATGGATTCTGAGGCCTCACAACACAGCGGACATCTACTTGGTCCCAGTTTGAAACGTGATTGAAGGACATCCCAAGTAGGAATCTTTTTGTTTAAGGCACACCAGAAGAAAATTCGAGCTTTTTTTGGGCACTTTAGCTTGAACAGAGGTTTCGACCACCAAACCGGTGGGGCCCAACCTTTATTTTTCATTAGGAAAGTATACCCAGCCTTGGGGGAATAGATTCCAGAATCCGCATGTGCCCATATTAGAGAGTCAGGCCTGTCTAGCAGTCTAACATTTGATCTTTTCAGCTCTTGAGTAAATCTTTGCCAATCCTCTCTCCACCTGATATTTATCCCAAGTTCCGCTTCTGTCTTCCAAGCTTGACCCCAAATGGAGGTTCGCTCCATACAAGCAATTTGCCATAAGCTTCTGAGTCCTAAGTCTTCCAAATGTAAGAGCATATCTGGAGGCAGTGCGAAATCTTCACTACATCCTACCCATGGATCCCTGCCAATTCTCACATTTTCACCATTCCCAACTCTCCATGCCAGACCTTGTTCAATGATCTTGAAAGCTTCTGTAGTGGCTTTCCATATCACTGAGCAGTTCCTCCCTTTTTTGAGGGGAGATCTGATCCAGTCTTCTAGGGGGGTAGGGTCAATGTACTTCCTTCTGATCACTCTTGTCCAGAGGTTTTCCTTAGTGATAATACTCCAACCTGACTTTGCCGCAAGAGCGTTGCTAAAATCAGTGAGAATTTTTAAACCCCAACCCCCCCAGTCTTTTGGCCTTGCAATTTTGTCCCATGCCACCCATGGAAGAACGGAGTCCTCCTTTGATCCCGACCAAAGAAATCTGCTGCATATCTGTCTTATTTTGTGCAATGTACCTTTTGGAATCCAGGTCAAGGCTGCCCAGAACACCGGCATAGCCTGCAGAACTGAATTAATCAAAGTCAATCTACCTGCCCTGGACAGCCACTTGAAACTCCAGTGCGCTATTTTCTGTTCAATCTTCGCTATCAACCACTTCCAGTCCTGTTTCTTATAAGAGCATGGTTTAAGCCAAAAACCAAGATATTTGAAGGTATGCTCCATACTACAGGATCGAAAGGGCAGCTGAGCAACAATTGAAACCTCCTCAAGTCTACTGAAGCCTTCAAAAATTAGCTGAGATTTCCTTTCATTTATTTGGAGACCTGTTGCTTTCAGAAATTGATCTAGGATGAGCTTTATTTCAACAATTTCATCAATATTTCCATTAATAAAAAGCAGAATGTCATCTACAAAGAGCAGATGAGTGATAAAGAGATTAATAGCCACTTCCAAACCTTTAACCAAACCTGAGCGCTTTGCCTTTTGAATAAGCCTGCTTAAGCCCTCAGCTGCTAGGAGGAAGAGCAAAGGCGAAAGGGGACACCCCTGGCGAAGACCTCTTTGACTTTTGAAGAAATGAGAGGCTGCGCCGTTTATCAGAACGGCAAAATTCACATTAGAGATGCATCCCATAATCCATTTAATAAAACCTACCTGGAAACCCAGATGTGTCAAGAGCATCTTTAGATAGGTCCAACTGACCCGGTCATAAGCTTTGGATAAGTCAATTTTGAGAACTGCCCCCTTCTTATTTGCCTGTCTTAGACTGTGAATTGTTTCTTGTGCCACACCAATAGCTTCATGAATTTGCCTCCCATCCAAGAAACCAAATTGTTCCGATGAAATACACCGTGATAAGCTTGGTTTCAGACGAATTGCAATGACCTTTGCAATAATCTTGTAAATGGTGTTGCACAATGAGATCGGTCTAAAATCTTCAAAAGTTTCTGGATCTTCTTTTTTAGGAATCAGGGCAATGAAAGTGGCATTAAAAGGGCCATAAATTTCTCCTTTTGTCCTAGATTCCTCCACCACCTCGGCCAGCTGAGAACCTAAAGATTCAAAAAAATGGGAAAATAGCTCTATAGTCCAACCATCAGGTCCTGGACTTTTATCTTTTGCCATAGATTTTATAACGCCTTCCACTTCCTCCTTAGTAACTTCTCTGAAGAGGTCTTCCGCCTCCTCCTCCTCCACAAAACGAGGGAAAGCCTGAGCAGTTCGAATAATCTCCGGCAAAGAGATCCCACCGGGGTCAGCAAAAAGGGACTGAAAATGCTTCTTCCCCATTACAGACAAATCTTCAAAAGAGGAAGCCACTCTTCCATCCGAGTCCTTCAGCCTCCAGATTGTATTCGCGATCCTTCTGCCTTTTGCATAATTGTGGAAGAACTTTGTATTCTCATCTCCTGCTTTCAACCAGATAGCTCTGCTTTTCATTCTCCACTCTTCTTCTCTATCTAGTAAAATCTTCGCTTTCTTCTTTTCAAGGTCCAGAATTTTGTCTTTTGATTCGATGCATGCATATGCATCAGATGCTGGGTCTTCAAGGATCCCAAGAGCCTCATCGATAGATTCAAGTTCTTCCACTTGTTTCCTTCTTCTTTCAGAGGCCCATTCAATGGAAGCTCTTTTTAGTCTCTTTAGGTTTTCCATAAAAAACCCCGCTCGGCTCCCCATATACCCCGGATCCGGGTGTCTCCAAGTTTCATTAAAAAGCTTTATAAAAGACTCCTCTTGTAGCCACGATGGATTGAACTTGAAAGGTGCTGCCGGTTTCAACGGGGATTTTGAGAGTTCTAATAAGATGGGAAAATGGTCTGAATTTCCCCCTTCCCCTACCCATTGGCGAAAGCATGGAATCCTTGAAGCCAGGCTTTCACTAATCAGGAACCGGTCCAATCTTTTAGCTATCCTTTCTTCTCCTGTCCTTCGATTTCTCCAAGTGGGTTTTGCTTTCAAAAGATTTACATCAATCAGCTTGTGATTCTGAAGTACATTTGCAAAGAAATCTGAGAGGGGATCTTCCCTCGCCACCGGGCCCCAGGCTTCAGAGAGACCCATAGAAAAATTAAGATCACCCCCTATAATAAGGTTTCCAGCTTTCATCAAACTCTTGGAGAGGAGATCGTTCCAAAAAATTACCCTTCCCTGACAAGGGCCATAAATATTTACAATGAACAGGGGAAAATCAAAATCAGGAGACCTCACCTCCATTCCCATAACATTATGTAATCCCCACGTACTCTGAACCTTCAGTTTTCCTACTTTTAATCCAATCGCCAAACCTCCCGAATGGCCTGAGGCATCTACAGCTAAAAAATTCCATCCCGGGAGCAGAGAGTTAAGAGCCGTTTCTACATCCTGACTCTTACCAAGGGTCTCCTGAAGGAAAACAATATCAGGATTACTGCGAGAAATAAGGTCCTTTAGGGCTAGTTTTTTAGGCTTACTAGCTAACCCTCTACAATTCCAGGAGAGGCAAATCATTTTAAACCCGTATCAGGGGGTTTGACTGCTCTAAGCGCCCCAGGAATAGTCATCTGCTTACCATCTGCCACATCAAAAATAGCTTTTGCTTGGGATTTTGAAAACAAAGATTTCCGCCCCCTCCCCTTTTTTAATCCACTTTTGGATGTCTCAGCCCCTAGGCCTCCTACGGGATCCGAGAGCTCAGAAGAAACACTGGATTTCTTGGTTAAAGATCTCAAATTATAATGACGACCGTTTGAAGACCCAGCACCAATACTCAGAGGGGGAAAATTCTCACAGTTCAGATTTAGGGATGGGAGAGCTTCAGATAGGGTTTCAATATTATTCAGATCATCATCATTTTTTTTTGTTTCTTTAGATAATCCCTCACCCATTTTAACTACATTAAAATCAGAAAGGGGCGAAGAGGGCTGCATACCCGGATGTTCGTCTCCGCCGACGGCATCCTGAGCTGTACCAGAAGCGTCCCTCAACGGCTGATCCTCTGAGGGACGGATTTGAACGTCTTCGTCCTTTGGGAGCTCATCCTCGTCCCGAGTTGCCATTACTTCTGCTACCTCATCTCCGCCGGTCTTCCCATCCGCCTTATATTCAGCATTTTTCACAAACTCCATCCATTCCTCGTCATCCTTTTGCGTCCTCCTCTTTCGTCTTCCCAGGGGACAATCCCGCGCCAGATGCCCATATTCATGACATCGATGGCATCGAAATGGGAGGAGCTCGTAGTCCAGCTTCTGTTCAATTTCGAACTCTTTGTAGACCAGTGTGATGGATTTTGCAAGTCCCTCTTTCGGGTTAAGCCGCACCAGTATTCTTGCCACCCCTTTCTCGAAAGTGTGCAGATAAGATCTATCTGCATCTAGATACGTCCCCAGCAGGTCCCCTATCGACTTGAACACTGAATCCGCCCATAAAAAAGGTGGTAAACTCGGGGCCCTAACCCACACAGGGAATTCATCCACCTTCTCAGTTTCAGCATCGAAGAGTGGCGTCCACCTCTTGAAGAAAATCGGCCGGCTTCCAAAAGCCCAATTCTGCCCTTCCACCCACTCCAGAGCTTCATTGCTGTCAAAACTTACCATAAACCAACCTCTTACGAGCACATTTGATTTGAAAGATGATGCAGGGGTTCCAGCCCATAACTTCTCTGCCCACATTCGAAGAGCTTTCCCCGATACTGGTCTGCCTCTGATTCTACCTACCAGCGTCACTTCGGCCACGTCGAGAACGTCTTCGACCTGAACATCCATACCCAGTATTAACTTTGCAAAACTCTTCGTCTTCAGGGGTTTTGATTTTTTCCTTTTTAATCCCGCTCTCCTTAATTCCGACTCATCCGCCTGTTCCCCCGGATTCTGAGCTTGGGTTTCATGACGCCCCCTCGTTCCAAGATCTGCTTCTGCTGTACCAGACAAAGGATCGGCCAACCCTTCAGCCGACTTACCATTCTGCTCGAAATCGAAAAGGGTCTCGGCCCTTTCACTATTCACCCCAAATCCTTGCTTTCCTTCCAGACCCACGTCGAACCCTCCTACTCCAGAGATCCGCTCAGGGAGAAACTTGGGAAAGAGGCTCCTGCTAACCGGCGCCGAATTACAATTTCTTCCATCCTCTCTACGAGGAGGTTTCAGGCCTCCTACTGACCTCCAAACCCCCACCTTCTGCGCAGAATTTATAATATCCTCTAAGCCTCCTGATGAATATGGGATTCTGGAAGGTGAAAGCGGCTTACCAGATGTGTCTACCAAAGCCTTACTTCCTCGACGATTCTGAGCATAACCCAGAAATTCACCCACAGCCTCTTGACCAGGTAAACCCTGATTTCCGGATAAATCTCTGCTCTCCTCCAGCAACACTTTCGCGTAACTCTGCGCTCTAGAGGCCGCCCCCCTTGCCTTGACAGCTCCGTGCCCTTCCGTCTTCCCCAGCAACTCTCTCAAAGTCTGAGCGTTAACCTCCTTCCCCCAAACCGTGAGCAGGTCTTCGGGAGTTGGGTCCAAATCCACCGACTCACCAGAAATAACCATTGTAAAAAGGTAAAAACCCCCAAAATAGCACTTGCAACCGTTTCCCACAGCAGCCGCTGAAACCGCCTACTCGCGAGCAGTGAAAACGAAAGCACAGTTGAAACGGGGTTGAAATGCCAAGGGTTTCACGGGTAACAAAGTTCACTAAAACGACCTTCCCTGCCTTCCTCTAAACAGTAAACCACCCGCCGGAAACCGTAATGAAACTGCTGCTCGAGACCTTTGACCCGCCGTGCTTGACGTCGCCCTGTGCAGCTGCCAGCACTGCAGGCCCCGTACCTGCGTGACCACTGCATAGCCTGTCTCACCTAGGCCTAGGGCCTAGGGTTCCACCTTCGAAACCCTCCTCCGCCATCCACCAAATTCTCAACCCAAATTTAGCGATTTTTAAGGTTCGCGACATTCTCTTTTGTTGCTGCCTTCATTACCTTTGTTTTAGCCCACTTAGTCAAATAATCAATGCACACAATAATGTATTGTTTTTTCTTTGAAGGAGGGTCAATAGGCCCAATGAAGTCCATGCCCCACTTTTCAAATGGCTTAAAAGTCACTTGAGACTACAGAGGCATTTCATCTCTTGGAGTAGGCCTTCCCATCCTATGGCACCAATCACACTGGCTAGTGTATTTTTTTACATCCTAATGAATATTGGGCCAATAATAGCTTGCTTGTAACACTTTGAATGTTGTCCTTTTTGCTGTAAAGTGACCTCCTGAAGGCCCATCATGACAGGTCAGAAGGATGTCAAAGACTTCCTCCTCCCTCACACACCTTCTCAAGATTTGATTTAGGCCAATTTTGAAAATATTTCCCCCAATACAAGTGAAGGGGGCACTTTTTCTTATTATCTTGCTCTTTTCTTTAGAGGACAAGTTTGCTGGGAATTGTGCTAATACCAAATAGTTTTCTATATCAGTAAACCATGGAGAGAGAACTAAAATAGCAGATAAGTGCTCATCTGGTAATTGGTCATCCACCATTCCTTCTTCACGTGTAGGCAAATTTACCCTAGAAAAAAGTCTGCAACAACATTTTCATCACCAGGCTTATCAACAAAGGTTAGATTAGACTATTGTAATAAAAGTAACCATCTTATAATTCGAGAATTCACATCTGGGTTGTTCATTAAATATTTGATTGCAGCATGGTTAGTATGCATGAATGTTTGATAGCCTATAATATAATTCCTGAATTTGTTTAATGAATGCACAACAGGCAAGAGTTCCTTTTCGGTCACTGTATAATTTAGTTCATATTTTGATAAGTTCTTACTGATAAAATAGATAGCACAAGGTAGTTTTTCATCTATCTGACCTAGGGCTACTCCTATGGCTTTGTGTGAGGCATCAACATGAATATGAAAGGGAAGGGCCCAATTTTGGCCTCGAAGATTTGGTGCAGTGCTTAACTTATCCTTTAGGATGTCTAAGGCCTCTTGACATCTTTTTGACCATATAAACTGAGATTCTTTGGCCAACAAACTAAATAGAGGAGAGGCCACCTTGCTGAAGTCCTTTATGAACCTTTGGTAGTATCCAGCTAACCCTAGGAAACTTCTGACGTCTCTCTACTTTTGAGGAGGTGGGACCCTTTGGATGATCGCTATTTTGTTTAGGTCCACCTACAGTCCTTGCTGAGATATTGAATGACCTAGCACGGTCCCTATAGTCATTAAGAATTCACATTTTTCAAGACTAAGAGACAGGTTCATTTCAATGCATTTGTACAGTACTTTGCCTAGCTTAGACATGGCTTCTTGAAAATCACAGCCATAAGGTGTAAAATCATCCATATAAATCTCCACCGCATCATGGACTAGTTTGACGAAAATACTCAAGACTGCTCTCTGGAAAGTGGCAGGAGCATTGCATAGGCAAAAAGGAAGGACCCTATAAGAAAAAGTACCCCAAGGACAAGTGAATATGGTATTATCCTAGTCTTCTGAGCAGATATGCATTTGGTTGTACCCACTGGATCCATCTAGGAAGGAGGAAAACCTTTTTCCTGCCAGGTCATCTACTGCATGGTCAATGGAGGGTAGAGGAAAATGATCATTCTTTGTGACTTTGTTCAACTCCTTCTAATTGACACAAATTCTCCACTTACCATTTTTCTTGGGAACCAATACCAAAGGAGATACCCACTCATTGTCAAAGACAGGGTAAATGAATCCTGCATCTAGAAGTTTTTGCAGTTCTTCTTTGACTATATCTTTAAGAGTTAGATTCATCCTCCTTTGTGGTCATCAGACTGGCTTGTGACCTTCTTTGATGTATATGTGGTGAGTACACACTGAGGGGTGTACTCCCTTCATTTCATTGTAACTCCAAGCGAAGGATTCTATATTTTCCTTTAACATGTTGCATAGCTTCTCCTCTTCGACAACAGAAAGAGATGGATTCATTTTCAAGGTTCTTTTTGGGCCGAATTCTATGGTTTTGACATGGAGTGGGTTGGAATCAGCTAAGCATAAGTCAATTGGATGATTGTTCTGGGTTTCCTTTACTGCTTCTTCTAAGGGTAATGAACCGAGAGTTGGACTTTGGAGTAGGTGTTCAATCAAATCATCCTCATCTTGTTTTCCTCCTCCCATGGTTGTTTCCAAAGAATAATGTTGGGCAGAATAAAATTCATCTTCTTCCTTGTCCTCCAACCATAAAGGTAAGTCATGCTCTAGACAAGGTTGAGCAGGAGGGTATAGGACTAACTTCTTGGACATATGCCCATTCTTGATTGTCATATTCCCAGATCTATAGCTAATGTAAGCATTGGAAGTGGCCAACCATGACCTCCCAAGGATGATTGGGTAGCCAATAAGCTTAGCCTTAGGTTGGAGAACTAGGAAATATGCAGGGTACTCCCAGGAGTCAATTGAGACCATCACATCCTCCACAATTCCTTCAAGGGTTACTGTGGAATAGTATGAAAGTTGCAGAACTATTATGGTCTTCCTCAATGAACCTTGGAGGTTGAGCTTGAGCATGGTGTCCTTGGTCATCACATTAATGGCAGCCCCAAGATCGATCGGAGTGTGTAGGGAAATGGTGCCATTGATGTGCACATCTACTACAAGGCTTCTAGGTTCCAAATATTTTGGACATATTACCTACCCTAGCATTACATCGGACAACTTCCCAATGACATTAATGGTAGGGGCATCCCTTTTTCACCTCCCTGGATGCTTGAAGCACTTCTCCTTAATCAAATTATTGTAAATAGGAATATCTTTTACTGCCTGGAGAAGTGGGATCTTTACACATAGATTTTTCAATTCTCCCAGAAGTTCAGTGTCTTTAGGGGTAGACTAGAGTGATTGGGCTAATCTCTCAGGAAAGGGTGGATTTATTTTAGCATTTCTTTCCTCTCCTTCTTCCTAAACCTCGCTAGGTTGAGGTGGAGGTTGGTTATTTGGGAGAACTCTCCTAGATATCAGGTTCATCTCCTGGATTTCCACAGCATAATTTGGATATGATGTCTCTCCATTGTATACTTGTTGAGCCTTCCTATTGTTCAGGTTCGGATTTGGTTAGGTAGGCATGTGGGGTTGCTTGGGTGGAGCAGAATGTAGGAGTTGTGGTTGGGCAGGTGGTGGAGGAAGTAGAGCTGGAGCATTGTTGTATTGGGGCCTCCACCCTTGGAGTGGTGCATTCCACTGAAGTTGTGGTGGAGCATAAGGTTGAAATGACTGGTTGGCTAGCTGGGAGTGATACTGAAATGCATAGGACCAAGGACGGGGCGTAGACTAGGAAGAATGAGCAGGGGGTCCCTAAGAAGGTATGGTTGCGGTTTGGTTGGGGTTGTAATATGCATGGGGCGACCCTTGCATGCCCTGTTGGTATGCTCTAGGCCCATGAGGTCTCCTTTGGTTAATGTAGAAAAGCTACTCAATGACCGCATGAGCTCCTTGGTATATAGCTTTGAGTCTGGGTAAAGAAAGGCACTTGTCTATGGAGTGGTTTTCTTCACAGACTGAGCAAATTTCAATAAAGTTCAATGGACATTCATTCCTAGGATGCCTCCTGGTGCATCTAGGACAAAATATGGCCAAGTTTCTCTCTGCTTCCTCCTACTTCCTCTTAATGTTCATGGTGTCCATTTGCAAGGAAAGGGTTTGCAACATCTCACTTTTGAAATCTTCCAGCATTTTTCCAATTTCACCCTTGATGGATCAGTTGGAAGATGATGTACTGGCCATAGGTTGACTATCCCTACCCTTTTTCTTGGCTACCGTAGAATCGTTTCTAAAGGCAGTCTTGATATCCTCATAGGGTAATTAGTAGATATCTACTCCTGCTAACAAATGTAAGGTATCCAGAAGATCTTCTCTTACTCCCCTAAGCAGGACTAGCTTTAGTGACTCAGGGTCAAGTGTGCACCTGGCCCTTTTGTAACAAAGTTGGAATATTTCTTCATAATCCTCTAAGGATTCATCATTGCCTATGGTCATCCTCAAAATTTCTTCTTTAGTATCCTTTGACTGACAGCAGTCCCAATATTTGTTAAAGGCATACTGCATTTGAGCCCAAGTTGTGATGCTATCTCCAGGTAAAACCATGAACTAGCACAATGTTGCATCCTTGAGGGTGGATGGAAATAGTTTTAACTTTTGCTCATCATCTGTATAGGCATAGGTTCGGCATATAACAACAAACTCAAACAAGAAAGTGTCAGGGTCCTCTGTGGTTAGGCCATGGAAATGAGGTAGGGAAGAGGGGCTTATATTTTTCATATTAGTC
Organism: Pinus tabuliformis; assembly: GCA_031772625.1. Classification (NCBI taxonomy): domain Eukaryota; kingdom Viridiplantae; phylum Streptophyta; class Pinopsida; order Pinales; family Pinaceae; genus Pinus; species Pinus tabuliformis. Next base: position 431,191,833 of record CM062811.1, read on the forward strand.
TCCCCATTGGTTTCTCTCATGGGGAAGGCCCCCTCAACTCTCTCTATTCCCTCTGTCATTTCAGTTTTCAGCCATTGGTTCAGTAGGAATGGGTTCCTCTTCTTCTTCTTCCCTTGTAGGTTCTTCAAATATGTCAAGTTTCTCACCTAAGGGTTCCTCCAGTTCACATCCATCGAATAAGAGAGAAGGTTGGTTGTTGGATGCAGTGGGGGTATTTGGAAAAAGATTTCCTAAGTTGTACCTACTCCTACGAGGCATGAAAGGAAATATTTTTGGGTTGGTTTTGTATTTTTTTTTTTTTTTTTACTTGGAACGTACTTGTACAATTGAAATTGTTGATTGAATGAAGATTACTGAAAAAATGAAAAAGCTACTTGCTGAATTGAAATCTTACTTGCAAAATGGAAAGGAAATCAAACAATGCAAAATGGAAAGGAAATCAGACAATGCAAAATGAAAGAAAGGAAACAACTAGATTACTTTTGCAGAAATAAACTAATGGCAAAATATTGAAGACAAGAAATAGAAGAAAAGAAAGAAGTAATCACGTTCTACTTAGACACCTCCCTGACAATGGCACCAAAAAGTGATGAGCACCAGTATTGCGGCAAGGATGCTGCAACTCCTGGGCTACCAGCTTTACTTATCAAATCGAGGTTCATACAAGCTTGGAGGTGACAGTGTTGTATGCACAAGTAAAAGTGATGGTTCTGCCTGTTGTCACTGTTCAACTAGTGAGAGACCACTGGGGTTCCAAGCCAGACATCTATGGAGTCAGAAGAAGCTTGATTCTTTGATGGAAGAAAGATAAATCTACTCTAAGAGAGTTACTCTACTGCAGTAATGGATAAGGCCAACATGCAATGATAAACCACAGATACCCTAATTAACCATTTAATAAGCTAAGCATAAATGCTAAATCAACAATAAACAAATGCTATTATCTAAGTTTCGGAAGTAAAAAGCATCAAAACAAGACTAATGTGCCATTAAAGAAACTAAACTAAATCTATTTTCACTTTTTTGGTCTCTTTATGCAAAATCAAGTATCCAAACTAATTGTTCTTGTGGATGTGGTAGGTGGATTGAAGGTGCTTGAGGATGATCGAAGGTTTATGAAGTGGTTGGATGGTGTGGAGGGGTCCTAAGAGGATTTTTGTGACTCCCTAGAGGTTTCCCATCAATTCGGCCTCAAAACAGGCCATTTAAGAAAAACCTGCATGATGTACTAGAAACCTATAGGATGATCCTGTAGGAATTATAGGAAACCTACAGGATACAACCGAGAGCTAAATGTGAGGTGTTGGGAGGCTTAGGAAAGGTGTGTGATGGGTGGAATGGAGTGTTAGGAGGTCTAGGATGAAGTGGAAGGTGGCTATTGGCTATGAAGTCTTGCTCTCCTCCTGAAGCACCTGCGCTACATAAAACATGTGTGTCTTCCAAAAAGTTATGCAACAAGATATATTTTCATAAACTAGAAGATCAAAACTAATGAATCAACTGCCTATATTATGCATGAAGAATGCTGTTGAAGAGAATGAAAGCATGAGTGAGAACTATTGTAGAAATGGATATGGAAAATATGACAATGAAATCTACCTTGCAACATTAACCAAATACTAAATTAAAGACAACAAACTCCAAAGCTCATAAAGGAAATAGAAATCTGTGTTTTTGGGGCTACTTAAAGGTCCCTTCCTCAAGTCACTATCCCAGAGGGAGGAAGTGAGACCAAGACACCTACTAACAACCTTGTGGTGATCCTTTTATCCTTGCTAGCCTGTTATTGAAATAAGGCACCAATGGAAGCAAACTATCACACAACCAATCTAATCTACACTACTTGTAATGGAAATGCATCTAATAATAAAATTAACAAGTAAGATATGAATATACACTAAAAATACATGTACAATCAAGAGGAGCATTGGCTACTAGGGTTGGGCCCTAACCCAAGTGATTTAGCCCTCTGAGTTAACTCAGTTTTGGCTTAAAACAAAACATATTCTTATTACCAAAACAACAAATTACATCAAAAGAAATGTCACAAGTCTTGCAGCTTGAAAATAGAGTAGAGTTTTACAATCAAAAATCTGAATCCTACTGAGGTCCTACGCCTCTGTACTTATACATATGAAGTCCCCAATGACTTCCTTAAAATTAGGGAGGCTCGTATCCCAAACTCGAGATAAACTGGTGCTTTATCTCTCATTTGCTCGGTTGCCTTCTAGTCCTCATGATTTGGCTATTTGCACTCCGAGCTGATGGAGGAATATTCGAATGGAGGGGTAGTAAATGAGGAGGATTTACCTCCTATAATCCCTCTCCTTTATCCTGTTTGAGTTTTGAACTTGGTCTTTGCCAAAATTCCTTGATTTTCTCCTTTAATCCTACATTAAATGCATATTAGACCACAAAGCATAATATCCAACTCTAGCTCACCTCATAAATAAAATATAATCAAAATCATACAATAAGTTATGTGAATAGTTGGTTTGACTAATTTAGGAGGTGAATTAAGGCCCATATAATTACCGAATGACAAGGCTCATCACTATGCCACGAATTCGTGGATCTTCCTATCCAACCAGTCTTCGACCTCTTTCTTAGTTGGATTCCAGTGATATGACATCGCACATCTCTCATGCAGATTCTGCTCCCAACAAGAAAACCATTTGTTGGCTTTGTGGGCCCTGACCCAGGTTTAGCGTTAGTCAGCCAAACAAATCCCTACACTACTAGCCCTTTCAGCATCAGCTGGGAAGTGCGAACCGAAGTCTCCACTGAAGCAGTATGGGGGTATGTTGGAACCAAGTTTCCGCACCCCGAGATGGTCGTGATGTCAGTTTATACCCTCTGCCCCTACTTTCGTGCAGGTCACAAATCATTAGGTCTCTATCAATCTACCTTTTATTCCACCCTTCAGTACCTTCCCGAAGGTGTACAACTGACCTTCGCGCAGCCCTAACCTGGGGTTCAGGTACTGTCGCATAGCTATGACAATGTATTGTATAGGTTCCCAAGTTATCTCAAGTGTTTTAATTATCTTACTAATCAATCACAGTTAGCATCGCGTAAACTAATATCTTTACTTGCATTCAATTAACATATATAATCACATACATTCGCGCATCAAATAAACATTGTAGATTAAACCCAAAACATAATATAATCATATGCGTTAACAAAGACTAAATACACAGTAACTGCATAATACTTCTCTTTATTGATATCTTCTAGTTTAATACAAACTTTGTCTGCCCTACGCACACAGCTGCAGGTGTCCGCGCACTCAGCTGCGTACTTCTACACTAGGTCTCTGGCACTCAGCTGCAGAGCCTCTACCTACGCTAAGACCCAAAACCAATTAGACTTCTCTACGAAAACTCTAATGCTTTCTTCTCTCCAACTGCCTAAAGCTTACTTACTTAGCTCCTTTTTATACAATCCCATGGTTCGTAGATCTTTACAGCTGAATTGACACTTTACAAAATAAGGATGGACAACCCTTTATGATTCTTGACACCTTTGTGCTCTGCGACCACAAAATGTGGAGACTTTATAATTTTATTACAAAATTGTCCCAAAATATGGGCTTTTATCCCAAAATTGCTCTTGGGGGAACCCATTCCCAACACTGGATCAAAGACTAAAATGTGGAATCTGTGAAGCCAATATGAATCTCATAGACAGTCAGCACCATGATTGGTTTATAGTGCGCTCCTGCCTCACTTAATGATTGCTTTATCACAACAAAAGATAGGGACTCAAGTGGAAGCATTGGAGATCACAATGAGATTACATGAGACAGTTATCAAGGACATGGTGTTAGGAGTTCAACAGATTCATGCGGAGTTGCAGAACCTCTGCTTGGAGTTTCAGAGCTTGAAGAAGGAAAAGGTGGCTCAGCTGGAAGTGCGTGAAGAAGTTTGGTGCCTCAAGTGTAAAATCCAGAGGCATGATAAGGATCACTTCCATGTTTTTGCAAATTATATGGCAGGAGGAGGGCCAATACCCCTAAGGCAAGAAGCTCAAGCTAGACCAAGTACAGGGCCTGTGTTGTGGTACACTATCTATCAACTAGGAGGAAAACATGTAACATAAAATTGCCACTTGCTACAAAAGTTTGTGCAGACACCACAACAACTATTCTGTAATTTCTATAAATCAGTGGGCCTTAATGAATGTAACTGCCATAACTATTAATTGATGATGGAAAGAACACCCGCGTATCAAATGCAAACAAAATCTCGGCCTTTGGATCAAAGAGCTAGGGGGCCACGTAGAGGATATCAGGGATGCAGATGATGCCGAGGAGGAGGAGGACCTAGTAGAGGTTGAGGGTAAGTTATTTCCTATAATTGTGGAGTGTGAGGACACTATGTGTGAGACTGTACGAGCCAGACACACCCGTCATTCCAGTATTATATTCAGTTTGACCACGAGATATAATAATGCCCTATATTTATAGCTAAAATGCAGGAGAAGAAGGCGCAGCCTCAACAACCTACCTAGAACCTGGAAATGATGAGGGCAGAGCCTCGCGAAGAGGATCCCAATGTCAATATCGTGTTGTGAAGTGGTATGACAACCAGTGACAATAAGGGAAAACAACCTGAAGAAGGTGGATGGGTTCACAAGGCTCCAGAAAAATAAGTTGGGTTTGATTTGAAGCACGCAAAGGAAATGTTCATGGAAGCAAAGAAAATCTTCACTGAAGCCTCTACCTCAAGAAGTTAGGATAGGCTATCTAAAGAAGTTGACCCCTCCATGCTTACTACTTTCTTGTAAACTTACATGAAACTGTCGTGCGACAGCATGTTTGTGAAAGGATTATAGGAGTTCATAAACAAATGTGCTGGTAGGGATAATGCTTCTGATGGGCACCACACGGTCAGAAATATCAGCAGACATAAGACGAGAACAGGACGCAAGATGAGGCTCACCATGCAAATAGGAGAATACGAGATGGATCAAGTTATTCTGGATCTGGGATCGGATGCGAATGTTTTGCCTAAACAAACTTGGGAAAAAATGGGGAGGCTTGCATTGCAGTGGTCTCCAATTCAATTAAGAATGGAAAATCAATAGAAGATTATCCCTATGGGGAGATTGCATGGAGTAACTATAGATATAGAAGGTGCAAGCACGTTGGCTAACTTTGAAGTAATAGAGATTATTGATGAAAAAAATCCATATCCCACGCTCCTTGGAATTGATTGGGCTATCGACATGAATGGGGTCATCAATTTGAAGAAGCAGACAATGTCATTTGAAAGGAAAACACTCTGCGTGGTAGTACCATTAGACCCTGCAGAAGGACTGCGTTATACTGAACCGGTCCGTGACTATGAGGAAAGTGACGATGATTTGGACTAGATCTATAAGATAATAGCGTGACACCGAGATTGGGTTAATTTGACAACTTATGGATGAATTGCATGGGACCGCAAAATATCTTGTACATCAGATTCAGATGAAGAATTGGAGCATTGGTAGAATAGGTCGCACGAAGTATCTACACTGAGATGTAATATGATGACAAAATCGTTGTGCTGTATATCATCCAAGGTAAGAAGTTTTCCTTATAGTGATGGTCTAACTGATGTAAATAAATTTCTGGATGCATTTTAAAGGGAAGTGCCTGAGAAGCATTGCTTCCAAGCGTTGGATTTGGTGCTACGCCTGCACGGTGGTCGGTACGCATAAGGATAGTTTTGACAAATGGCGCGACTATAGGAAGATGATGAGGATGTGATTTGGTCACCCCAAGGTATGGTTGACTGAGAAGTATGATGGGAGAAATGATCCACATGATCATTTGGCGAAGTGTACCAAGGTTTATGGAACGGAGCAGCAGCTAGAGTGGGTGCATATTTTCTGCCACACTTTGGACATCATCCCTATGAACAAGTATCTGGAAACAGAGCTCTGCCATGACATCACAGAATGGGATATGTTAAGAGACGGGTTCGTGAGGAATTTCATCTTTAAATATGGATTCAAAAGTATTGATGAAGCGTTGCAGGAAGTTAAGGCATAAATCTTTAGAATTCCACAGGATCCCTTGGAATTGATTCAACCAAATTGGAGCACCCAGCTGCGTCATGTGTTGGAATGTTATAATATGACTCCTAAAGGAGAGCATGAGGATACAAGGAATATTAATATCCCCGAAGCAAAAGGCCACCGCGAAGTAGAGGGACCGTAGATAAAGAACTCTGACATCACCGCACTACTGAAAACTAAGCAGATAAACATTGGTACAGAAGCAGAACTAAAGTTTGCGAAGATTGGGGATTACTAGGATGATGCTATAATCCATAAAGTCATTGAGTTTCTCAGTGAATATTAGGATTTATTTCCCACAAAATTTTCATACTTAAAAGGTATGATAGGAAATTTGGTAGTGATGAAAAGAGCTTTGAAACCACACACGAAGCCTGTTAAGTAGAGTCCATATTGCCTTAATCCCAAATACAAGAAGAAGGTCCACTTGGAGTTGGAAAAGATACCTTCATCAGGTATTATTGAACCACTGGAGGAATCTGATTGGGTGAGTCCAATGGTCATTTAGGAAAAGAAGTAGAAGGATGAAATCAGGGTTTGCATAGATCTCAGGAAGCTCAACGATGCTTGCATTCATGATCCTTTTCCAACTCCATTCGCAGATGAAGTAGTGGATAATTTTGGCAGATAGGAGGCCTATTCATTCACTGATGGGTTCTCTAGATACCATGAGATAAATATTGTGCCAGAAGACAAGAGTAAGACCACCTTCGCGACAAAATGGGGATGTTTTCAGTATACAATGATGCCTTCTGGACATAAGAATGCATCGACAATATTCTCACATGTGGTCATCGCGGTGTTCAACGAGTTCATTCACAAGTTATTTGAGGTCTATTTCGATGACCGGACACTGTTTGGGCTAGTCAAGCGCCATGTAGATAGTATGCACTTAATGTTGGATACATGCTGAAGGTATCATATTGCGCTAAACTTGAAGAAATGCTTGTTTTGTGTCCCTTTTGGGATCTTGCTGGGTCATGTGGTATGCAGACAAGGACTCATGCTAGACCCTGATAAGATCATGGTAATAATTAATTTGGAGGTGCTAAGAAGTGTTAAATCGATGCATCAACACTAGGCTACACTAGGTATTATCAGAAGTTCATCAAAGGTTATGCTCATATTACCATGCCCATGGAAAAGCTACTGAAGAAGGACACTACATTCTGTTGGGGTGAAGAATGTCAGTGCATCCTAGATGTATTGAAGGAGAAAATGGTCACCATGTTGATCCTAGTCTTCTCAGATTGGAAGAAGGAGTTCCATGTGCATGTAGATGCCTCATGCATTGCACTAGGAGAAGTGTTGACACAGGCTGGTGAGGGAGAATTGGATCACCTATAGTGTTTAAGAGCAGGAAGTTGTATAAGGCCAAAATTAATTATTCGATGAGAGAGCGGGAAGGCTTGGATATGGTGTATGCGCTCCAGAATTTCAGACATTGCCTGCTAGGCAAAAATTTTAAGATGTACATAGACCATTCTACATTGAAATATTTAGTTAATAAGCCTCTGTTGGGGGGGGATATGCAGATGGTTGTTGTTGTTTCATGAGTATGATTTCGAGGTGATTGTGAAGCCAGGAAGGTTGAATGCAGTGCCAGAGCATCTGTCGCACGTTGAAATAGGGGTGGAGCCTACCAATTGGGAGGAAGGGCTACCTAACATGCAACTCTTCGTGGTGCGCATATCAGATAATCACTTTGCATACATTATCCAATTTTTGACCACGGGGATGACTCTAGAGGGATACACAAGTAAATAGAAGAAAGAATCGGTGTTGCACATGACATAATTTTTAGTTATTGTAGGCCATTTGTATAAGATGGGATCGGATGAAATAATTTGACGCTATTTTCCTAACTTTGAAAGAAACAGTATCCTCGTTGAAGCTCATCGAGGAGCTACGGGAGGACATTATGTAGCAAAAACAACAACGCAGAATATTTTGCACACTGGGTTGTGGTGGTCGACGTTGCATAAGGATTCTAATGCATATTGTAAAGCATGTGACGCATGTCAGAGGACGAGAAGGGCATCGTGAAGCTATGAGCTTCCTTTGAATCCGCAGGTGTCATTGCAGCCATTTGAGAAGTGGGAAATTGATTTTGTAGGACCGATTCAGCCTCCATGAAAGAAAACAGGTGCATGGTATATCATCATTGCAACTGAACATTTGACCAGATAGGCGGAGGCACAAACTATGAATGACTGCACAGGGGAAACAATAGCGAAATTTTGGTTTGAATATGTGTTGACCAAGTTTGGTTTCCCGAAGGTATTGTTGAGCGATTGCGGTATGCATTTTCTCAATGAAACGATCAGCTTGATGACAAAAGAGTTCCAGGTTTACCATCAAAAGAGCACATCATACCATCCTCGGGACAATGGAATGGTTGAGGCTTTTAATAAGATATTGGATAATGCGCTGAAGAAGGTTTGCAACACACAATGGAATGATTAGGATGTGTGCATACTAGCAGTGTTATGGGCCTACAAAACTACTTATAAAAAACTTACTAGCCAGACACCTTTTCAGTTGGTCTATGGTGTAGAAGTTGTAATGCATATGGAATACATTGTGCCTAGTCTATGCATAGTGGCTTTCACAATAATGGAGGACCATGGAGCCTTAGAAGAAAAGCTCGCGTAGCTAACAGAGCTCGAGGAAGATAGGTTTTTGGTTGGATTCCATCAACAGGTTCAAACGGGACATGAAAAATCTTCACACTATCGGCACATCAAACTGTGCACCTTCAAGGTAAATGACTTCCAGTTTTATTATATGACAGTAAGTTTGATAAGTTTCTAGGAAAATTTCAGATGCACATGATGGGTCCATATGTTATCAAAGAGATTACAGATGGTGGAGCAATTCAGCTCGCGAAGTTGAATGGAGACCCATTTCTAGGAAGGGTAAATGGAAGCCGATTGAAGCCATACACCGAGGATCTGGCCAATGACTACATGATGATAGCATAGTCTTAGCGCTCCAGGAATCTGCAAGGAGGCACGAGACTATAAACTACATTGCCGAGTTGATAGAGCTACGTGACAGGGGGTCTGTATGAAAACGAATGTTGTCACAGTAGCAGAAGAAGAGTGAATGGAGTTGCGCTATAGGGGGAGAGACCATGTACCGTAGCCAAAAAGTAATTGTTACAGTCATTGTTCATGATTTGATTGCCAGAAGACAGTTAAGAGGAGTGGGGGGGTGGCATTTGAGGCATTTAAGGGATTTAAGGCTCAATTTAAGAGTGAAATGCTTAAAAATCTACCACCAATTCAACATTTATGGACGGATTTTGGGGGGAATGGTTGAATTTAAATTCAAATTCAATTATAAATTATGCGTGTCCGAGTAGTGAAAAACACTTTTCATCCTTAGAATTTTAGTGCTCAACTGTCATTTGTTTATGAATCCTTAGGTTTACGATGATTTGGTCGCTAGTTCTGTATTTTATAAGTTACCCAAGGAAACCTAGTGGTTTATCCTCAACGTGATGTCTAGACCAGGAGAAACTACTAGTACTAGAGGAGTTGTTGCCTTTGAGGGAGCTACTCGAAAGGTGATGAGCATGGACACTACCGTTGCAGTTCCTACAACGCTAAGGTTTCCTAGGACAAAGACTACGCCAGTGCAAAAAGTCCGCAAACCCAAGAAGGACAATCAAAAGAAGCCGATGCCAGTACGCAAGTCATCGCCGAAGCATGTAACTACCCAGGCTCAAAAGAAAGACAAACTGAGCACAAAAGAGAAGGGGAAATTGGTGGATTTAGAGGTTGAAGAGGGTGTGAAGGACATAGACACCAAGGGGTGGATCCAATATCTAAGTTTCTGAATTACATCCCTCCATGCAAGGGGAAAATGAAGGTACCTCAGGACCCAAATGCAAGAAAATTCCTCCTTAATACACCCCTGCTATTGGAGAACATCACTTTTGAAGGTTCGCGCTTGGCGCGGATTCCCCATCTCAAGCTGGAAGATTGGGATTTGGTGGACCATGAGAGGTTCCCCCACTTGGAAATGTAAAACTACATGAAAAGGGTGTTCTACAAAGAATCAGGTGTCACCATGCTAGAGCCAATGGAGTGGATTCACGTAGTGAATCGGTTGGGGTTGTTGAACCTATTATGGGTGCCCCACTACCACCGCTCCAACATCAACTTGATTGTCATTAAGTAGTTGCTAACCCTGGTGCATGACGGTTGTTTGTGGTTGAGCACACTAATCCCCATCACTAATATGTTGATCCATTAGATCACACTGTTTCCACACCCAGTGTTGAATACAGCCAAGGAGTTTGGTAGAAATATGAGGAAGCACAACCTCACAACGAAAATGAAGGATAAATTCAATCTAGAGAAGAAGCACACAGGTACTCTATAACTCCAATCACCAACCTCGTGGTGAAGGTTACCACATAGATCCTTGCAGAAAAAGTTATGAGAAAATGTCGTGCAGACGAGGTTCCAACACCAGTGATTTCTTTGGCTACCTAGTGCGTGGAGGGTGTACAGTTCAACTGGGTGCGCTACCTTTGTAGTGAGTTCCTCACGAACTGTTGAGAGGCATAGGATGGGAGTAAAAAATTCCACTATTCACAGTTTCTTTTGTTCATTGTGCTCGTTGCTTGGGATCTGCAGGAGGACAGTTAATTTCCTCCTATGTATAAGGATTTTTCGGAGGTTGTAGAGTTTGCCTCCCTGTGGGAAACAAAGGACGTCATGCATGTCACAAAGACCAAAGTATTCTAGGTGCTGAAGGAGGCAAGCATTCACATGGCCATCAACTAGAAGCCATGGTTGTCTCCAACCATGTTTGAGTAGCTGTCAAGGAATGCAGAGCTTAAAGCCGACTTCCAGTGCGTATACATCCAGGAGCATAAGTATCTGCAACAAAAATGGTTTGACCTACCTTACCTCACTACAAATGATACTATTGAGGAAGTCGTCAAGCACTAGCCGACAGAGTGGCACTCTCCATCCAATATCGCTGCAAGTATTAGCAAGTCCATGGAGAAGAAAAAGAAGGAAGTGGCTAAGAAAAAGGTCTAGTAGTTGGCTAAGAAGCGAAAAAAAGAGGCTGAGGAGAAGGCCTGGGTGGAAGCGAAGTGCACTACAAAGCAGCAGGCCGAACAAGAAGAGCGCGGCTCTGAGCATAGTGAAAAGTCTCCTTCACCCCAAACAGATGAGGAGGAGTAGTCAGAGCAGGGAGGCAGTGCTCAAGAGGAGTAGAGCACTCCCTTTCAAGTCAAAAGATACAGAGAACAAGGAAAGGAAGGGCCACGAAAGAAATTGAAAGTGACCAAGCCGTCCCTAGACCCAATTACTCTGATAGATGGCAACCTTGAAGAGATAGGTGATAAGGTACATGATACTACAACAAAACTGCTGCAACAGTTCAAGTAGTAGCAATAATAGGAACTAAGTACCATTCAGAAGGATCTACACGAGCTACAAATTCAGATGAATAGGATCCAGGTAGGAGTTGGGTAGAACAGCATTGCATCAACAAGTTTGGCACAGGTGACCACTCAGGCCGCAGAGATGGTTTGATCACTGGATCTTTGGGTGGTCGCACTGCCATATGTCTCTTTGAGTGCAGAGGTGGTCGCTAACAAGGCCATAGTGAGTCTTAAGAAAATTGACCTCAACCTAGCCACGCTCCCTAATGAGTAACTACACACGTTGTAGGCAAGGGTGCTAGAAGAGTTTAGAGCTCGGGAGAAATGCGTGCTCAACCTCATTAGTGAGTATAGATTGAACAACGAAAAAATGTTCATTGAGAAGTCAAAGGCGCTAGAGGAAAAGAAGAAAACTCAGGTGCAGCACACCTAGCTTGCAGCCATAGTGGTAGAAGCCTGCTGAACAGTGCCTGAACTACATATACTAGAGGAAGCATTCTTGGAGGAAAAGATCAGAAACCTGGCTACAGGTCTGCATGACGCCAAGACAGAAGTGGCCAAAGTTCAGTTCAAGTTGAAACTAAAGATAAGAGAATTGGAGTTGAAGTCACAGCCTTCAACTCCACCAGAGTTCAAGGAACAACATGAAGCTGCTGTGAAGGATGGAGTCATGACAGTGGGTGCCGTGGTCATAGACTACACTGCACTTTTTGAGCAAGAAATGGAGGTAGTCACGGCTCTGCAAGAAGATCCCACCCTGAATCTCTTGAATACATAAGCGTGTGAGCTCCAGACATAGTATGATGAATTAAGGACAATGATACACACTATTGATATAGCACAATACCTTGCTAAGCTACAGGAGTTGAAGCGACTTCTTACACAGGTGGCAAAAACATAAAATAAAGAGGCAGTCCTCAAGGCCAGATTGGGGACTTGGTTTGATGAGGCCTATATCGTCTCCACAAACATTCAGGAGAAATTAGCAAACTTGTAGAGTACACTGTAGAAAATCTAGCAGGAGAGTGCAGGACCAGCCACAGAGTAGTTAGTAGAACAGATCAAGCAGGAAGCCACACAGAGCACAACTGAGGTAGAAGTGGCATGAGTGGAGCTTGGGGATCTTCATAGTAAGATCTTGCACCAGTAGAGTGAATCGAGGGTGAGTCACAATCTTTGTGTTGGGGGTCTATTGAGATGGGATGCCCTAGGGTCAATTTTGGGAAAAAAGCCCATGTTTTGGGGAAAAAACCTAGGTTTTGTTGTATAAAGATGTAAAATATCCACAAGTTGTGGTCACAGAGTGCATAGATAATTAAAGAGTGAGGAAGGATTTTTCCCTTCTTCTATATAAGTTGAGTCGACTTTTGAAGACCTACCCATGGTCCATGGACTATGGGATTGTATAAATAGGTGTGTCTTAGGATGTCTAAGAAGAGAAGGAATGAAGTTTGGTCTATGGGAGAAGTCTAAAGAGTGAGAGAGGAAGAGTAGGAAGAAAGGCTATGTAGCTATGTGCATAGATGCCTAGAGTAGAGTCTGTAGCTGAGTGCCTGGACCCCCACAGCTGAGTGAGCAGGGAATTCTTGAGTCTATAAGCAGAACTGAGTATTAATAAGGAAGATTGTTGTAGAAATGCTTGTGTTTATCTCTTTACTTTTATTTATATGAATGTTCCTTATGTTATAACGGCTTATGAAATAATGATGTACTAATGCATGACTATACACAATTTATATTGTTATATGAATGCAATTACAATTAACTGTTTATGCGAAGATTATCTTATTGTATGTTGAAGTTATTAAAAACTTAAGATAATCTGAGTAATTACGAGGTTAAAAGTAATATTTTATGCACATAAGAAGTTGACTCACATATTTAAGGCCTGCAAAAGATAGTTGTAGACCTTCGCAGTGGTCTAGAGACTGATTAAACAGAGTTACATATGTAAGCCTTAAAGGCTTATCGATCTACGCAAAGGAAGATTTAGGGAATAAAATGACATCACGCTCATCTCTGGGTGTGGAAACTTGGTTCCATCATCCCCCCATACTGCTTCGGGTGAGATGCCAGTCCACACTCTGCAGATTGATGCCAAAAGGGCCAGTAGTGTAGGGATTTGTTTGGCACAACTAACTCTGAACCTGGGTCAGGACCCACTAAACCAACACCTGCACACACAGCTGTAGGGGCCCGCACACTTAGCTTGCAAATTTACCAAGGTCTCTATGCACACAATTGCAGGAGCCTTGCCCTTCGAGTAAGAAAAAAACATGTTGGCATTATGATACAGGTGTTTTATGTTTGGTTTGGAGCCTGATTATCTTCTGTATTCAAAGGTATCACCACATTGGACCCCAGTTCATAATGGAGCAGCAACGTTACCCGTAAAATATTCATTGCCCATAAAATATTTTAATTTCATAGTCAATTTGGGCCGTTCATTGCGTGGAGATATGATGGTAGAAGTTATGTTTAATTTAGGGTTTTTTGCCCTAAAAGCAACCCCTCGCTATATATGAGGGAATTGTATTTTGTCTATGTAGATCTGTATTCTGAGTGAGGAAGAGAGAGGAGATTGAGAGCGAAGAGGGAATTACAGCAGATCTGTTATAGGTTGTATCTCTTCAGTTTGATAGATAATATAAAAGGAAGGACTAGTTGTTTCTCTGTAGACATAGCCCAAACTGGGTGAACCACATATATCTGTGTCTCTCTTGTTTTATGCATTTTCCCTCTTTATATTTCTGTAATATTTATGTGTTCCATTTCTCTGTAATATCTAATTTTCTAAAAATTGGTATCAGAGCCGAAGGTCTATTTGGTTGATAAACTTGTAGGAGAGAAGGGTTCCTGGTTCGAGTGGGAGCAATGGCGGAAGATGGTGGGTTTAGGGTTGAAAATTTTAACAGCCGAAACTACTAGCTGTGGAAGATGCAGATGGAAGATTATCAGTATCATAGAGATCTATACCAACCATTGAGAAGAAAGGCAAAGAAGTTGATGAGTATGACAAACACAGAATGGGATATTCTTGACAGAAAGACACTTGGAACAATATGGCTGTGCCTAGTGGCATTGATAGAGTTTAATATTTCAAAGGAAATGACAATAGAGGGTTGAATGTCGACATTGGCCAAACTATATGAAAAACCCTCGGCCACAAATAAGGTATTTCTTATGAAGTGTTTATTTAATATGAAAATGTCAGAAGGTGGATCTGTTGTTGATCATTTAAATGAATTTAATACAATTACTAGTCAGTTAAGTTCTATAGGGGTAAGTTTTGATGATGAAGTTAGGGCTCTATTATTTCTGTGCTCATTGCTAGAAAGTTGGAATCATTTAGTTATGGCCATTAGTAACTCTGTCTCTGGATCTAGTACTTTAAAGTTTGATGATGTTGTCGGTGAAATCCTTAGCGACGAAATGCGATGGAAAAGCTCCGGTGAGACATCAGGTAATGCTTTGATTGCAGAGACTAGGGGAAGAAAAATAGAAAGAGGAAAGAGCCCTGGATATCGCAGTAAGTCAAGAAAAGGCAAATCCAAGTCCAGATCGGGGATAGTGTCCTAGAAATGTGGGGGGAAAGGACACCTAAAGAAATACTGCAAGCCTCAGAAGGGAAAAGAAGGAGATGTGCAACAAGAAAACAATCATGAAGCGAATGTGACAGGTGATGTGTTGCAAGATGCTTTGATTCTTTCATTAGAAAATATTATTGATGCCTGGGTGGTAGATTCAGGGGTCTCATTCCATGCCACACTTGATAGGAAACATTTTCATGATTATGTTCAAGGATATTTTGGATAGGTTTGATTGGGTGATGATAAACCCTGTAAAATCATTGAAATGGGTACAATTTTCATAAAACAGAAGAATGGAAATCAATGATTGTTGAAGGAGGTAAGGCATGTCCCATATCTGAAGAAAAATCTTATTTCAACAGGGCAATTGGGAGGTGAAGGTTGTGTGACTACTTTTAGAGATAAAACCTGGAAGGTCACTAAAGGATCCCTAGTAATAGGAAAAGGAGAAAAGGTTGGTACGTTTTATTTATGCAATGGTATTTCTAATTCTGTTAATGCTTTAACCTCTACAGGAGAAGATACAACATTGTGGCATCATAGGATCAGGCACATGAGTGAGAAGGGGATGCAGATTCTTCACTCAAGAAATTTTTTGCCAGGTTTGAAGCATGTTGATTTAAAATTCTGTGAGAATTATGTTTATGGAAAATAGAAGAGAGTCAGATTCCTCGGAGTTGTGAATGAAAAGAAGAGCGAAGAATTAGAGCTTGTGCTTACAGATGTATGGGGACCTGCTCAGGTATCATCTCTTGGTGGCTCTCATTATTATGTTACTTTTATTGATGATGCAACTAGAAAAACTTGGATTTATTGTATTCGAAATAAATCTGATGTATTTGATACTTTCAAGAAAAGGAAAGATTTGGTTGAAAATGAGAAAGGAAAAAGTTTGAAGTGTCTCAGATCAGACAAGGGAGGTGAATATTGCAGATAAGAGTTTGATAGGTACCTTTCAAAGAATGGAATTCATAGATATAAGACAGTTCCAGGAACACCACAACAAAATGGTGTGTGAGAAAGGATGAACAGGACAATCATGGAGCGTACAAGGTGCATGAGATTGCATGTAGGATTCCCTTTACAATTTTGGGTAGATGTTGTAGATACTACTGTTTATCTAATAAACAAAGGGCCTTCAAGTTCCTTGGATGGTGGTATTCCAGAGGAAGCATGGACAGGTAAAAAGTTAAAGTACTATTTTTTAAAAACTTTTGGTTGTGAAGCCTTTGTCCACATTAATAAAGAAAATTGAGCAAAGCTTGAGGCAAAATCAAAGAAATGTACTTTTATTGGATATGGTGTTAATGATTTTGGTTATCGCTTTTATGATTATGAAAAAAAAAATCATTAGGAGCAGAGATGTCATATTCACTGAAAAGGTTTTGTATAAGGATCAACTGCAGGAAAAGAAACAAGAAAAAGAAAACAGAGAATACAAAGTGCTTGACGAGATCACAGAAAAAGTGATGGTGCCTGAAAATCATAATGATCAACATCCAAAACAATAACCACAATAGCAACAAGCACATCAAACACCTGAAAGTGGTGTCAGAAGATCTACTAGGATAATTAGACCCCCTGAACGATACTCTCCTTCATTATATTATGTATTATTGACTGATTCTGGTGAACCAGAATGTTTTGAAGAAGAAGTACAAGTAGAAACCAGGAAGAAGTGGGAGCAAGACATGAAAGAAGAGATGGACTCCTTAGCACATAACCAGACTTGGGACTTAGTCAGGTTGCTTGTAGGTAAAACAACATTGCATAATAAATGGGTTGACAAGTTGAAGGAAGAAGATCGAGGTAGAAAAAGGTATAAAGCTAGACTTGTGGTGAAAGGGTTTGCATAGAAAAAGGGTATAGACTTTGATGAGACATTTTCTCTTGTTGTTAAAACAACTTCAATCAGAACTATTTTAATTCTAGTAGCAGCTGAAGATTTGCATCTTGAGTAGTTAGATGTAAAGACAACTTTTCTCCATGGAGATTTGGAGGAAGAGATATATATGCAGCAGCCACAAGGATATGAGGTAAAAGGGAAGGAGAAACTAGTGTGCAAGTTGAAGAAGAGCTTGTATGGCTTAAAATAGGCTCCAAGGTAGTGGTATCTAAAATTTGACAGGTTTATGTTTAAACAAGGTTATACTATATGTCACTCTGATCATTGTGTTTATCTCAAAAGACAAAATGATGGCAGTTATATTATATTGTTATTGTATGTAGATGACATACTTGTTGCAGGTTCTAACATGCAAGAAATAAATGTGCTTGAAAGAAAATTGGCGAACTCATTTGAAATGAAGGATTTGGGTGCTGCAAAACAAATCCTTGGTATGAGAATAACTAGAGACAAGAAGAATCGTAAATTAACATTGTCTCAAAGTAAGTACATAGAAAAGGTGTTCAAAAGGTTTAATATGAAGAATGCAAAACCAATTAGTATACCTTTGGCTAGCCATTTCAAATTAAGTAAGGAGGAGTGTTCCAAGACTTAGGAAGAAATGGATCATATGTCTAAAGTTCCATATGCATCAGCAGTTGGAAGCTTAATGTATGCAATGGTCTACACAAGGCCTGATATTGCACAAGCAGTGGGAGTTGTAAGCAAGTACATGAACAATACAGGAAAAGAACATTGGATGGAGGTGAACTGGATTCTCAGGTATTTGAGAGGTACCACAAATCAAGCATTATGCTTTGGTGGTTCAAACATTTCTCTATAGGGATATGTTGATGCAGATATGGAGGGTGATAGAGATAACAGGAGGAGCACAATAGGGTATGTGTTTACTATAGGTGGAACAACTATCAGTTGGGTCTAAAAAATGCAAAGTGTTGTTGCACTCTCAACAACAGAAGCAGAGTATGTTGTTGCTACAGAGGCTAGTAAAGAAATGATTTGGTTACAAAGGTTTCTAGATGAATTAGGTAAGAAGCAGGAGTTGGGTAGGTTATACAGTGACAGCTAGAGTGCCATACATCTTGCAAAGAACTCTACATTTCATTCCAAGACTAAACATATATAGCTCAAGTACCGTTTCATATAGCTAGTGTTAGAAGATGGACAGTTGAAGCTGGAAAAGATACACACTAGCCAGAATCCTGCAGATATGTTAACAAAAGTTGTAACCAGGGAGAAACTGAGAATATGCTCAGTTTCAATTAGTCTTCAAGTATGATGAAGAAGATGAGAAATAGCCAGGTCCAAAGTGGAGTCATTGTCCAGCAAATGAAGCAGCGATGGAGTTGCTATAATTAGTCTCCAAGTGGAAGATTGTTAGGTGTGGAGCGTGATTATCTTCTGTATTCAAAGGTATCACCGCATTGGACCCCAGTTCGTAATGGGGTGGCAACACCACACGTAAAATATTCACTACAACAGGGGTCGAGGGGGGGTGGTTGCGACCTTTGGGAGCCCCCCCTAGTGGGGGGATCAAGGGCAATGCCCCTGAAGCTAAAAAATAGATGTAAAATTGCCTTGTAAAATGTTGTAATTTCATAGTCAATCTGGATCGTTCATTAGGCAGAGATATGATAGTAGAAGTTATGTTTAATTTAGGTTTTTTTTCCCGAGAAGGCAAACCCTCACTATATATGAGGGAATTGTATTGCGTGTATGTCGACCTATATTCTGAGTGAGGAAGAGAGAGGAGACTGAGAGAAAAGAGGGAATTACAGTGGATCTGTTGTAGGTTGTATCTCTTCAGTTTGATGAATAATATAAAAGGAAGGATTCATTGTTTCTCCATGGACATAGCGCAAATTGGGTGAACCACGTATATTTGTGTCTCTCTTGTTTTATGTATTTTCTCTGTTTATATTTCTGCAATATTTTATGTGTTCCATTTCTCCATAATATATAATTTTCTAACATTTTCCTTGATGGAAACTCACTCAGGATAGTTAAGATTTGATGAAGGGAAACTCACATTGCAACAAGTGAATTCAGAGGTAACAAGGGAATGGTATAGAAGAACATGAAGTTGGAATAAAGGAATACAGATCAGAATCAGGAAATTGAAGAAAAAGGATGTTTTAAGTCAGTTTAAGCTGTATACGCAGGTTCACCTTATCCAAGCAGTGTATACATGCTAGTTAACATAAAAAAAGGGGCATATATGTATGCATGCACATTCATAAGAGAAAAAGCGTGTATGAGTTGGAAAAACAAGGAAATTTAGGATTAAAGAATACCAAGGGTCAATACCATGCTATTAGCCCACAATATTGAGTAGAGTAATGGTAATTTGATCATGTCCAAGAATACCATAGGCTCTAAGTGTTGCTTTGGTCAGAGGTATTGAGGAAGGCCAGAAACTATATAAGGAGGAGAGGATCAAAGGACTAGGTGTGCAAGTGAAAGGGTTTCTCAAGAATACTTCTATCTAAAGTATACTTTATGTTGTAGGGGCTATGATTATGATATGATCTGAAATATTTTGTGCACCTTGGATACAATTTTGGATCAGGATCAGAGACCTGAAATGACTTATCATGTATGATATGATATTGGTTGGGCTATATTTGATTTCTTACACATGTTTTATTCTTTAAATGTCATGATCTGGGTATGTCTAAGGTTTGGAATAGAAGTAAAGTTGTAAGCTAATATTTTCAGATCTATACGATGGTTCGCCTTGGTAAAGTCATGTATACATGCAAGTTCATATCTTCAAAGTGGCGTATGCAAAAGAAAATTCTGTTGTTCAGAAATGACTGATCTATCTGATCAGTGTTGTTGTTTTACTATTGTCTGCCAATGAAGTCTTCTTAGATCTGAAAGTAAAATTGAATGCATAAGGAGTTTGTGTCTGATTGATTGATTGATTAAGTGAGAAGGGTTATCTTTGCTGCTGACTATCTGGATCTCTGTAAATTAACAATATATGTTCAGAATATTACTATTTAGTACATATTTGATTCAGACGTTTGTATGATTCAGTATTTTGGAGGTATACGCAGGTTTTGTTACAGGAAGTAGCATATACACGTAGGTTGGGTTCATTAAAGTAGCGTATACATTCTGATGTATGATTTTTGAGGTTGCAGCTGGTTCTGAATGATGATGCAGGTTTCTGGGTTCAGCACAGTGTTCTAGTGATAGTGATTTGACTGTTCAGATTGACTGGTTATTAGTTGATGCATTTATTGTTATATAGTTTGAGATTCAAACTTTTTGATGGGTCTAGAGTGAAAATGTGATGAAACGCGGCCTTGATATTGTGTTGTTGTGTACCAGGAGCATCCAGTCTAAAAATTAATGAATCGTGGTGCTTGGAGGAAGAGAGAAGGTTGTAGCATTCTGTAGGCCGATGCCTACATACTAGTAAACATATCAGCTAGTACAAGAGCTAGGGGGTTGTATCTCCATTCCAGTAGAAGATGGAAAATGAGAGAAGGTTGTAGACTTCTGCAGGTGGGTGCCAACGTACTGGTATGAGTCTGCACCAGTACAAGACTGTAAACCATTTTTCTTTATATTAAGAAGACAAAGGCGACAACAGTAGGTGGTTTTTCTATTGCATTGGGTTTCCACCTTAAATCTTGGTGTTCATGTGTGTTTCTTATGCATGATGGTTTATTCTGTTATTACTACACATAGTTACTGTATAATAACATACTGATTTGCTAATTAAAGATCATCACTTAACTAAATCATAAGTTCTCTAGGTATACATTGGTTTCTTTAATCATAGTAGCGTGCACACACAAGTTCACTTCACTGAAGTAGTGTATATAAATATGATTGGGAAATGAAATATTATTGAATTGTAAATATTGATTCACCCCCCCTCTCAGTATTATTTCCAACAATTGGTATCAGAGCAGGTCCTTTAGAAGAAGCTTGATCGCTTGAAGGGAGATATTTCAAGATGAACAATCACGAAGGAATGAGATATATTAGACCACCAATATTCAATGGGAACAACTTGGTATATTGGAAAATAAGAACCAAAGCTTACCTTCAGTCGCTTGGAGCCAATGTTTGGGAAATTGTGGAAGGAGGATACTAATTTCTAGCAGCAATACCTACAGATACAGCAGGTAAGAAGTTATACAAACTGAATGCCAAAGCAGTCAATGCTTTATTAGGAAGTCTCTCAGGATTAGAATTCATTAAAGTCATGCAACTCAAGACAGCGAAAGAGATATGGGACAAAATCATTCAGAGATACGAAGGAGACTCCCAGGTAAAACGTGCTAAGCTCCAAACTCTCAGAATTCAATATGAAACTCTTAAGATGCATAATGATGAAATTATTGCTAGTTACATTTTGCATGTAGATGAGATTGTTAATTGTATGAAGAATCTAGGTGAAGAGACAAAGGAGGCTACTTTAGTAGAGAAAATTTTGAGATCCTTATCTTCTAAATTTGAGTCAAAAGTATATGCCATAGAATAAGAGCACGATCTTCAATCTATTATTGTTGTTAAACTTCATGGAATTATAGCTACCTTTGAAATTAGGAAAGGAGGTCCATCGGATATGAGAGAATCCGCTTTCAAAGCTTCAGCTAAAGGAAAAGAAAAGGAAGAGCACAATGAATTACGATATATTTCAGAAGAATAAGATGAGGTAAACTTTGTCAAGAAGCTTCAACAGGGCTCTGGAAGATTCAAAGGTAAGATACCATTCAAATTATTTTCTTGTGGTAGAGTTGGCCATTATGCTGTAAAATGTCCTCATAAAAATAATCATGAAAAAGGAAAGGAACCTACCAAAGGTGATAGGAAATAGGTTGTTAATAGAATAAGTTACTATACTCATGAAGATATTGATGGATTATCTAATAGTGATGAAGGTGAAACTGAACAAGATTATAAACTACTCATGGCTTATGACAATGATGATTTTTTGGATGCCTTAGAAGAGGAAGACTTTCTTGAATAAATCACTAAACTCAAAATTTGTTTGGAAGAAAAGAATATGATCATAAACATGTTGACATATCAACTAACTGAAAGAGAAAAGCACAATGAAAACCTAGAATGTGAAGTTGTGGGTTTAAGAAAATAACTTGAGAAGACAAAATATATTAATCTTAGATTTGCTAAAGGATCAGAAACTTTAAATGAAATCATTAAGGTTCAACATTCTCCTCTTATAAATACAAGTCTTGGATATACTAAATAATCAACCCAATCACAAAAGATATCAACCTCCACCAGAATTTATCTTGATGCAGCAAAGACTAGTGAAAAATATGTCAATCGTCAACAAAAGCCTAAAATTACTCATCAGTTAAATCATGCTTAGTTTACTCCAAGGATGAACATCAATAGAAGCATAAACCAAAAGGTAAACAACACCAAAATATTCTATGATCACATAAACTTCTTTAATGGACAATGTTTTTTATGCCATAACTTTGGGCATAAGGTTGCTCAATGTGTTGCTTATGAAACCATCATGACTAGAGAAGTGCAAAATAGGAGCGTAACAGGAATCAAGAAAAATTATTATATTAACTTTTCTCCTCTTGAAGATGAAATTGAATGTTAATTTTGTAATAACTTTGGTCATGAAGAATCTGAATGCAGGAGAAAATTTCAGAAAATGCTTCAAATGGAGGAAACATCATCAAATTTCGGGGTATGGAGAAAGAAGGAATTTCAATCAAAAAGATGTGGCATAGCTTTGTTTGTAGAAGGACAATAAAATCAGTGGTACATTGATAGTGGATGCTGTAAACACATGACAGGTGATAAAGAGAAATTTCATTCATATAATGCTTTAGAAAAGGAAAAGAATGTCTCTTTTGGAAATGACACACCAGCTGCCATTAAAGGTAAAGGTTCTGTCTATTTGAAAGAAAAGGTTAAAGCTGGAAATGTCATGTATGTTGATGGTTTAAAACATAACTTTTTGATTGTCAATCAAATGAGTGATCAAGGAAATGAAGTTTTGTTTCGATCAAACAGATGTGTTGTTCGTGATCTTGATATAGGAAAGACAGTAATCAAAGGTACAATAACTCCAAACAAACTATACATACTGAAAGGAGGACAAAAACAATGTTGTCTAAGCAAAACATATGAAAGCTGGTTATGGAACAGAAGATTGGGGCATATAAGATTTTCTCAAATAAGAAAAGCATGTAGGCTCAAGGTGGTGCATGATCTTCCAGATATCATCATCTCAGAAAATACCATATGCAAACCATTTCAAGTCGGTAAGCAAACCAGAGTTCATTTCAGTGAAAAGGAAGGATGAGCAAGTAAGCCTCTTGAACTCATCCACACTGATTTGTGTGGACCAACAAGGAAAAAGTCACCTTGTGGAGAAGAATGAGTTATTTTATTCATTGATAATTTCTCTAGAATGTGTTGGATAGGTCTACTAATTAATAAATATGAAGCATTTGAAAAGTTTAAAGCCTACAAATACTTAGTTGAAAATGAATCAGATCGAAAAATCAAATGTCTCAGATGTGATTGAGGGGGAGAATTCATATCATATGATTTTTTATTTTATTTTTGTGAACAATATGGAACAAAAATTCAGTTCTATATTTCTAGAACTCCTCAACAAAATGGCGTAGTGGAAAGAATGAAAAAAACAGTTCAAAAAATGGCTCGAACTATTCTTGATGAATCTAGAACTCCTGCCACCTTCTGGGGTGAAGCTGCATTTATTGCCGTGACTATTCTCAATAAAGATAATGTTCAGGTAAATAGTGATCAAACTCCATATGAACTTTGGTATGGTAAGCCTCCTACTGTAAAAAACTTTAGAGTTTTTGGAAGCAAATGTTTCATCAAAAAGACTGATGAAAAACTTTGTAAGTTTGAACCCAGAGCAGATGAAGGAATTATTCTTGGTTATTAATCTAGAAGTAAAGGATACAAATGTTATAACAAGAGACTTCGAGAAATTCTTGAATGCATTGATGTAGTAATTGATGAAGCATGCAGAAATCCGGAACAGACAAAGGATGATGACAATGAGGAAGACAGTGAATGATTTCCTGTATCAAATCAAAATGATATAGAGGAAGAAACCAATGAAGCATCAGAAGAAGATACAACTGACAGGGAAAAGAATCCATCCAGGTATGTTCAAAAGAATCATCTAGAATCTCAAATTCTAGGAGAAAAAGGGTCTGGAGTACAGACAAGAAGAACTCTTGCAGGAACTTCCAGTTATCTAGCATTACTATCCTCCATAGAACCACAAAATTTTAATGAAGCTAGAAAAGATGAATGTTGGGTTAAGGCAATGAATGAAGAACTTGACCAAATTGAAAAGAATGATACTTGGGAACTAGTTCCTAGACCTCTTGATAAAAATGTTATAGGAACAAAATGGATATTCAAGAATAAATTGAATGAAAATGGAGAGGTTATTAGAAAAAAAGAAAGACTTGTATGTAAAGGGTATGCTCAACAAGAAGGTATAGACTTTGAAGAAACATTTTCACCTATTGCCAAACTTGAAGCCATAAGAATGTTTCTTGCTCTTTCAAGTTTTCAGAAATTCAAAGTGTATCAAATGGATGTAAAATCTGCATTTCTTAATGGAGAGTTAGAAGAAGAAGTCTATATTGAACAACCAGAAGGATTTATTCTAGGAAATGATGCAAATCTTGTATGCAAGCTCAAAAAGGCTCTTTATGGACTGAAACAAGCTCCAAGGCCTTGGTATTATCACCTTGACAAATATCTACAACAACAAGGGTTCACAAAAGGATCTGTAGACAACAACTTATACACCAAGATTGAGAAGGATAAACTACTAATTATTATTATTTATGTTGACGATATCATCTTTGGCAGCAATGAAGAATCTATGAGTCAGAGCTTCACTTTGATTATGTAGCAAGAATTTGAAATTTCCTTACTTGGTGAACTTACTTATTTTCTGGGTCTACAAGTACAACAAATAAAAGATGGTATTTTTCTTTCACAAACTAAATATCTCAAGTAGATTCTGAAGAAGTATGGAATGGAAGATTATAAACCAGTATGTACTCCAATGGTAATAGGATGTAGTCTCATTTCTAATGATGAATCACCTATAGTGAATCAACTAGCATATAGTCTCATTTCTAATGATGAATCACCTACAGTGAATCAACCAACATACAGATCTATGATTGGAAGTATACATTGTCTAACAAGTACCAGACCTGATATCATGCATGCAGTAGGAATTGTTGGAAGATTCCAAGCAAATCCAAAGGAATCACATCTTCAGGCTATAAAAAAAAATCAAATATCTTCAAGGAACTCAAGAATTTGGTCTATGGTATCCGAAAGATATAGATCTTACTTTTCATGCATATACAGATGCAGATTGGGCAGGAAATGTTGATGATCGAAAAATCACTAGTGGAGGTGCATTCTATAATGGATCATGGTTAGTATCTTGATTAATCAAGAAACAAAGTTCAATTTCCTTATCTACAGTTGAAGCAGAATATTTGGTTGTTGCATCTTGCTGCACACAACTACTCTGGATGATGCAAACATTGAAGGATATTCAAATCATATGTTCTCCACCCATCTCCATTTTATATCATAATACAAGCGCCATCAGTATTTCAAAAAATCCTGTCATCATGGTAAATTTTAGCAGCAAATTTTAGCCCAAAGGAAAAATTTAAGGGGTTTTGCATTTTAGAGTGGCGGAATTTTTATTAAACACCTTTTTCATATAGTTAGCCCAAGTTTTATTTAAAAAATAATTACTTTTTTGATTTTAGCCCAAAATTAAAAAGGGTAGATAAACCAAGCAAAGCTTCATTTGGCCTGATTCGCCTGGTTTGGGAAATTGTATTCCCTTAAAATCGCCAGACTTTCATATTTTCACCTAGTTTGGGAGATTATATTCCCTTAAAATCGCCAGATTTTCTGATTTACAGTGTTAAATTCATTTATAATCACCTCGTTTTTTGTTTTTCTGGTTTGGGAGTGGTCTGTGAGGTTCGATTTGGTCCTGGGAGGTGGTTTGGGAGGTTAGAGGTTAGATTTGTTTTCAAATGGAGGGAGGCTCCTTGTTTTCACGGTATTCATGGTGTATAAAATTATTTTCAAATCGGGTTTTCATGTTGTATAGTTTCGGTCCTTGAATTTCTCAGTTCACAAATCCAACTCTTTCCAGCTAATTTGGTAGTTTTGATCCTCGAATTTCTCAATTCACAAATCCAACTCCTTCCAACAAGGCTAAGGGCTAGTTAGAGGGCATCCATGAAGTCTCAACAGAGCTTAAATATGGAAATCCATTCTTGTGAAGAACATTAGCCTAAGGAAGTAGCAGCAAAATCTCAAGGAGAAGTCGAGCTTGAAGAGGACGAAAGGAAGTTTTTTTTGTGCATGTGAAGAGGTCGAAGTCTATCCAGAAGAAAAGCCAAAGTTTTGTTTCTTTTCTGAGCTCTAGAAGGATTTGTTTATAGGCAGAAATAAGCCCACTAAAATTCTGCCTGAGGTTTATTTTATTCTGAGTTGAAAGGGGTGGGTTGAAGCCCTAGAAAGTTGCCTAACAACCTCATATCTACCCACTATAGGAAGCCAAAAGGCCTCAGGACTTGCGCAAGAGTTTGTGGGGTGGTAGAAGCCCTAGAGGAGGCTAAAAACGACCTCAGAGCTTAACCAGGTGAATTGCCTTAAACAAAGAGCAGGCCAGAGAGAAATAAACCTCATAGGGACCAGGGTATACATTTTGTGTGGAATCATGCATTTCTTGGCGATTTTTGAATCAGAACCTGAAGGGGTTTGGCATTCCAAGTAATCTGCAACCTTGTTCTTGTTTGTTTGCAAGTGCCATTCAATGCCTCATGAATCTATTAATAATAATTTTTTCTTATGTCAAAGAGCTATTACTAATAGAGATCTTTTTGGAGATTTCATGGAGTGCTTGCATTTTGTTTTTGGATGTCATTATTCCTCGCTTTAATGAACACTTGTATGACCAATAGTTGTATGACAAATTCTTTTGTGTCTATTTATATTAATATCAGAAAAAGGTTTTAACCAGAAGTATTAATGCCCATAGATAGTAGGAACTTAGAGAAAATCACAACAAATTGTTAGACACTTGACCAGAGCCATAGACTACTTAAATCCAGTACGATTATTTTCAAAATATAATAATAGTATGGATAGTGCTGAGTTCATAACTGAGATCGGGCCACAAGTGGACTTGACTTAAAATTAGCTGCCGAGTTATTATTACTCAGACCCTTCTACCCTACTTACCTAAATTCCCAGTCGTATTAGAAGTTTCCACATGTGTATGTACGTTGATCAAATTGAAGCATGGAAGTAGTTTCTTTCTCCAATTTGAAGCAATATAAAACTCCGTGGTATCTGAGCTAACTCTTGTTGGCTTCAACTATCTCTAGAATTTATACCACACGGCTAAGATGTTTTCCATACATTTCTTATGCCTGAAGTTAATTTTATCCAATTTTTAAATGATGTTTGGAGTTTGGTATTTCATGATTGTTCCATAGATGTAAGGTATCAATACCCATGCAGTGTTTTACATTGATAGCAAGGCTGTCACTGTATATACTTTTTGGTTTTTACAATCAAGATTGTCCGATTTAGGCTTATTTTTACAAACGAGATTCTCTAGTTTAGGCTAGTCCCATATGTTTTATAGTGTAGTTTCTCACTTCATTAACATGATAGTCTCAAAATGGTAAGATTTAAAATGTGTTATAAAGGTGTGTTTGCACTTGTAAATCATTCAATATTTGAATTATTTGTCAACAAAGATGTTTGTCATTGGATTTGTAGTGTGGTGAGACTTTTCACATGTGGGCATATTGTCTGTCATTGGATTTGTGGTTTTTACAGCGTGAAATATCTTTTTTTGACCCATGAAAATTGTATTTAGAATGGAGACTTTCACAAGTGGACATATTGTCTATCATTGGATTTGTGGTTTTTACAGTGTGAAATATATTTTTTTGAACCATCAAAATCGAATTTAGAATGGAGACTTTCACAGCTGGACATATTTTCTATCATTGGATTTGTGAAATATATTTTTTGGAGCCAATGTGGGTCAAGTGAAGCACTTTATTCTTTTTTAATCATTAAGGCTAATAATGTGGAAGAGCAGAGAACAGTTTTGCAAATATTTGGCTCAACAATATTTCATGCATCAGAAACCAAAAATCCAATGTCACAATTGATTTTTCTACCTTACCTTGAAAGAAGGGGAAAGACCAAATTTGCAAATTCTCATTCCTATTTTCACATCGGGCTTGAATGATGTTAAAAGTGTCATCTGCCTTCTACCCAAAATGAGTCCACCAATCCTACTATATATGTGTGTGTGTGTGTGTGTGTGTGGAGTAGAGAAAATGCAGAAACAGGGTAACCACAATTCCTAGTTTTAAGAGGAGCCATTGACAGCTAGCTTGTACAGTGAATGTGGATGCAACCGAGGCTCAAACTAATATGACTTGCGAGATAAAGAGGACTTGGTCATGTTGCAGTTTTAACTATTGTAACAACAACAACCATTAGAGGTTGCAAGCATTGTAAACTCCATTACCTAGATAACTAATAAATAAGAAGGAAAACCTGTTATGTTTATTTCTTTCTTAAAAATAGAGTCATAAGCACGAAATATTTATCATTACCAATCAAAATGAACTTCACATTCTTATCATAATCAATCAACCTTTCTTCCACCTCTCCTCCAAAATGAAATCCGTGTTACAAACAAAAGCTTTCAAGTTCCTTTTCACTTGGCTTGTTCCCGTGTCATATCTTCAAAGATGACATTATTCCATAATGTTGCAGTGGGAATCCCATCCTTTCTCAAACAAGATATGGCACAACACAGTGTTATATGCCTTTGCCCAAAATGGGTCTAGCAAGAAAAATCTTGTACACGTATATATTTGAGCATGCACCATGCACTCTCCCTAATAAATCCATCTTTTGCCCTTTTCGCAACATCATGACGATGTGTCAAAGAAGAATTCAACATTGTATAGTCCAACATCCATCATCTCACTAACAATGAAATAAATATACTTGAATGTTCTAGAAAGATACTGTGCTAACCCCCATTCTCACATTTCAAAATCAAATTTTCAACCCCCCCCATTCTCACATTTCAAACTTAAATTTTCAATGTTTACCAGAGTGCTTCTCATGTTGCTAACCACTGGGGAATATTATACATGGCATAACTTCTTCCTTCCTGCATGCATCTTGTAAAGTCGAGCCATAGTTGAAATTTCTATAGTGAGATATGAATCAAATTATTCTTCACATCCACATACACAAATTCCCATATCATAACATAAAATATATGTAGAGACCAATATCTTATCCTTGCTCATATATTGAAATGGTTGTTGTGGTATTATATATAAATCAAATTATTCTTCACATCAAAAAATAAAGACAACTACATGTACAACAAAATTTTCGTTTGACATTCACATCCTTCCATCCCTGCTCTTATATATATGGATTAAGGGAGAAAAAATTAATATATATCTGATTTAGGGAGTGAAAGTGATAAATATCTAGATTAAGGGAGCGAAAGCTGTGTGACAAACCCCGCTCACTATGGCCCCGAGAAACCCCAAATCATCGAGATAGAGAGAAGTGTGTTAATCTAGTAAGAACCAATAAAAGTGTTAGCGTTATTAAAGAGATGGGATTCGTGATGCAAACTGCAGATGGAATTACAAATTCTCACATAGAATTCCCATTTAATACATGCGCATTTCATTGATTCACCCACTTCTTAGCATGATATATGGCTACACAAATGTAAAATAGAAAGGGAATTATACAACAAATCCATATGAAATTTACTCATTTAACAATTGATTTCATGCTAGATCATGCCTACATTCAAATCCATGAGGATTAATATTCTATTTTTTGCACAGAATTCAAAGAGTCACTAATTTTTCTAATAGAATTTTTCCAAAAAACTGACTGCATGGAATGGGAATGATTCAAAGCCCACCCATAGATATCTAGCATGGATATCGACCCAAGCCAAACTAGTAAAACAAAAGGACTAAGATAGACCTACAAGGATGATGTTGTTTCAATGTTATACAAATGAATTATTATATTTTATGTCTTAAAAGTTAATAGTTTCCCACTATCATTGTTAAATAATTTTTGCGAAATTCCATTTTGCCTCAAAATTCAATTTCTGATATATGTTATTTCAATGTTGACTCAACAATTATTTTGCAAAGTACAATTATATTTTCTATGAACAAGTGAATTTATATGAAGCATATCTCAATGTTTGGAAACTGTTGATATAGGTTTGCAGATCGATTTGAAATTTTACTTGTGGAATATTCAGTGAGATGTCAAAATATAATCATAGGAAGAAACCATCAAGGAAAATGGACGTATTATCATATTTTCAAAAGGCTCCATCCAAAAATACACATTCTCTTCATGATTCAAGCTCCTTTGAATAATCTGTTACTAAGAGAGAGGTTAAATCTTGTGGAAATGCATTTGATATCCATACGATGGAGGAAATAATAGGTTCCTCATGATCCAAAATGGATCTAGAATATACTTCTAAGTCTAAAAATATTCCTCATATAGGAAAATGAAAGTCAATGGATGATTTTGAAAATATTCTCATTGCAGAGATCTCTTCATTCTGAATCTAAAGCAATTTGAATGGGCTAAAATAGACTTCGAATGAAGGAGATATTGTAAAAAGAAAATTGCCCATTATCCTTTGAAAAGGATGCATTTTCTTATTAAATGGGACTGAAGAGAAATAAAGGCTTTCTATGGAAAAATCACATTGGAAGGTTCAAAGGGAGGACTTAGACAAAGGCCTTAAGGACCCCCAATTGCGACCTTTGACATATCGCATCGAAGGTAGGATACCATGCGATATCGAAACTCGGGCAAGCCGATAGAGTGATTGTGATCGGTGGATTGATAGATCAACGATTGACACAATCAAAGGGAAGACCCTCGGGGTCGTTGCGATAGTGATATGAGATGCGCCGATATCGGCGATCGATGATCAGCGATCGGTGGATCGCAACAATATAAAGGGTCGTCGCATATGCGATAGAGCGACTTGCGATAGCGCCGATAAAGTGATTGTGATATGCCGATAAAGTGATCGATGATAGTTGATCACATCACAAAAAGGAATGGGCGATGGACCATGAATCTTGGGCAATGCGATTGCAATTAGTGATCAAGGCATGAACCCGATAAAGATTATAGACACGATTGCATAAATTTTGAAATCCGGAATTTCGGATTTTCTGTGTATTTTCTGCATATTGGGTTTTTCTGGCCATATGTAGTGTGATATGTGACATGTGATGGAAAGGTGAACTGCCTAGGATTTTAAGTGTGATTACATATTATTTGAAGTCTGGTTAAACAACTCATGATGTGTTTTTCGTGTGTTTCTTATGTATTCCATTATATTGCTATTTTCAGGATTATGGCAGGGGGAAGGCCAAACGATTAGGTTCTCGTGCCCACCAGTCCCTTTCCAATTGTAAACTGATTCTTTTAGGAAATAGTTGGGGTTCCAAGCATTATAGGACTATAACCAAATGGTTACAAATACATAGAGAACAAAATTGATAGGGATTCACGCAAAGGCTGAGCAAAACACAGAAAGCATAGAGAAAGAGGATTATCGGAGGCTCAGGTAGAGTAATGCTCAGAGGAAGCTCAGAGAAGCTTAGAGAAGCTCAACATAGTGACCAAAGGTTGGAAGGCAGAGCTAGAGCGCCGACAGAGGCATAGTCACCAGAGGTTGGAGGCAAAGCCGCAGAGCTAGAGGGCTCAATGGACTTCTACAAGCCATGAAGCTGTAATGATGTGAGAACAACAAAGAGATTGAAATGATCAAGCTATCACTGATGTCAAAAGTGTGTTGAAGATAGAAGAAGGAGTTCCAGAGATAGTGAAAGAATTCTGAGGGAGTTGGTGCAAGCTAGGAGCTCAAGATAGCCCAGAGCATTGATTGAAGGAATCTAGTCTAGAGAAGCCTAGATCTATCTGCAGAGTATGGACAGCCAGTGGGATAAGATGGTATTCTAAACCCATAGGTTCAGTTGTAAACCAATGGAGTTAAGTGTAGCACTTGTAAAAGAATTTAAGCCATAATCCAAAAGAGCCTAATCGAGCTGATTAGAGCTCAAGGAGACGTAGCCCAGGATATTAGGGTGAAATCCATATTATATTGTTGTCTTATGTGTTTGTTTGTTTGCTGCATTATTTACTATTACATGTATTTAAATATCAACATAAGTAAAGAACACAAAGCACATAAATAGTCTAAAGACAAATATAAGTATACACCTATTTCAAGTCCTTTTAATTCCACAAATTATCAATTATAAGCATAGATCTTGGGAATATATATAAGCTTTGGAGTGGGAGAGGTTTATGTGAGCATGACAAGAAGCTTTTAGTGCCCCATTTCAGATCAGGTGGTATCAAAGCCTCAGGTTAATTAACCCCACCTTCAAAGAAGGTGGTATCAGAGCAGGTGGTATAATGAAGCAGATTGTATCATGATGCAAGTGGTATCAGATCATAATGCTTGATTGACAGAGCAATCTATATGCTTGTTTGACTTGAAAGGTGTTCAAATAGTAGCAAGGATTTTGTTGTTTGATTATTTGTAAACTGACTGTTGTTTGAGTTTGCAGAGGTGAAGGGAAAGCAATTGACAGCTAAGTCCAGGAGAGGACAAGAAGGAAGAAGGGCTGAGCACATTCTTCTTATCCCAAAGGACCTCAAAGAAATCCTTGAAGCACAAGAGGTTTGTTGCAAAAGGTTGCTTGAATAAGCTATTTGTTAATCTTGTTTGAAGTTCTTTTGTTCATTTAATAATGACTACTTCTACAACTGAGTCCTCAAATTCTTCCTTCATCACAATGTTCTTTGATGAAGACATGAAGCAAGACTTGTTCATCATGATGGATATGGTGAGAGAAATGTATGAGGATGGAAGGAAGAGCATCATACTTCGAGAGCAATTGAATTCCATGAAGGAAGAGAAGCAGTTGCTTTCTAACAAATTGCAAGAAATGAAGAGACAACTTCATATTGCAAATATGAACCTGGAAAGGATGCATGAGTTGGAGACATAGCTCTTTGTTGCAAAAGAAGCCTTAGTCAAGTATCAGCTTTAAGAAGAGGGAAATAATTCCAGTTTTTCTTCAATTTCCTCTAAGAATGTTTATATTGGTTCTTTTGTAAAACATACCAAAGGCATAGGGTCCAAGTTAATGTCAAAGATGGGCTATGAGGGAAAAGGCTTGGGAAAACATGCACAGGGTATTGTTGAGCCAATAATGGTTGAGGAAAGGCCTAAGTATTTGGGTCTTGGCCATGGACAGTCTTATGGAGAAAGTTCGAAAGCTTCCATGAAGGCCATTCAAACAATTCCAAGGAGTTTCATTGCAGGTCTTCTACCTCAAAAATGTAAAGATTATATTCTTTGGGAATGCAATAGTGTGAAGCATACTTTGCAGAAAGAAGGTGTATATTAGCATACACTTGAACTAGAGAGTTGTGGAAACTCTGAAACCATTGAAGAGGTTGATGGTGTTCCAAAGGGAGCTACTTCTTCATTCAGTTCACCTCCTCATGAAGGCAATAAAGGTGAAAGAGAAAGGTATAAATCTGGTTCTAATCATATTCCTTTTTATTGTGTTAAGCATGATAGATTTCCATATAAGCATGGGAAAATAATTGCATGTTCCTTTTGTGGTTTGGTTAACCATAATGTTTCTAGATGTTGGAAGAGAATGACCACATACAAGAAACTGTTGAAGGAAAGGAAGCAAGAAGCCAAAGGTCCATTGGGCAAGTAAAATCATGCTGTCAAGAGGATGCACATGTGTTGCACTTATTGTCATAAGCAAGAACATATTGCTGCAAAATGTTGGACTCTGAATCCAACAATGCTTCCACAAAACTTGAAGAAGGTGGAAAGAAAAAATGGCAGGAATGGAAAGAAAGATTCCATGAATTATGTGTTTTAGGATGATTCACATGTTGATGCTGATGTGCAAACAAAGGAAAGACCTTTGAAATGGATTGGTAAAAAATGGTTAGAATTCTTATCCAATTAAATATTGCATGTCTATTTATATAATGCATCTATTTTCATTTCTTTGTTAATGGAATGCAAGTTGCAGGGTTTTACCAAGAAGGTGAATAGAAAATTTTGAGTGGGAGACTCACTTTATTGCTGCAACATTATATTCATTTCAGCTTCAAAATTACAGTGTACTTAAGCGAAAGTTGGAGGATGAAATATTATATTTCATTTCAGCTTCAAAAGTACAGTATGCTTAAGGGAAAGCTAAAGGATGAAATTCATGCATAAGCTTGATATGCATGAACACAGGGATGTTGATGATTTCCTTGTATCTAAACACGTATGTGTGATTAACTTGAAGGGTTGATTACTTTGTTGTAAACATGCATGTAATGTTAATGTTGACTTGGAAAAAGTTGATTTGGTCTCCAAGATGGAGATGATGGTGAAGTGTTTCATCTTTGAAAAAGAACTGTAGAATTATTTTTCTACATGCTTGACTTGAAGGGTCGATGGTATTAAAGGCATGTTTTGTTGGCTTGTTATCTAGTCAATCATTTGTATGTAGATTTAAAGACATGGAGGTGTTCACAAGATGTGGAATTTGTTTCTTTTGTTGAAGCAGGAGTTTAGGCCATCTGGTTGTTGTCTGTAATCCTGTTGTTGTTAACAGTTGTTGTTGATAGTATGTCAAATAGGTACAAATGAAAATTTTGTGAAGCAGATGTAACTTCACATTGGTTTGAGCCACCTTGGATCAATGATCAAGGAAGAGAAGTTCAAACTACCTTCTGTGACCTTCTCAGTAGGAGTTCTACAGGAAGTCAAAGAGGAAGACAGTTCTTCCCAGGAGGACAAGCACGTCCAAGAAGGAAAGTGTTCAAAGGCTTTGGTTCAGAGGCACTATGCAAGGCAAGTGTATGGAGGCTCAAAGAAGAGGGTGAGTTACTCTCATTTACTGTTTAGATTAGTATATCAGTCTTTTGGAGTCAAAAACCTTTTTAGTGGGAAGGTGTGATCCAAAATGGATCTAGAATAGACTTCTAAGTCTAAAAATATTCCTCACAGAGGAAAATGAAATTCATTGGATGATTTTGAAAATAGTCCCATTGTAGAGATCTCTTCGCTCTGAATCTAACACAATTTGAATGGGCTAAAACAGACTTTGGATGAAGGAGATATTGTAAAAAGAAAATTTCCCATTGTCCTTTGAAAAGGAGGCATTTTCTTATTAAATGGGACTTAAGAGAAACAAATGATTTCTATTGAAAAATCACACCAGAAGGTTCAAAGGGAGGACTTAGACCAAAGTCCTTAAGGACCCCTAATTGTGATCTCTGACATATCGCATCCGAGGAAGGCTACCATGCGATATTGGAACTCGGGTGAGCCGATAGAGAGATTTTGATCAGCGAATCGATGGATCAGTGATCGGCACAATAAAAGGGAAGACCCTGGGGGCCATTATGATAGCGATATGCAATGCGCCAATATCGGCAATCGGCGATTGGAAATTGGTGGATCGTAACAATATAAAGGGCTGTCACATATGCGATAGAGCAACTTGTGATAGCGCCGATAAAGCAATTGCGATATGCCGATAAAGCGATCGACGATAGTTGATTGCATCGCAAAATGGCATGGGGGATGGACCATGACTCTTGGGTAGCGTGATTGTGATTACTGATCAAGGCATGAACTCGATAAAGATTATAGACGCGATTGCATAAATTTTGAAATCCAGAATTTCGGATTTTTTGTATATTGGGTTTTCTTGGCCATACATAGCGTGATATGCGACATGCAATGGAAGGGAAAACCCGATAGTATTTTAAGCACGATTACATATCATTTGAAGTCCAGTTAAATAGCTCATGATGTGTTTTTCATGCGTTTCTTGTGTATTTCGTTATATTGCTATTTTCAGGATTATCGTAGGGGGAAGGCCAAATGATCGGGTTCTCGTGCCCACCGGTTCCTTTCCAATTGCAAACTAAATATTTTAGGAAATAGTTAGGGTTCTAGGCATTAGAGGACTGTCACCAAATGGTTACAAATACATAGAAAACAGAATTGACAGGGATTCACATAGAGGCCGAGCTAAACACAGAAAGCATAGAGAAAGAGGATTCTCGAAGGCTCAGGCAGAGTAATTCTCAGAGGAAGCTCGAAGAAACTTAGAGAAGCTTGACATAGCCACCAGAGGTTGGAAGGTGTTATCACAAAATAAGGACCCTGATAGGTTGTTGATCAGACTATCTCAGTGTAACTATTTCAAACCAATCTTTTAGCTAAGGCTTAGCCTCCTCAGCCTCAGAGGGCTCTCTCAAAGGGTTAATGATTTTGATTAAAGATATGGATAGATGGCTAACTCTATGGTTTGTGATTGTATATGTTTATAGGTTGAAAGATGAAGGTTGGCTACCATTGGGCTATGGAGTCAAAGTATGTTTCAGTACCACAGCAAGATTAGCTTAACATGAAGTTAGGGCACAGAGAGTTTTTATACATCAACAAAACAAAGATACAATGCAAGGAAACACAATTTATAAATACATTAAGGAAGTTAGAGCATCATTGATGAGTTCTAAGTAACATGTATTCATACCACTGGAAGTAAGTGAAAGAGGAAAGCCATGAGACAATAGGACATTAAAAAATCTCTTTGAATCCTGAGTAGTGAAGCCAAAACATTCTACCTAGCATGGAAGTTAAAGCATTATAGAGTTCAAGTGCAGAAATGCAAATATAAAACAGTGAAACACAATTAGTTTATCTATGAAGGATGTCAGAGCATCATTGATGAATTCTGAGTATCATAAGTAAACACCACTGCAATGTAAGTATTGGAAGATTCCATCAAAACAAGAACATACAAGAACTCTTCATGAATCTTGAGTTGTCTAAGTAGAAATTTTGCATTAGGTTAAAAATATACACAGTCTGCACATAGAGCAACAGCTGAGCCAAAAAGTCTCCAACCTCTTGCTAATTCGACCTCTTGCTCTATATAAAGCATTTAAAACATGTATTCATTCATCCCTCATAAAGATAATTTGAATTTTCTATGAATGACATCTATTCTAATCATAAAACAAACCATTAATTAGAACTAGCTGTTAACTAGCAGTGCTAGTGACCTAATACAATTAGGAGTGTAACTCCTTATTATGATTACAACAACCTTATATAAACATTGAAAGCATTATTTGACAACTGCAACCTCATTAAGTCGAATTTGATGAAGCCTCCCACATTGGCACCTTACTGCTGATGACAAACCCTAGAAATTAGGGAACATGTTTCCCTGTTTTTAGGTTTAGGATCCTTGAAAATTGGCACGTGGGACATAGCCTTTATCTTCTCATCCATGATAAATTTTACAAACATGAAGGAATTTTTTGTAGCCCATGCTATATAGAACAAAAACCTCTCTTGGTTTTCTAAAACACTTCTCCAGCTGTCCAGAATCTGTCCTTGGAAAACACAATTAAAACAGGAAAAATCTGTTCTCTGAAATTAGGGTTTCAAACAAAGTTTAGTATCTCCGAACTGAAAACACTTATGAATAAAGTGAGATAGGTTATTGTATCTAGAGAGTTTATGAAGAGAAACCTCCTTCAAAATTCCAAAATGCCTTTTCCTGTGACCATAAACTGATCTTGAAAACGACTGCTAAAACTAGAAGACAAAGCTTGACTTTCAGCAGTTTCGTAGCGCACATTTAACCATAAATTCCTCCCACCTCAGAACGAATTTGAAGAAACTAAAAGAGTTTTTTGAAGTTCAATATGTTAGGAAGAAAAATGGCTTTCAGTTTTCAAAATTGAGTTCTCCGCTTCTCAGGAACCCTTCTGGAAGTTGACTAGTAAAAGCAAAAAACAGAGTTTTTTATGCTAAAATAGGCTGCTTCAGGGGTTTCGTAGCGTGCTACGAAAAATCCTAGTTCAAAATCCCCAATTTCATAGCATAGCTAGTGCAAATTTTGGGTTTTACACTACGAAAACTCCTAGAGTGAGTTTTGCACTATGGAAACCTTGACACAAGTTTGACACATTGAACTTATGTGTGATGTGGGACCAACGCTAGGCAAGAACAGAGTATTGAACCTATTTGACCATACCAACAAGCCTCTATTTTAGATCTTAGACTCTAAAACAACCATGGAAAGACTAGACCAAGACTATCATCAATCCTTTGGAATCAAACTAATGTCAAAACACATGGTGAGGCTTCTAGGACATGGAATGAGGCTATGAAACCTTTTTTTTTTGGAAAAGAGAATGACACTCATTGAGATGAGATGACTCAAAACCTATAAGACTATGACTAGAAACAAGGCAAGCTTTCCAAAGCTTAGAAACAAAAATTTTAGGGTGATAACAGTGGCTCCACTAGGGATAGTGTGCCCTTGTGGTATACTAAGAACTTGTACCTCCAGTGTCGCTATCCATCCTCTAGAATAAAACTCTGAACTTCTACCCAATTTGCTCCTCAAGCCTTTAATGATTTCTGAAAGAAGAATTCAAACTGCACCTACTGAAATAGATGCTCAATCAACCTACCTTGAGCTTATTTTCACATTCTTACCTACCCTATCAGCGAGAATCTCCACTTGTAGCTCAAGGAACATGAAACTTCCAATGAAGCTAGTCATCGATCTGATCTGACACTTGAATCTCTTGACTGTTCTTGAAGCAAAAATAAACCAGATACTGAAATAACCAAGGCAGCATGAGGTGTAACTATTCTTCAAGATGAAAATATAACTGAAATCCTGAAGAGTAAATCGTTTCCATGTAATCATCTATAGGGTCAAAAAAGACATGATTAGTTTGATGATCATCATAACATTCTATATCTTTAGACAACTGATTCTCAGCCACACAAGATTCTTTTGATATGCTATCCAACTTCTTTTCTACATGATTTCCACAAAAAATGTAATTTTCCTAATTATTATAATCATTCTTTGAAGTAATCTGCTGCAAGGAATTACATAAATGATCAACCTTTTCCTCTGCCTGAGGGTTATAAAAAATTTCTTCCAGTGTTTCTTCTTAGTGTTTGCAATTATTTTCATCTTCATTATGATCCGAAAATTGACAAGTCTGCTGCATCTCTACATCATTCTCGGAGGACGTAATATGATTTTCATAAGTATGCTCTTGCTGATTTCTATGTTGCATGTCTTGGGATGTTATCCTTTCTTCTGGTTGTTGAAATGTATTGTTATGAAGAGCCTCTAAAATTTCTTCATCCATAAATTCATCATCATCATAACAATCCTCCAAATACTGAATAAGACTCAAAGAATGTTTACAGCAATCTTTGACCAGCAATAAGGAAGGATGACATTCTTTATACATCTCATAGAATTCATCATGAAAATTATCTAGAAAATATACTGAACCATTTTCCAATCTTTTATACCAAGACCATGCTTTTCCTTCTAAAGTGGTCATAAACATCCTCATAAGAAAATCTTCAGGGAACTGAACCTTAAGACTGCGTACATGTATATGGAACCTAACCAAATGAAGAGTAGCATTGTCTTTCTTTTCATCTTTGAATATTGGAAGATCATCTAACCAATCAACCTTTGGCATAGGAATTGGAAAACTAGGGATATGAGACCAATTCATAGGGGCATACCTGGCATTCATTCTTGCAATGGAACTCATCTTGAAACTTCATCAAGCTACTGATCTTCTAGCAGTGGAGTCACCTTCCAATAGACTTCAGCTTCTTAATTTCGGGAATGAATAGACTTCAGGCTCCCCGCAGATGCACCAAAATGTTATCACAAAAATAGGACCCTGATAGGCTGCTGATCAGACTATCTCAGTGTAACTATTTCAAACCAATCTTTTAGCTAAGGCTTAGCCTCCTCAGCCTAAGAGGGCTCTCTCAAAGGGTTAATGATTTTGATTAAAGATATGGATAGATGGCTAACTCGATGTTTTGTGATTGTATATGTTTATAGGTTGAAAGATGAAGGTTGGCTACCATTAGGCTATGGAGTCAAAGTATGTTTCATTACCACAGCAAGATTAGCTTAACATGAAGTCAGGGCATAGAGAGTTTTTATACATCAACAAAACAAAGATACAATGCAAGGAAACATAGTTTATAAATACATGAAGGAAGTTAGGGCATCATTGATGAGTTCTAAGTAACATGTATTCATACCACTGCAAGTAAGTGAAAGAGGAAAGCCATGAGACAATAGGACATTAAAAACTCTCTTTGAATCCTGAGTAGTGAAGCCAAAACATTCTACCTAGCATGGAAGTCAAGGCATTATAGAGTTCAAGTGCAGAAATGCAAATATAAACAGTGAAACACAGTTAGTTTATCTATGAAGGAAGTCAAAGCATCATTGATGAATTCCGAGTATCATAAGTAAACACCACTACAATGTAAGTATTGGAAGATTCCATCAAAAAAAGAACATACAAGAACTCTTCATGAATCTTGAGTTGTCTAAGTAGAAACTCTACATTAGGTTAAAAATATACACAGTCTGCACATAGAGCAACAGCTAAGCCAAAAAGTCTCCAACCTCTTGCTAATTTGACCTATTTCTCTATATAAAGCATTTACAACATGTATTCCTTCATCCCTCATCAAGAGAATTCGAATTTGCTATGAATGACACCTATTCTAACCATAAAACAAACCATTAATTAGAACTAGCTGTTAACTAGTAGTGCTAGTGACCTAATACAATTAGGAGTGTAACTCCTTATTATGATTACAACAACCTTATCTAAACATTGAAAGAATTCTTTGACAGCTGCAACCTCATGAAGTCGAATTTGATGAAGCCTCCCACGTTGGCACCTTACTGCTGATGACAAACCCTAGAAATTAGGGAACATGTTTCCCTATTTTTAGGTTTAGGATCCTTGAAAATTGGCATGTGGGACAGAGCCTTTATCTTCTCATCCATGAAAAATATTTTATGAAACTGAATGAGTTTTTTGTAGCCCATGCTATCTAGAACAAAAACCTCTATTGGTTTTTTAAAACACTTCTCCATCTGTCCAGAATTTGTCCTTGGAAAACATGTGTAAAACATGAAAAATCCGTTCTCTGAAATTAGGGTTTCAAACAAAGTTTAGTATCTCCCAATTGAAAACACTTATGAAGAAAGTGAGATAGTTTATTGTAGCGGGAGAGTTTATGAAGATAAACCTCCTTCAAAACTCCAAAATACCTTTTCTTGTGACCAGAAACTGATCTTGAAAAAGATTGTTAAAACCAGAAGACAAAGCTTGACTTTCAGCAGTTTCGTAGGGCAAGTTTAACCATAAATTCCTCCCACCTCAGAACGAATTTAAAGAAATTGAAAGAGGTTTTTATATTTCTGTATGTTAGGAAGAAAAACCTCTTTCAAGTTTCAAAATTGTGTTCTCATCTGCTCAGGAAACCTTCTGGAAGTTGACTAGTAAAAGCAAAAAACAGAGTCTTTTATGCTGAAATAGGCTGCTTCAGGGGTTTCATAGCGCGCTACGAAAACTCCTAGTTCAGAATCCCCGATTTCGTAGTGCAGCTAGTGAAAATTCTGGGTTTTGCGCTACGAAAACACCTAGAGTGAGTTTTGCACTACGAAAACCTTGACACAAGTTTGACACATGGAACTTATGTGTGATGTGGGACCAGTGATAGGCAAGAACAGAGTATTGAACCTATTTGACCATACCAACAAGACTCTCTTTTAGATCTTAGACTCTAAAACAACCATAGAAAGACTAGACCAAGACTATCATCAATCATTTGGAATCAAACTGATGTCAAAACACATGGTGAGGCTTCTAGGACATGGAATGAGGCTGCGAAACCTTTTTTTTTTTTGGAAAAGAGAATGACACTTATTGAGATGAGATGATTCAAAACCTATACGACTATGACTAGAAACAAGGAAAACTTTCCAAAGCTTAAAGAAAAGAAATTTAGGGTGATAACAGAAGGCAAAGACAGAGCACTGACAGAGACATAACCACCAAAGGTTGGAGGCAGAGCCGCAGAGCTAGAGGCCTCAATGGACTTCTACAAGCCATGAAGCTGTAATGAAGTCAGAACAGCAAAGAGAATTAAATGATCAAGCTATTGCTAATGTCCAAAGTGTGCTAAAGATAGAAGGAGTTCTAGAGAGAGTGAAAGAATTCTGAGGGAGTTGGTGCAAGCCAGGAGCTCAAGATAGCCTGGAGCACTGATTGAAGGAATCTAGTCCAGAGAAGCCTAGATCTGTTTACAAATTATGGATAGCCAGTGGCATAAGATGGTATTATAAACCCATAGGTTCAATTGTAAACCAATGGATTTAAGTGTAGCACTTGTAAAATAATTGAAGCCATAATCCAAAAGAGCCTAATCGAGTTGATTAGAGCTCAAGGAGACGTAGCCCAGGATATCAGGGTGAACTCCATATTATATTGTTATATTATGTGTTTATTTATTTGCTGCATTATTTACTGTTACATGTCTTTAAATATCAGCATAAACAAAGAACACAAAGCACATAAACATTCTAAAGAAAAATATAAGCATACACCTATTTCAAGTCCTTTGAATTCCATAAATTATCAATTATAAGCATAGATCTTGGGAATATATATAAGATTTGGAATGGGAGAGGTTCTTGTAAGCATGACAAGAAGCCTTTAGTGCCCCATCTCAGATCACCTCAAGTGATCAGGGTGAGATAAATGTAGTTTCAACAGAATTGGTGATGAAAATGTTAAATTGTTTTCCTTGGAAGGTGACACAATCCATTCGCAAAAAAGGAAAAGAGGCCATTGGACCATAGGGAGATGATTCCAAGAAAATTGGATCTCATGTTTTCCATTTATTGAAGAAATACCTCTTATAAATGAGAACGAGGTTTTCTGACAATTTAGATGTATTGTGTGTAGTTGGAAAACTCAAAAGGTAGTGAAATTTCAAATGAAGCTATATACAATACAAAAACATGCAGGAAAAGTGTATGAAAAGAAAATTGCAAATGGTAGAGAGAAATCTATTGTTAGATGGAAATCTTCTGAGGAATGTCAACATGTTGAATATGTAGAAGAATATAAAAAATATTTAATAAGTAAGAGGAAACTTGAGGCAAGCAGAGGAACCATCATATCTCTATTTGAAAATACGATGGAAAGAAGTTTGTTATCCAAGACTATACAATTGAGCACTGTATTTCACATCTTATCTAAAGGTCGTCCTATGAAAGATTATCCAGATCACATGAAATTGCTATCTTCTCTTCAAGTGCCAAACTTTCCATCTTCTCATTGGTCTGTAACTAGTGGTTGGGGATGGGTAGGATATCTAGCTCAAGTAGAAAAGGATGATTTGAAAGAAAACATTGCAAATGCTAGGTTTTTGGCATTGTCTTTGGATGAGGTTACAACTATAGATAATACTTCATGAGCATTTATATAGTTAATGACCATATTAGGCATTCCTATCTACTTGGGATTAAAAAGATGAGAGAGACTTCTACAGCTGGAAATATTTATGAACTTGTTCTTAATGGTTTGAAGCAAAGTGGTATGGATCAATTAATTATTGCAAAAAAGTTGGTATGTGTTGGAGCAGATGGAGCATCGGTAATGCAAGGACAAAGGAATGGCCTTTGTGTTAGGCTACAACTATCAACTTCACCATATATGCTTGATATTCATTGTATGGCTCGTAGGATGAATCTTGCATTTAAAATAGTAAGCAAGTTTCCATCAGTTTCAAAAGTTGAAGATCTTGTACATGAGACTCATGCATACTTTTCTCATAGTCCCAAATGATATTTAGAGTTTCAAAAATTTTCATATGGTGGTATGGATGGAAAAAAACTATTGAAAGATGTTGATACAAGATGGACCTCATTAAATGGACTAGCTCAAAG
The DNA here is from genome assembly GCA_031772625.1 of Pinus tabuliformis. NCBI lineage: Eukaryota > Viridiplantae > Streptophyta > Pinopsida > Pinales > Pinaceae > Pinus > Pinus tabuliformis. The sequence continues at coordinate 431,235,867 of CM062811.1, forward strand.
ACTATTTAGTGAGTTCAAATCTTTGGTAGGGTTGATGTATGAAAATCACTACAATGTAGACAAAGCTCAATATCTTCTTTCTCAACTAACTAATATAGAGACATTATTTACATTAGCTGGAATTCTTCCTATGCTACATGAAATGAATCTCCTTGTGAAAATGTCTCAGAACCACACAATGTATATTGCGAAATACACAAATGCGAGAAATTAAACATGTCTTGCATTGGATAATTTGTATATGATGCCAGACTCTTTTCTTGGTCCATAGTTTAAAAGTTGGACTAAGATCATCAATATAGAAAATACTGAATTTTTTTTTAAATTTGATGAAAAATGGATACTATGTATCACAGTGCATGGGTATATGGTTCCCTTTCATTATATGAGTAAGACAAGACGAATCACCAAAGATTTCCCCATGTCAAGAGACCAATTTGATAATATTGTGATTTCAGTGAGACAATATTTGCTAGAAATTGCAAGATCACTATCATTAGAGATAAGAGAATGATTTCCTCGAGATGAATTGTTGGAGGCCATGTGTGTGGTATACCCTCAATATTGGAACAATTTTCCATGTCCAAGAGCTTTAAAAGCCGATTTTCAAAAAAGATTAAAATGTTTAGTAGACCATTTTTGCAAGAAAGTCTCGATACATGGAGAACAAATAGAAGGTATTTTAGATTCATCAAAATTGTATCAACAAGGTGGATGCTTCGCTGAAACAATGTGGAAGAAATATCATTTTTTAGAGAATCCTAGTGAAAATGGTGTTATAACAAGATTATGGACTACTTTAAGTGCTAGCCAATACCTGTAAGAAAACATACCAGAATATTTCAAATTAGCGGATTTGTGTCAAACCATGATTTTTGGGTCAGTGGAGGATGAGAGAATGTTTAGTGAATTATCATTTTTGAAGTCGAAGTTGAGGAAAAAGCTCGATAAACATGTGGATACATGTTTAATATTATATATAACAAAGTATGACATTGACATTTTTCCATATGAAAGAGCGCTAACTCTTTGGCGATCAGCTTGTGATAGAAGGGGAGAAAACAATATAACAAATCTCTCTAATGAACTTTATATGGAACATAATGTTTTGGAGGCTCATAATGACAGTTCATTTAGAGTATCATGTTCACAATTTAGAAAATGAGGACCAAGATGAGAATTAGGAAATTGAAATACCCTAGGACTCTTATTTTGGTATACATGTTCCATTGATCATGCAAGATTACTATATGTCAAATTCAGGTAAAAATAGGTTCTATATTTGTATTTTTCATTGTATCATTGCATCGACATTACTTTGATGTGTGTTATTTTAATATTTATGTTTCATATTTAATCATTACATTGTTTTTTTCTTATCTGTGACAGGAAATAAATCTGGATTTGGTGAGGTTGGGACCTATTTCTTTTCAAATAGATAGTGTCCGATTATTATTAAATGATAAATAACAAATTTAACAAGACTTTCAAGTCAGTCATTTGTTAGACATGTTTTCAAGCCTTTCAAGTACTTAGTTTTTTGAGTCCCCACATGTCCTTAGGACCATTAAAGGATGAAATAACATGAGTCAGTCCAACTGATGCCCCAAATTTTCTTTTTACCTATTGATGTAAGTGTTTTGTTACAACTTATCACCAACAAAATTCTACCATAACATAACCCAACTTGAAGACAACACTTCTCATCTTCCTTTTACATAAATTCTCTATGGATATCCCTATTATACTTTCCCGAGACCAACATACCTTCTTGGTAGGTCTCTCCACCATACCACTAATCACACAATAGACACACACTAGTAACTACCACATTATATAAATCTCTATAGTCTCAATTATTGGTGTCCCTGTCACACTCGACCAATACAATCTTTCAGGTCTATTTTTTATCATATCTTTATTTTTTATTATTTTGTGTATTTAACTTTAGCACCATCCTAGAGTAATGAGTTAGTGTCCTTTGGATTTGATCTTTGATTGGAAATGAAGTCGGATTTGATGAAGCTGGGACCTATTTCTTTTCACATAGACAGTGTCCTAGTATTAAATGATAAATAACTAATTTAAGAAGTCTAATGCTAAGAAACAATGGGCTTATTCAAGTAAATGAAATTGCATTGATGTCTAGCTCTAATATCTTAGAAAATTTTAGCAGTTTGTTTGCCGCTTGTTTAGAGGATTTTGTCAAGTTTGAAATTTTTGGTTTGTTTTAGTCAAATTTTTTTAGTTGCTTGACTCATTTCATGCATAGATCGATAGATCTAGTTTTATTTTTATAATTATTTTTGTTTTATTTATATATTTTGTGGTTTTAGGAAAAATATTTGATTTCCTTTCACTTTGTGGCATGATTTCAACATCTTCACCTTTTAGAATATAGTAAAATATTATTCTTATTTTATGTTTTCTTGGAAAAGAATTATTGATATTTGGAAAGGGAAATAAGCCCTAGGTAGCTAAGGGAAGAGAAAAATGGTCTATGTACTAGGTTCATGGGCATTCATTGTAGGTGACCTATTGGCATGACACCGGCATTCCTTGTATGCAATTACACTTTGTCAAGGTGGAGCTAAGTTCACTAACCTGGGAAGAATAGTGATAGCTAATCATAATTCTAAGGAGATTATAATGTTGGTTTCAAAAGTAGGATTTTGAAAATTGTTTGTGCTAGTTCTTATTTTGCTCATATTTAATACCAAATTTGTTTCTTGCTGATTTTTCAAATTTGTAATGATCTTGTGCAGAGTTGGCTTGAAGAGCCTGATGTTAGAGTGAGAATACTCTCTACAAACCACAAGGAATACATTGTCTTGGTTGACCAATGCTTGGAGGGCACTCGATGTTCTTGGCATTGTCGAGTCTCTTCGTTTGAAGCATCAACAAATACAATGGTATGTCCATAACATCACTTAATTTGATCCTCTTTACTAATATCCTAATATCATTTCAATACATCAAATTGTTATGTTTTCATGGAATTCAGAGATACATCAGTAATGTTATTTTGTCTTGGGAATACTAAATTATTTTGTTCTAAGATCACCCAAGTTGAGGTGTTCTTTTCAGCCACCACTTGATCCTTTAACAAGCCTTTGAAATTCAAAGCGTAATAAAGCTCTTTTAGTTTCTTTCCAAAAGAATATTGCTACAAGCCAATGACTATTACTGTGATTAAACTAGATGTTGCACTTGGTACCATAGGCCTTGTAATAGGGTTGTACTCCATTTCAGTCTATGGTAGTAGACTGATTTCTAACTGCTCCATGTACCCACATATGATATAATATATTACCCACATAACTATAACACTTTGAAATCAGTTCTATATTCTTTATTTCATCAGGTGAAAGAAAATTACAATTATCCTTTTTCATTTTTGGCTCGCTGAATATACAAAGAGAAAATTTCTTAATAGTATTGCTTAATTTGACAATAATTTTACTTTTATCTGATAGAAGAGTGGAGGTAGTCATAGATTTTACCTATTTCTCAGTATTTGTTCTCCTTTGGCAACAACATCATCCTTCAACAAATACATTCCAGCTTGTATAGAGGAACTTGATATTTAGTAGAGGGCCCATAAGAGATCCTCTAATGGAGGTGCAATAGTTTAGTAGGATCACTGGATGAGGCACATGTATGAATGTATTGTCTTCAATTAGGAAGGCATAGTTTCCCATCTAGGGGAGGGCATTCATGAATATCTATTTTGTGAATGGTGTAGTTTTCTAAGTGTGTTGGGAGCATGAGTTCATGTGTTCAATCTACCCTACTGGGTCTTGTATTTGAAGCAGTTTTATCCACACGTGATGGTGATATCCACTAGGTGCATTAGGGTTAGGGTTAGGGTGAGGGATATCCAATGAAACTAGATTCAATAGTTCAAGTACTATAAAATCTAGATTGAAGAATTGCAAAGAAATGATTGTATGCACATCTCACTAAAAAACAATGACTCAAAATCCCTATGGAACCTTGTGATATGTTTATATGGATAGTACTTACATGTGACTTTATACCTCTATAACGTCAGCCGAGTTCTGTAGGGGGGATTTATAATTTCCCCTAGAGCTAATTCTCCCTACTACTTGACCTCATGGAAGATCTTCTCAGATAGTGGAGCGCAAGGCTTGAGATGAGGTGAGGTGATTTTTATGCACACATGTGAACCCTTGAAAATGTCATTCCTAGGCTAGGGTGGAACATTGTATCTAGAATAGGTTTCTTGCTAGTTTTACACACTTACCTCATGTTGTTCTCAGCCCGAGCTTCCATTCTAATTCAAGCAATAATCTCCCACATATATTTCATTGCATGTATATCATAATATTGGAGGTTTCCATTAAGTATATTTCATGTATCATAATATTGGAGTTCGCCCTCCTACTCAAGTAAAATCAACATGAGTGCAACCTGTCTTCCCATGATATTTCATTGTTTATCTTATGAATCCATTCACTTTATTAAAAAGGGAAATAAGTGACATCCATGGAGTACTAGTGCCCTACACTCTAATCAAGATGTTTATCAGCGGATTTATCTATTTATTAAAGGAAAAAAACAATTATGAGGGAGGGATGTGCTTTAGAAGAGCCTACTTTCAACCTGTGGTTGTGATTATTGTTGGAAATTAGTGTAGGTAATTTCCAACAGGTTTGTGATCATAACTAGAAAGAAGCCAATACTTTAGAAAGGTTGTGCTCTAATAGAGGTTGTTTCAGTTTACTACTAATTGGTTTAGAGCATGCATAGAATGGTACTGTCATTGTAAAATCGACTTGCACCATGGTTAACACATGCAAGATAAAAAAAACAATGTTAGAAGAGGTGCACTCCACATGAGGGTATTTTGAGTAGATTTCATACTTCTAGCATGCAATTAAGTTTGTTTATCTTGGAGAAAGGAAGAGTATCAAGGGGGTGAGGGAGGTGATGGGTGAGTTACAATCATGCAGAAAGGCAGTTAGTTCACCATGTAGAGAAGATTCTACTTCAGTTTGGATTCTACTTCAATTTAATCCCTTTCTCTCTTACACACTCTAGTCCAAGAACATTTTTCTTTGATTAGCTTTTGTTCTCTAGCCACCAGATCTTGTCTAGTCCAAGAACATTTTTCAAAGCAATGTGAATAAAACCTATCAAAGTGGAACAAATTTTGGCTGCTACATGAGTGTTTCTTAAAATGAGAGCATCCTTACACAATATAGATTGTTCCAAGTGGATTGTTGCAACTACTCATAAATAGGCTCTTTTTCTGCCATTGTCAATAGATCCAAGACCATAACTAGTATTGGTTAAAATGATGGCATGATACCTTTTCTGTTGGTCGAAGTATCATTACAAAAATTTCTTAGAGAAGGTCCTGAAGTGAGGTATACATCTGGCTTCCCTAGTGTTGTTAGTAGTTGTTTCTATCTCCTGAGAAGAGTTTCCAAAGTGTTGCCATAATCCAATTCTCAAATCACTACGTAATCATCATTTGATAGTAGATCACTTGGTCTTCGTGCGAAGGGTTGAGTTGCTATATAATATTAGGGAATACTGCTGGTAACTTTAACAAATATAAGTGCTTTTTCTCATGCCAATGTCACCTTGAAATTCACTTTCACAAAGTTGTCACAGAGTACTATTCATGGGGCCTAACTACTGGAATAATATGTGATACTGCTATAGGTGTCATTTGAAATATATCCTAGGAATAAAATACACTTAAACTGAGAAATGTTGCTCCATTCTAGTTGTAATGCAAGTAGCCTTGCATAATGCTCACCTTCAAGACTTTAGTTACAGAGTGATGTCATAAATAGCTTGAAAGACTAATCTAGAGAAATATCAAACACACACAAGAGTGAGGAATCTACAACAAGGCTGAATCATCAATATGTTTTATTGTTGCACTGAAGAAGCCATAAAATTCACCTTAGACAATCATATAAATACTTTCCATATTAAAGATGAAGAGAAATTGGCCCTAATTTCTCCATTGGAAACATGCCAAGTCTATTATAAATGAGTTTATCTCAATGTTTTGATTTTTTTAGACTGATGTAGATTTACAAAAATAGGGCATTGATGTTTTCCGTTTATCGAAAATTGGAAAGCAACGATATTACAACTACAGTAGACACCTTTAGCTATATAGAAAAGTTTGCAACGATGGACCTTTCTTATAGTTTTCTTAATGTAGAATTCAAAAATGTTCCAAGATCTTTTGCCTTATATTTGACAAGGTGCAACTAAAATTAATATACATCGTAAAATATTTTGCACCAATGTTGCAAAGTTGTACTTAACAATAACTCAAGAAGGGCCTGAAAAAAGAAAATTAGGGAAAATTTATAAAAACCAGGAAGAAATTGAAATAGAAAACTAGAAAACCTATAATAGAGAAAATTTATGCTTATATGAAAAGTAGGAGCTTGAAACCCCATGAGGTGAGGGAAAACCTAATTCTGCAGAAGTTTGAGGCTTTGTCAATACAGGAGTGAAGACTGTGACAACAATATGGTCATCAAGAGTTGATCGTGTCACTTATGGGAATTGATCATGGGTTGGAAGGTTAACACTCCTCACAACCACCCAACCTAGCCCAAATTTACAATTTCTTTTTTGGAATATATATCTTGGAACTTCCTCTCATTCTGAGGATGGTATCTAGGGTAAACCCAAATTATTTTTGGCTTGGGGAAATCAACAACACATTCATTAAGAGTTCAACATGTCACTTGTGAGAATTGGTCCTCGGTGTGGAGGGATAACATTCCTCCTCAATTGCCTGGGCTAGACCCAATTGACTAAAATGATTTTTGCAAAATATATCCTGAGAAAACCTAGGGAACTTTGCCTCATTCTGAGGATGGAACCCAGGCTTAAGCAAATTCCTTAGGGCTAAAGGCCATATCAACATGTCATTGGCGGGAATAGAACCATTGTAGGGAGTATAACAATTGTTCCGTTGAACCAGTGGAGATAGACCCAATTGACATTAGATGTGTTTGCAGTTAGACAAAGGTGTAGGAATTTTGGAAATGAGTCTTTTGGTGTTTTTGGACAATCATATATTGCTCTTATTTTGGTTGTTTTCCAGTATGCTAGAAAATAACAGCTGTTTCTTTTTCCCTTTTACTTGAAACTTTAAAGGATCTTAAAAAATAGTTCAATAATGGTAGATGGACCTTAGTACACTAGCCAAACAAAACAAAGTCTTACTAACTTAAAACTTCTCCAGGAGGTCCCACCTTACCGATTTTCAAAAAGGTGCAATCTAGGAGTCCCAGAAGAGCTTATCCATCCACTTGACTTTAAATTCTGGTTCCAAGTGACAAATGAAATACTATTCTACTAGTAAATGGTTCCATAAATAGAGCAATGATTATGAGGGACATGTTGGGCTTCTAATTAATTTGAACTTCACACAATTTTTCTGCCCCCAGTGTTATTTTCCATGTTTTATGCATCTGTGAGTTGCATGTTCTCCCTTTTGAATGCAAATAATGGAATTTATACACTACATTAAATGATGATTTCCTAAATTATTTTCCATTCCCCTATTAGAGGAGGTTAGAAGAGGTCTTCTTGATAGGATTAATGATTAAGACTATGTGTCACATTTTGGGCCCTATACAAGGTGAAACTGCAAGATCTTTAGAAGTGAGGGAAGTTGGGGTGAAGTTATGGGCTTGAAGAGAGGGAAGTTGGGGTCCCATTGTATTGCATAACTTTTGCACAACACTCGGCAAGGATCTTAATTTGGCCAAGCATCATTGGTCTTAATTAGCTCTATGATTATTCTTGCATAGTTCATCCAATCAATAACATTTTCTTTTTTTCTATTGAATTTAGTGGACATTCAAGTTTTATTTCCATTTGAAATACATATGGGAGACATGGTGATATTGATGCATGATTTAAAACTTCCTTCACTTCTTTTGCATTCAACAGGATTTCGCAATTGTGGTTCCAAGTCTTGAGCCAACATGGATTGATCTTCTCTCGGTGAGGACAAACATTATCTTTGTTCTTTGGAATATGATCAAAGGATGTTAGATAACAATTTTTCTTAATGCTGACAACTTTGTTGTTTGCTTCTTTTTTTTTTCTACCACCATGTTCCCTCCCAAAAAGTGTTGTTCCTGGAGCCCAGTAGACACATCAATACTCATAGTGCTTAGGAGCATGAGTATTTCAAAGATCTAGGTTTTGTACCATTACTTGTATATTAGCCATGGGGATGAAAAGATTATTGGCCTGTTGTAGCGTAGCCTGCATCATCTCACTAGTGAGTTGCTCTTTGGAGACTGGTAAAATAGATGGAAACCTATATCACTGACATGATCAAGTATACCATGTTTTAAAAAATTAATTTTGCCACATTTGTTAAGGATTTGCACCATTAGTGTAGCTGTATTGAGGTGGTTCTAGTTCTTCAAGACTATTGAACAAAACTTTAATTCGAAATTAAGTTGTTTACGATTTTCAAATATGACTGATCATTTTGAAATTCTTTGTCATCTGTTGTTACTGATGGGGTATTTTATAATATTGTGCAATCTGGTGTTCTATGCTTTACAACGCCAATATTTACTTGTTATGATGATGTGTAGAGGATATGATATTCAAGAGGTTTTTATGTTGGTTTTTATGATAACATCTTAATGGTGATAGAACCCTTGCTTTGAATCATGCAAGGTTCCAATAGTGAACCGTGAAAGAGAATGCTTATTTTGGATTCTAACCATGAAAATTTTCTCAAAAGTCCAGCCCATAGAAAAAGGTGAAATGTTGTATATAAATGATGTTTGTTTCTGAGCAAGAAGTCTTGTTAAAATTCGCAATATGATATATACTAGTGACTCTATTTTTGAAGCACATTTTTTTATTGGGAGGCATAGTTTTTTTCCAATTATATGTCAAAATTTAAAGCTGCTTGTTCTTGATGGTTTTACAAAGGCTTTTAGTGACATTGTATTCCTTGTTGAATGAACGCTATGGGTGCCTTGTTGAGAATAAGGGTATATTCTATGATATTGAAGTCTTTTCTTCAATGGATTTCATGCACCATATGTTTGCGTTGATGATGAAGTAACTCTATGATTATCTTGATCTACATGGATAACTCATTGTTGGTGTTGTTTTCTCCTGGGTATCACTGCATTATTGAGCTCTTTGGATTAATGATGGAGATGATCCCTACTCGTTGCTTCATGTGATTGTGTGCTTCTTCAGAAGAGGTTGGCTAATTATTTATCATTGTTTTGCCACCACGGATGTAGCATTATCTTGTTTTTGTAATAAATTATGCCTAAATTTAGGTTCTTACATTGTTTCATTAGTGATTGACATGTCTTCTTGCTAAATTTTTTTTGGTTATGATCAAGTTGTGTGAAGTTTTAACAGTGTTGACCCTCTTAGTTTCTTTTTGGTTAGGTTCATGTTCCCTGAAGAGTTGCTCCTCTGAGTTTAGGTGCATGTTCCCTAAATTGATTGAATTTCGCTACCTTAAATACAAACCTTATGCAATCATTGAATGCTCTTGTTTTGATCATCAATGTCTTTCTTGCACTTGATTGCTTATAACTAGGTGTAAAATTACAAACAAGGAAGCTTCCCTATTGACCACAAATTTCTGATTTTTTTAGTTAATATTTCAGTTAGAAATTTTGTCAAACACATCATATAGATGCTGCACTAGGTTTTATCTTATGATAATGAACAAATAACATATCATTGAAACCCTAAAAGAGTTCAATCTATATATTCATTACTCATAAACTTAAATACAACTGATACATATAATTTTTTCCACCAACTCAACACAATATCACAAGGAAATAGATTCCAGAATAATAATTTCGTGGATTTGACAGCAAAAAGATTTACAAGCCTCCAATCCTAACAAGATTACATGCACAGCAGGCAGTGAAACTCATCTAGGGCTCCTAACTGATACACACAATTTCTTCGCACTTGTTCCTTATGTTAACTAGTCCCAAAGGGTCCATATATCCTCCACGCAATAGTGTAAATCACAACTATGTCTAGTTGTGGTAATACAACTTACCAAAGTCTCAACTAAGGCCCACAAACCTTCAGAACTATATTAATTGACATTGACACACTAGGTACAGTCCCCATGTCCAGCATATGAGTGCGGAGTCCGGTTACAAAGAGAATAGGCCCCACAAATGATATGTTTAACGCAACCCACCTGTACACAACTCAAGAAAATATGGTTCATATAGCTGTAAAGAAACTTGAGGTTTTGACCAGGAGGTCGAGTTGCCCCTCCAAGGATAAAATCTGACTTAACATAGACCACTTCTCCAGCATAAGAACACAATGAAACTCGAGTTGTGCCTTCCTTACATATTTGAACTTTAGAACAGTGAGAATCTTGGCTTGTGAATGATGAAACTCGTTCTCCTTGAGAGTTGGCGTCTGCAACATTCAATGGTCCATATTCTCATTCACAGAACTTCTAAGATTTTCCATGACTATCACTCGTAAGAGAAGATTTATGAAAAAACATCAATGAATAAAATTAACTGATAACACCTCAAAATATCATGGGCCAAAGGAAAAACCTAGAGCTAGGAAATGGTGGGATAATGAATCATGTGTGATAGTGCAAACCATATGGGACAACTTTCCCAGGACTCACCCAACTCTTGATATTCCTCTGGCAAAGAAAAATTCCCTGCAGACTTCTTTCAAAATTTCACTTAAAATCTTTAATCACCCATCTGTACATAAGCATGCTTGTAATTTTGTCCTTGGTGTTAAAGAAAGTCGATTCCATTTTTGTTGTAAGTAGACTAGTTAGGTTGGTTATGTACAACATATTTTGACATATTAAATGGGAAAGTGTCAATAGTTGTGTATGATTCTAAGTAGTTTGAGGTATCTTAATAATTACTTATATTGTAACTCCCTTTAAACTCTAATACAAGAAACCATCCATTCCCTTGATCTACATGTTACATATGATTTTGTGATACCCTATTGTCATCTGTATGATTGTGTTTTAAAAGAGACAATTGGTGGAAGATTTGTATTAGTTGCAATATTTTTGAGAGCTACCTATGTACAACTCTAGATTCTGAGTTGTTTTCCTTGGAGTCCTTAGTTGCATAGAATCCAACCATTGAAATTCTAAATGCTCCATAATGATAGTTTTTCCACTTTGAACCATTAGAATATAATTCTGATTTGCACCCTTCCTGAAATAGATTGACTCAAGCTTCCCATTAGACACGTCTTTTACTAGAGAAAGTGAAATTCTTTCAGCCTCATAGCTACTTGCAATGTTATCCCTATATAATTCTCTAGATTTTTAGGAGGCAAATGATTTTGTATGATTCAGCAAGACTTTAGGAGGTTATAATCCTTCTTTGAGAGCATGTTGCACCTATTGAACGGGTGTTAAATTTAGGATGTAATTGGAACTAGTTTGATATCCATTCAAAAGTGAACTTGATAGTTGAAATTGTGCTAAAATATGTGAAAATTGTGAGATTATTCTCACTTGTACACCAATTGGAATTGCCAAATTTTCTAGTATGTGAATATGGTTTGACGTCCGTAAAATGATGTTGAATTCATAAAATGGGGGAGAAAAATAGATTCATTATTCTTTATGTATGGAATCTATATGGAAAATTGCAACAATATTGACATTATCTGTGTCTTTATGTGTATTCGATGTGATAGTTGTAAATGGCCATGGAAGATGCCTCTAGGTGTGAAATCTCTAGTACAAATAGAATGTTAGGAACAATCCTTGTGCTATATCGCAAGTAAGGAGAGCTCTCAACAAATTTCATGGAGGCAACAATCTTAGTTCTACAATGCCAAGAAATGAAAATAATTATGATACATTGCCAACAAGGAAGGACCCTTGCACTACATTGTAAGGTAGGAAGGTTAATCATAATACATTGCAAACTAGGGAGGCTAATTGTGTTAAATTACAAACTAGGGAGGATAATTGCACTAAATTACAAACTAAGGAAGCTAATTGTGCTCAATTTCAAGCTAAGGAAGCTAATTGCACTCAATTGCAAACTAGGAAATCTTATCACGTTAGTTCATCGCAAGACAATTACATTTGGTTGTTTGTCTTCCTTGTAATGATTAGAGGATATCTTAAAGCCTAGGAAACCTGGTAGTTAAGCAAAGGTTTGATTGACAAATTGATGAAGAAGTATCTATATTTTCAGGCATACATGTATGTATCTTAATTTTTTCCATTATGTGGCGAATTTAAATGAAGAAAGAAACCTAGTAGTTAAGAAAAGGTTTGATTGACAAAATGATGAAGAATTGTTTATATTTTCAGGCTCACATTTTGTATGTATCTTAATTTTTTCCATTATGTGGTGAATTCTGAACTTCAATCTTGAAATTATTCCAGCCTGGTGACTTAGTCATGCATAATATCCATTTACAACACTTGATAAGAAAGTTTGAGAAAATAAAATAGCATGTAAGTCTTGAATTTTATAAAGGCCAATATCATGCATGCCTTCAATATCATGTATTTGAAACTATAGATCAACACAACTATAGTGTGTGGAAGTTAAAATGTAAAACATAATATTAATATTTTAATAAGTTAATGCAATAAGTTATAGTTCATTTAAGGTCATTTTATTTTAGACTCCTGATATGAAAGTATTAAAGAGGAAAATAAAGCTAATACTAATTGCACTTGTATTCTTGTTCTATTAAAATATCATTTTCATCTAAGGTTATAAATTTTAACATCTTAACATAGAGACTTGAAGTTGGGATGGGTAGATCATTTTTAAAAGGAGGGATAACAAGGACCATGTGCAAGCCTATGAAACACTAATACACTTTTTAAGAATGTTTACGAATTTTTAGTTGAAAGTTTAACTAAAATAATTTAATAGTCTATTTGTGGAAGACCTTATTTTTGTATAAATTTCAAACAAAATGAACCTTCCATATCACAAAAGCTAAAAAACATGTTGCCTCTAAAGCTCAAGAGAAGGTGAGCATTGCAACACAAAAGTGCATTATCGCCACACCTGTGTTCACCTTTTTTGGTGGTGAGGGTGTTTTTGGATAACTAGATGCCAAATAAAGGAATGGGAACTTATGGAAAAATTGTATTCTTTAAGGACCAAGTGTCAGGATAGGTTAGGTATGCATGCTCATTTTCTTAAAAAATATAAAATGGAATGGTAGTAATCTCATTACTTTTATTAAGTGAAGTATTTTCTTAATGGTATTGAAGTGGGAAAGAATATTGTTCTAAATGAATCACAATGCAATTTAAATCTTAGACAAAAAGGCCAAGAGAGGAAATATTAAAATGGGTTAAACAATAGAGTGAATCAGGGCATCAATGATGTATAGTGGATGTATACAAGTCTTTTTTAATTTGGAATTGGATATATATTTGATTTTTTTTTTGAGGAAATTCACATGAACTTATCCAAGTCACACCACCATATTTGTGGATGATACAACTAATAAACTTGTAACATTGATTAATGTGTTTCACCAAATGTCCAACAATATTGGAAACAACTAGTTCAGTTAACCTCTTGGACTTGTATATATTTGAAATATATTTTTATATGCTTGCACATTAGTCATACATACCACATTTGAATTACTAGGCAACAATGTAAATACCTTTTTAAGTAGTCACACATTAGTCCTATTGTGAATTCGATGGCCACCTTGGGAAATTAGAAAGAAAGAAGCACAAAAGAAAGGTGAAGTTGCAATGGTGATTATTAAGTTAGTTGGTAAAAAGTTGCACAGTTAATGAGATAGACACCTAATGATATATAATGATGGGGAATCTATCATCATTCCTTATTAATTGCTCCCCACTTCCTTAGTGGTAATTGAAATATGATTTTTTGTTTAAAACTAAGATCAATTGATCAAAATTTCATCATCAATGTCATAAAGATCTATAAGGATTGTGAATTGACATGAATTATGCAACGATTGCTTAACTAGACAGTCCATGCACCTAGTATAAATAAAACAAGTAACAGTTAATTCCTTGTGCTCTTTACAAAATCGTTTTTTCTTGCTTAATTTTTGAATTATAATCCAGTGCATTAAAATTTCATTAGAAAGAAATGCATAAATAGGGATTGCATGTATGAGAGAAAAAAGTGGTTTTTTGGTTGAATAGATAGTTACATAGTCAACATTGATATCTAGTGTTGGTTGGAAAATATAAAATGTTTAGAATGATTAGAGAGAGAGGAATTCATATGACCCCAAGGAGATGATCCTTGCAAAAGAAACAATAAGAGGATGAGTTTGTTTTGCTACTTTCCTCTAGGCTCTAGAATGAAGGTCCCATGACAATATTACTTTTTCCAACCATGATGACATATGCATTTACATGTTTTATTTTGTCATGAGTGCCATTACATGGAATTTTTTTCCTAATTAACTCTTCTTCACTTGAGGTAGAGAGCGATCAAGAATGTAAACTACGTAAGAAATAAATAAAAGCATGGAGCAATAATATATCACAAGAACATGAAAAATTTGTTATTCATGAATGATATGTTGAAAACAAAAGACAAGTTTAATACTCAAGGCTTTATTATTTTACAAAAAACAAGTTTAATACTCAACACTTTTTTATTTTATATTATTTGTTAGAAGATAAAAAATGTGAAAGAATAAAATTAATAGATGATATATTTTAAAGCTAAAGTGAATTGGTTTGTACCTATCCAATTCTATCGAATTCATTCATTGTTTAGAAATAATAGCAACATGATGATATACCAACATGAAAAAACAAATAAACAAACCCCATCCTTATTCTTATATTAATAGTATTATGGAAACCTAAAGCCCTTCTATTGCTAGGTTTTTGACCTAGGAATATACTTGTTTTGGTTTTTTATGGATTTCTTAACAATGCTTGAAGTCATTACAATAAATACTCATTATAAATTTTGTTAGCCCTTTACAAAGTCTTTATTATTTAGTCAGATTCACCAACTTCTTACAAATTTTTATAATTCCGTGAAATATTCGCCTTGATTTTACAAGATAATATAATCTGGTGAGAGATTTGCCAAAAAAATTATATAAACATATTATATTATTGATACAATCTCATTCCATTTTTCCTATGTATCATGGGGATTCGCCCATTTATTATACATATAAATTTAGGACAATTCTTAAAATTTTCCCTGCCTGTCATGCACTCCAAGACCAAGCGCATACCCATTAAGTACCATTTTCTACGAGAACAATTGCTTGAAAAAAAGGTTAAATTGGAGTATGTTCCCTCCAAAGAAAAGGTTGCTAATATATTTACCAAACTGCTTCCCAGAGAAACATTTGAATATCTCAGGCAAAAGCTGGGAGTAGTTTCTGCATCATCCTGCTGTTAAATCCAGTTTTTAGAAGAAGGTTCTTATACACAGGTTTCATGAAGGATAGTCACGTATATAAGCGAGTTTCTATGGTTGAAGGAGCGTATATGTTTTTATGATAGAAAAACAGTTGGTTAGACTCTAACATTGGTGCTCAGTATGATATTGATGATTACTATTTGCTTATATGCTTTTTTCATTGATTTTTATCTAACTGATGAAGATGCATTGATGAATGGTTTGTTGACAATGCACATGTAGCACAGGTAGAGGAGGAGAATTAGCCTTCACAACATTCTGCATTATTGGCATTATGGTTGCTAATTTCAACTATGGTTTCAGATATTCATTGTTGTATAGGTCATGTAAAGATCTAGGGTGTAATATGTCACCTTCTGTCATAGTCTATTTTCGAATGAGTCCTGTTGGACATATGATGTAATTTGTATCCCCACCATGCATGGGAAGGATGATGTAATATTTGTTATATTTCAACCATGTACCAAAAATAGGTATATGTCCATTTGGTTGGGTGGATGAGTCAAATTTGGTGTATCCCCATATGGTTGGGTGATTGATGTGTGTATGAGTTATTGGTGATAGGAAGGTCATACTCACATAGTTGAATTATATATTCATGTTATTGTTCTGAAACATATCTCTTCAGACTCATGGGAAGCATGGTCAACATAGTGTATCTCAAAATGGGAGATCTTGGTCCACCCTTTGCCCTTGATTTCAAAGGGGGAGAGTATTTTGGTGTTGCTTGATATCTCTAACAATTTCTATAGCTTGCAATAATCAACACCAATATGGTTGCCATCAAGTCCAAAGGGGGACATTTTTAGCATTATGATATAGGTGTTTTCCTTGATGGCAACTCACTCAGGACAATTTAGATTTGATAAAGGGAAACTCACATTGAAATAGGTAAATTTAGAGGTAACAAGGAAACGGTACAAAAGACACTTGAAGTTGGAACAAAGGACTACAAATCAGAATCAAGAAATTGAAGAAAAAGGATGTTTTAAGTCAGTTTAAGATGTATACGTAGGTTCACCTTATCCACGCAACATATACACGCTGGTTCACATAAGAAAAAGGGTGTATACGTATGCACACACTTTCACAAGAGGAAAAGCACGTATGGGTTGGAAAATCGAGGAAATTTAGGATTAAAGAATACCAAGGGTCAATACCATGGTATTAGCCCATAATATTGAGTGGAGTAATGGTTATTTGATCCCGTCCAAGAATACCACGATCTCTAAGTGTTGTTTTGGTCTGAGGTATTAAGGAAGGCAAAAAACTATATAAGGAGGAGAAGATCAAAGGACCAGGTGTGCAAGTGAAGGGGTTTCTCAGGAATACTTCTATCTGAAATATATTTTATGTTGCAAGGGCTATGATTATGATATGATATAAAATATTTTGTGCACGTTAGATACAATGTTGGATCAGGATCATGAGACCTGAAATGACTTATCATTGTATGATTTGATATTTGTTGGGCTATATTTGATTGCTTACACATGTTTTATTCTTTAAATGCCATGATCTGGTTATGTCTAAAGTCTGGAATAGTAGCAAAGTTGTAAGTTAATATTTGCAGATCTATACACTGGTTCGCCTTGGTAAAGGTGAGTATACATGCAGGTTTGACTCTTCCAAGTAGCGTATGCAAAAGGAAAATATATTGTTTAGAAATGATAGATCTATATGATCAGCGTTGTTGTTTTACTATTGTTTGTCAATCAAGTCTTCTTAGATCTGAAAGTAAAATTGAATGCATAAGGAGCTTGTGTCTGATTGATTGATTGATTAACTGAGAAGGTTTATCTCTGTTGTTTACTGTTTGGATCTCTGTAAATTGACAATAGATGTTTAGAATAGTACTGGTTGCTACATATTTGATTCAGAAGTTTGTATGATTTAGTAGTTTGGAGGTATATGCAAGTTTTATCACATGAATTAGTGTATACATGTAGGTTGGGTTCATTAAAGTAATGTATACGTTATGATATATTGTTTTTGAGGTTGCAGCTGGTTTTGAATGATGATGCAGGTTTCTCGGTTCAACATGGTGTTCTGGTGACAGTGATTTGACTATTCATATTGACTAGTTGTTAGTTGATGTAGTTATTATTATAGAGTTTTAGCTTCAAATTTTTTGATGGGTCCAATGTGAAAATTTGATGAAATGAGGCCTTCATATTGTGTTGTTGTGTACCAGGAGCATCCAGTCCGAAAAGTAATGAAACGTGGTCCTTGGAGGAAGAGAAATGAAAGATTATTTAATTGTAAATATTGATTCACCTGTGCTCTTAGCATTATTTCCAACAATTGGTATCAAAGCAGGTCCTTCAGAAGAAGCTTGATCACTTGAAGGGAGATATTTAAAGATGAACAATCATGATGGCATGGGATCTATCAGACCACCAATATTCAATGGGAACAACTTGATATATTGGAAAATAAGCATCAGAGCCTATCCTCAATTGCTTGGAGCCGATGTTTGGGAAATTGTGGAAGGAGGATACTAATTTCCAACAACAATACCTACAGATACAGCATGTAAAAAGTTATACGAAACGAATCCCAAAGAATTCAATACTTTATTGGGAAGTTTGTTAGAATAAAAATTCATCAAGGTCATGCAACTCAAGAAAACCAAAGAGATATGGGACAAAATGATTCAAAGCTACGAAGGAGACTCCAAGGTAAAATGTGCTAAGCTCCAAACTCTCAGAATTCAGTATGAAACTCTTATGATGCAAAGTGATGAAAGTATTTCTAGTTAATTTTTGCGTGTAGATGAGATTCTTAATTGTATGAAGAATGTAGGTGAAGAGATAAAGGAGGCTACTTTAGTAGAGAAAATTTTGAGATCCTTGTCTTCTAAATTTGAGTCAAAAGTATCTGCCATAGTGTTTGCTTAAGGGGGCCTGACCCAGGTTCAATGTTAATTAGCCAAACAAATCCCTACACTACTGGCCCTTTCGGCATTACCCCATGGAGCGTGGACCGAATTCTCACCTAAAGCAGTATGGGGGGATGCTGGAACCAAGTTTTCGCACCCTCAGATGGTTGTGATGTCATTTGATTTATTCTATCCCTGCCTTCGTGCAGGTGGTTTCGCTCTAGGGCTTGCAAGACAAATCATTTATTCTCGTCCTCAATACCTTAGCGAAAGTATATGATCAACCTTCGCGTAGCCCTAACCTATGGATCAGGTATTTTCACGCTGTTATGGAAGCATGCTGTGCAGATTCATCAATTATCCTAAGTGATTTGCTTATCTTGTCAAATACTTAAAGTTATCACCACATAAGTAGATATTCGTAATTGCGTTTAATTATTCAATGTAATTGCATTTATTCGTGCATCATATAAGCATAATAAAGGAAATTCATACATAAGATATCCAAACCCATCGCAAAACCAAGACACAAAAATTACAGAATAACTCCTTTTATTATTATTTCCCAAGTGTTACAAACTCTATCCACCCTGTGCACATAGCTGCAGGGGTCTGCGCACTCAGTGGTAGATTTCTACCCTAGGCCTCTGCACACTTAGCTGCAGAGCCTCTATCTACACTACGACCCACAACTTATACTTCTTCTTTAGATCTATCACTCTATTACATGATCTGGCATTCTATTGATCAATTAATTGATTCCTAAACTACTTAAAGCTTAGCTCTTTTTATACAACTCCATGGTCTGGGGACCATGGGTAGGTATCTTACAGTCAAATTTACTTTACAAAACCAAGGGTGGACTACCCTTTTTGACACATAACACCTTCGCGCTCCGTGACCACAAAATGCGGAGTCTTTACAATTATATTACAAAAATTGACTTAACATGGGATTTTAGCCCCAAAACTACCCTTGGGGGATCCCGCTCCCAACAGACCCCCAACACATACATCGTGACTCACCCTTGAGTCACTCAGTAGGCGCAGAGATCTTTGAGCAAAGCCTATCCAGCTTGATCCTAATGACCGCAACTTTGGTCGTGCAGTGAGTTGTTACCTGCTTCACAACTTTAATTGTTTTCTCGATCACTGCCCTTGCACTGTCAGCCTAAAGTTGCTGTTGCGTCGCTTGCATAGTCACAATCTTGCCTTCAAAGTTTCCTATGATTTTGTAAGCTTCCTCTATCCAGGGCTTTAGTCACACCTTCAACACTGCTTCCTTGTGTAGTGTTGCATCCATCTATTCCTTCAGCTACTTGGCTTCCTGTAGCTTAGCTAACCTCTATGTCAGTGTGACATGTGGTGTTGTGCCCTTAACTTCGTCATAGCACTGTTGGAGTTTGTGTGCTTCCATCTCTAACCTTTGGATGTTTGGGTCTTCTTGCAAGCTAGCGAGGACCTCAAACGATTGTTCAAACAACTAGGTGCAGTCTACTACTACACTCTCCATCACCGCGACTGCTTCTGTGATAGTGGCCACTCACTATTCCTTTACCTTTGGCAGTGTCAAAGGTTGGGCCCTTAACTGGATCTCTGTAATCTATAGGTTCAGCTCCAACTAAACCCACGCCATCTCTGTCAGAGTGTCACACACCCATGTGGCTAATTTGTGGATGTTGACCTCAACTTGCTCCTCCTCCGAAATGGCCAACTCTGGGACCATTGTGCATACCTACTCCATGACCTGTATGATCTTCTTGCTCTGGTTCGTCACCTCAGCCTCATAGGTGATGGAAACATTCCTTTGTAGGGCCATCTACTCATTGTTTATTTTTTGTTACCTGATCACCTAGAGGGCGCGGAGCTCACAGGCCCTTAGCTCTGCAATTACTCCATCCTGCAAGAGGTGGAGTGCTTTGTGTGGAAGCATTGCTAGGTTTAGTTCAACTCCCTTCAAGGCGCTGATAGTGGGCCTGTCGGCCTCATTTTTTGTGGTTAGTGCTCCATTTGGCAGTACTATCACAATGGAAGCCTTCATGTGCAGCATATCGGCAACCTCTGACATGCTGATAGCCAAGATGGTGGACAACGTACCAGCTTGTGACCCGCGGGTCTGCAACTTCTGCAGCCTAGTCTGGATGGCTCCTAGGATGATCTGTTGTTGCTTTTCAAATTACTATAGGGCCTCCGTAGTGACATCTCTGACTGTGTCACTGATGTCATATAAGTTGCCCTCTATCAAAGTGATATGGTCTAGCAAGGTCTTGGTTGCCTTGGATTTCTTTTTGGACCCTCTGTTCTCCAGCTCTCTTGGGCACTTAATGTGGGCAGATGGCTCCTGAGGGTCCATGCCATGTTGTTTTGTGTCCTCCTATTCAGTCTCAGGTGAAGGTGACCACACACCTTTGTCAGGGCCCTGCTCTGTGCCACTTGTCTATTTTCCTACCTCCTTTCCTACCTATTTCACTTGGGCCTTCTCGGCGGCCTTCTTTTTCCTCTTTTCGACCAGCTGTGCCATCTTCAACTTGGCCTCTTCCTTCTTCTTCTATGCGATGGACTTGCTTCCACCCACTGCCAAGTCTGTGGTAGTGCGCCACTCCGCTGACCATTTATCAAGCACCACATCGATGGCATCATCTGTGGCTAGGTATGCAAATCATACCATTTCTGCGTAGAGTCCTTCTGCGACCTAATTGATATCTGATGGAAATCAGCTTTAAACTTTGCATAGCTCTATAGGTTAGCATATACTGTGGACAAAAATAATGGCTTGCGATTGATAGCCATCCTGATATTCATTTCCATCAAGATCCAGAAGATCTTGTTGTCCCAAACTCGCTCTACGTCCTTGGTCACCCACAACGAAGCATACTTCACTGCTTCAGGAAGGTCTGGTGCGATCGATGGGAATTGGCTCTCCTCTGGTAGCTCCCATGCTACTAACATGATCAATAGCAAGAGCCACGCATAGTGGAAGGTCTTGCTTTGCTCTTGCGCTTCGCGGTAGTTCTCTAGGAACTCTCCATGAAGGTAGTCTGACTAGTTAAACTAGACTCCTTCCACACACTGTTGTGTGAGCGCAACAATAGGCACTGACACCTCCTCAGTGTGGCACTTCCGCATCACCTTCCCTACAAGGATCTGCATTTCCACCTTCACAGCGAGGTCACAGATGATAGAGATACCATACCCACATGGATTCTTCACCAGTTTGAACTTCTCTTTCATTGATTCTATGAGCGCTTTGCCTATATATGGCACGTGCATTATTCTGTAAATCAACATATCAGTGATGGGTATCAGCTCCTCTAGCCATAGACACCCATCATGCACCAAGCACAGTAGCTACTTGATGACCAAAACTATCATGGGGGTGTAATTATAGTGCGACACCCAGAGCAGGTTGAGTAATCCTGCCTTCTCTACTCCTCTGAGCCACTTCCGTGGCTCCAATATAGTCATCCCCGTATTCGTGTCTAAGATGTGGTGCATTAGTTGATCGATCGCCAGGTGCGGGAACTTCTCATGGTCTGCCAAATCCCAGTCTTCAAGCTTCAATATCAGCACTCATGCCAAACATGGACCATTAAAATCAATTTCATCTGGTAGCAGATGGGTTGACAGGGGAGTATTACTTTCATCAATGTCCTTTGGGACCTCGGACTTAGGCTTGTGTAGATGGACATACTCCGGTAATTGTGTAATAGGGTCCGCACCCTGGGCTTCAACCTCCTTTATTTCCACTCCCTCATCCTCATCATCCATGGGGGTGTCTTCGATATCCTCCTCCTCTGCTTCTAGGTTATAGCCTTGTCTTTTTCCTAGGCAGTGGGCTTTGGTGGGTTTCGTCTTAGTGACGCGCACACTGGTATGGCAGGTTGCTTTCCCTTCTTATCTTTCATGGTTTCCTTGGTTGGCATTAGCTTCAGTCTCGGTGTTCTCTGGGATTTAGGGACCTCTGCCAATACCGGACACTTCTCGGGCAGCTACCTCGGTCCCATATCAATTTCCTGTACATTCTCCTCGGCTACCACTCTTTCGGTGTCCATAGCTTTTGTGCGTGTCAGCATGTCGCTATTCACTAGTTCCTGTGTCTCCTTTGACAATTTTTCAAACACCGGACTCACTACCAGATCTTGACAGAATTCACAGTTCATGTGCACCTAAGAGCACAACAACTCAATTCTCAAAATGCAAAGTGTTTTTCGCTAGACAACCACTTGTAATTTATGGGGCATTTTGAATTCAAATCTGACCATTTCCCCCACAATCGGTTCGTTATTGCCGGATTGGCAACAGATTTTCAAGGATCTAAGCCATAAATTTCATCTTAAATGTCAATCACTCACTCCATTTGGCCTCACTTTTTCCATCTTTTCATGAACAGTGGCTTTAATGGTCACTTTCCAGCTGACTTGCACGATTTCCCCTTCGGTAGTGCAACTCCCTCCGTGCTGCCGCGGACCTAGTGACACATCCTTGCTTCACATCATCTTCCAATCACACAAATCCACAACTTTGGTAGTGTAGTTTATAGTCCTGTGCCTCCTTTTAGCTGTCTGGAGCACTAAGACTATGCTACTTTCATTTAGTCACATGGCCGGACCACCGGTGTATGGCTTCAAGCGACTATCATTCACCTTTCCTGGGAAGGGTTCTCCATTTAATTTGACCATGCCCCTCCATCAGTAATCTCCTTAATAACATAAGACCCTAACTAGTGCATCCTAAATTTCCCTGGAAATTTATCAAACTTACTATCATATAACAAAACTAGTTCATTTACCTTAAATGTATGTAGCTTGATGTGTTGATCATGCCATGCCTTTTTGCGCTGCTTTTGGACCTACTGGTGAAATCCAACCAAAAATATTTCTTCTTCAAGCTCATCCAGCTACACGAGCCTCTCCTGCAGGGCTCCACGATCCATCATACCTGTAAGTTCTTCTATGCGCAGCCTAGGCATGCTGTATTCCATAGTTTTTACTACTTTCACACCATAGACAAGCCTAAAAGGGGTTTGTCCAGTCAACTTCTTGCATGTTGTTTGATAAGCCCATAGTACTGCAAGTATGCATAGGTCCCAATCACTTTGTTGAGCATTGCAAACCTTGGTCAGTGCTTTTTCGAGCACTTTGTTGAATGCCTCCACTGTCCCGTTAGCCTGTGGGTGATAAGGTGTGCTCTTCTAGTGATATACCTAAAATTCCTCCATTAGTGCGTTGATCATCTTATTCAGGAAGTGTGTACCACGATCACTCATCCAGATCTTTAGACATCCAAACCATGTCAATACATGCTCAAATAGGAACTTTGCAGCAGTCGCGCCCATGCAATCCTTCACCGGCTGCACTTCTGCCCAATGAGTCAAATACTCCGTCGCAGTGATAATGTACCTTACTCCTGTCTTTCCTTGTGGCCGAATGGGTCCTACAACATATATCACCCACTTCTCAAAGGGTTACAATGTCATTTGTGCATTCAAAGGCATTTCATCCCTCCATGATGGCATGCCCATTCTTTGACATACATCACATGCCTTGCAATATGCTTTGAATCCTGATGAAGGTTTGGCCACCACAACCCTGCGTGTAGAATCTTCTGCGCGATTTCTTTCCTTGCATAATGTCCTCCTGCGGTGCCCCCATTAGCATCTGCGAGGATGCTTCTTCTTTTGAACTCAGGTACATACCATCACAATATCTCATCAGTCCCCAACTTGTAGAGATGCCCAACAATGACAAAGAAATCAGTCGCGTGCATCACTAATTCCTTCTTTTGTTGGGCGGTGTATCCTTTCAATGTAGTTCCTATTGTTAGGAAGTGTATCATATCCTAAAAATGATCATCTGCGACACACACTGCAAATAGCTGCACGTCAGGCAATCCTTCTTCCAATTTAGTAGGTTCCTCCCCTGTTTCAATGCGTGATAGATGGTCTGGTCTTGGGTTCAATCATACAAGCTTCACAACAACTTCAAAATCATACTTCTGGAATAATAAGAGCCATCTGCAGATTCTCCCCCCGAAAACAGGCTTATTGACCAAGTACTTTAGCACGAAGTGATCAGTATACATCTTAAAATGTCCCCCTAGCAAGTAATGCCTATACTTCTAGAGCACATACACCATAGATAGGCCCTCACGCTCAATGGTGGAATAATTCCTCTCTGCTTTGGATAATGTGCAACTTGTGAATGTGATAGGATGGTCGAATTCTTCTCCACAAGCCCATGTCAGTACTTCTCCTTGTAGAAATTCCCACCTGTAGATCACCTGATAATGCAATAAACTAAAGCAAAATACTTGATCTACTTCTACAACCAATTTAGTGGAAGCCTAATTGAACATGAGCAACATCAATAAGAACACATATAACTGATAAGAAGGAATCAATCACACATAACACAGAAGATACAACGCAGGGATAACACCAGCCTAAAACCCCATCTCTGTATTATCATACAAGTGGAAATATATCTAGTATTACAAAAAGAATCATCTCAAGACCTATCCTGCTCCCTTTGAAATACCTTTTTTGCTCGTAGACAATCAAAGGCCTCTATCTAACCTATGGTCTGCCCTCCAAGCCTCATATTTCTTTATGCAATTTCGATTAGGGTCCAGTGCAGCCACTTTTGTGAATTGACCTCTTCATACACTCACTAATCTCTTATCCAACTATGCAGTCCTGAAGGAGATAAATCCTCATCATGGATGAGCTTCCTTTATAGGAAAAATATTCATCCAACTGATAGTACATTGTCCCTTCTCTGATCTCAACTAGGTCTCTTTCTGAACTAACATGCATGAGTTATTCATGAGAGAATCTTCAGTTATCTAAAGTGCAGCAGTTATATGCAAGCATGCATTAACTAACTGAACTTACTTAATTTAAACAAATTGTTTAAATCAAATATAATTGGAATTGACTTAGTTAATTGGGCAAAATAATTACTACTCAAATTAGAACTCATCCTTATCTCTTTAACTGATGGATAAATTCCTCAATTAATAGATAAACTATTGCATGTCCTCACATAGACTTCATGTTTTATTTTTCACAACTAATTAACTCATGGAGAATTAATTAATTTATTTTCAAATAGTTGTTAAGTTCAAATTCGAATTTTACTTCCTATTTTTAGTCTAGGGACTGACTAAAATAGGAATCCATCCTGAACTACTAAAAATAGAAATTCTATTTTTAGCACTTCCATTTTTCATTCCATGTTGCTCAATCCAGCACTGGTACTCAAACTACTATTTATAGGAGTGTTATTTTTAGCATTTCTTGTTGCCATTTTCAACACTCCCTCTAAACAAGAAAGGCATTCAACTCGAACCTGATCCTGTACCTTTGGAATGTTCTCAATGCAACACTTCTACCAAGTTTGGTTGCTCCAACAACTCTAGAAACAAAAAAAAACTCCCAACTGACCTCTCTGTTGGGCTAGAAACATACTCTGATGCTGAAGCTCTACCCGCTGCTGACAAGTGCTCCCTCTCTAACCTCTGAGCTGCTTCAATAGTCCATGCATCTCGCACCATTGCACACCTCTCTGTGCCATCCTGCACTGGTGCAACACTCCTATGCCTCTCGCATCGTTGCAGCCTACTAGCTCTACATAGTCCTAGGACTCCTGCACTGTAGATCTCTATGCCACTCCATCCGCATCTTTCTCTACCCAATCAGTTAGTCCTACTACTCCTCATTAGGGCTCCCATAGCAAAGTCGAATCAAAGAGGTTGGGTACCTCAAGGATCCTGCCCCCATATCATCCTCCGTGGGACGATCACTCCACATCACCCCCCCTCCTACTTGGAGGTATGGCTGCATGTGATCCATTTTCCCACTTGGCTCGAAGTTTCCCCCTACTGGAGGTCTTTGCATGAGTAGATGTCTCTACTCAATCTCCTCTCAGCTTCTCTAGTTGTGGCTGCTCCACAACACCCTAAAGTTGCTTCACCAATTGTGGCTCCTCCACAATCGTTTGAGACTTCTTCGGGTGCTGCATGTTGAGAGGTAATTTACTCTCCCTCTCAACCACCAAGTATCTAACCTTTGCCTTGATCCTTAAGGCTTTACATGCATCTTATACCTCAAGTGCATACAGGTTCTTGGCTAGCACACCAATCTGTTTCCACTTTCCCGCTGTCACGAAATTTTCTGGAAAAAGAACTAATTTTAAATCAGCGATATCTCCCTCATCCAAACTCCGATTCAACCGATTTTTTTTTGAATTTGGGTATTTTTCCGCAAGGAATCAAAATCTTCTATTTGTTTCTAAAAGTTTTGCACAAAATTTTCATATCTGCTCTAAAAAATCGTGGCCTAAAACTCAAAACTTTGAAATCTCCTCTAGTATATTGTTCTCCGCTTTGATCACCTTTGCTCTGATACCATGTAGAATTTTTCTACAAATCAGCTAGCTCTGATACCATGTAGAAATTCCCACCTGTAGATCACCTGATAATGCAATAGACTAAAGAAAAATACTTGATCTACTTATACAACCAATTTAGCGGAAGCTTAATCGAACATGAGCAACATCAATAACAACACATATAACTGATAAGAAAGAATCAATCACACATAACACAAAAGATATAACTCAGGGATAGCACTAGCCTAAAACCCCATCTCTGTATTATCATACAAGCAGAAATATATCCAGTATTACAAAAAGAATCAGATCAAAAGCTATCCTTCTCTCTTTCTAATACCTCTGTTGCTCATAGATAGTCAAAGGCCTCTATCTAACCTCTGGTGTGCCCTCCAAGCCTCGTATTTCTTTGCACAATTTTGATTGGAGTCCAGTGCAACCACTTGTGTGAATTGGCCTCTTCACACATTGACTAACCTCTGATCCAACTACGTAGTCCTGAAGGAGATAAATCCTCATCATGGATGAGCTTCTTTTATAGGAAAAATATTAATCCATCTAATAGTACATTATCCCTTCTCTGATCTCAACTAGGTCTCTATCTGAACTAACATGCATGAGTTATTCATGAGAGAATCTTTAGTTATATGCAAGCATGAATTAACTAACTGAACTTAATTTAAACAAACTGTTTAAATCAAATATAATTGGACTTGACTCAGTTAACTGGGCCAACTAATTACTACTCAAATTAGAACTCATCCTTATCTCTTTAACTGATGGGTAAACTCCTTAATTAATTGATAAATTGTTGCATGTCCTCACATAGAATTCATGTTTGATTTTTCACAACTAATTAACTCATGGAGAATTAATTAATTTATTTTCAAACAATGGTTAAGATCAAATTCGAATTTTACTTCCTATTTTTAGTCTGGGGACTAACTAAAATAGGAATCCATCTTGAACTGCTAAAAATAGAAATTATATTTTTAGCACTTCCATTTTTCATTCCCTATTGCTCAATCCAGCACTGGTATACAAACTGATATTTATAGCAGTGCTATTTTTATCATTTCTTGTTGCCATTTTCAACACTCCTAGCGCTATACATGACGCCTCGACATGTACGTGAAACACTTTTTTCCAGTCTGGGAAGACTAGAATCAGCGCGGTAACCATATTTTCTTTCAATATATCCAAGCTCTTCCTGAAGTCATCATTCCAACAAAACGTGATGTCCTTCCTCAACAATTTCTCCATAGGCGCGGCGATCTGGGCGTAACCCTTGTGTTGGCTTAGTGGGGCTTGACCCAAGTTCGGAGGTGATTTAGCCAAACAAATCTTGCTTCTACTAGCCCTTTCAGCAACAGTCCGCAGAGTGCGGACTGAGGTCTCACTTGATTTAGTACAGGAGGGTGCTAGAACCAGGTTTCTACACCCTGGAGATGTCTGATGATTTGAACTGGTCTGCGGTTCAACCTTGCGTGCACGTTGCTACGCATGCTTACCTGTACCTCGCAACCTAAGATGCTACCTTCGTGTAGCCCTACTTCGGGATTGAACAATGTTATTACCCAAGTCCTTACTTGTAGTCCGATATTAGTTGATTAAATTAACTTATTTCTACACTTCTAGTTATACTTAACAATACTCACAATTCATATAAATGCGCGCAGTAAATAAACAGTGTAATTTCCAATCATATTGGACATGTAATTACATAAGAACAGATACACGAAATTCAGATAAAACTTGTCCTTATTATTTTTTTCCTTCTATTACAGACCCAACTCTACCCTGTGCACTCAGCTGCAGGGGTCTGTGCACTTAGCTGTGGACTCTACTAGGCCTCTGCGCACTCAACTGCAGAGCCTCTTCCTAGTACTACGACCCAAGATACATAGAGTCTTTCTCTATGCTTGCTATCTTATTATATCCATCTATTTTATTACTTCCTTCCTTCTTTACAACTTAGAGCCTCACTCTATTTATACAATCCCATAGTCCGTGCACCATGGGTAGGCTAACACTACATTCAAAACTTAGGGTGGACATCCCTATGACTCTAACATACAATTTGCGCTTCACGCCTACAATTTGCAGAGCTTTACAACAATAACAACCCAAAACTTGGGCTTTGAGCCCCAAAACATGCTATGGGAGGATTCCATGCCCAAAAAGCCCCCAACACAAACATCATGACTCACCCTCAAGTAACTCTGTGAGCATGGCAATCTTGGTGTGAGTTCCTCCAGTTGGTCCCGAATGGTCTTGATGTCCGCAACACACTGAGCTGCTGCTTGTGGAACTTGTTGCATCCTCTCTTCGGAGACCTCTGTTTCTGGCATGCTACCCTACATCTGTGCATGCATCTCCTGAATCTACGCAAGCTTCCCTTCAATATCTACCATGATTGTGAAGGCTTCATCAATCCATGACTAAACGCATGCTTTGAGAACTACTTCCTTATGGCGGGATGCGTCCACCTGCTCCTTTAATGCCTTGTCTTGTTGCATCCTCGCAAGCCGCTGAGTAATGACTAATGTCTACGTAGTTCCTCTAATTTTGTTGTACTACTACTGGAGTTCGCGCACCTCTATCTCCAGCCGCTAGATGTTGGGATCCTCTTGCAAAGTCGTAAGGGCCTCTAGTGCCTATTCCAACATATTCGTATAGTCGCACATTGCACTACCAATATCTTCCAACCTGGCTGCAATAGTGTTGGTGCACTGTTCTCTGATTTTCAGGGGAGTGGAAGGTTGCGCCTTCAATTGTAGCTCGACAATCTAAAGGTTCAACTCTAGCTGAACCTTTGTTGTCTCTTCTCTTGCATCTTAGACTCCACTTGCCAAATTGTGGATCCGCACTTCTACTGGTAGATCTGCTGTGATAGCCAACTCTGGGATGCATCGGTAAGCATCATCTATCATCTGCACCAACCATTGCTTCTGTGATACTAGATTGTCCTGCTGCAAGCTGAGCTACTCCATGTTGATCTTCTGTTTGCTAAGAACTTGGATCGTGCGGTTCTCCCTAGTGCGTAGCTCTATTGTGATCCCATCCTATAGCTAATATAGTGTTTCCCGGGGAAGGGCAGCTAGATTAAGGCCAAGGCCTTTCATCATGCTAATCGACAACCAATCCATCGCATTTGATGATACTAATGCTCCTTCTGGAAACACTACTATGTTGGCTATCCTTGCGCACAGCATCTACTCTGCTGCTGAAGTGCCTGCTGCGACGTGGGTAGACAGGGTACCTTCCTAAGGGGGCCACACCTGTAACTCCTGCAGTTGCGCCCTGAGGGCCCCCAACACAGTTTGGTGCTCTGTCATAAACTCTTGAAGCACTTCACTTGTGACATCACAAACCACCTCGTCGATGTCATGGGTATCACCTTCGGTTAAGGTGATCGGGTCAATGCCCTGCTTCTAGGCCTTGACCTTCTTCCTTGGGCCCGATCTCTCTGTGATACGTAGCCATTTTAATTGTGTGCACACAGCTCCTGGGTCCGCACATCCTTCGACCGTTTCTGTTTCCTCTGCCTCCTGCCCTGAGGACATTGCTTGGCCCTCGTCTGCCTCTATTGTTGCTGCCTTTGTTGTTTGCGCTACTGCTACTGCTTCTGCTCCACACCTTTCTGTGTCACTTCACACACTGCTCTTACCTAAGTTGTCGCTTTTTTGTTCCACCTTCTCTCAGTGAGTTGGGTGATGTGCAGCTTGGCATCATCCTTCCTTTTCTGTGCTTCCGCTTTCTCCAGTGCCAACAAATCAGGAGCACACCACTCGAGAGGCCATGTCTCTAGTACAGTAAAGATCGTGTCATCAGTGGCTACAAATGGTATCTTTGTCCACTTCTTCGTCAGATCCTTCCGCACCCTGATATAGATGTTGTACATATCGGCTTTGAAGTCTGCAAAACTTTACAGACTATTGTGCACTGTAGGTGATAGGTACAGCCTCCTGTTGATCCACATTTGGATGCTCGCCTCCATGAGCACCCAAAAAAAATTTGTGTCGTGAATCTGTTTTGTGTCCTTGGTGGCCCAGAGCGAAGCGTACTTCGTGGCCTCTAGTATCTCTCTGTCAATGTTGGGAAACTAACTATCCTCCGGCAGTTCTCCCACTACCAACAAGATGGATAAGAGCAACCAAGCATAGTGGAAGGTCTTACCCTGCTCCTAGGCTTCGTGACAGTTTAGCGAAAATTCCTCGCAGAGGAATTCGGCCTAGTTGAAATGGACCCCCTCTGTGCACTGCTCGGTTAGCGCGACCACTGGTGTCAGTACCTCATCGGCATGGCACTTCCTCATCACTTTGCCAGCCAGGAGTTGGGTGGCTACGTGCACCCCATTGTCCTTGATGTTGGAGATGGTGTAGGCCCTCTTTTTCTTCTCTAGCTTATACTTCGCCTTCATGGCTTCTGCAAGAGCCAAATTGCTACCTTTTCTGGCTATAGTCGTAGGGTCCTCTCTTTTACACGGGAGTCGAGAGATATGATGAATGAGGTCTCACATGATGGGAATAGGCTCCTCCAACCATAGGTACACATCATGCACCAGGAAGAGTAGCTGCCTAATGAAAAAAATGGTGATGCGCACATGGTGGAAATGTGGTATACATAACAAGTGGAGTAACCCAACCTTTTCCACACCACACAGCCATTTTAATAGCTCTAATGTTATCACTGTCCTCTTGGTGTTCTGCTTCATTAAGTTCCTGGTCTCTAGGTGCGAGAACTTCTCGTTGTCACCAAGGTCCCTATCTTTGAATTTCATGGTTGGCACGTGGCCTAGGTGTGTGCCCTCAAATACAATACCGTTGGGGAGGAGTGGGGTCTAGAGCAAGCTTTTCATTTCATCTAGGTCATTCGGTACTTTGGTTTTCCCTTTTCGTGGAGGGACATACGCTGGCAGTTTCATTGCAGAGTGCAATGGTGGGATATCCTCCTCCATGTCTTCTTCTTCTTCTGCTGCGGCAATTAGGGCCTGTAAGTCTTCTTCTTCCTCACCCGTTTCGATTGTGATTGATTTCCCCTTCTCTTCCATAGATATTTTTTTATGCCACGAATTCCTCGGGGACATGCGTACCAGACCCATCGCATGTTTATCCTTCTTGGGCTGCGGTGTTTGTGGTGATTTGGGGATTTCTATCACCACCCCAGCGCCTTCTGCAACATCCCCCACCATTTGGGTCTATGCGGCCTTGCCGGTGGTTACCTCTTCAATCCCCAACCCATCCTTAGTGGCTGTCATCATCTCTAGACTGTATTCTGTCTCTCGCGAACTTAGGGGCTCAATTATCACTTGGCTCTCAACTCTTTGTGCTCTGCTCAACCGCTCAATTCTCAAATGACCAAGTGTTTTTTGCTGGCCAGCCCTTTGAGTTTTATAGCTCCTTTTGAATTTGAATTCGACCATTCCCCCCAATTTCGAGCCATTAATGCTTTGTTGGCAGCAGATTTTCCCAAATCTTGCCCATAACTCACGTCTTAAATGCCTATCGCCCACTCCATTTGGCCTCAAATCGGACATTCCGTCATGAATAGTGACACCAAAGGTCACTTCCCAGCCAACCCACATGGTAGCGCAACCCTCCATGCACGGTCGTGAACCCTGTGATGTTTTTATTCTGCGCGCATTTCCAATATTTCGCACCTCCCAGGAAGAATATTTTATAGTCCCACGCTCCCTTTTAACTACCTGGAGCACTAACACTGTCCTTCCTACGGCTAGTCAGGTGGTCGCACCACCTGTACGGGGCTCCATCCTATCCTTTTTCGTGGTCTACGAAGAATCCTCATCTACCATTGTGGTGATCGCATGCTCTACTATTTTCAATGCGCTACTCTGGTTACTGCGTTCGGTGATATGTGGTCCCAGCCATGGAAGTAGATTAACAAATTCTTGGCAATAGTCCTCCACTTCGTCAGTATGATCGTATGCACCTTGCCTTGCCACCCTTGGTTTATCGATGAGAAATGCTTCCTTTAATTCCTTTTCCAGCCTCTTAACCTCTGCGTCCATTAAGGTGATTTTCTCCATTAGTCGTACCTGGTCCTTTTCAAGTTCACGAAGTCTAAAGTTTCCTCGTCGAATTTCTTCCTAAGTATTATATGTTCTGCTTCTCACGATTGTGTGATTTCTTCATTCCAAGCTTCGTGCACTGTCGAACCCATGGGTGTTGTTACGTGCAGACTCATTTTTGCATGCTCCTCAAAGATTACAGTCCCTGCATCATCTCGCAACTTTGGAATTGCTCTCGTGGTTAGGGTTTTGCACATGGTCCTATAGCCCCATCAAACCATTAGTACACATAGGTCCTAGTTAGTGCATTTTATATGGTGGACCCTATTCAGTACTTCACACACCTTGTCAAAGGCTTTCTTGCTGATAATCTTTGGTGTGCTTCGTCTTTCCTGCTTCTGCATTTTATTCTTATTTTCTATATGGGAGCGATGTGAATTTGTGCAGGTTGCATGCCATACGTCTGTACCCATCTGGAAAAGTGGGCACACAAGTTGTTTCACCCTTCATAACTAGCTCTCATCATAGCTGAGGTTTTCCAAATCGTATAAGCATCCCCCTTCTACATTAGCGCAAATCCCTGAAGCTCTGCTGGTGCGTACCCCACCACCTTGTGGGCGTAGCGCACAGTGCCCATTTCAGAGCATCAAACCGTTGATGTTTTGGCACTTCGCTTTCAAATTTGTTCAGGAACTTATCCACCGATGTCAATCCATCATACATGGGCAGATCCCTTGCCTCTGTTGCTACACAGTGTAATGACTTTATCATCATGTTGCAA
This sequence comes from Pinus tabuliformis, assembly GCA_031772625.1. Taxonomy (NCBI): domain Eukaryota; kingdom Viridiplantae; phylum Streptophyta; class Pinopsida; order Pinales; family Pinaceae; genus Pinus; species Pinus tabuliformis. The sequence goes on from CM062811.1 coordinate 431,269,404, forward strand.
TTTAGCATGGTTACCTTGTGTAATCGGTTCTGCCATCGTTCTACTTCTTCGTCCAAATCCGAAGTGTGGGAGCTATTGCACTCACACGAAATTCTACCATCTACTGTTGGATTCACCCAATCCCACTCTCACATGGTTATCTTGTAGATACAATCGATATCGACATCATTATCATCATCGCACAACGGTCTTGTGTATCATGCTCCTTCGGCAAGATCTAGCGGTACAAATACGCGAAGTGAATTTTTCTCAAAAATCATTTTACGCTTCTTCAGGTTTATGACTATGTTCATATCAGTGGCCTAACCTATGCCTAGTAGCATGGGATATGGATTTCTATCATCGATAATCTCTATCACTTTGAAATCTACAAGTGTGCTCACACCTTCAATATCCACTGTTACCCCCTACAATCTTCCCATGGGTAGAATCTTCTGTTGGTTCACCATTTGCAATTGAATAGGAGACCACTATAATGTGGGCCTGCACATATGTCTACTTTGGCAATACATTCACGTCTGATCCTAGATCCAGAATTACTTGATCCATTTCATACTCACTGATTTGCACAGTCAATCTCATTTCCCTTCCTATCCGCGATGTATGTTTCCTAAGCTTTAGTTCTACGCGTGGCTCTCTTGACCTAGCGCACCTAGTGATAAGTTCCTGCAGTCCTTTCACATCCTTGCTATTGCGCAATAGCTTCATACATGTCTCCAGAAATGTCTCTGGTTCTAGTTGATTTGTACTACCTGAAGTGAAGGCCTCCATGAAGCTCTTCTTAGCTTCCATGAATGTCTCCTTCGCACACTATAAACCAAATTCAGGTTCCTTTGTAGGAGCCTTGTGAATGCACGCACTTTCTTCAAGTTTCCTACCTCTGTCATCTTCGGTTGTGATACCACTTTGAAGCACTATGTTTACATTTAGGTCCTCTTCACGCAGCTCAGACCTCATCATTTGTAGGTTCTAGGTCGGGGGAGGCTCGAGTACTCCTTTATTGTGCAACCTCGCTAGTAGTGTAGGGAAGTCCTCCATCTCATGATCGAATTGGGTAGAGTATAAACATGATTCTCTCATCAGATTAGTACAATCGTGGGCATAGTTCCCTGGCCCTCTGCAATTGTAACAAATTAATTGTCCGCGACCCCTTCCTGGTCCCATTCCACCTCGACCTCGTCCGTGACCCTAAAATCCAGCATGTGCCATCCTTGCATTTGGATCGAGGGCTCGCATTTCGATCTGCACTCTATAGGCAGGAGTCTGATCCACCATTAGCTCATAACTTCTGTAGGTGTGCTCATCATGGCCTATCGACCTGCAAAAATTACAAAACAATTACTGGGAAGTCTGCGTATACTTCTATAATAGGTGACAGTTATCTGTAGTTTGTTTTCCTCCTATCTGAAAAATCACGCACCATAATGTAGGCGCCATGCTCGATCCTACTTGCGCCTCTGGTCTTAATGGCATCAGCCCTCCTCTTTCCAAGTAATTCACGAAAATTGGACAGTGGTCCTTGCCATGCCCATGGCCTTTGCAATTTATGCACCATACTTCCTCACGCACTTCTGGCTAAGTTGTCTTGTTCTATTTCAAACTCTGCATTTCTAGACACAAATTTTGCAGTTGTGCATGGATTTTTTGAACTCCTAGACTAGGATCTTGTATTGGGGTCTCGTGCAATCTCATTGCAATCTCCAAATCTTTGGCCTGCATGGATAGCTTTTGTTGTGACAGCATCGTTCTTAAATGTAGTGTCAGTGACGCTACAAACCATGCGTGGTGTTGTCCATCCGTGAAGGTCATGTTGGTTTTGTGAATCATACTTTTCAATCTCTGGTCCAGATCCCATGGGTTCTCACCTGGAAGAATTGCGATTTCCTTAAACCCGATAATCGATTATGTCTCTTATTTTGGCCTGCTAAATTCCCTGTTCAGTGCAACCTAGATATCTGTGATCCCCGCGTTTGGATGGTCATTAGAATGCTTAATGTACCACATTAGTGTGCGATCCTGCAACACACTTACCAGCATTTCCTTCTTTATATTGTCATCCACAACTCCTTGTGCTTCCCATATAGCCTTTACTACGAACCAAAATTGGTCTAGATCTTCATTCCCTACTCTCTAAATACCAGTAGTTTTATCGCACTTGTCATATTGAACTGTGGTGGTGGCGGAGGTGGTGTGTGTGGAGATGGGGGTGACGATGGTGAAACTAGTGGTGGTGTTGGTGGGAGTGGTATGCACATAATTCGCTGCCTTATCAGACTGATTGCGCTTCTCAAAGAAACTTTCGTGAGCTCTTCCTCACTTTCCCTTTGTGGCGAAATCAAGGGGCTATTTTCTATCTTTGTGCTACCTTTGTTTCTGTAGATCCTCCCACTTCGTGTAGTCCCAAAAATAAGTTTATTCACATAACCCGCTTTTCACACAATAGCATTTTGATCCAAGTGTTCAATGATTTAATGTACTTACCTCACAGTCCCTTGAGGAAGCGACGTTCCGCTTCGATGTAGCTGATGGTCATATCTACGGTGAACTTGGTCATAAATCCTCCTATAATTCGATCGAGCCAATATTCCACAACACGCACGATCTTATCTTCTGACGCTTCTAGTCTGCGCACCAATTCCAAAGTCCACACAATTGGTTTGTTGAGCCTACGCCTTCCCTGACTGTTTGCTAGCTTCGCAACCCACTCGTACAACTCAGAGGGGAAGGATGCAAAGAAAATTTCATGGATTTCTGTATATAAGTAGCGCTATAACCACCACTCCTTTGATACTCACAGATTCCTGTTTTCCTGCACTGTGAACTCATGAATCCTTTTGTCCAACCACCCTTTAATTTCTTTCTTTTTTGGATTCTAGTGACACGACATTAGACATCCCTTATGCAAAACCTGGTCCGGGCAATGAAACCATTTGTTGGCTTAGTGGGGCCTAACCCAGGTTTGGAGGTGATTTAGCCAAATAAATCCTAGTACTACTCGCCCTTTCAGCAACAATCCGTGGAGCATGGATTGAGGTCTCACCTAAAGTAGTAGGGGAGGGTGCTAGAACCAGGTTTCCACACCCTGGATATGTTTGATGGTTTGAAGTGGTTCGCAGTTTGACCCTATGTGCACGTCGCTACGCGTGATTACCCGTACCTTGTAGTCTGAGATGATGCCTTCACGCAGCCCTACTCAGGGACTGAACAATGTTATTACCCAAGTCCTTCCTTGTAGCCCAATATTAGTTGATTAACTTAACTTATTTGTACACTTTCAGTTATACTTAACAATATTCACAATTCATACAAGTGCATGCAGTAAATAAATAGTGTAATTGCCAATGATATCAAACATGTAATAACTTAAGAACAGATACACAAAATCCAGAGAAAACTTCTCTTTATTATTTTCTTCTTTCTTTTTCAGACTCAACTCTAGCCTACGCACTCAGCTGTAGGGGTCTGCGCACTCAGCTGCAAATTCTCTTCCTACTACTACGACCCAAGATACTTAAACACTTTCTCTATGCTTCCTATCTTATTCTATCCATCTATTGTATTACTTCCTTCCTTCTTTACAACAAAGAGCCTCTCTCTATTTATACAATCCCATGGTCCACGGACCATGGGTAGGCCAACACTACATTCAAAACTTAGGGCGGACAACCCTATGACTCTAACATACAATTTGCACTTGGCGCCAACAATTCGTGGAGCTTTACAACAATAACAACTCAAAACTTGGGCTTTGAGCCCCAAAATGTACTGTGGGGGGATTCCATGACCAACACCTTGATAAAATTTATGTAATATCACGTATGTCCTAGAGTAGCATCCAACTGTTGTGCACTCCTCAGTGCTTCCAAGTGTTGGGTTGTGTTATATTCTTTCCACGACTAGCCCATGTAGTTAACCAGGGGGTTAGAAGGGGGGCAGATCCCCCCCTTCATTGCGCCGATTGCATGGCGAGGGGAGTCATACGGGGTTTGAGGGGTGCAGGTAACCCCACTCTATGAGACCATGGCAGCGCGTCAGAAAATTTTGTTTTTGGACCCTATATTAGGCTGGGTGGACCTACCTATGGTTTTGTGCATGCTTTTTCGCACATGGTTTTGGACATGATGGTTTTCGGTCCATGATTTTGGAGGCGATGGTTTTTCAATCCATGGTATTGATGCCTCGACATGTATAAATATGTATTGTAACATTGAAAGGAATATAATGAAAAATCAAGTTGGTAGTCCTGATTTTGGGATCCATGGGAAAATCTCTATGTATATGTGTTTTATGTGTTATGCTCTTGTATTGTTTATTTTATGTGTTTTAGAATTCATATGTAGGTAACTTTTGTATGGGGTTAAAACCTACATTTGGTATCAGAGTTGTTTTGGCTTCAAGGGGACGCCTTTGTTGCTGAGGGGTTTCACTTGGGCCTGTGGTTGACCCTGTTCAATAGGAGATCTGCAGGATCAATTCTGGTGGTGAAAGAAGATGGTGAGCAATGGAAAGATAGAGATAGAGAAATTTAATTGTCAGAGTTTTGAGTTGTGGAAACTCAAGATGGAGGATCTGTTGGTGGATAAAGATCAGTGGATCCCAGTAGATCCGGGTACTAAACCAACGGGAGTGTCTGATGAAGAATGGAAGAAGTTGGATCGGAATGTAAAGAGCATAATACGATTGTGTGTCTTAGATTCAGTATTGTTGAATGTATCAGGGGAAGCTATGATGAAGTATTTATGGGAAAAGTTAGGTAATTTGTACCAATCTAAGTCTCTAGTGAATAAACTATTCCTATGGAAAAATTTGTATAACCTAAGGATGAAAGATGGAGACTCAGTGATAGAGAATCTGAATGCATTTAATACTGTGATAAGTCAGTTATCATCTGTTGATATCAAAATTTTAGATGAAGATAAGTGCATTAATTTGTTGTGTTCTCTACCAGATTCGTGGGATAGTCTAGTTATTGCAATAGGTAGAAATGCAACTGCCTTACAGTTTGATGAAATAGTCTCATCCTTGCTAGAAGAGGAGAAGAGACAGAAAAATATGGGGAGTTAGAATTGTGATTCCTTGTCTATATAAGGATGGCTCGAGAATAGAAACAAAAATAAGTCATCGAGTGGGAGATCTAAATATAGAGGGAGATTTAAATATCCAGGAAACCCTGTAAAGGTGGTGTGCTGGAAATGCAGAAAGGAAGGGCACTACAAAAGGGACTGTAAGTCTAAAGCTCCTGACAAAGGAAAGGGATCTGATGATGCTCCTTCTATAGAGGAAAAAACCACCTCAGATGAAGGTGGGGATGTGTACTTGGCTTCTTCGAGTATACATGTAGATCATGAGGCATGGTTGATTAACTCAGGTGCATCCTTTCACTTCACTCCCCATAGAGAGTGGTTCTGCGAGTATGAGAAATACAATGGTGGTGATGTCTTCTTACGGGATGATAGGAAGGTTAGAATTGTTGGTCATGGAAGTAAAGTTGAAGTTGCAAGGTGGAAGGGTTAGAACACTTCTCGGTGTTCTACATATTCTTGCATTGGCCAAAAATCTGATTTCTGTAAGCAAGCTGGATGATGCAGGTGTAAAAACAGTGTTTGAGAAGGATACCTGCAATATGGTTTGGAGAGAAATGGTATTGATGCGGGGAGTTTGGATTGGAACTCAGTACAAGCTGCAAGGTAGAAATGTTGTTGATGGGAGCAACAGTTCTGCAGTTCCTGAAAGTGGAGCAGAAAATCTAGTGGTCTCTATAGAGAAGACCATGTTGTGGCATCAAAGGCTTGGACATATTGGAGAGAAGGGCCTTCGAATACTTCATGGTAAAGGTATGAGTAATAGATCTTTGGATTTTGATTTCTGTGAAAATTGTGTATATGGGAAGAAGAATCGGGTGAGTTTCCCCTCTCGTTGTAAGAGGGCGAAATAGATATTAGAGCTTGTGCATAGTGATGTGTTTGGACGTGTGAAGGTTCCATCACTAGGTAAGTCTGTGTACTATGTATCATTTATAGATGAGGTCTCAAGTAATACATGGATATATTACCTTAAGAAGAAATCTGAAGTCTTTGATAGGTTTAAAGAATTTAAGGCTCTGGTGGAAAACCAGACAGAGAAGAAGATAAAGGTGCTGAGAACAGATAACAGTCGAGAGTTTTGCAGTAAGGAATTTGAAGAATGTAAGAAGTGTGGTATAGAACGGTAGAATACTACTCCATATACACCTTAGAAAAATGGAGTTGTAGAAAGAATGAACAAGACGTTGATGGAAAGGGCAAGAAGCATGCTCAGTGGTGCCAGGTTAGGACAACAATTCTAGGAAGAGGCGGTGGAGACAGCATGTTACTTGGTCAATAGGTCACCTTCATTAGTGTTGGGGGATAAGACTCCACAAGAGGTATGGACTATTAAGAAACCCTCTCTTTCACATCTGAGGGTATTTTGATGTGGTGCATATGTACATGTTCCAAAGGAGAAACGAACCAAGTTGGATAGTAAATCTGAAAAGTGCATCCTTATTGGGTATAAGGATGGTTTAAAGGGTTATAAGCTTTGGAACACAGTAAACAAGGAATGTTGTGTACAGCTATGATGTGGTGTTCAGAGAGGTGAAAGATGTTATTAAACATGAAGTCCAACCAAAGGAACCTGAGGAGATAGAGTTTGAACTAAAGGAGGTAGAATCAGACTCTACAGCAGAGGAGGAATCAGAAGACGAAGAGCCACAAGCTTCGGGTGTGAGAAGATTAGTTCGAGAAAGAAGGTAGCCAGAAAGGTATAGTCCATCTGCTTTCTGTTCAAATTTTGTTTTATGTATTACTGGTAATGATCCCATAACTGTGAAGGAAACAATAGATTCAGAGGATGGAAAACTCTAGAAAGAGGCCATGGTTGATGAAATGACATCTTCGCACAAAAATGAGGCTTGGGATCTAGTGGAGTTGTCAGCTGGAAGGAAACCTATTGGCAGCAAATGGGTGTTCAAGAAGAAGACAAATGCAGAAGGAAAGGTGGAGAAATACAAAGCTTGGTTGGTAGCAAAAGGTTATTTCCAGGTGCTGGGAATTGATTTTGGTGATATTTTTTTCTCCTGTTGCCAAGGTAAATTCTATTATATTACTTTTATCTGTTGCTTCTGCTTTTGATTTTTAGGTAGAGCAGATGGATGTGAAGATAACATTTCTTCACGGGGATCTAGAAGAGGAGATCTACATGAACCAACTTGAAGGCTTTGTGGTGAAGGGTAAGAAATAATTGGTATGCAAGTTAAAGAAGTCTCAGTATGGGTTAAAATAGTCACCAAGGATGTGGTATCAGAAATTTGATACATTTATACGGGGACTTGGCTTCACCAGAAGCAAAGCAGATCACTGTGTGTATTTTAAATTAATTGGTGACCATGTTATTTATCTGGTCTTATATGTGGATGATATGTTGCTAGTTGGAAATGACAAAGAAATTTCCAGGATTTAAATACCCATTTGTCCTCCAAATTCAACATGAAAGATCTTGGTGCTAGAAACTATATTTTGGGCATGGAAAGAGATCAGGCAAAGAGGACCCTCCGATTAAACTAGAGGAAGTATGTCGAGACAATATTGTAGAGGTTTAATATGCAGGATAGTAAACTGGTGAAGGTTCCTATTCCTGTAGGTGTAAAGTTATATGTTGAACACTATCCCAAGACCCAAGAAGAGGAAGAGGACATGTCTCGTGTTCCATATGCAAGTGCAGTTGGCAACCTGATGTATGCGATGCTCTGTACTAAACCAGACTTGCACATGTAGTGGAAGTATTGAGAAGGTTTATGTCAAAACCAAGGAAGGCGCACTGGACAATAGTGAAGCGGGTTTTCAGGTATTTGCATGGCACTAGTGATTATGATTTGTGCTACCAAGGAAGACCAGGATTGGACAGAGTGTTGGATATTCGTGGCTTTGTTGGTGCAGACTAGGCTGGAGATCTAGACCAGAGAAGATCTACAAGTGGGTATGTGTTTAACCTATTTGGAAGTGAAGTCAGTTGGATGAGTAAGAAACAATCTGTAGTGGTACTATCAACTATAGAGGGTACTATCAACTATAGAGGGAGAATACATGGCAGACACTCATGCAAGCAAGGAAGCAGTTTGGTTGCAAAGATTGTGTTCAAGTATGCGGTTAGTATAGGGAGCTATAAGGATATACTATGATAGCCAAAGTGAAATTTTCTTGGCGAAGAACCCTGCATATCATTCAAGGACAAAGCACATTGATGTTCAATATCACTTTGTGAGGGATATGATAGAAGACAAAAGGGTGTTGCTGGTAAAGGTGGACAATTTGAAGAATACTGCAGATGCATCGACAAAACATGTGAACTCTGAGAATTTCTCTTGGTGTAGAGAAACAATGGTCATTGTAGGGCTGGATAAATGACTAATCTCTCTTGTGGCCCCCTGTGGAAAGAAAACAACAAGTGGGAGAATGTTGGTTTGTGTTATATTCTTTCCACGACTAGCCCACGTAGTTAACTAGGGGGTTAGAAGGGGGGCAAAGCCCCCCCTTTGTTGCGCTGATTGCATAGCGAGGGTAGTCACAGGGGGTTTGAGGTGTGCAGGTAACTGTACTCTATGGGGTCCAGGTTAGTGCCCTGAAAAAATTTGTTTTTGGACCCTATATTAGGTTGGGCGGACCTAGCTATGGTTTTGTGCATGATTTTTCACACATGGTTTTGGACGTGATGGTTTTCGGTTCATGGTTTTGGAGGCGATGGTTTTTCGGTCCATGGTATTGGATGCTTCAACATGTATAAATATGTATTGTAACATTGAAAGGAATATAGCAAAAAATCAAGCTGGTAGTCCCGATTTTGGGATCTAGGGGAAAATATTTGTGTATATGTGTTTTACGTGTTATGCTCTCACATTGTTTATTTTATGTGTTTTAGAATTCGTATGCAGGTAATTTCTATATCGGGTTAAAACCTACACCTAGTTCAGTATCACTGTGATCTTCGTGGGGTCTACCATCAGTCCTTGTCTGCAAACCACATGCTCCAATAGGTTCCCAAATGGAACACAAAACAGACACTTCTTGAGATTGAACACGATATGGTATCTTTGATAGGTATCCAGCATTAGGTGCAAGCTTGCTACATGGCGTTTAACCAGCCCAAATATAGTCTAGTCATCAAAATATACCTCTAGGAACTTATGAATAAATTCCTTGAATTCTGCAACAACCATGCACAAAAGGATGGTAGGCGTATTCTTCAATCCAAACAGCATTACAGTGTACTAAAAACAACCCTACTCGGCTGCAAATGTTGTCTTGCTCCTATCCTCCGATGAGATTTTGATTTGGTGGTACCCAATGAACCCATTAGTGAAGGAATATGCTTCTTGGCCGCCTTCATTGTCTAACACTTCATCGGTGAACAGTCGGGAAACGATCATGCACACAAGCATCATTCAGTTTTCTGATATGCACACATATCCTTATCTCATCCTTCTGCTTCTTCTCTTACACCACCATTGGGCTTACCCAATCAGATTCTTCCATAGGCTCAACGATGCCTGCTAGAAGCATCTTGTCTAGCTCTAAGCAGACCTTCTCCTTATATTTCAGATCGAGATGATAATGTCTTTGTGCAACTGGCTTCGCGTTGGGATTTAACATGATCTTCATCATTCATAGGTCCCTGATTATTTCTTTCAGATCCGTAAACTTGCAAGGGAATAAGTCCTGGTATTCTCGGACCAGTTCAGAGACCTTATCCACCATAGTGTCATCCCAATAGTCTCCAATCTTTGTGAATTTGGGTTCTACCTCCATACCAATGTTTACTTGTTTTGTTTTCAATGGCGCAATTATATTAGGTTTCTCAATCTACGATCCTTGAACCTCGCGGTGACCTTCTATTTCCAGAATGTTAATCTTTCATGGATCCTCATCCTCTTCTTCAGTAGTTACATTATAAAATTCTAGCGCGTGACTCAGCTGAGTAGCCCATTCAGGCCGAATCAGGTCTAAAGGATCCTGTAGTATCCTAAAGATTGATGCTTTCACTTCTTGTAGTGCTTCACCAATACTGTCAAACCCATCCTCAAAATTGAATGTCATCATGAATCCTTCACACAAGATATCCCATTCACCTATTCCATGGTAGAGATCTGTTTCTATATACTAATTCATTGGGATAACATCCAGGGTATGACAAAATAGGCGCACGCACTCAGGTTGGGGCTTTTCTCCATAAGCCTCGGTCCAGTTGGCTAGATGCACACGTAGATCATTCTGCCCATCATGCTTGTTTGTCAGTCACATCTTAGCCTTCCCAAATCATTTTCTCATCATCCTCCTACATTCGCGCCAATCATGAAAGCTTCCCTTGTGTGTACCTGACCATCTTACGGGTGTGACGCACAATGCCCAGTCCAAGGCCTGGAAGCGTTGCTTTTTTGGTACCTCCATTTCAATTGCATCCAAAAAGATATCTACCTCATTTAGACCATCATAAGTAGGAAGATTTGTTACCTCTGACGACACACAGTGCAGTGACTGAGTCATCATGTTACAATTCAACATAGTTACTTCATGTAACCGGTTCTTCCAGCATTCTATTTCTTCATCGGAGTCCAAAGTACAGGAAATCTTACGATCCCACGTAATCTGTCCATCCACAGTGGGATTCATCCAATATTGGTTTCGCGGTGTTATCTTATAGATACAATCCAGGTTGTCATCACTCTCATAATCGCGGACATGTTCAATATATCGTGATCCTTCAATAGGATCAAGGGGTACTATTATAGGCAACGATTTCTTCTCAAAGATCATCTTTCGCTTCTTCAGACTTATTACCACGTTCATATCAATAACCCAATCAATTCCTAGGAGTACGGGATAGGGATTGTTGTCATCCACTATCTCTATTACTTCAAAATCAGCCAGCACGCTCGCTGCCTCAATATCCATGGTCACCCCCCTTCAGCCGCCCCATGGGGATGATCTTCTACTAATTCACCATCCTTAGCTGAATCAGAGTCCATTGTAGTGTGGGTCCCCCCATTCGTTCCCAGGTCCGCTTTGGTAGGACATTTTCATCTAACCCCAAGCCCAAAATGACCTGATCCATTTCATACTCTCCTATTTGTGCGATCATTCTCATCTCCTGTCCCGTCCTTGTTTTATGTTTGCCAATCTTTCGTACTATGTGTGGCTCACTTGGCGCGGTTCCAGCACATCTATTGATGAGTTCTTGTAACCCTTTCATAGCATTATTGTGGTGCAGTAACTTCATATAGATTTCCAGGAAAGTTGTGAGCATAGAGGGGTCCATCTCATGCTCAGGCTTATCCTTACTTCCTGAGGTGGAGGCCTCACCGAAGCTCTTCTTAGCTTCCATGAAGGTTTCATGTGCATGCTCCAAATTGAACTCAGCCTCCTTTGTCAGGGCTTTGTGAACCCATGTACTATCTTTTGGATATTTCCTCTTTTATCTCGTGTCATGATTCCACTTCTGAGCACTATATTTACATTTGGATCTTCCTCGCGTGGCTCAAACCTCATCATCTGCAGGTTTTGAGTTGGTAGAGGTGGTAGCACCCCTTTGTCACATATCCTAGCTATCAGCGTAGGATAGTCTTCCATTTGATGATCAAACAGTGTGTAATACTTGCACGATGGAAATATCAGATTAGTGAAATCGTGAGCATAGTGTCATGGTCCTCCACAATTGTAGAAAATAAATTGTCATCGACATCTACCAGGTCCTCCTCCGTCTCGGCCTCTTCCGCACCCCTGAAATCCTATCCATGCCATTCCTGCATTTTGGTCAAGGGGCTGCATCTTAGCCTGAACCCTATATTCAGGAGTTTTATCCATCGTCATTTCATAGCTCCTGCAAGTATGCTCATCATGCCCTACTGACCTACAAAAGTTGCAGAATAGTTGTTGTGGTGTCTGTACAAACTTCTGTAGCAAGTGACAATTATCTGTGGCATGTTTTCTTTCTACCTGAAAGATATCACACCATAATGTAGGCCCCACGCTAGATCCTTCTAGATATTCTGGCCTTAAAGGCATCGGTCCTCCTCCTACAATATAGTTTGCAAAGACCAAGCAATGGTCTTTGTCATGACCTTGACTCTTGCATTTCAAGCACCATACCTCCTTGCATACCTCTGGTCGAACTGTCTTGTCCTACTTTAGACTTTGCATCTCAAGGCACAAATTCTTTAACTGTACATGGATTTATTGAACTCCTAGATTAAAATCTTGCATCGGAGTTTCATGCAGTCTCATGGCAATCTCCAAGGCCTCTACCTAAGTTCTTATCTTCTCCTGTGACAACACACTCCTTAAGTGTGGCAGTAGCAAAGCCACAAACCACTCATGATGTTGTACATTTATAAAATTCATGTTGGCTTCGCGCATTTTACATTTTAGCCTCTGATCAACTTCCCAAGGTGTCTCACCTGGTTCCATCACGATCTCCTTGAATCCCACAATCGACTATGCCGCAGTTTTAGGCCTACTAAATTCCCTATTCAGTGCTGCCTGGATGCCTGCTACTCCAAAATTCGGGTTATCATTAGAGTACTTAATATACCTGGTTAGTGCGTGATCTTGCAGAGAACTAACCAATTTCGCCTTCTTTATATGATCTTCTATAATACCTTTAGCTTCCCATACATCCCTCACGATGAACCAGAATTGGTCTGGGTCCTCATTTCCCAAGCCTTTGAACAAAGGAAACTTCACAGTATTTTCCATACTAAACAACAGTGGAGGTGGAGGTGGTATGGGTGAAGTTGGAGCCGAGGGCAATGAAATTATGTTGGGTGTGGAGCATGATTATTTAGAGGTCTTTGTTTCAGTCGGATGTATACCCCAGGAAGTTTGTACACCCCTCCATGTGAGGGGGTGCAGGGGGGACATGTCCCCCCTGCGGGGGTTCGGGGCGGGCGATCCCCCCCTGGTTAGGGGGTCCGAGGGCCAGCGGTCCCCCGAAGCTAAAACCATATGTAAAATTTCCTTGTAAAAGTATAGTAATTTCTAGTCAATCTAGGCCATTCATTAGGCGGATGATCTAACGGTAGAACTTATAAGAAGAACTTCGGCGTAAATCACATGAAGAAAGACCTTTGTCGACGCGTTTCGTACCAACTAGTGTGGTTCAATTTTTTTTTTTTGTGCAACTTAAAAGAAATGATACATAAATAATGTCAATCAACATTATGTGTATGATTAACTTTAACCATATAAGTGATTGAATATTTGTAACATTTGTAAGAAGAACTTCGGCGTAAATCACATGAAGAAAGAACTTTGTCGACGCGTTTCGTACCAACTAGTGCGGTTCATTTTTTTTTTTGTGCAACTTAAAAGAAATGATACATAAATAATGTCAATCAACATTATGTGTATGATTAACTTGAACCATATAAGTGATTGAATATTTGTAACATTTGTAAGAAGAACTTCGACGTAAATCACATGAAGAAAGACCTTTGTCGACGGGTTTCGTACCAACTAGTGTGGTTCATTTTTTTTTTTTTGTGCAACTTAAAAGAAATGATACATAAATAATGTCAATCAACATTATGTGTATGATTAAATTGAACCATATAAGTGATTGAATATTTGTAACATTTGTAAGAAGAACTTCGGCGTAAATCACATGAAGAAAGACCTTTGTCGACGCGTTTCGTACCAACAAGTGTGGTTCATTTTTTTTTTTTTGTGCAACTTAAAAGAAATGATACATAAATAATGTCAATCAACATTATGTGTATGATTAACTTGAACCATATAAGTGATTGAATATTTGTAACATTTGTAAGAAGAACTTCGGCGTAAATCACATGAAGAAGGACCTTTGTCGACGCGTTTCGTACCAACTAGTGTGGTTCATTTTTTTTTTTGTGCAACTTAAAAGAAATGATACATAAATAATGTCAATCAACATTATGTGTATGATTAACTTGAACTATATAAGTGATTGAATATTTGTAACATTTGTAAGAAGAACTTCGGCGTAAATCACATGAAGAAAGACCTTTGTCGACGCGTTTCGTACCAACTAGTGTGGTTCATTTTTTTTTTTGTGCAACTTAAAAGAAATGATACATAAATAATGTCAATCAACATTATGCGTATGATTAACTTGAACCATATAAGTGATTGAATATTTGTAACATTTGTAAGAAGAACTTCGGCGTAAATCACATGAAGAAAGACCTTTGGTTCAAGTTAATCATACACATAATGTTGATTGACATTATTTATGTATCATTTCTTTTAAGTTGCACAAAAAAAAATAAAAAATGAACCACACTAGTTGGTACGAAACGCGTCGACAAAGGTCTTTCTTCATGTGATTTACGCCGAAGTTCTTCTTACAAATGTTACAAATATTCAATCACTTATATGGTTCAAGTTAATCATACACATAATGTTGATTGACATTATTTATGTATCATTTCTTTTAAGTTGCACAAAAAAAAAAAATGAACCACACTAGTTGGTACGAAACCCGTCGACAAAGGTCTTTCTTCATGTGATTTACGCCGAAGTTCTTCTTACAAATGTTACAAATATTCAATCACTTATATGGTTCAAGTTAATCATACACATAATGTTGATTGACATTATTTATGTATCATTTCTTTTAAGTTGCACAAAAAAAAAAAATGAACCACACTAGTTGGTACGAAACGCGTCGACAAAGGTCTTTCTTCATGTGATTTACGCCGAAGTTCTTCTTACAAATGTTACAAATATTCAATCACTTATATGGTTAAAGTTAATCATACACATAATGTTGATTGACATTATTTAAGTATCATTTCTTTTAACTTGCACAAAAAAAAAAAATTGAACCACACTAGTTGGTACGAAACGCGTCGACAAAGGTCTTTCTTCATGTGATTTACGCCGAAGTTCTTCTTACAAATGTTACAAATATTCCATCACTTATATGGTTCAAGTTAATCATACACATAATGTTGATTGACATTATTTATGTATCATTTCTTCTAAGTTGCACAAAAAAAAAAAATGAACCACACTAGTTTGTACGAAACACGTCGACAAAGGTCTTTCTTCATGTGATTTATGCCGAAGTTCTCCTTACAAATGTTACAAATATTCAATCACTTATATGGTTCAAGTTAATCATACACATAATGTTGATTGACATTATTTATGTATCATTTCTTTTAAGTTGCACAAAGAAAAAAAAATGAACCACACTAGTTGGTACGAAACGCGTCGACAAAGGTCTTTCTTCATGTGGTTTACGCCGAAGTTCTTTTTACAAATGTTACAAATATTCAATCACTTATATGGTTCAAGTTAATCATACACATAATGTTGATTGACATTATTTATGTATCATTTCTTTTAAGTTGCACAAAAAAAAAAATGAACCACACTAGTTGGTACGAAACGCGTCGACAAAGGTCTTTCTTCATGTGATTTACGCCGAAGTTCTTCTTACAAATGTTACAAATATTAAATCACTTATATGGTTCAAGTTAATAATACACATAATGTTGATTGACATTATTTATGTATCATTTCTTTTAAGTTGCACAAAAAAAAAAAAAAAATGAACCACACTAGTTGGTACGAAATGCGTCGACAAAGGTCTTTCTTCATGTGATTTACGCCAAATTTCTTCTTACAAATGTTACAAATATTCAATCACTTATATGGTTCAAGTTAATCATACACATAATGTTGATTGACATTATTTATGTATCATTTCTTTTAAGTTGCACAAAAAAAAATAAAAATAAAAATGAACCACACTAGTTGGTACGAAACGCGTCGACAAAGGTCTTTCTTCATGTGATTTACGCCGAAGTTCTTCTTACAAATGTTACAAATATTCAATCACTTATATGGTTCAAGTTAATCATACACATAATGTTGATTGACATTATTTATGTATCATTTCTTTTAAGTTGCACAAAAAAAATAAAAAAAATGAACCACACTAGTTGGTACGAAACACGTCGACAAAGGTCTTTCCTCATGTGATTTACGCCAAAGTTCTTCTTACAAATGTTACAAATATTCAATCACTTATATGGTTCAAGTTAATCATACACATAATGTTGATTGACATTATTTATGTATCATTTCTTTTAAGTTGCACAAAAAAAAAAATGAACCACACTAGTTGGTACGAAACGCGTCGACAAAGGTCTTTCTTCATGTGATTTACGCTGAAGTTCTTCTTACAAATGTTACAAATATTCAATCACTTATATGGTTCAAGTTAATCATACACATAATGTTGATTGACATTATTTATGTATCATTTGTTTTAAGTTGCACAAAAAAAATAAAACAAAAATGAACCACACTAGTTGGTACGAAACGCGTCGACAAAGGTCTTTCTTCATGTGATTTACGCCGAAGTTCTTCTTAAAAATGTTACAAATATTCAATCACTTATATGGTTCAAGTTAATCATACACATAATGTTGATTGACATTATTTATGTATCATTTCCTTTAAGTTGCACAAAAAAAAATAAAATGAACCACACTAGTTGGTATGAAACGCGTCAACAAAGGTCTTTCTTCATGTGATTTACGCCGAAGTTCTTCTTACAAATGTTACAAATATTCAATCACTTATATGGTTCAAGTTAATCATACACATAATGTTGATTGACATTATTTATGTATCATTTCTTTTAAGTTGCACAAAAAAAATAAAAATGAACCACACTAGTTGGTATGAAACACGTCGACAAAGGTCTTTCTTCATGTGATTTACGCCGAAGTTCTTCTTACAAATGTTACAAATATTCAATCACTTATATGGTTCAAGATAATCACACACATAATGTTGATTGACATTATTTATGTATCATTTCTTTTAAGTTGCACAAAAAAAAAAAAATGAACCACACTAGTTGGTACGAAACGCGTCGACAAAGGTCTTTCTTCATGTGATTTATGCCGAAGTTCTTCTTACAAATGTTACAAATATTCAATCACTTATATGGTTCAAGTTAATCATACATATAATGTTGATTGACATTATTTATGTATAATTTCTTTTAAGTTGCACAAAAAAAAATAAAAAATGAACCACACTAGTTGGTACGAAACGCGTCGACAAAGGTCTTTCTTCACGTGATTTACGCCGAATTTCTTCTTACAAATGTTACAAATATTCAATCACTTATATGGTTCAAGTTAATCATACACATAATGTTCATTGACATTATTTATGTATCATTTCTTTTAAGTTGCACAAAAAAAAAAAATGAACCACACTAGTTGGTACGAAACATGTCGACAAAGGTCTTCCTTCATGTGATTTACGCCGAAGTTCTTCTTACAAATGTTACAAATATTCAATCACTTATATGGTTCAAGTTAATCATACACATAATGTTGATTGACATTATTTATGTATCATTTCTTCTAAGTTGCACAAAAAAAATAAATGAACCACACTAGTTGGTACGAAACGCGTCGACAAAGGTCTTTCTTCATGTGATTTACGCCGAAGTTCTTCTTACAAATGTTACAAATATTCAATCACTTATATGGTTCAAGTTAATCATACACATAATGTTTATTGACATTATTTATGTATCATTTCTTTTAAGTTTCACAAAAAAAAAAATGAACCACACTAGTTGGTACGAAACGCGTCGACAAAGGTCTTTCTTCATGTGATTTACGCCGAAGTTCTTCTTACAAATGTTACAAATATTCAATCACTTATATGGTTCAAGTTAATCATACACATAATGTTGATTGACATTATTTATGTATCATTTCTTTTAAGTTGCACAAAAAAAATAAAAAAAATGAACCACACTAGTTGGTACGAAACACGTCGACAAAGGTCTTTCCTCATGTGATTTACGCCAAAGTTCTTCTTACAAATGTTACAAATATTCAATCACTTATATGGTTCAAGTTAATCATACACATAATGTTGATTGACATTATTTATGTATCATTTCTTTTAAGTTGCACAAAAAAAAAAATGAACCACACTAGTTGGTACGAAACGCGTCGACAAAGGTCTTTCTTCATGTGATTTACGCTGAAGTTCTTCTTACAAATGTTACAAATATTCAATCACTTATATGGTTCAAGTTAATCATACACATAATGTTGATTGACATTATTTATGTATCATTTGTTTTAAGTTGCACAAAAAAAATAAAACAAAAATGAACCACACTAGTTGGTACGAAACGCGTCGACAAAGGTCTTTCTTCATGTGATTTACGCCGAAGTTCTTCTTAAAAATGTTACAAATATTCAATCACTTATATGGTTCAAGTTAATCATACACATAATGTTGATTGACATTATTTATGTATCATTTCCTTTAAGTTGCACAAAAAAAAAAAAAATGAACCACACTAGTTGGTATGAAACGCGTCAACAAAGGTCTTTCTTCATGTGATTTACGCCGAAGTTCTTGTTACAAATGTTACAAATATTCAATCACTTATATGGTTCAAGTTAATCATACACATAATGTTGATTGACATTATTTATGTATCATTTCTTTTAAGTTGCACAAAAAAAATAAAAATGAACCACACTAGTTGGTATGAAACGCGTCGACAAAGGTCTTTCTTCATGTGATTTACGCCGAAGTTCTTCTTACAAATGTTACAAATATTCAATCACTTATATGGTTCAAGATAATCACACACATAATGTTGATTGACATTATTTATGTATCATTTCTTTTAAGTTGCACAAAAAAAAAAAAATGAACCACACTAGTTGGTACGAAACGCGTCGACAAAGGTCTTTCTTCATGTGATTTATGCCGAAGTTCTTCTTACAAATGTTACAAATATTCAATCACTTATATGGTTCAAGTTAATCATACATATAATGTTGATTGACATTATTTATGAATAATTTCTTTTAAGTTGCACAAAAAAAAATAAAAAATGAACCACACTAGTTGGTACGAAACGCGTCGACAAAGGTCTTTCTTCACGTGATTTACGCCGAATTTCTTCTTACAAATGTTACAAATATTCAATCACTTATATGGTTCAAGTTAATCATACACATAATGTTGATTGACATTATTTATGTATCATTTCTTTTAAGTTGCACAAAAAAAAAAAATGAACCACACTAGTTGGTACGAAACATGTCGACAAAGGTCTTCCTTCATGTGATTTACGCCGAAGTTCTTCTTACAAATGTTACAAATATTCAATCACTTATATGGTTCAAGTTAATCATACACATAATGTTGATTGACATTATTTATGTATCATTTCTTCTAAGTTGCACAAAAAAAATAAATGAACCACACTAGTTGGTACGAAACGCGTCGACAAAGGTCTTTCTTCATGTGATTTACGCCGAAGTTCTTCTTACAAATGTTACAAATATTCAATCACTTATATGGTTCAAGTTAATCATACACATAATGTTTATTGACATTATTTATGTATCATTTCTTTTAAGTTTCACAAAAAAAAAAAATGAACCACACTAGTTGGTACGAAACGCGTCGACAAAGGTCTTTCTTCATGTGATTTACGCCGAAGTTCTTCTTACAAATGTTACAAATATTCAATCACTTATATGGTTCAAGTTAATCATACACATAATGTTGATTGACATTATTTATGTATCATTTCTTTTAAGTTGCACAAAAAAAAAATATTCAATCACTTATATGGTTCAAGTTAATCATACACATAATGTTGATTGACATTATTTATGTATCATTTCTTTTAAGTTGCACAAAAAAAAAATGAACCACACTAGTTGGTACGAAACGCGTCGACAAAGGTCTTTCTTCATGTGATTTACGCCGAAGTTCTTCTTACAAATGTTACAAATATTCAATCACTTATATGGTTCAAGTTAATCATACACATAATGTTGATTGACATTATTTATGTATCATTTCTTTTAAGTTGCACAAAAACAAATGAACCACACTAGTTGGTACGAAACGCGTCGACAAAAGTCTTTCTTCATGTGATTTACGCCGAAGTTCTTCTTACAAATGTTACAAATATTCAATCACTTATATGGTTCAAGTTAATCATACACATAATGTTGATTGACATTATTTATGTATCATTTCTTTTAAGTTGTACAAAAAAAAATGAACCACACTAGTTGGTACGAAACGCGTCGACAAAGGTCTTTCTTCATGTGATTTACGCCGAAGTTCTTCTTACAAATAATACAAATATTCAATAACTTATATGGTTCAAGTTAATCATACACATAATGTTGATTGACATTATTTATGTATCATTTCTTTTAAGTTGCACAAAATAAAAAAATAAAAAAATGAAACACACTAGTTGGTACGAAACGCGTCGACAAAGGTCTTTCTTCATGTGATTTACGCCGAAGTTCTTCTTACAAATGTTACAAATATTCAATCACTTATATGGTTCAAGTTAATCATACACATAATGTTGATTGACATTATTTATGTATCATTTCTTTTATGTTGCACAAAAAAAAAAAAATGAACCACACTAGTTGGTACGAAACGCGTCAACAAAGGTCTTTCTTAATGTGATTTACGCCGAAGTTCTTCTTACAAATGTTACAAATATTCAATCACTTATATGGTTCAAGTTAATCATACACATAATGTTGATTGACATTATTTATGTATCATTTCTTCTAAGTTGCACAAAAAAAAATAAGTGAACCACACTAGTTGGTACGAAACGCGTCGACAAAGGTCTTTCTTCATGTGATTTACGCCGAAGTTCTTCTTACAAATGTTACAAATATTAAATCACTTATATGGTTCAAGTTAATCATACACATAATGTTTATTGACATTATTTATGTATCATTTCTTTTAAGTTGCACAAAAAAAAAAAATGAACCACACTAGTTGGTACGAAACGTGTCGACAAAGGTCTTTCTTCATGTGATTTACGCCGAAGTTCTTCTTACAAATGTTACAAATATTCAATCACTTATATGGTTCAAGTTAATCATACACATAATGTTGATTGACATTATTTATGTATCATTTCTTTTAAGTTGCACAAAAAAAAAATATTCAATCACTTATATGGTTCAAGTTAATCATACACATAATGTTGATTGACATTATTTATGTATCATTTCTTTTAAGTTGCAAAAAAAAAAAATGAACCACACTAGTTAGTACGAAACGAATCGACAAAGGTCTTTCTTCATGTGATTTACGCCGAAGTTCTTCTTACAAATGTTACAAATATTCAATCTCTTATATGGTTCAAGTTAATCATACACATAATGTTGATTGACATTATTTATGTATCATTTCTTTTAAGTTGCACAAAAAAAAATTAACCACACTAGTTGGTACGAAACGCGTCGACAAAAGTCTTTCTTCATGTGATTTACGCCGAAGTTCTTCTTACAAATGTTACAAATATTCAATCACTTATATGGTTCAAGTTAATCATACACATAATGTTAATTGACATTATTTATGTATCATTTCTTTTAAGTTGTACAAAAAAAAATGAACCACACTAGTTGGTACGAAACGCGTCGACAAAGGTCTTTCTTCATGTGATTTACGCCGAAGTTCTTCTTACAAATAATACAAATATTCAATCACTTATATGGTTCAAGTTAATCATACACATAATGTTGATTGACATTATTTATGTATCATTTCTTTTAAGTTGCACAAAAAATAAAAATAAAAAAATGAAAGACACTAGTTGGTACGAAACGCGTCGACAAAGGCCTTTCTTCATGTGATTTACGCCGAAGTTCTTCTTACAAATGTTACAAATATTCAATCACTTATATGGTTCAAGTTAATCATACACATAATGTTGATTGACATTATTTATGTATCATTTCTTTTAAGTTGCACAAAAAAAAAAAATGAACCACACTAGTTGGTACGAAACGCGTCAACAAAGGTCTTTCTTAATGTGATTTACGCCGAAGTTCTTCTTACAAATGCTACAAATATTCAATCACTTATATGGTTCAAGTTAATCATACACATAATGTTGATTGACATTATTTATGTATCATTTCTTTTAAGTTGCACAAAAAAAAAAAAAATGAACCACACTAGTTGGTACGAAACGCGTCGACAAAGGTCTTTATTCATGTGATTTACGCCGAAGTTCTTCTTACAAATGTTAAAAATATTCAATCACTTATATGGTTCAAGTTAATCATACACATAATGTTGATTGACATTATTTATGTATCATTTCTTTTAAGTTGCACAAAAAAAAATAAAAAAAAATGAACCACACTAGTTGGTACGAAACGCGTTGACAAAGGTCTTTCTTCATGTGATTTACGCCGAAGTTCTTCTTACAAATGTTACAAATATTCAATCACTTATATGGTTCAAGTTAATCATACACATAATTTTGATTGACATTATTTATGTATCATTTCTTTTAAGTTGCACAAAAAAAAAAAAAAAATGAACCACACTAGTTGGTACGAAACGCGTCGACAAAGGTCTTTCTTCATGTGATTTACGCCGAAGTTCTTCTTACGAATGTTACAAATATTCAATCACTTATATGGTTCAAGTTAATCATACACATAATGTTGATTGACATTATTTATGTATCATTTCTTTTAAGTTGCATAAAAAAAAATGAACCACACTAGTTGGTACGAAACGCGTCGACAAAGGTCTTTCTTCATGTGATTTACGCCGAAGTTCTTCTTACAAATGTTACAAATATTCAATCACTTATATGGTTCAAGTTAATCATACACATAATGTTGATTGACATTATTTATGTATCATTTCTTTTAAGTTGCACAAAAAAAAAAAATAAAAAAAATGAACCACACTAGTTGGTACGAAACGCGTCGACAAAGGTCTTTCTTCATGTGATTTACGCCGAAGTTCTTCTTACAAATGTTACAAATATTCAATCACTTATATGGTTAAAGTTAATCATACACATAATGTTGATTGACATTATTTATGTATCATTTCTTTTAAGTTGCACAAAAAAAAATGAACCACACTAGTTGGTACGAAACACATCGACAAAGGTCTTTCTTCATGTGATTTACGCCGAAGTTCTTCTTACAAATGTTACAAATATTCAATCACTTATATGGTTCAAGTTAATCATACACATAATGTTGATTGACATTATTTATGTATCATTTCTTTTAAGTTGCACAAAAAAAATAAAAAAAATGAACCACACTAGTTGGTACGAAACACGTCGACAAAGGTATTTCTTCATGTGATTTACGCCGAAGTTCTTCTTACAAATGTTACAAATATTCAATCACTTATATGGTTCAAGTTAATCATACACATAATGTTGATTGACATTATTTATGTATCATTTCTTTTAAGTTGCACAAAAAAAAAAATGAACCACACTAGTTGGTACGAAACGCGTCGACAAAGGTCTTTCTTCATGTGATTTACGCCGAAGTTATGCTTACAAATGTTACAAATATTCAATCACTTATATGGTTCAAGTTAATCATACACATAATGTTGATTGACATTATTTATGTATCATTTTTTTTAAGTTGCACAAAAAAAAAATAAAAAAAATGAACCACACTAGTTGGTACGAAACGCGTCGACAAAGGTCTTTCTTCATGTGATTTACGCCGAATTTCTTCTTACAAATGTTACAAATATTCAATCACATATATGGTTCAAGTTAATCATACACATAATGTTGATTGACATTATTTATGTATCATTTCTTTTAAGTTGCACAAAAAAAATAAAATGAACCACACTAGTTGGTACGAAACGCGTCGACAAAGGTCTTTCTTCATGTGATTTACGCCGAAGTTCTTCTTACAAATGTTACAAATATTCAATCACTTATATGGTTCAAGTTAATCATACACATAATGTTGATTTGCATTATTTATGTATCATTTCTTTTAAGTTGCACAAAAAAAAATAAAAAAAATAAACCACACTAGTTGGTACGAAACGCGTCGACAAAGGTCTTTCTTCATGTGATTTACGCCGAAGTTATTCTTACAAATGTTACAAATATTAAATCACTTATATGGTTCAAGTTAATCATACACATTATGTTGATTTACATTATTTATGTATCATTTCTTTTAAGTTGCACAAAAAAAAATAAAAATGAACCACACTAGTTGGTACGAAACGCGTCGACAAAGGTCTTTCTTCATGTGATTTACGCCAAATTTCTTCTTACAAATGTTACAAATATTCAATCACTTATATGGTTCAAGTTAATCATACACATAATGTTGATTGACATTATTTATGTATCATTTCTTTTAAGTTGCACAAAAAAAAATAAAAATAAAAATGAACCACACTAGTTGGTACGAAACGCGTCGACAAAGGTCTTTCTTCATGTGATTTACGCCGAAGTTCTTCTTACAAATGTTACAAATATTCCATCACTTATATGGTTCAAGTTAATCATACACATAATGTTGATTGACATTATTTATGTATCATTTCTTTTAAGTTGCACAAAAAAAAAAAATGAACCACACTAGTTTGTATGAAACGCGTCGACAAAGTTCTTTCTTCATGTGATTTATGCCAAAGTTCTCCTTACAAATGTTACAAATATTCAATAACTTATATGGTTCAAGTTAATCATACACATAATGTTGATTGACATTATTTATGTATCATTTCTTTTAAGTTGCACAAAGTAAAAAAAATGAACCACACTAGTTGGTACGAAACGCGTCGACAAAGGTCTTTCTTCATGTGATTTACGCCGAAGTTCTTCTTACAAATGTTACAAATATTCAATCACTTATATGGTTCAAGTTAATCATACACATAATGTTGATTGACATTATTTATGTAACATTTCTTTTAAGTTGCACAAAAAAAAAATATTCAATCACTTATATGGTTCAAGTTAATCATACACATAATGTTGATTGACATTATTTATGTATCATTTCTTTTAAGTTGCAAAAAAAAAAAATGAACCACACTAGTTAGTACGAAACGCGTCGACAAAGGTCTTTCTTCATGTGATTTACGCCGAAGTTCTTCTTACAAATGTTACAAATATTCAATCACTTATATGGTTCAAGTTAATCATACACATAATGTTGATTGACATTATTTATGTATCATTTCTTTTAAGTTGCACAAAAAAAAATGAACCACACTAGTTGGTACGAAACGCGTCGACAAAAGTCTTTCTTCATGTGATTTACGCCGAAGTTCTTCTTACAAATGTTACAAATATTCAATCACTTATATGGTTCAAGTTAATCATACACATAATGTTGATTGACATTATTTATGTATCATTTCTTTTAAGTTGTACAAAAAAAAATGAACCACACTAGTTGGTACGAAACGCGTCGACAAAGGTCTTTCTTCATGTGATTTACGCCGAAGTTCTTCTTACAAATAATACAAATATTCAATCACTTATATGGTTCAAGTTAATCATACACATAATGTTGATTGACATTATTTATGTATCATTTCTTTTAAGTTGCACAAAAAATAAAAATGAAAAAAATGAAACACACTAGTTGGTACGAAACGCGTCGACAAAGGTCTTTCTTCATGTGATTTACGCCGAAGTTCTTCTTACAAATGTTACAAATATTCAATCACTTATATGGTTCAAGTTAATCATACACATAATGTTGATTGACATTATTTATGTATCATTTCTTTTAAGTTGCACAAAAAAAAAAAAAATGAACCACACTAGTTGGTACGAAACGCGTCAACAAAGGTCTTTCTTAATGTGATTTACGCCGAAGTTCTTCTTACAAATGTTACAAATATTCAATCACTTATATGGTTCAAGTTAATCATACACATAATGTTGATTGACATTATTTATGTATCATTTCTTTTAAGTTGCACAAAAAAAAATAAATGAACCACACTAGTTGGTACGAAACGCGTCGACAAAGGTCTTTCTTCGTGTGATTTACGCCGAAGTTCTTCTTACAAATGTTACAAATATTCAATCACTTATATGGTTCAAGTTAATCATACACATAATGTTGATTGACATTATTTATGTATCATTTCTTTTAAGTTGCACAAAAAAAAATAAAAAAAAATGAACCACACTAGTTGGTACGAAACGCGTTGACAAAGGTCTTTCTTCATGTGATTTACGCCGAAGTTCTTCTTACAAATGTTACAAATATTCAATCACTTATATGGTTCAAGTTAATCATACACATAATTTTGATTGACATTATTTATGTATCATTTCTTTTAAGTTGCACAAAAAAAATAAAAAAATGAACCACACTAGTTGGTACGAAATGCGTCGACAAAGGTCTTTCTTCATGTGATTTACGCCGAAGTTCTTCTTACGAATGTTACAAATATTCAATCACTTATATGGTTCAAGTTAATCATACACATAATGTTGATTGACATTATTTATGTATCATTTCTTTTAAGTTGCATAAAAAAAAATGAACCACACTAGTTGGTACGAAACGCGTCGACAAAGGTCTTTCTTCATGTGATTTACGCCGAAGTTCTTCTTACAAATGTTACAAATATTCAATCACTTATATGGTTCAAGTTAATCATACACATAATGTTGATTGACATTATTTATGTATCATTTCTTTTAAGTTGCACAAAAAAAAAAATAAAAAAAATGAACCACACTAGTTGGTACGAAACGCGTCGACAAAGGTCTTTCTTCATGTGATTTACGCCGAAGTTCTTCTTACAAATGTTACAAATATTCAATCACTTATATGGTTCAAGTTAATCATACACATAATGTTGATTGACATTATTTATGTATCATTTCTTTTAAGTTGCACAAAAAAAAATGAACCACACTAGTTGGTACGAAACACATCGACAAAGGTCTTTCTTCATGTGATTTACGCCGAAGTTCTTCTTACAAATGTTACAAATATTCAATCACTTATATGGTTCAAGTTAATCATACACATAATGTTGATTGACATTATTTATGTATCATTTCTTTTAAGTTGCACAAAAAAAAATGAACCACACTAGTTGGTACGAAACACATCGACAAAGGTCTTTCTTCATGTGATTTACGCCGAAGTTCTTCTTACAAATGTTACAAATATTCAATCACTTATATGGTTCAAGTTAATCATACACATAATGTTGATTGACATTATTTATGTATCATTTCTTTTAAGTTGCACAAAAAAAAAAAAAAAATGAACCACACTAGTTGGTACGAAACACGTCGACAAAGGTATTTCTTCATGTGATTTACGCCGAAGTTCTTCTTACAAATGTTACAAATATTCAATCACTTATATGGTTCAAGTTAATCATACACATAATGTTGATTGACATTATTTATGTATCATTTCTTTTAAGTTGCACAAAAAAAAAAAAAAAACCACACTAGTTGGTACGAAACGCGTCGACAAAGGTCTTTCTTCATGTGATTTACGCCGAAGTTATGCTTACAAATGTTACAAATATTCAATCACTTATATGGTTCAAGTTAATCATACACATAATGTTGATTGACATTATTTATGTATCATTTTTTTTAAGTTGCACAAAAAAAAAATAAAAAAAATGAACCACACTAGTTGGTACGAAATGCGTCGACAAAGGTCTTTCTTCATGTGATTTACGCCGAATTTCTTCTTACAAATGTTACAAATATTCAATCACTTATATGGTTCAAGTTAATCATACACATAATGTTGATTGACATTATTTATGTATCATTTCTTTTAAGTTGCACAAAAAAAAAAAAATGAACCACACTAGTTGGTACGAAACGCGTCGACAAAGGTCTTTCTTCATGTGATTTACGCCGAAGTTCTTCTTACAAATGTTACAAATATTCAATCACTTATATGGTTCAAGTTAGTCATACACATATTGTTTATTTGCATTATTTATGTATCATTTCTTTTAAGTTGCACAAAAAAAAATAAAAAAAATGAACCACACTAGTTGGTACGAAACGCGTCGACAAAGGTCTTTCTTCATGTGATTTACGCCGAAGTTATTCTTACAAATGTTACAAATATTAAATCACTTATATGGTTCAAGTTAATCATACACATTATGTTGATTGACATTATTTATGTATCATTTCTTTTAAGTTGCACAAAAAAAAAAAAAATGAACCACACTAGTTGGTACGAAACGCGTCGACAAAGGTCTTTCTTCATGTGATTTACGCCAAATTTCTTCTTACAAATGTTACAAATATTCAATCACTTATATGGTTCAAGTTAATCATACACATAATGTTGATTGACATTATTTATGTATCATTTCTTTTAAGTTGCACAAAAAAAAATAAAAATAAAAATGAACCACACTAGTTGGTACGAAACGCGTCGACAAAGGTCTTTCTTCATGTGATTTACGCCGAAGTTCTTCTTACAAATGTTACAAATATTCCATCACTTATATGGTTCAAGTTAATCATACACATAATGTTGATTGACATTATTTATGTATCATTTCTTTTAAGTTGCACAAAAAAAAAAAATGAACCACACTAGTTTGTACGAAACGCGTCGACAAAGTTCTTTCTTCATGTGATTTATGCTGAAGTTCTCCTTACAAATGTTACAAATATTCAATAACTTATATGGTTCAAGTTAATCATACACATAATGTTGATTGACATTATTTATGTATCATTTCTTTTAAGTTGCACAAAGAAAAAAAAATGAACCACACTAGTTGGTACGAAACGCGTCGACAAAGGTCTTTCTTCATGTGATTTACGCCGAAGTTCTTTTTACAAATGTTACAAATATTCAATCACTTATATGGTTCAAGTTAATCATACACATAATGTTGATTGACATTATTTATGTATCATTTCTTTTAAGTTGCACAAAAAAAAAAAATGAACCACACTAGTTGGTACGAAACGCGTCGACAAAGGTCTTTCTTCATGTGATTTACGCCAAAGTTCTTCTTACAAATGTTACAAATATTAAATCACTTATATGGTTCAAGTTAATCATACACATAATGTTGATTGACATTATTTATGTATCATTTCTTTTAAGTTGCACAAAAAAAATAAAAATGAACCACACTAGTTGGTATGAAATGCGTCGACAAAGGTCTTTCTTCATGTGATTTACGCCGAAGTTCTTCTTACAAATGTTACAAATATTCAATCACTTATATGGTTCAAAATAATCACACACATAATGTTGATTGACATTATTTATGTATCATTTCTTTAAGTTGCACAAAAAAAAAAAATGAACCACACTAGTTGGTACGAAACGCGTCGACAAAGTCTTTCTTCATGTGATTTACGCCGAAGTTCTTCTTACAAATGTTACAAATATTCAATCACTTATATGGTTCAAGTTAATCATACATATAATGTTGATTGACATTATTTATGTATAATTTCTTTTAAGTTGCACAAAATAAAAATAAAAAATGAACCACACTAGTTGGTACGAAACGCGTCAACAAAGGTCTTTCTTCACGTGATTTACGCCGAATTTCTTCTTACAAATGTTACAAATATTCAATCACTTATATGGTTCAAGTTAATCATACACATAATGTTCATTGACATTATTTATGTATCATTTCTTTTAAGTTGCACAAAAAAAAAAATGAACCACACTAGTTGGTACGAAACACGTCGACAAAGGTCTTCCTTCATGTGATTTACGCCGAAGTTCTTCTTACAAATGTTACAAATATTCAATCACTTATATGGTTCAAGTTAATCATACACATAATGTTGATTGACATTATTTATGTATCATTTCTTCTAAGTTGCACAAAAAAAATAAATGAACCACACTAGTTGGTACGAAACGCATCGACAAAGGTCTTTCTTCATGTGATTTACGCCGAAGTTCTTCTTACAAATGTTACAAATATTCAATCACTTATATGGTTCAAGTTAATCATACACATAATGTTTATTGACATTATTTATGTATCATTTCTTTTAAGTTGCACAAAAAAAAAAAATGAACCACACTAGTTGGTACGAAACGCGTCGACAAAGGTCTTTCTTCATGTGATTTACGCCGAAGTTCTTCTTACAAATGTTACAAATATTCAATCACTTATATGGTTCAAGTTAATCATACACATAATGTTGATTGACATTATTTATGTATCATTTCTTTAAGTTGCACAAAAAAAAATATTCAATCACTTATATGGTTCAAGTTAATCATACACATAATGTTGATTGACATTATTTATGTATCATTTCTTTTAAGTTGCACAAAAAAAAATGAACCACACTAGTTGGTACGAAACGCGTCGACAAAGGTCTTTCTTCATGTGATTTACGCCGAAGTTCTTCTTACAAATGTTACAAATATTCAATCACTTATATGGTTCAAGTTAATCATACACATAATGTTGATTGACATTATTTATGTATCATTTCTTTTAAGTTGCACAAAAAAAAAAACCACACTAGTTGGTACGAAACGCGTCGACAAAAGTCTTTCTTCATGTGATTTACGCCGAAGTTCTTCTTACAAATGTTACAAATATTCAATCACTTATATGGTTCAAGTTAATCATACACATAATGTTGATTGACATTATTTATGTATCATTTCTTTTAAGTTGTACAAAAAAAAAATGAACCACACTAGTTGGTACGAAACGCGTCGACAAAGGTCTTTCTTCATGTGATTTACGCCGAAGTTCTTCTTACAAATAATACAAATATTCAATCACTTATATGGTTCAAGTTAATCATACACATAATGTTGATTGACATTATTTATGTATCATTTCTTTTAAGTTGCACAAAATAAAAAAATAAAAAAATGAAACACACTAGTTGGTACGAAACGCGTCGACAAAGGTCTTTCTTCATGTGATTTACGCCGAAGTTCTTCTTACAAATGTTACAAATATTCAATCACTTATATGGTTCAAGTTAATCATACACATAATGTTGATTGACATTATTTATGTATCATTTCTTTTAAGTTGCACAAAAAAAAAAAAATGAACCACACTAGTTGGTACGAAACGCGTCAACAAAGGTCTTTCTTAATGTGATTTACGCCGAAGTTCTTCTTACAAATGTTACAAATATTCAATCACTTATATGGTTCAAGTTAATCATACACATAATGTTGATTGACATTATTTATGTATCATTTCTTCTAAGTTGCACAAAAAAAATAAGTGAACCACACTAGTTGGTACGAAACGCGTCGACAAAGGTCTTTCTTCATGTGATTTACGCCGAAGTTCTTCTTACAAATGTTACAAATATTAAATCACTTATATGGTTCAAGTTAATCATACACATAATGTTTATTGACATTATTTATGTATCATTTCTTTTAAGTTGCACAAAAAAAAAAAATGAACCACACTAGTTGGTACGAAACGTGTCGACAAAGGTCTTTCTTCATGTGATTTACGCCGAAGTTCTTCTTACAAATGTTACAAATATTCAATCACTTATATGGTTCAAGTTAATCATACACATAATGTTGATTGACATTATTTATGTATCATTTCTTTTAAGTTGCACAAAAAAAAAAATATTCAATCACTTATATGGTTCAAGTTAATCATACACATAATGTTGATTGACATTATTTATGTATCATTTCTTTTAAGTTGCAAAAAAAAAAAATGAACCACACTAGTTAGTACGAAACGCGTCGACAAAGGTCTTTCTTCATGTGATTTACGCCGAAGTTCTTCTTACAAATGTTACAAATATTCAATCACTTATATGGTTCAAGTTAATCATACACATAATGTTGATTGACATTATTTATGTATCATTTCTTTTAAAAAAAAAAAAAAATTAACCACACTAGTTGGTACGAAACGCGTCGACAAAAGTCTTTCTTCATGTGATTTACGCCGAAGTTCTTCTTACAAATGTTACAAATATTCAATCACTTATATGGTTCAAGTTAATCATACACATAATGTTGATTGACATTATTTATGTATCATTTCTTTTAAGTTGTACAAAAAAAAATGAACCACACTAGTTGGTACGAAACGCGTCGACAAAGGTCTTTCTTCATGTGATTTACGCCGAAGTTCTTCTTACAAATAATACAAATATTCAATCACTTATATGGTTCAAGTTAATCATACACATAATGTTGATTGACATTATTTATGTATCATTTCTTTTAAGTTGCACAAAAAAATAAAAATAAAAAAATGAAACACACTAGTTGGTACGAAACGCGTCGACAAAGGTCTTTCTTCATGTGATTTACGCCGAAGTTCTTCTTACAAATGTTACAAATATTCAATCACTTATATGGTTCAAGTTAATCATACACATAATGTTGATTGACATTATTTATGTATCATTTCTTTTAAGTTGCACAAAAAAAATAAATGAACCACACTAGTTGGTACGAAACGCGTCAACAAAGGTCTTTCTTAATGTGATTTACGCCGAAGTTCTTCTTACAAATGTACAAATATTCAATCACTTATATGGTTCAAGTTAATCATACACATAATGTTGATTGACATTATTTATGTATCATTTCTTTTAAGTTGCACAAAAAAAAAAAATGAACCACACTAGTTGGTACGAAACGCGTCGACAAAGGTCTTTCTTCATGTGATTTACGCCGAAGTTCTTCTTACAAATGTTACAAATATTCAATCACTTATATGGTTCAAGTTAATCATACACATAATGTTGATTGACATTATTTATGTATCATTTCTTTTAAGTTGCACAAAAAAAAATAAAAAAAAATGAACCACACTAGTTGGTACGAAACGCGTTGACAAAGGTCTTTCTTCATGTGATTTACGCCGAAGTTCTTCTTACAAATGTTACAAATATTCAATCACTTATATGGTTCAAGTTAATCATACACATAATTTTGATTGACATTATTTATGTATCATTTCTTTTAAGTTGCACAAAAAAAAAAAAAAAATGAACCACACTAGTTGGTACGAAACGCGTCGACAAAGGTCTTTCTTCATGTGATTTACGCCGAAGTTCTTCTTACGAATGTTACAAATATTCAATCACTTATATGGTTCAAGTTAATCATACACATAATGTTGATTGACATTATTTATGTATCATTTCTTTTAAGTTGCATAAAAAAAAATGAACCACACTAGTTGGTACGAAACGCGTCGACAAAGGTCTTTCTTCATGTGATTTACGCCGAAGTTCTTCTTACAAATGTTACAAATATTCAATCACTTATATGGTTCAAGTTAATCATACACATAATGTTGATTGACATTATTTATGTATCATTTCTTTTAAGTTGCACAAAAAAAAAAATAAAAAAATGAACCACACTAGTTGGTACGAAACGCGTCGACAAAGGTCTTTCTTCATGTGATTTACGCCGAAGTTCTTCTTACAAATGTTACAAATATTCAATCACTTATATGGTTCAAGTTAATCATACACATAATGTTGATTGACATTATTTATGTATCATTTCTTTTAAGTTGCACAAAAAAAAATGAACCACACTAGTTGGTACGAAACACATCGACAAAGGTCTTTCTTCATGTGATTTACGCCGAAGTTCTTCTTACAAATGTTACAAATATTCAATCACTTATATGGTTCAAGTTAATCATACACATAATGTTGATTGACATTATTTATGTATCATTTCTTTTAAGTTGCACAAAAAAAAATAAAAAAATGAACCACACTAGTTGGTACGAAACGCGTCGACAAAGGTCTTTCTTCATGTGATTTACGCCGAAGTTCTTCTTACAAATGTTACAAATATTCAATCACTTATATGGTTCAAGTTAATCATACACATAATGTTGATTGACATTATTTATGTATCATTTCTTTTAAGTTGCACAAAAAAAAAAAATGAACCACACTAGTTGGTACGAAACGCGTCGACAAAGGTCTTTCTTCATGTGATTTACGCCGAAGTTATTCTTACAAATGTTACAAATATTCAATCACTTATATGGTTCAAGTTAATCATACACATAATGTTGATTGACATTATTTATGTATCATTTTTTTAAGTTGCACAAAAAAAAAAATAAAAAAAATGAACCACACTAGTTGGTACGAAACGCGTCGACAAAGGTCTTTCTTCATGTGATTTACGCCGAATTTCTTCTTACAAATGTTACAAATATTCAATCACTTATATGGTTCAAGTTAATCATACACATAATGTTGATTGACATTATTTATGTATCATTTCTTTTAAGTTGCACAAAAAAAAAAAAATGAACCACACTAGTTGGTACGAAACGCGTCGACAAAGGTCTTTCTTCATGTGATTTACGCCGAAGTTCTTCTTACAAATGTTACAAATATTCAATCACTTATATGGTTCAAGTTAATCATACACATAATGTTGATTTGCATTATTTATGTATCATTTCTTTTAAGTTGCACAAAAAAAAATAAAAAAAATGAACCACACTAGTTGGTACGAAACGCGTCGACAAAGGTCTTTCTTCATGTGATTTACGCCGAAGTTATTCTTACAAATGTTACAAATATTAAATCACTTATATGGTTCAAGTTAATCATACACATAATGTTGATTGACATTATTTATGTATCATTTCTTTTAAGTTGCACAAAAAAAAAAAAATAAAAATGAACCACACTAGTTGGTACGAAACGCGTCGACAAAGGTCTTTCTTCATGTGATTTACGCCAAATTTCTTCTTACAAATGTTACAAATATTCAATCACTTATATGGTTCAAGTTAATCATACACATAATGTTGATTGACATTATTTATGTATCATTTCTTTTAAGTTGCACAAAAAAAAATAAAAAAAAAAATGAACCACACTAGTTGGTACGAAACGCGTCGACAAAGGTCTTTCTTCATGTGATTTACGCCGAAGTTCTTCTTACAAATGTTACAAATATTCAATCACTTATATGGTTCAAGTTAATCATACACATAATGTTGATTGACATTATTTATGTATCATTTCTTTTAAGTTGCACAAAAAAAAAAATGAACCACACTAGTTGGTACGAAACGCGTCGACAAAGGTCTTTCTTCATGTGATTTACGCCGAAGTTCTTCTTACAAATGTTACAAATATTCAATCACTTATATGGTTCAAGTTAATCATACACATAATGTTGATTGACATTATTTATGTATCATTTCTTTTAAGTTGCACAAAAAAAAAAATAAAAAAAATGAACCACACTAGTTGGTACGAAACGCGTCGACAAAGGTCTTTCTTCATGTGATTTACGCCGAAGTTCTTCTTACAAATGTTACAAATATTCAATCACTTATATGGTTCAAGTTAATCATACACATAATGTTGATTGACATTATTTATGTATCATTTCTTTTAAGTTGCACAAAAAAAAAAAATGAACCACACTAGTTGGTACGAAACGCGTCGACAAAGGTCTTTCTTCATGTGATTTACGCCGAAGTTCTTCTTACAAATGTTACAAATATTCAATCACTTATATGGTTCAAGTTAATCATACACATAATGTTGATTGACATTATTTATGTATCATTTCTTTTAAGTTGCACAAAAAAAAAAAAAAATGAACCACACTAGTTGGTACGAAACGCGTCGACAAAGGTCTTTCTTCATGTGATTTACGCCGAAGTTCTTCTTACAAATGTTACAAATATTCAATCACTTATATGGTTCAAGTTAATCATACACATAATGTTGATTGACATTATTTATGTATCATTTCTTTTAAGTTGCACAAAAAAAAAAAAATGAACCACACTAGTTGGTACGAAACGCGTCGACAAAGGTCTTTCTTCATGTGATTTACGCCGAAGTTCTTCTTACAAATGTTACAAATATTCAATCACTTATATGGTTCAAGTTAATCATACACATAATGTTGATTGACATTATTTATGTATCATTTCTTTTAAGTTGCACAAAAAAAAAAAAAAAAAAGAACCACACTAGTTGGTACGAAACGCGTCGACAAAGGTCTTTCTTCATGTGATTTACGCCGAAGTTCTTCTTACAAATGTTACAAATATTCAATCACTTATATGGTTCAAGTTAATCATACACATAATGTTGATTGACATTATTTATGTATCATTTCTTTTAAGTTGCACAAAAAAAAAAAAATGAACCACACTAGTTGGTACGAAACGCGTCGACAAAGGTCTTTCTTCATGTGATTTACGCCGAAGTTCTTCTTACAAATGTTACAAATATTCAATCACTTATATGGTTCAAGTTAATCATACACATAATGTTGATTGACATTATTTATGTATCATTTCTTTTAAGTTGCACAAAAAAAAAAAATGAACCACACTAGTTGGTACGAAACGCGTCGACAAAGGTCTTTCTTCATGTGATTTACGCCGAAGTTCTTCTTACAAATGTTACAAATATTCAATCACTTATATGGTTCAAGTTAATCATACACATAATGTTGATTGACATTATTTATGTATCATTTCTTTAAGTTGCACAAAAAAAAATAAAAAAAAATGAACCACACTAGTTGGTACGAAACGCGTCGACAAAGGTCTTTCTTCATGTGATTTACGCCGAAGTTCTTCTTACAAATGTTACAAATATTCAATCACTTATATGGTTCAAGTTAATCATACACATAATGTTGATTGACATTATTTATGTATCATTTCTTTTAAGTTGCACAAAAAAAAAAAAAAAATGAACCACACTAGTTGGTACGAAACGCGTCGACAAAGGTCTTTCTTCATGTGATTTACGCCGAAGTTCTTCTTACAAATGTTACAAATATTCAATCACTTATATGGTTCAAGTTAATCATACACATAATGTTGATTGACATTATTTATGTATCATTTCTTTTAAGTTGCACAAAAAAAAAATGAACCACACTAGTTGGTACGAAACGCGTCGACAAAGGTCTTTCTTCATGTGATTTACGCCGAAGTTCTTCTTACAAATGTTACAAATATTCAATCACTTATATGGTTCAAGTTAATCATACACATAATGTTGATTGACATTATTTATGTATCATTTCTTTTAAGTTGCACAAAAAAAAAAAAAATGAACCACACTAGTTGGTACGAAACGCGTCGACAAAGGTCTTTCTTCATGTGATTTACGCCGAAGTTCTTCTTACAAATGTTACAAATATTCAATCACTTATATGGTTCAAGTTAATCATACACATAATGTTGATTGACATTATTTATGTATCATTTCTTTTAAGTTGCACAAAAAAAAAAAATGAACCACACTAGTTGGTACGAAACGCGTCGACAAAGGTCTTTCTTCATGTGATTTACGCCGAAGTTCTTCTTACAAATGTTACAAATATTCAATCACTTATATGGTTCAAGTTAATCATACACATAATGTTGATTGACATTATTTATGTATCATTTCTTTTAAGTTGCACAAAAAAAAAAAAAAACCACACTAGTTGGTACGAAACGCGTCGACAAAGGTCTTTCTTCATGTGATTTACGCCGAAGTTTTCTTACAAATGTTACAAATATTCAATCACTTATATGGTTCAAGTTAATCATACACATAATGTTGATTGACATTATTTATGTATCATTTCTTTTAAGTTGCACAAAAAAAAAAAAAAAAATGAACCACACTAGTTGGTACGAAACGCGTCGACAAAGGTCTTTCTTCATGTGATTTACGCCGAAGTTTCTTCTTACAAATGTTACAAATATTCAATCACTTATATGGTTCAAGTTAATCATACACATAATGTTGATTGACATTATTTATGTATCATTTCTTTTAAGTTGCACAAAAAAAAAAAAAATGAACCACACTAGTTGGTACGAAACGCGTCGACAAAGGTCTTTCTTCATGTGATTTACGCCGAAGTTCTTCTTACAAATGTTACAAATATTCAATCACTTATATGGTTCAAGTTAATCATACACATAATGTTGATTGACATTATTTATGTATCATTTCTTTTAAGTTGCACAAAAAAAAAATAAAAAAATGAACACACTAGTTGGTACGAAACGCGTCGACAAAGGTCTTTCTTCATGTGATTTACGCCGAAGTTCTTCTTACAAATGTTACAAATATTCAATCACTTATATGGTTCAAGTTAATCATACACATAATGTTGATTGACATTATTTATGTATCATTTCTTTTAAGTTGCACAAAAAAAAAAAAATGAACCACACTAGTTGGTACGAAACGCGTCGACAAAGGTCTTTCTTCATGTGATTTACGCCGAAGTTCTTCTTACAAATGTTACAAATATTCAATCACTTATATGGTTCAAGTTAATCATACACATAATGTTGATTGACATTATTTATGTATCATTTCTTTTAAGTTGCACAAAAAAAAAAAAAAATGAACCACACTAGTTGGTACGAAACGCGTCGACAAAGGTCTTTCTTCATGTGATTTACGCCGAAGTTCTTCTTACAAATGTTACAAATATTCAATCACTTATATGGTTCAAGTTAATCATACACATAATGTTGATTGACATTATTTATGTATCATTTCTTTTAAGTTGCACAAAAAAAAAAAATGAACCACACTAGTTGGTACGAAACGCGTCGACAAAGGTCTTTCTTCATGTGATTTACGCCGAAGTTCTTCTTACAAATGTTACAAATATTCAATCACTTATATGGTTCAAGTTAATCATACACATAATGTTGATTGACATTATTTATGTATCATTTCTTTTAAGTTGCACAAAAAAAAAAAATGAACCACACTAGTTGGTACGAAACGCGTCGACAAAGGTCTTTCTTCATGTGATTTACGCCGAAGTTCTTCTTACAAATGTTACAAATATTCAATCACTTATATGGTTCAAGTTAATCATACACATAATGTTGATTGACATTATTTATGTATCATTTCTTTTAAGTTGCACAAAAAAAAAAATGAACCACACTAGTTGGTACGAAACGCGTCGACAAAGGTCTTTCTTCATGTGATTTACGCCGAAGTTCTTCTTACAAATGTTACAAATATTCAATCACTTATATGGTTCAAGTTAATCATACACATAATGTTGATTGACATTATTTATGTATCATTTCTTTAAGTTGCACAAAAAAAAAAAAAAAAAATGAACCACACTAGTTGGTACGAAACGCGTCGACAAAGGTCTTTCTTCATGTGATTTACGCCGAAGTTCTTCTTACAAATGTTACAAATATTCAATCACTTATATGGTTCAAGTTAATCATACACATAATGTTGATTGACATTATTTATGTATCATTTCTTTTAAGTTGCACAAAAAAAAAAAATGAACCACACTAGTTGGTACGAAACGCGTCGACAAAGGTCTTTCTTCATGTGATTTACGCCGAAGTTCTTCTTACAAATGTTACAAATATTCAATCACTTATATGGTTCAAGTTAATCATACACATAATGTTGATTGACATTATTTATGTATCATTTCTTTTAAGTTGCACAAAAAAAAAAAAAAATGAACCACACTAGTTGGTACGAAACGCGTCGACAAAGGTCTTTCTTCATGTGATTTACGCCGAAGTTCTTCTTACAAATGTTACAAATATTCAATCACTTATATGGTTCAAGTTAATCATACACATAATGTTGATTGACATTATTTATGTATCATTTCTTTTAAGTTGCACAAAAAAAAAAAATGAACCACACTAGTTGGTACGAAACGCGTCGACAAAGGTCTTTCTTCATGTGATTTACGCCGAAGTTCTTCTTACAAATGTTACAAATATTCAATCACTTATATGGTTCAAGTTAATCATACACATAATGTTGATTGACATTATTTATGTATCATTTCTTTTAAGTTGCACAAAAAAAATAAATGAACCACACTAGTTGGTACGAAACGCGTCGACAAAGGTCTTTCTTCATGTGATTTACGCCGAAGTTCTTCTTACAAATGTTACAAATATTCAATCACTTATATGGTTCAAGTTAATCATACACATAATGTTTATTGACATTATTTATGTATCATTTCTTTTAAGTTGCACAAAAAAAAAAAATGAACCACACTAGTTGGTACGAAACGCGTCGACAAAGGTCTTCATGTGATTTACGCCGAAGTTCTTCTTACAAATGTTACAAATATTCAATCACTTATATGGTTCAAGTTAATCATACACATAATGTTGATTGACATTATTTATGTATCATTTCTTTTAAGTTGCACAAAAAAAAAATATTCAATCACTATATGGTTCAAGTTAATCATACACATAATGTTGATTGACATTATTTATGTATCATTTCTTTTAAGTTGCACAAAAAAAAAAAAATGAACCACACTAGTTGTTACGAAACGCGTCGACAAAGGTCTTTCTTCATGTGATTTACGCCGAAGTTCTTCTTACAAATGTTACAAATATTCAATCACTTATATGGTTCAAGTTAATCATACACATAATGTTGATTGACATTATTTATGTATCATTTCTTTTAAGTTGCACAAAAAAAAATGAACCACACTAGTTGGTACGAAACGCGTCGACAAAGGTCTTTCTTCATGTGATTTACGCCGAAGTTCTTCTTACAAATGTTACAAATATTCAATCACTTATATGGTTCAAGTTAATCATACACATAATGTTGATTGACATTATTTATGTATCATTTCTTTTAAGTTGCACAAAAAAAAAATGAACCACACTAGTTGGTACGAAACGCGTCGACAAAGGTCTTTCTTCATGTGATTTACGCCGAAGTTCTTCTTACAAATAATACAAATATTCAATCACTTATATGGTTCAAGTTAATCATACACATAATGTTGATTGACATTATTTATGTATCATTTCTTTTAAGTTGCACAAAAAAAAAAAAAAAAAATGAAACACACTAGTTGGTACGAAACGCGTCGACAAAGGTCTTTCTTCATGTGATTTACGCCGAAGTTCTTCTTACAAATGTTACAAATATTCAATCACTTATATGGTTCAAGTTAATCATACACATAATGTTGATTGACATTATTTATGTATCATTTCTTTTAAGTTGCACAAAAAAAAAAAAATGAACCACACTAGTTGGTACGAAACGCGTCAACAAAGGTCTTTCTTAATGTGATTTACGCCGAAGTTCTTCTTACAAATGTTACAAATATTCAATCACTTATATGGTTCAAGTTAATCATACACATAATGTTGATTGACATTATTTATGTATCATTTCTTCTAAGTTGCACAAAAAAAATAAGTGAACCACACTAGTTGGTACGAAACGCGTCGACAAAGGTCTTTCTTCATGTGATTTACGCCGAAGTTCTTCTTACAAATAATACAAATATTCAATCACTTATATGGTTCAAGTTAATCATACACATAATGTTGATTGACATTATTTATGTATCATTTCTTTTAAGTTGCACAAAAATAAAAAATAAAAAAATGAAACACACTAGTTGGTACGAAACGCGTCGACAAAGGTCTTTCTTCATGTGATTTACGCCGAAGTTCTTCTTACAAATGTTACAAATATTCAATCACTTATATGGTTCAAGTTAATCATACACATAATGTTGATTGACATTATTTATGTATCATTTCTTTTAAGTTGCACAAAAAAAAAAAATGAACCACACTAGTTGGTACGAAACGCGTCAACAAAGGTCTTTCTTAATGTGATTTACGCCGAAGTTCTTCTTACAAATGTTACAAATATTCAATCACTTATATGGTTCAAGTTAATCATACACATAATGTTGATTGACATTATTTATGTATCATTTCTTCTAAGTTGCACAAAAAAAAATAAGTGAACCACACTAGTTGGTACGAAACGCGTCGACAAAGGTCTTTCTTCATGTGATTTACGCCGAAGTTCTTCTTACAAATGTTACAAATATTCAATCACTTATATGGTTCAAGTTAATCATACACATAATGTTTATTGACATTATTTATGTATCATTTCTTTTAAGTTGCACAAAAAAAAAAATGAACCACACTAGTTGGTACGAAACGCGTCGACAAAGGTCTTTCTTCATGTGATTTACGCCGAAGTTCTTCTTACAAATGTTACAAATATTCAATCACTTATATGGTTCAAGTTAATCATACACATAATGTTGATTGACATTATTTATGTATCATTTCTTTTAAGTTGCACAAAAAAAAAATATTCAATCACTTATATGGTTCAAGTTAATCATACACATAATGTTCATTGACATTATTTATGTATCATTTCTTTTAAGTTGCACAAAAAAAAAATGAACCACACTAGTTGGTACGAAACGCGTCGACAAAGGTCTTTCTTCATGTGATTTACGCCGAAGTTCTTCTTACAAATGTTACAAATATTCAATCACTTATATGGTTCAAGTTAATCATACACATAATGTTGATTGACATTATTTATGTATCATTTCTTTTAAGTTGCACAAAAAAAAATGAACCACACTAGTTGGTACGAAACGCGTCGACAAAAGTCTTTCTTCATGTGATTTACGCCGAAGTTCTTCTTACAAATGTTACAAATATTCAATCACTTATATGGTTCAAGTTAATCATACACATAATGTTGATTGACATTATTTATGTATCATTTCTTTTAAGTTGTACAAAAAAAAATGAACCACACTAGTTGGTACGAAACGCGTCGACAAAGGTCTTTCTTCATGTGATTTACGCCGAAGTTCTTCTTACAAATAATACAAATATTCAATCACTTATATGGTTCAAGTTAATCATACACATAATGTTGATTGACATTATTTATGTATCATTTCTTTTAAGTTGCACAAAAAATAAAAATAAAAAAATGAAACACACTAGTTGGTACGAAACGCGTCGACAAAGGTCTTTCTTCATGTGATTTACGCCGAAGTTCTTCTTACAAATGTTACAAATATTCAATCACTTATATGGTTCAAGTTAATCATACACATAATGTTGATTGACATTATTTATGTATCATTTCTTTTAAGTTGCACAAAAAAAAAAAAATGAACCACACTAGTTGGTACGAAACGCGTCAACAAAGGTCTTTCTTAATGTGATTTACGCCGAAGTTCTTCTTACAAATGTTACAAATATTCAATCACTTATATGGTTCAAGTTAATCATACACATAATGTTGATTGACATTATTTATGTATCATTTCTTTTAAGTTGCACAAAAAAAAAAAATGAACCACACTAGTTGGTACGAAACGCGTCGACAAAGGTCTTTCTTCATGTGATTTACGCCGAAGTTCTTCTTACAAATGTTACAAATATTCAATCACTTATATGGTTCAAGTTAATCATACACATAATGTTGATTGACATTATTTATGTATCATTTCTTTTAAGTTGCACAAAAAAAAATAAAAAAAAATGAACCACACTAGTTGGTACGAAACGCGTTGACAAAGGTCTTTCTTCATGTGATTTACGCCGAAGTTCTTCTTACAAATGTTACAAATATTCAATCACTTATATGGTTCAAGTTAATCATACACATAATTTTGATTGACATTATTTATGTATCATTTCTTTTAAGTTGCACAAAAAAAAAAAAAAAATGAACCACACTAGTTGGTACGAAACGCGTCGACAAAGGTCTTTCTTCATGTGATTTACGCCGAAGTTCTTCTTACGAATGTTACAAATATTCAATCACTTATATG
Source organism: Pinus tabuliformis (assembly GCA_031772625.1). NCBI lineage: Eukaryota > Viridiplantae > Streptophyta > Pinopsida > Pinales > Pinaceae > Pinus > Pinus tabuliformis. The sequence goes on from CM062811.1 coordinate 431,312,926, forward strand.
GTTCAAGTTAATCATACACATAATGTTGATTGACATTATTTATGTATCATTTCTTTTAAGTTGCATAAAAAAAAATGAACCACACTAGTTGGTACGAAACGCGTCGACAAAGGTCTTTCTTCATGTGATTTACGCCGAAGTTCTTCTTACAAATGTTACAAATATTCAATCACTTATATGGTTCAAGTTAATCATACACATAATGTTGATTGACATTATTTATGTATCATTTCTTTTAAGTTGCACAAAAAAAAAATAAAAAAAATGAACCACACTAGTTGGTACGAAACGCGTCGACAAAGGTCTTTCTTCATGTGATTTACGCCGAAGTTCTTCTTACAAATGTTACAAATATTCAATCACTTATATGGTTCAAGTTAATCATACACATAATGTTGATTGACATTATTTATGTATCATTTCTTTTAAGTTGCACAAAAAAAAATGAACCACACTAGTTGGTACGAAACACATCGACAAAGGTCTTTCTTCATGTGATTTACGCCGAAGTTCTTCTTACAAATGTTACAAATATTCAATCACTTATATGGTTCAAGTTAATCATACACATAATGTTGATTGACATTATTTATGTATCATTTCTTTTAAGTTGCACAAAAAAAATAAAAAAAATGAACCACACTAGTTGGTACGAAACGCGTCGACAAAGGTATTTCTTCATGTGATTTACGCCGAAGTTCTTCTTACAAATGTTACAAATATTCAATCACTTATATGGTTCAAGTTAATCATACACATAATGTTGATTGACATTATTTATGTATCATTTCTTTTAAGTTGCACAAAAAAAAAAATGAACCACACTAGTTGGTACGAAACGCGTCGACAAAGGTCTTTCTTCATGTGATTTACGCCGAAGTTATGCTTACAAATGTTACAAATATTCAATCACTTATATGGTTCAAGTTAATCATACACATAATGTTGATTGACATTATTTATGTATCATTTCTTTTAAGTTGCACAAAAAAAAATAAAAAAATGAACCACACTAGTTGGTACGAAACGCGTCGACAAAGGTCTTTCTTCATGTGATTTACGCCGAATTTCTTCTTACAAATGTTACAAATATTCAATCACTTATATGGTTCAAGTTAATCATACACATAATGTTGATTGACATTATTTATGTATCATTTCTTTTAAGTTGCACAAAAAAAAAAAAATGAACCACACTAGTTGGTACGAAACGCGTCGACAAAGGTCTTTCTTCATGTGATTTACGCCGAAGTTCTTCTTACAAATGTTACAAATATTCAATCACTTATATGGTTCAAGTTAATCATACACATAATGTTGATTTGCATTATTTATGTATCATTTCTTTTAAGTTGCACAAAAAAAAAAAAAAAAATGAACCACACTAGTTGGTACGAAACGCGTCGACAAAGGTCTTTCTTCATGTGATTTACGCCGAAGTTATTCTTACAAATGTTACAAATATTAAATCACTTATATGGTTCAAGTTAATCATACACATAATGTTGATTGACATTATTTATGTATCATTTCTTTTAAGTTGCACAAAAAAAAAAAAAATGAACCACACTAGTTGGTACGAAACGCGTCGACAAAGGTCTTTCTTCATGTGATTTACGCCAAATTTCTTCTTACAAATGTTACAAATATTCAATCACTTATATGGTTCAAGTTAATCATACACATAATGTTGATTGACATTATTTATGTATCATTTCTTTTAAGTTGCACAAAAAAAAAAATAAAAATAAAAATGAACCACACTAGTTGGTACGAAACGCGTCGACAAAGGTCTTTCTTCATGTGATTTACGCCGAAGTTCTTCTTACAAATGTTACAAATATTCCATCACTTATATGGTTCAAGTTAATCATACACATAATGTTGATTGACACTATTTATGTATCATTTCTTTTAAGTTGCACAAAAAAAAAAAATGAACCACACTAGTTTGTACGAAACGCGTCGACAAAGGTCTTTCTTCATGTGATTTACGCCGAAGTTCTCCTTACAAATGTTACAAATATTCAATCACTTATATGGTTCAAGTTAATCATACACATAATGTTGATTGACATTATTTATGTATCATTTCTTTTAAGTTGCACAAAGAAAAAAAAATGAACCACACTAGTTGGTACGAAACGCGTCGACAAAGGTCTTTCTTCATGTGATTTACGCCGAAGTTCTTTTTACAAATGTTACAAATATTCAATCACTTATATGGTTCAAGTTAATCATACACATAATGTTGATTGACATTATTTATGTATCATTTCTTTTAAGTTGCACAAAAAAAAAAAATGAACCACACTAGTTGGTACGAAACGCGTCGACAAAGGTCTTTCTTCATGTGATTTACGCCGAAGTTCTTCTTACAAATGTTACAAATATTAAATCACTTATATGGTTCAAGTTAATCATACACATAATGTTGATTGACATTATTTATGTATTATTTCTTTTAAGTTGCACAAAAAAAATAAAAAAATGAACCACACTAGTTGGTACGAAACACGTCGACAAAGGTCTTTCTTCATGTGATTTAAGCCAAATTTCTTCTTACAAATGTTACAAATATTCAATCACTTATATGGTTCAAGTTAATCATACACATAATGTTGATTGACATTATTTATGTATCATTTCTTTTAAGTTGCACAAAAAAAAATAAAATAAAAATGAACCACACTAGTTGGTACGAAACGCGTCGACAAAGGTCTTTCTTCATGTGATTTACGCCGAAGTTCTTCTTACAAATGTTACAAATATTCAATCACTTATATGGTTCAAGTTAATCATACACATAATGTTGATTGACATTATTTATGTATCATTTCTTTTAAGTTGCACAAAAAAAATAAAAAAAATGAACCACACTAGTTGGTACGAAACGCGTCGACAAAGGTCTTTCTTCATGTGATTTACGCCGAAGTTCTTCTTACAAATGTTACAAATATTCAATCACTTATATGGTTCAAGTTAATCATACACATAATGTTGATTGACATTATTTATGTATCATTTCTTTTAAGTTGCACAAAAAAAAAAATGAACCACACTAGTTGGTACGAAACGCGTCGACAAAGGTCTTTCTTCATGTGATTTACGCCGAAGTTCTTCTTACAAATGTTACAAATATTCAATCACTTATATGGTTCAAGTTAATCATACACATAATGTTGATTGACATTATTTATGTATCATTTCTTTTAAGTTGCACAAAAAAAAAAAAAATGAACCACACTAGTTGGTACGAAACGCGTCGACAAAGGTCTTTCTTCATGTGATTTACGCCGAAGTTCTTCTTACAAATGTTACAAATATTCAATCACTTATATGGTTCAAGTTAATCATACACATAATGTTGATTGACATTATTTATGTATCATTTCTTTTAAGTTGCACAAAAAAAAAAAAATGAACCACACTAGTTGGTACGAAACGCGTCGACAAAGGTCTTTCTTCATGTGATTTACGCCGAAGTTCTTCTTACAAATGTTACAAATATTCAATCACTTATATGGTTCAAGTTAATCATACACATAATGTTGATTGACATTATTTATGTATCATTTCTTTTAAGTTGCACAAAAAAAATAAAAATGAACCACACTAGTTGGTACGAAACGCGTCGACAAAGGTCTTTCTTCATGTGATTTACGCCGAAGTTCTTCTTACAAATGTTACAAATATTCAATCACTTATATGGTTCAAGTTAATCATACACATAATGTTGATTGACATTATTTATGTATCATTTCTTTTAAGTTGCACAAAAAAAAAAAAAAAATGAACCACACTAGTTGGTACGAAACGCGTCGACAAAGGTCTTTCTTCATGTGATTTACGCCGAAGTTCTTCTTACAAATGTTACAAATATTCAATCACTTATATGGTTCAAGTTAATCATACACATAATGTTGATTGACATTATTTATGTATCATTTCTTTTAAGTTGCACAAAAAAAAAAAAAAATGAACCACACTAGTTGGTACGAAACGCGTCGACAAAGGTCTTTCTTCATGTGATTTACGCCGAATTTCTTCTTACAAATGTTACAAATATTCAATCACTTATATGGTTCAAGTTAATCATACACATAATGTTGATTGACATTATTTATGTATCATTTCTTTTAAGTTGCACAAAAAAAAAAAATGAACCACACTAGTTGGTACGAAACGCGTCGACAAAGGTCTTCCTTCATGTGATTTACGCCGAAGTTCTTCTTACAAATGTTACAAATATTCAATCACTTATATGGTTCAAGTTAATCATACACATAATGTTGATTGACATTATTTATGTATCATTTCTTTAAGTTGCACAAAAAAAAAAATGAACCACACTAGTTGGTACGAAACGCGTCGACAAAGGTCTTTCTTCATGTGATTTACGCCGAAGTTCTTCTTACAAATGTTACAAATATTCAATCACTTATATGGTTCAAGTTAATCATACACATAATGTTGATTGACATTATTTATGTATCATTTCTTTTAAGTTGCACAAAAAAAAAAAATGAACCACACTAGTTGGTACGAAACGCGTCGACAAAGGTCTTTCTTCATGTGATTTACGCCGAAGTTCTTCTTACAAATGTTACAAATATTCAATCACTTATATGGTTCAAGTTAATCATACACATAATGTTGATTGACATTATTTATGTATCATTTCTTTTAAGTTGCACAAAAAAAAAAATATTCAATCACTTATATGGTTCAAGTTAATCATACACATAATGTTGATTGACATTATTTATGTATCATTTCTTTTAAGTTGCACAAAAAAAAAATGAACCACACTAGTTGGTACGAAACGCGTCGACAAAGGTCTTTCTTCATGTGATTTACGCCGAAGTTCTTCTTACAAATGTTACAAATATTCAATCACTTATATGGTTCAAGTTAATCATACACATAATGTTGATTGACATTATTTATGTATCATTTCTTTTAAGTTGCACAAAAAAAAATGAACCACACTAGTTGGTACGAAACGCGTCGACAAAAGTCTTTCTTCATGTGATTTACGCCGAAGTTCTTCTTACAAATGTTACAAATATTCAATCACTTATATGGTTCAAGTTAATCATACACATAATGTTGATTGACATTATTTATGTATCATTTCTTTTAAGTTGTACAAAAAAAAAATGAACCACACTAGTTGGTACGAAACGCGTCGACAAAGGTCTTTCTTCATGTGATTTACGCCGAAGTTCTTCTTACAAATGTTATACAAATATTCAATCACTTATATGGTTCAAGTTAATCATACACATAATGTTGATTGACATTATTTATGTATCATTTCTTTTAAGTTGCACAAAAAAAAAAATAAAAAATGAAACACACTAGTTGGTACGAAACGCGTCGACAAAGGTCTTTCTTCATGTGATTTACGCCGAAGTTCTTCTTACAAATGTTACAAATATTCAATCACTTATATGGTTCAAGTTAATCATACACATAATGTTGATTGACATTATTTATGTATCATTTCTTTTAAGTTGCACAAAAAAAAAAAAATGAACCACACTAGTTGGTACGAAACGCGTCGACAAAGGTCTTTCTTCATGTGATTTACGCCGAAGTTCTTCTTACAAATGTTACAAATATTCAATCACTTATATGGTTCAAGTTAATCATACACATAATGTTGATTGACATTATTTATGTATCATTTCTTCTAAGTTGCACAAAAAAAATAAGTGAACCACACTAGTTGGTACGAAACGCGTCGACAAAGGTCTTTCTTCATGTGATTTACGCCGAAGTTCTTCTTACAAATGTTACAAATATTCAATCACTTATATGGTTCAAGTTAATCATACACATAATGTTTATTGACATTATTTATGTATCATTTCTTTTAAGTTGCACAAAAAAAAAAATGAACCACACTAGTTGGTACGAAACGTGTCGACAAAGGTCTTTCTTCATGTGATTTACGCCGAAGTTCTTCTTACAAATGTTACAAATATTCAATCACTTATATGGTTCAAGTTAATCATACACATAATGTTGATTGACATTATTTATGTATCATTTCTTTTAAGTTGCACAAAAAAAAAATATTCAATCACTTATATGGTTCAAGTTAATCATACACATAATGTTATTGACATTATTTATGTATCATTTCTTTTAAGTTGCAAAAAAAAAAATGAACCACACTAGTTGTACGAAACGCGTCGACAAAGGTCTTTCTTCATGTGATTTACGCCGAAGTTCTTCTTACAAATGTTACAAATATTCAATCACTTATATGGTTCAAGTTAATCATACACATAATGTTGATTGACATTATTTATGTATCATTTCTTTTAAGTTGCACAAAAAAAAATTAACCACACTAGTTGGTACGAAACGCGTCGACAAAAGTCTTTCTTCATGTGATTTACGCCGAAGTTCTTCTTACAAATGTTACAAATATTCAATCACTTATATGGTTCAAGTTAATCATACACATAATGTTGATTGACATTATTTATGTATCATTTCTTTTAAGTTGCACAAAAAAAAATGAACCACACTAGTTGGTACGAAACGCGTCGACAAAGGTCTTTCTTCATGTGATTTACGCCGAAGTTCTTCTTACAAATAATACAAATATTCAATCACTTATATGGTTCAAGTTAATCATACACATAATGTTGATTGACATTATTTATGTATCATTTCTTTTAAGTTGCACAAAAAAAAAAAAATGAAACCACACTAGTTGGTACGAAACGCGTCGACAAAGGTCTTTCTTCATGTGATTTACGCCGAAGTTCTTCTTACAAATGTTACAAATATTCAATCACTTATATGGTTCAAGTTAATCATACACATAATGTTGATTGACATTATTTATGTATCATTTCTTTTAAGTTGCACAAAAAAAAAAAATGAACCACACTAGTTGGTACGAAACGCGTCGACAAAGGTCTTTCTTCATGTGATTTACGCCGAAGTTCTTCTTACAAATGTTACAAATATTCAATCACTTATATGGTTCAAGTTAATCATACACATAATGTTGATTGACATTATTTATGTATCATTTCTTTTAAGTTGCACAAAAAAAAAATGAACCACACTAGTTGGTACGAAACGCGTCGACAAAGGTCTTTCTTCATGTGATTTACGCCGAAGTTCTTCTTACAAATGTTACAAATATTCAATCACTTATATGGTTCAAGTTAATCATACACATAATGTTGATTGACATTATTTATGTATCATTTCTTTTAAGTTGCACAAAAAAAAAAAAACCACACTAGTTGGTACGAAACGCGTCGACAAAGGTCTTTCTTCATGTGATTTACGCCGAAGTTCTTCTTACAAATGTTACAAATATTCAATCACTTATATGGTTCAAGTTAATCATACACATAATGTTGATTGACATTATTTATGTATCATTTCTTTTAAGTTGCACAAAAAAAAAAAAATGAACCACACTAGTTGGTACGAAACGCGTCGACAAAGGTCTTTCTTCATGTGATTTACGCCGAAGTTCTTCTTACAAATGTTACAAATATTCAATCACTTATATGGTTCAAGTTAATCATACACATAATGTTGATTGACATTATTTATGTATCATTTCTTTTAAGTTGCACAAAAAAAAAAATGAACCACACTAGTTGGTACGAAACGCGTCGACAAAGGTCTTTCTTCATGTGATTTACGCCGAAGTTCTTCTTACAAATGTTACAAATATTCAATCACTTATATGGTTCAAGTTAATCATACACATAATGTTGATTGACATTATTTATGTATCATTTCTTTTAAGTTGCACAAAAAAAAAATGAACCACACTAGTTGGTACGAAACGCGTCGACAAAGGTCTTTCTTCATGTGATTTACGCCGAAGTTCTTCTTACAAATGTTACAAATATTCAATCACTTATATGGTTCAAGTTAATCATACACATAATGTTGATTGACATTATTTATGTATCATTTCTTTTAAGTTGCACAAAAAAAAAAAAATGAACCACACTAGTTGGTACGAAACGCGTCGACAAAGGTCTTTCTTCATGTGATTTACGCCGAAGTTCTTCTTACAAATGTTACAAATATTCAATCACTTATATGGTTCAAGTTAATCATACACATAATGTTGATTGACATTATTTATGTATCATTTCTTTTAAGTTGCACAAAAAAAAAAAAAAAATGAACCACACTAGTTGGTACGAAACGCGTCGACAAAGGTCTTTCTTCATGTGATTTACGCCGAAGTTCTTCTTACAAATGTTACAAATATTCAATCACTTATATGGTTCAAGTTAATCATACACATAATGTTGATTGACATTATTTATGTATCATTTCTTTTAAGTTGCACAAAAAAAAAAAAAATGAACCACACTAGTTGGTACGAAACGCGTCGACAAAGGTCTTTCTTCATGTGATTTACGCCGAAGTTCTTCTTACAAATGTTACAAATATTCAATCACTTATATGGTTCAAGTTAATCATACACATAATGTTGATTGACATTATTTATGTATCATTTCTTTTAAGTTGCACAAAAAAAAAAAAAAAAAAATGAACCACACTAGTTGGTACGAAACGCGTCGACAAAGGTCTTTCTTCATGTGATTTACGCCGAAGTTCTTCTTACAAATGTTACAAATATTCAATCACTTATATGGTTCAAGTTAATCATACACATAATGTTGATTGACATTATTTATGTATCATTTCTTTTAAGTTGCACAAAAAAAAAAAATGAACCACACTAGTTGGTACGAAACGCGTCGACAAAGGTCTTTCTTCATGTGATTTACGCCGAAGTTCTTCTTACAAATGTTACAAATATTCAATCACTTATATGGTTCAAGTTAATCATACACATAATGTTGATTGACATTATTTATGTATCATTTCTTTTAAGTTGCACAAAAAAAAAAAATGAACCACACTAGTTGGTACGAAACGCGTCGACAAAGGTCTTTCTTCATGTGATTTACGCCGAAGTTCTTCTTACAAATGTTACAAATATTCAATCACTTATATGGTTCAAGTTAATCATACACATAATGTTGATTGACATTATTTATGTATCATTTCTTTTAAGTTGCACAAAAAAAAAATATTCAATCACTTATATGGTTCAAGTTAATCATACACATAATGTTGATTGACATTATTTATGTATCATTTCTTTTAAGTTGCAAAAAAAAAAAAATGAACCACACTAGTTGGTACGAAACGCGTCGACAAAGGTCTTTCTTCATGTGATTTACGCCGAAGTTCTTCTTACAAATGTTACAAATATTCAATCACTTATATGGTTCAAGTTAATCATACACATAATGTTGATTGACATTATTTATGTATCATTTCTTTTAAGTTGCACAAAAAAAAATGAACCACACTAGTTGGTACGAAACGCGTCGACAAAAGTCTTTCTTCATGTGATTTACGCCGAAGTTCTTCTTACAAATGTTACAAATATTCAATCACTTATATGGTTCAAGTTAATCATACACATAATGTTGATTGACATTATTTATGTATCATTTCTTTTAAGTTGCACAAAAAAAAATGAACCACACTAGTTGGTACGAAACGCGTCGACAAAGGTCTTTCTTCATGTGATTTACGCCGAAGTTCTTCTTACAAATGTTACAAATATTCAATCACTTATATGGTTCAAGTTAATCATACACATAATGTTGATTGACATTATTTATGTATCATTTCTTTTAAGTTGCACAAAAAAAAAATAAAAAAATGAAACACACTAGTTGGTACGAAACGCGTCGACAAAGGTCTTTCTTCATGTGATTTACGCCGAAGTTCTTCTTACAAATGTTACAAATATTCAATCACTTATATGGTTCAAGTTAATCATACACATAATGTTGATTGACATTATTTATGTATCATTTCTTTTAAGTTGCACAAAAAAAAAAAAATGAACCACACTAGTTGGTACGAAACGCGTCGACAAAGGTCTTTCTTCATGTGATTTACGCCGAAGTTCTTCTTACAAATGTTACAAATATTCAATCACTTATATGGTTCAAGTTAATCATACACATAATGTTGATTGACATTATTTATGTATCATTTCTTTTAAGTTGCACAAAAAAAAAAATGAACCACACTAGTTGGTACGAAACGCGTCGACAAAGGTCTTTCTTCATGTGATTTACGCCGAAGTTCTTCTTACAAATGTTACAAATATTCAATCACTTATATGGTTCAAGTTAATCATACACATAATGTTGATTGACATTATTTATGTATCATTTCTTTTAAGTTGCACAAAAAAAAAAAAAAAAAATGAACCACACTAGTTGGTACGAAACGCGTCGACAAAGGTCTTTCTTCATGTGATTTACGCCGAAGTTCTTCTTACAAATGTTACAAATATTCAATCACTTATATGGTTCAAGTTAATCATACACATAATGTTGATTGACATTATTTATGTATCATTTCTTTTAAGTTGCACAAAAAAAAAAAAAAAATGAACCACACTAGTTGGTACGAAACGCGTCGACAAAGGTCTTTCTTCATGTGATTTACGCCGAAGTTCTTCTTACAAATGTTACAAATATTCAATCACTTATATGGTTCAAGTTAATCATACACATAATGTTGATTGACATTATTTATGTATCATTTCTTTTAAGTTGCACAAAAAAAAATGAACCACACTAGTTGGTACGAAACGCGTCGACAAAGGTCTTTCTTCATGTGATTTACGCCGAAGTTCTTCTTACAAATGTTACAAATATTCAATCACTTATATGGTTCAAGTTAATCATACACATAATGTTGATTGACATTATTTATGTATCATTTCTTTTAAGTTGCACAAAAAAAAAATAAAAAAAATGAACCACACTAGTTGGTACGAAACGCGTCGACAAAGGTCTTTCTTCATGTGATTTACGCCGAAGTTCTTCTTACAAATGTTACAAATATTCAATCACTTATATGGTTCAAGTTAATCATACACATAATGTTGATTGACATTATTTATGTATCATTTCTTTTAAGTTGCACAAAAAAAAATGAACCACACTAGTTGGTACGAAACGCGTCGACAAAGGTCTTTCTTCATGTGATTTACGCCGAAGTTCTTCTTACAAATGTTACAAATATTCAATCACTTATATGGTTCAAGTTAATCATACACATAATGTTGATTGACATTATTTATGTATCATTTCTTTTAAGTTGCACAAAAAAAAAAAAAAAATGAACCACACTAGTTGGTACGAAACGCGTCGACAAAGGTCTTTCTTCATGTGATTTACGCCGAAGTTCTTCTTACAAATGTTACAAATATTCAATCACTTATATGGTTCAAGTTAATCATACACATAATGTTGATTGACATTATTTATGTATCATTTCTTTTAAGTTGCACAAAAAAAAAAAATGAACCACACTAGTTGGTACGAAACGCGTCGACAAAGGTCTTTCTTCATGTGATTTACGCCGAAGTTCTTCTTACAAATGTTACAAATATTCAATCACTTATATGGTTCAAGTTAATCATACACATAATGTTGATTGACATTATTTATGTATCATTTCTTTTAAGTTGCACAAAAAAAAAATAAAAAAAATGAACCACACTAGTTGGTACGAAACGCGTCGACAAAGGTCTTTCTTCATGTGATTTACGCCGAAGTTCTTCTTACAAATGTTACAAATATTCAATCACTTATATGGTTCAAGTTAATCATACACATAATGTTGATTGACATTATTTATGTATCATTTCTTTTAAGTTGCACAAAAAAAAAAAAATGAACCACACTAGTTGGTACGAAACGCGTCGACAAAGGTCTTTCTTCATGTGATTTACGCCGAAGTTCTTCTTACAAATGTTACAAATATTCAATCACTTATATGGTTCAAGTTAATCATACACATAATGTTGATTGACATTATTTATGTATCATTTCTTTTAAGTTGCACAAAAAAAAAAAAAAAAAATGAACCACACTAGTTGGTACGAAACGCGTCGACAAAGGTCTTTCTTCATGTGATTTACGCCGAAGTTCTTCTTACAAATGTTACAAATATTCAATCACTTATATGGTTCAAGTTAATCATACACATAATGTTGATTGACATTATTTATGTATCATTTCTTTTAAGTTGCACAAAAAAAAAAAATGAACCACACTAGTTGGTACGAAACGCGTCGACAAAGGTCTTTCTTCATGTGATTTACGCCGAAGTTCTTCTTACAAATGTTACAAATATTCAATCACTTATATGGTTCAAGTTAATCATACACATAATGTTGATTGACATTATTTATGTATCATTTCTTTTAAGTTGCACAAAAAAAAAAAAATGAACCACACTAGTTGGTACGAAACGCGTCGACAAAGGTCTTTCTTCATGTGATTTACGCCGAAGTTCTTCTTACAAATGTTACAAATATTCAATCACTTATATGGTTCAAGTTAATCATACACATAATGTTGATTGACATTATTTATGTATCATTTCTTTTAAGTTGCACAAAAAAAAAAAAAAAAAAAGAACCACACTAGTTGGTACGAAACGCGTCGACAAAGGTCTTTCTTCATGTGATTTACGCCGAAGTTCTTCTTACAAATGTTACAAATATTCAATCACTTATATGGTTCAAGTTAATCATACACATAATGTTGATTGACATTATTTATGTATCATTTCTTTTAAGTTGCACAAAAAAAAAAAATGAACCACACTAGTTGGTACGAAACGCGTCGACAAAGGTCTTTCTTCATGTGATTTACGCCGAAGTTCTTCTTACAAATGTTACAAATATTCAATCACTTATATGGTTCAAGTTAATCATACACATAATGTTGATTGACATTATTTATGTATCATTTCTTTTAAGTTGCACAAAAAAAAAAAAATGAACCACACTAGTTGGTACGAAACGCGTCGACAAAGGTCTTTCTTCATGTGATTTACGCCGAAGTTCTTCTTACAAATGTTACAAATATTCAATCACTTATATGGTTCAAGTTAATCATACACATAATGTTGATTGACATTATTTATGTATCATTTCTTTTAAGTTGCACAAAAAAAAAAATATTCAATCACTTATATGGTTCAAGTTAATCATACACATAATGTTGATTGACATTATTTATGTATCATTTCTTTTAAGTTGCACAAAGTAAAAAAAATGAACCACACTAGTTGGTACGAAACGCGTCGACAAAGGTCTTTCTTCATGTGATTTACGCCGAAGTTCTTCTTACAAATGTTACAAATATTCAATCACTTATATGGTTCAAGTTAATCATACACATAATGTTGATTGACATTATTTATGTAACATTTCTTTTAAGTTGCACAAAAAAAAAATATTCAATCACTTATATGGTTCAAGTTAATCATACACATAATGTTGATTGACATTATTTATGTATCATTTCTTTTAAGTTGCAAAAAAAAAAAATGAACCACACTAGTTAGTACGAAACGCGTCGACAAAGGTCTTTCTTCATGTGATTTACGCCGAAGTTCTTCTTACAAATGTTACAAATATTCAATCACTTATATGGTTCAAGTTAATCATACACATAATGTTGATTGACATTATTTATGTATCATTTCTTTTAAGTTGCACAAAAAAAAATGAACCACACTAGTTGGTACGAAACGCGTCGACAAAGGTCTTTCTTCATGTGATTTACGCCGAAGTTCTTCTTACAAATGTTACAAATATTCAATCACTTATATGGTTCAAGTTAATCATACACATAATGTTGATTGACATTATTTATGTATCATTTCTTTTAAGTTGCACAAAAAAAAATGAACCACACTAGTTGGTACGAAACGCGTCGACAAAGGTCTTTCTTCATGTGATTTACGCCGAAGTTCTTCTTACAAATGTTACAAATATTCAATCACTTATATGGTTCAAGTTAATCATACACATAATGTTGATTGACATTATTTATGTATCATTTCTTTTAAGTTGCACAAAAAAAAAAAAAAAAAATGAACCACACTAGTTGGTACGAAACGCGTCGACAAAGGTCTTTCTTCATGTGATTTACGCCGAAGTTCTTCTTACAAATGTTACAAATATTCAATCACTTATATGGTTCAAGTTAATCATACACATAATGTTGATTGACATTATTTATGTATCATTTCTTTTAAGTTGCACAAAAAAAAAAAATGAACCACACTAGTTGGTACGAAACGCGTCGACAAAGGTCTTTCTTCATGTGATTTACGCCGAAGTTCTTCTTACAAATGTTACAAATATTCAATCACTTATATGGTTCAAGTTAATCATACACATAATGTTGATTGACATTATTTATGTATCATTTCTTTTAAGTTGCACAAAAAAAAAAAATGAACCACACTAGTTGGTACGAAACGCGTCGACAAAGGTCTTTCTTCATGTGATTTACGCCGAAGTTCTTCTTACAAATGTTACAAATATTCAATCACTTATATGGTTCAAGTTAATCATACACATAATGTTGATTGACATTATTTATGTATCATTTCTTTTAAGTTGCACAAAAAAAAAAAAAAAAAATGAACCACACTAGTTGGTACGAAACGCGTCGACAAAGGTCTTTCTTCATGTGATTTACGCCGAAGTTCTTCTTACAAATGTTACAAATATTCAATCACTTATATGGTTCAAGTTAATCATACACATAATGTTGATTGACATTATTTATGTATCATTTCTTTTAAGTTGCACAAAAAAAAAAAAAAATGAACCACACTAGTTGGTACGAAACGCGTCGACAAAGGTCTTTCTTCATGTGATTTACGCCGAAGTTCTTCTTACAAATGTTACAAATATTCAATCACTTATATGGTTCAAGTTAATCATACACATAATGTTGATTGACATTATTTATGTATCATTTCTTTTAAGTTGCACAAAAAAAAAATGAACCACACTAGTTGGTACGAAACGCGTCGACAAAGGTCTTTCTTCATGTGATTTACGCCGAAGTTCTTCTTACAAATGTTACAAATATTCAATCACTTATATGGTTCAAGTTAATCATACACATAATGTTGATTGACATTATTTATGTATCATTTCTTTTAAGTTGCACAAAAAAAAAAAAAAAAAAATGAACCACACTAGTTGGTACGAAACGCGTCGACAAAGGTCTTTCTTCATGTGATTTACGCCGAAGTTCTTCTTACAAATGTTACAAATATTCAATCACTTATATGGTTCAAGTTAATCATACACATAATGTTGATTGACATTATTTATGTATCATTTCTTTTAAGTTGCACAAAAAAAAAAATGAACCACACTAGTTGGTACGAAACGCGTCGACAAAGGTCTTTCTTCATGTGATTTACGCCGAAGTTCTTCTTACAAATGTTACAAATATTCAATCACTTATATGGTTCAAGTTAATCATACACATAATGTTGATTGACATTATTTATGTATCATTTCTTTTAAGTTGCACAAAAAAAAAAAAAAATGAACCACACTAGTTGGTACGAAACGCGTCGACAAAGGTCTTTCTTCATGTGATTTACGCCGAAGTTCTTCTTACAAATGTTACAAATATTCAATCACTTATATGGTTCAAGTTAATCATACACATAATGTTGATTGACATTATTTATGTATCATTTCTTTTAAGTTGCACAAAAAAAAAAATGAACCACACTAGTTGGTACGAAACGCGTCGACAAAGGTCTTTCTTCATGTGATTTACGCCGAAGTTCTTCTTACAAATGTTACAAATATTCAATCACTTATATGGTTCAAGTTAATCATACACATAATGTTGATTGACATTATTTATGTATCATTTCTTTTAAGTTGCACAAAAAAAAAAAAAAAAATGAACCACACTAGTTGGTACGAAACGCGTCGACAAAGGTCTTTCTTCATGTGATTTACGCCGAAGTTCTTCTTACAAATGTTACAAATATTCAATCACTTATATGGTTCAAGTTAATCATACACATAATGTTGATTGACATTATTTATGTATCATTTCTTTTAAGTTGCACAAAAAAAAAAAAATGAACCACACTAGTTGGTACGAAACGCGTCGACAAAGGTCTTTCTTCATGTGATTTACGCCGAAGTTCTTCTTACAAATGTTACAAATATTCAATCACTTATATGGTTCAAGTTAATCATACACATAATGTTGATTGACATTATTTATGTATCATTTCTTTTAAGTTGCACAAAAAAAAAAAAAAAAATGAACCACACTAGTTGGTACGAAACGCGTCGACAAAGGTCTTTCTTCATGTGATTTACGCCGAAGTTCTTCTTACAAATGTTACAAATATTCAATCACTTATATGGTTCAAGTTAATCATACACATAATGTTGATTGACATTATTTATGTATCATTTCTTTTAAGTTGCACAAAAAAAAAAAAAAATGAACCACACTAGTTGGTACGAAACGCGTCGACAAAGGTCTTTCTTCATGTGATTTACGCCGAAGTTCTTCTTACAAATGTTACAAATATTCAATCACTTATATGGTTCAAGTTAATCATACACATAATGTTGATTGACATTATTTATGTATCATTTCTTTTAAGTTGCACAAAAAAAAAAAAAAAAAATGAACCACACTAGTTGGTACGAAACGCGTCGACAAAGGTCTTTCTTCATGTGATTTACGCCGAAGTTCTTCTTACAAATGTTACAAATATTCAATCACTTATATGGTTCAAGTTAATCATACACATAATGTTGATTGACATTATTTATGTATCATTTCTTTTAAGTTGCACAAAAAAAAAAAATGAACCACACTAGTTGGTACGAAACGCGTCGACAAAGGTCTTTCTTCATGTGATTTACGCCGAAGTTCTTCTTACAAATGTTACAAATATTCAATCACTTATATGGTTCAAGTTAATCATACACATAATGTTGATTGACATTATTTATGTATCATTTCTTTTAAGTTGCACAAAAAAAAAAAATGAACCACACTAGTTGGTACGAAACGCGTCGACAAAGGTCTTTCTTCATGTGATTTACGCCGAAGTTCTTCTTACAAATGTTACAAATATTCAATCACTTATATGGTTCAAGTTAATCATACACATAATGTTGATTGACATTATTTATGTATCATTTCTTTTAAGTTGCACAAAAAAAAAAAAAAAAATGAACCACACTAGTTGGTACGAAACGCGTCGACAAAGGTCTTTCTTCATGTGATTTACGCCGAAGTTCTTCTTACAAATGTTACAAATATTCAATCACTTATATGGTTCAAGTTAATCATACACATAATGTTGATTGACATTATTTATGTATCATTTCTTTTAAGTTGCACAAAAAAAAAAATGAACCACACTAGTTGGTACGAAACGCGTCGACAAAGGTCTTTCTTCATGTGATTTACGCCGAAGTTCTTCTTACAAATGTTACAAATATTCAATCACTTATATGGTTCAAGTTAATCATACACATAATGTTGATTGACATTATTTATGTATCATTTCTTTTAAGTTGCACAAAAAAAAAAAATGAACCACACTAGTTGGTACGAAACGCGTCGACAAAGGTCTTTCTTCATGTGATTTACGCCGAAGTTCTTCTTACAAATGTTACAAATATTCAATCACTTATATGGTTCAAGTTAATCATACACATAATGTTGATTGACATTATTTATGTATCATTTCTTTTAAGTTGCACAAAAAAAAAAATGAACCACACTAGTTGGTACGAAACGCGTCGACAAAGGTCTTTCTTCATGTGATTTACGCCGAAGTTCTTCTTACAAATGTTACAAATATTCAATCACTTATATGGTTCAAGTTAATCATACACATAATGTTGATTGACATTATTTATGTATCATTTCTTTTAAGTTGCACAAAAAAAAAAAAATGAACCACACTAGTTGGTACGAAACGCGTCGACAAAGGTCTTTCTTCATGTGATTTACGCCGAAGTTCTTCTTACAAATGTTACAAATATTCAATCACTTATATGGTTCAAGTTAATCATACACATAATGTTGATTGACATTATTTATGTATCATTTCTTTTAAGTTGCACAAAAAAAAAAAAATGAACCACACTAGTTGGTACGAAACGCGTCGACAAAGGTCTTTCTTCATGTGATTTACGCCGAAGTTCTTCTTACAAATGTTACAAATATTCAATCACTTATATGGTTCAAGTTAATCATACACATAATGTTGATTGACATTATTTATGTATCATTTCTTTTAAGTTGCACAAAAAAAAATAAAAAATGAACCACACTAGTTGGTACGAAACGCGTCGACAAAGGTCTTTCTTCATGTGATTTACGCCGAAGTTCTTCTTACAAATGTTACAAATATTCAATCACTTATATGGTTCAAGTTAATCATACACATAATGTTGATTGACATTATTTATGTATCATTTCTTTTAAGTTGCACAAAAAAAAAAATGAACCACACTAGTTGGTACGAAACGCGTCGACAAAGGTCTTTCTTCATGTGATTTACGCCGAAGTTCTTCTTACAAATGTTACAAATATTCAATCACTTATATGGTTCAAGTTAATCATACACATAATGTTGATTGACATTATTTATGTATCATTTCTTTAAGTTGCACAAAAAAAATAAATGAACCACACTAGTTGGTACGAAACGCGTCGACAAAGGTCTTTCTTCATGTGATTTACGCCGAAGTTCTTCTTACAAATGTTACAAATATTCAATCACTTATATGGTTCAAGTTAATCATACACATAATGTTGATTGACATTATTTATGTATCATTTCTTTTAAGTTGCACAAAAAAAAAAAATGAACCACACTAGTTGGTACGAAACGCGTCGACAAAGGTCTTTCTTCATGTGATTTACGCCGAAGTTCTTCTTACAAATGTTACAAATATTCAATCACTTATATGGTTCAAGTTAATCATACACATAATGTTGATTGACATTATTTATGTATCATTTCTTTTAAGTTGCACAAAAAAAAAATATTCAATCACTTATATGGTTCAAGTTAATCATACACATAATGTTGATTGACATTATTTATGTATCATTTCTTTTAAGTTGCACAAAAAAAAAATGAACCACACTAGTTGGTACGAAACGCGTCGACAAAGGTCTTTCTTCATGTGATTTACGCCGAAGTTCTTCTTACAAATGTTACAAATATTCAATCACTTATATGGTTCAAGTTAATCATACACATAATGTTGATTGACATTATTTATGTATCATTTCTTTTAAGTTGCACAAAAAAAAATGAACCACACTAGTTGGTACGAAACGCGTCGACAAAAGTCTTTCTTCATGTGATTTACGCCGAAGTTCTTCTTACAAATGTTACAAATATTCAATCACTTATATGGTTCAAGTTAATCATACACATAATGTTGATTGACATTATTTATGTATCATTTCTTTTAAGTTGTACAAAAAAAAATGAACCACACTAGTTGGTACGAAACGCGTCGACAAAGGTCTTTCTTCATGTGATTTACGCCGAAGTTCTTCTTACAAATAATACAAATATTCAATCACTTATATGGTTCAAGTTAATCATACACATAATGTTGATTGACATTATTTATGTATCATTTCTTTTAAGTTGCACAAAAAAAAAAATAAAAAAATGAAACACACTAGTTGGTACGAAACGCGTCGACAAAGGTCTTTCTTCATGTGATTTACGCCGAAGTTCTTCTTACAAATGTTACAAATATTCAATCACTTATATGGTTCAAGTTAATCATACACATAATGTTGATTGACATTATTTATGTATCATTTCTTTTAAGTTGCACAAAAAAAAAAAAATGAACCACACTAGTTGGTACGAAACGCGTCAACAAAGGTCTTTCTTAATGTGATTTACGCCGAAGTTCTTCTTACAAATGTTACAAATATTCAATCACTTATATGGTTCAAGTTAATCATACACATAATGTTGATTGACATTATTTATGTATCATTTCTTTTAAGTTGCACAAAAAAAAAAAGTGAACCACACTAGTTGGTACGAAACGCGTCGACAAAGGTCTTTCTTCATGTGATTTACGCCGAAGTTCTTCTTACAAATGTTACAAATATTCAATCACTTATATGGTTCAAGTTAATCATACACATAATGTTGATTGACATTATTTATGTATCATTTCTTTTAAGTTGCACAAAAAAAAAAAAAAAAAAATGAAACCACACTAGTTGGTACGAAACGCGTCGACAAAGGTCTTTCTTCATGTGATTTACGCCGAAGTTCTTCTTACAAATGTTACAAATATTCAATCACTTATATGGTTCAAGTTAATCATACACATAATGTTGATTGACATTATTTATGTATCATTTCTTTTAAGTTGCACAAAAAAAAAAAAATGAACCACACTAGTTGGTACGAAACGCGTCGACAAAGGTCTTTCTTCATGTGATTTACGCCGAAGTTCTTCTTACAAATGTTACAAATATTCAATCACTTATATGGTTCAAGTTAATCATACACATAATGTTGATTGACATTATTTATGTATCATTTCTTTTAAGTTGCACAAAAAAAATAATGAACCACACTAGTTGGTACGAAACGCGTCGACAAAGGTCTTTCTTCATGTGATTTACGCCGAAGTTCTTCTTACAAATGTTACAAATATTCAATCACTTATATGGTTCAAGTTAATCATACACATAATGTTGATTGACATTATTTATGTATCATTTCTTTTAAGTTGCACAAAAAAAAAAAATGAACCACACTAGTTGGTACGAAACGCGTCGACAAAGGTCTTTCTTCATGTGATTTACGCCGAAGTTCTTCTTACAAATGTTACAAATATTCAATCACTTATATGGTTCAAGTTAATCATACACATAATGTTGATTGACATTATTTATGTATCATTTCTTTTAAGTTGCACAAAAAAAAAATATTCAATCACTTATATGGTTCAAGTTAATCATACACATAATGTTCATTGACATTATTTATGTATCATTTCTTTTAAGTTGCACAAAAAAAAAAATGAACCACACTAGTTGGTACGAAACGCGTCGACAAAGGTCTTTCTTCATGTGATTTACGCCGAAGTTCTTCTTACAAATGTTACAAATATTCAATCACTTATATGGTTCAAGTTAATCATACACATAATGTTGATTGACATTATTTATGTATCATTTCTTTTAAGTTGCACAAAAAAAAATGAACCACACTAGTTGGTACGAAACGCGTCGACAAAAGTCTTTCTTCATGTGATTTACGCCGAAGTTCTTCTTACAAATGTTACAAATATTCAATCACTTATATGGTTCAAGTTAATCATACACATAATGTTGATTGACATTATTTATGTATCATTTCTTTTAAGTTGTACAAAAAAAAATGAACCACACTAGTTGGTACGAAACGCGTCGACAAAGGTCTTTCTTCATGTGATTTACGCCGAAGTTCTTCTTACAAATGTTACAAATATTCAATCACTTATATGGTTCAAGTTAATCATACACATAATGTTGATTGACATTATTTATGTATCATTTCTTTTAAGTTGCACAAAAAAAAAAATAAAAAAATGAACACACTAGTTGGTACGAAACGCGTCGACAAAGGTCTTTCTTCATGTGATTTACGCCGAAGTTCTTCTTACAAATGTTACAAATATTCAATCACTTATATGGTTCAAGTTAATCATACACATAATGTTGATTGACATTATTTATGTATCATTTCTTTTAAGTTGCACAAAAAAAAAAAAATGAACCACACTAGTTGGTACGAAACGCGTCGACAAAGGTCTTTCTTCATGTGATTTACGCCGAAGTTCTTCTTACAAATGTTACAAATATTCAATCACTTATATGGTTCAAGTTAATCATACACATAATGTTGATTGACATTATTTATGTATCATTTCTTTTAAGTTGCACAAAAAAAAAAAATGAACCACACTAGTTGGTACGAAACGCGTCGACAAAGGTCTTTCTTCATGTGATTTACGCCGAAGTTCTTCTTACAAATGTTACAAATATTCAATCACTTATATGGTTCAAGTTAATCATACACATAATGTTGATTGACATTATTTATGTATCATTTCTTTTAAGTTGCACAAAAAAAAAAAAAAAAAATGAACCACACTAGTTGGTACGAAACGCGTCGACAAAGGTCTTTCTTCATGTGATTTACGCCGAAGTTCTTCTTACAAATGTTACAAATATTCAATCACTTATATGGTTCAAGTTAATCATACACATAATGTTGATTGACATTATTTATGTATCATTTCTTTTAAGTTGCACAAAAAAAAAAAAAAAATGAACCACACTAGTTGGTACGAAACGCGTCGACAAAGGTCTTTCTTCATGTGATTTACGCCGAAGTTCTTCTTACAAATGTTACAAATATTCAATCACTTATATGGTTCAAGTTAATCATACACATAATGTTGATTGACATTATTTATGTATCATTTCTTTTAAGTTGCACAAAAAAAAATGAACCACACTAGTTGGTACGAAACGCGTCGACAAAGGTCTTTCTTCATGTGATTTACGCCGAAGTTCTTCTTACAAATGTTACAAATATTCAATCACTTATATGGTTCAAGTTAATCATACACATAATGTTGATTGACATTATTTATGTATCATTTCTTTTAAGTTGCACAAAAAAAAAATAAAAAAAATGAACCACACTAGTTGGTACGAAACGCGTCGACAAAGGTCTTTCTTCATGTGATTTACGCCGAAGTTCTTCTTACAAATGTTACAAATATTCAATCACTTATATGGTTCAAGTTAATCATACACATAATGTTGATTGACATTATTTATGTATCATTTCTTTTAAGTTGCACAAAAAAAAAATGAACCACACTAGTTGGTACGAAACGCGTCGACAAAGGTCTTTCTTCATGTGATTTACGCCGAAGTTCTTCTTACAAATGTTACAAATATTCAATCACTTATATGGTTCAAGTTAATCATACACATAATGTTGATTGACATTATTTATGTATCATTTCTTTTAAGTTGCACAAAAAAAATAAAAAAAATGAACCACACTAGTTGGTACGAAACGCGTCGACAAAGGTCTTTCTTCATGTGATTTACGCCGAAGTTCTTCTTACAAATGTTACAAATATTCAATCACTTATATGGTTCAAGTTAATCATACACATAATGTTGATTGACATTATTTATGTATCATTTCTTTTAAGTTGCACAAAAAAAAAAATGAACCACACTAGTTGGTACGAAACGCGTCGACAAAGGTCTTTCTTCATGTGATTTACGCCGAAGTTCTTCTTACAAATGTTACAAATATTCAATCACTTATATGGTTCAAGTTAATCATACACATAATGTTGATTGACATTATTTATGTATCATTTCTTTTAAGTTGCACAAAAAAAAATAAAAAAAATGAACCACACTAGTTGGTACGAAACGCGTCGACAAAGGTCTTTCTTCATGTGATTTACGCCGAAGTTCTTCTTACAAATGTTACAAATATTCAATCACTTATATGGTTCAAGTTAATCATACACATAATGTTGATTGACATTATTTATGTATCATTTCTTTTAAGTTGCACAAAAAAAAAATGAACCACACTAGTTGGTACGAAACGCGTCGACAAAGGTCTTTCTTCATGTGATTTACGCCGAAGTTCTTCTTACAAATGTTACAAATATTCAATCACTTATATGGTTCAAGTTAATCATACACATAATGTTGATTGACATTATTTATGTATCATTTCTTTTAAGTTGCACAAAAAAAAATGAACCACACTAGTTGGTACGAAACGCGTCGACAAAGGTCTTTCTTCATGTGATTTACGCCGAAGTTCTTCTTACAAATGTTACAAATATTCAATCACTTATATGGTTCAAGTTAATCATACACATAATGTTGATTGACATTATTTATGTATCATTTCTTTTAAGTTGCACAAAAAAAAAAAAAAAAAATGAACCACACTAGTTGGTACGAAACGCGTCGACAAAGGTCTTTCTTCATGTGATTTACGCCGAAGTTCTTCTTACAAATGTTACAAATATTCAATCACTTATATGGTTCAAGTTAATCATACACATAATGTTGATTGACATTATTTATGTATCATTTCTTTTAAGTTGCACAAAAAAAAAAAAATGAACCACACTAGTTGGTACGAAACGCGTCGACAAAGGTCTTTCTTCATGTGATTTACGCCGAAGTTCTTCTTACAAATGTTACAAATATTCAATCACTTATATGGTTCAAGTTAATCATACACATAATGTTGATTGACATTATTTATGTATCATTTCTTTTAAGTTGCACAAAAAAAAAAAAATGAACCACACTAGTTGGTACGAAACGCGTCGACAAAGGTCTTTCTTCATGTGATTTACGCCGAAGTTCTTCTTACAAATGTTACAAATATTCAATCACTTATATGGTTCAAGTTAATCATACACATAATGTTGATTGACATTATTTATGTATCATTTCTTTTAAGTTGCACAAAAAAAAAAAAAAAAAATGAACCACACTAGTTGGTACGAAACGCGTCGACAAAGGTCTTTCTTCATGTGATTTACGCCGAAGTTCTTCTTACAAATGTTACAAATATTCAATCACTTATATGGTTCAAGTTAATCATACACATAATGTTGATTGACATTATTTATGTATCATTTCTTTTAAGTTGCACAAAAAAAAAAAAAAATGAACCACACTAGTTGGTACGAAACGCGTCGACAAAGGTCTTTCTTCATGTGATTTACGCCGAAGTTCTTCTTACAAATGTTACAAATATTCAATCACTTATATGGTTCAAGTTAATCATACACATAATGTTGATTGACATTATTTATGTATCATTTCTTTTAAGTTGCACAAAAAAAAAAATGAACCACACTAGTTGGTACGAAACGCGTCGACAAAGGTCTTTCTTCATGTGATTTACGCCGAAGTTCTTCTTACAAATGTTACAAATATTCAATCACTTATATGGTTCAAGTTAATCATACACATAATGTTGATTGACATTATTTATGTATCATTTCTTTTAAGTTGCACAAAAAAAAAAAAAAAAAATGAACCACACTAGTTGGTACGAAACGCGTCGACAAAGGTCTTTCTTCATGTGATTTACGCCGAAGTTCTTCTTACAAATGTTACAAATATTCAATCACTTATATGGTTCAAGTTAATCATACACATAATGTTGATTGACATTATTTATGTATCATTTCTTTTAAGTTGCACAAAAAAAAATGAACCACACTAGTTGGTACGAAACGCGTCGACAAAGGTCTTTCTTCATGTGATTTACGCCGAAGTTCTTCTTACAAATGTTACAAATATTCAATCACTTATATGGTTCAAGTTAATCATACACATAATGTTGATTGACATTATTTATGTATCATTTCTTTTAAGTTGCACAAAAAAAAAAAAAAAATGAACCACACTAGTTGGTACGAAACGCGTCGACAAAGGTCTTTCTTCATGTGATTTACGCCGAAGTTCTTCTTACAAATGTTACAAATATTCAATCACTTATATGGTTCAAGTTAATCATACACATAATGTTGATTGACATTATTTATGTATCATTTCTTTTAAGTTGCACAAAAAAAAAAAATGAACCACACTAGTTGGTACGAAACGCGTCGACAAAGGTCTTTCTTCATGTGATTTACGCCGAAGTTCTTCTTACAAATGTTACAAATATTCAATCACTTATATGGTTCAAGTTAATCATACACATAATGTTGATTGACATTATTTATGTATCATTTCTTTTAAGTTGCACAAAAAAAAAAAAAAAAATGAACCACACTAGTTGGTACGAAACGCGTCGACAAAGGTCTTTCTTCATGTGATTTACGCCGAAGTTCTTCTTACAAATGTTACAAATATTCAATCACTTATATGGTTCAAGTTAATCATACACATAATGTTGATTGACATTATTTATGTATCATTTCTTTTAAGTTGCACAAAAAAAAAAAAATGAACCACACTAGTTGGTACGAAACGCGTCGACAAAGGTCTTTCTTCATGTGATTTACGCCGAAGTTCTTCTTACAAATGTTACAAATATTCAATCACTTATATGGTTCAAGTTAATCATACACATAATGTTGATTGACATTATTTATGTATCATTTCTTTTAAGTTGCACAAAAAAAAAAAAAAAAATGAACCACACTAGTTGGTACGAAACGCGTCGACAAAGGTCTTTCTTCATGTGATTTACGCCGAAGTTCTTCTTACAAATGTTACAAATATTCAATCACTTATATGGTTCAAGTTAATCATACACATAATGTTGATTGACATTATTTATGTATCATTTCTTTTAAGTTGCACAAAAAAAAAAAAAAATGAACCACACTAGTTGGTACGAAACGCGTCGACAAAGGTCTTTCTTCATGTGATTTACGCCGAAGTTCTTCTTACAAATGTTACAAATATTCAATCACTTATATGGTTCAAGTTAATCATACACATAATGTTGATTGACATTATTTATGTATCATTTCTTTTAAGTTGCACAAAAAAAAAAAAAAAAAAATGAACCACACTAGTTGGTACGAAACGCGTCGACAAAGGTCTTTCTTCATGTGATTTACGCCGAAGTTCTTCTTACAAATGTTACAAATATTCAATCACTTATATGGTTCAAGTTAATCATACACATAATGTTGATTGACATTATTTATGTATCATTTCTTTTAAGTTGCACAAAAAAAAAAAATGAACCACACTAGTTGGTACGAAACGCGTCGACAAAGGTCTTTCTTCATGTGATTTACGCCGAAGTTCTTCTTACAAATGTTACAAATATTCAATCACTTATATGGTTCAAGTTAATCATACACATAATGTTGATTGACATTATTTATGTATCATTTCTTTTAAGTTGCACAAAAAAAAAAAAATGAACCACACTAGTTGGTACGAAACGCGTCGACAAAGGTCTTTCTTCATGTGATTTACGCCGAAGTTCTTCTTACAAATGTTACAAATATTCAATCACTTATATGGTTCAAGTTAATCATACACATAATGTTGATTGACATTATTTATGTATCATTTCTTTTAAGTTGCACAAAAAAAAAAAAAAAAAAATGAACCACACTAGTTGGTACGAAACGCGTCGACAAAGGTCTTTCTTCATGTGATTTACGCCGAAGTTCTTCTTACAAATGTTACAAATATTCAATCACTTATATGGTTCAAGTTAATCATACACATAATGTTGATTGACATTATTTATGTATCATTTCTTTTAAGTTGCACAAAAAAAAAAAAATGAACCACACTAGTTGGTACGAAACGCGTCGACAAAGGTCTTTCTTCATGTGATTTACGCCGAAGTTCTTCTTACAAATGTTACAAATATTCAATCACTTATATGGTTCAAGTTAATCATACACATAATGTTGATTGACATTATTTATGTATCATTTCTTTTAAGTTGCACAAAAAAAAAAAATGAACCACACTAGTTGGTACGAAACGCGTCGACAAAGGTCTTTCTTCATGTGATTTACGCCGAAGTTCTTCTTACAAATGTTACAAATATTCAATCACTTATATGGTTCAAGTTAATCATACACATAATGTTGATTGACATTATTTATGTATCATTTCTTTTAAGTTGCACAAAAAAAAAAATGAACCACACTAGTTGGTACGAAACGCGTCGACAAAGGTCTTTCTTCATGTGATTTACGCCGAAGTTCTTCTTACAAATGTTACAAATATTCAATCACTTATATGGTTCAAGTTAATCATACACATAATGTTGATTGACATTATTTATGTATCATTTCTTTTAAGTTGCACAAAAAAAAAAAAATGAACCACACTAGTTGGTACGAAACGCGTCGACAAAGGTCTTTCTTCATGTGATTTACGCCGAAGTTCTTCTTACAAATGTTACAAATATTCAATCACTTATATGGTTCAAGTTAATCATACACATAATGTTGATTGACATTATTTATGTATCATTTCTTTTAAGTTGCACAAAAAAAAAAAAATGAACCACACTAGTTGGTACGAAACGCGTCGACAAAGGTCTTTCTTCATGTGATTTACGCCGAAGTTCTTCTTACAAATGTTACAAATATTCAATCACTTATATGGTTCAAGTTAATCATACACATAATGTTGATTGACATTATTTATGTATCATTTCTTTTAAGTTGCACAAAAAAAAATAAAAAATGAACCACACTAGTTGGTACGAAACGCGTCGACAAAGGTCTTTCTTCATGTGATTTACGCCGAAGTTCTTCTTACAAATGTTACAAATATTCAATCACTTATATGGTTCAAGTTAATCATACACATAATGTTGATTGACATTATTTATGTATCATTTCTTTTAAGTTGCACAAAAAAAAAAATGAACCACACTAGTTGGTACGAAACGCGTCGACAAAGGTCTTTCTTCATGTGATTTACGCCGAAGTTCTTCTTACAAATGTTACAAATATTCAATCACTTATATGGTTCAAGTTAATCATACACATAATGTTGATTGACATTATTTATGTATCATTTCTTTTAAGTTGCACAAAAAAAATAAATGAACCACACTAGTTGGTACGAAACGCGTCGACAAAGGTCTTTCTTCATGTGATTTACGCCGAAGTTCTTCTTACAAATGTTACAAATATTCAATCACTTATATGGTTCAAGTTAATCATACACATAATGTTGATTGACATTATTTATGTATCATTTCTTTTAAGTTGCACAAAAAAAAAAAATGAACCACACTAGTTGGTACGAAACGCGTCGACAAAGGTCTTTCTTCATGTGATTTACGCCGAAGTTCTTCTTACAAATGTTACAAATATTCAATCACTTATATGGTTCAAGTTAATCATACACATAATGTTGATTGACATTATTTATGTATCATTTCTTTTAAGTTGCACAAAAAAAAAATATTCAATCACTTATATGGTTCAAGTTAATCATACACATAATGTTGATTGACATTATTTATGTATCATTTCTTTTAAGTTGCACAAAAAAAAAATGAACCACACTAGTTGGTACGAAACGCGTCGACAAAGGTCTTTCTTCATGTGATTTACGCCGAAGTTCTTCTTACAAATGTTACAAATATTCAATCACTTATATGGTTCAAGTTAATCATACACATAATGTTGATTGACATTATTTATGTATCATTTCTTTTAAGTTGCACAAAAAAAAATGAACCACACTAGTTGGTACGAAACGCGTCGACAAAAGTCTTTCTTCATGTGATTTACGCCGAAGTTCTTCTTACAAATGTTACAAATATTCAATCACTTATATGGTTCAAGTTAATCATACACATAATGTTGATTGACATTATTTATGTATCATTTCTTTTAAGTTGCACAAAAAAAAATGAACCACACTAGTTGGTACGAAACGCGTCGACAAAGGTCTTTCTTCATGTGATTTACGCCGAAGTTCTTCTTACAAATGTTACAAATATTCAATCACTTATATGGTTCAAGTTAATCATACACATAATGTTGATTGACATTATTTATGTATCATTTCTTTTAAGTTGCACAAAAAAAAAATAAAAAAATGAAACACACTAGTTGGTACGAAACGCGTCGACAAAGGTCTTTCTTCATGTGATTTACGCCGAAGTTCTTCTTACAAATGTTACAAATATTCAATCACTTATATGGTTCAAGTTAATCATACACATAATGTTGATTGACATTATTTATGTATCATTTCTTTTAAGTTGCACAAAAAAAAAAAAATGAACCACACTAGTTGGTACGAAACGCGTCGACAAAGGTCTTTCTTCATGTGATTTACGCCGAAGTTCTTCTTACAAATGTTACAAATATTCAATCACTTATATGGTTCAAGTTAATCATACACATAATGTTGATTGACATTATTTATGTATCATTTCTTTTAAGTTGCACAAAAAAAATAATGAACCACACTAGTTGGTACGAAACGCGTCGACAAAGGTCTTTCTTCATGTGATTTACGCCGAAGTTCTTCTTACAAATGTTACAAATATTCAATCACTTATATGGTTCAAGTTAATCATACACATAATGTTGATTGACATTATTTATGTATCATTTCTTTTAAGTTGCACAAAAAAAAAAATAAAAAAATGAAACACACTAGTTGGTACGAAACGCGTCGACAAAGGTCTTTCTTCATGTGATTTACGCCGAAGTTCTTCTTACAAATGTTACAAATATTCAATCACTTATATGGTTCAAGTTAATCATACACATAATGTTGATTGACATTATTTATGTATCATTTCTTTTAAGTTGCACAAAAAAAAAAAAATGAACCACACTAGTTGGTACGAAACGCGTCGACAAAGGTCTTTCTTCATGTGATTTACGCCGAAGTTCTTCTTACAAATGTTACAAATATTCAATCACTTATATGGTTCAAGTTAATCATACACATAATGTTGATTGACATTATTTATGTATCATTTCTTTTAAGTTGCACAAAAAAAATAAATGAACCACACTAGTTGGTACGAAACGCGTCGACAAAGGTCTTTCTTCATGTGATTTACGCCGAAGTTCTTCTTACAAATGTTACAAATATTCAATCACTTATATGGTTCAAGTTAATCATACACATAATGTTTATTGACATTATTTATGTATCATTTCTTTTAAGTTGCACAAAAAAAAAAAATGAACCACACTAGTTGGTACGAAACGCGTCGACAAAGGTCTTTCTTCATGTGATTTACGCCGAAGTTCTTCTTACAAATGTTACAAATATTCAATCACTTATATGGTTCAAGTTAATCATACACATAATGTTGATTGACATTATTTATGTATCATTTCTTTTAAGTTGCACAAAAAAAAAATATTCAATCACTTATATGGTTCAAGTTAATCATACACATAATGTTCATTGACATTATTTATGTATCATTTCTTTTAAGTTGCACAAAAAAAAAATGAACCACACTAGTTGGTACGAAACGCGTCGACAAAGGTCTTTCTTCATGTGATTTACGCCGAAGTTCTTCTTACAAATGTTACAAATATTCAATCACTTATATGGTTCAAGTTAATCATACACATAATGTTGATTGACATTATTTATGTATCATTTCTTTTAAGTTGCACAAAAAAAAATGAACCACACTAGTTGGTACGAAACGCGTCGACAAAAGTCTTTCTTCATGTGATTTACGCCGAAGTTCTTCTTACAAATGTTACAAATATTCAATCACTTATATGGTTCAAGTTAATCATACACATAATGTTGATTGACATTATTTATGTATCATTTCTTTTAAGTTGTACAAAAAAAAATGAACCACACTAGTTGGTACGAAACGCGTCGACAAAGGTCTTTCTTCATGTGATTTACGCCGAAGTTCTTCTTACAAATAATACAAATATTCAATCACTTATATGGTTCAAGTTAATCATACACATAATGTTGATTGACATTATTTATGTATCATTTCTTTTAAGTTGCACAAAAAAAAAAATAAAAAAATGAAACACACTAGTTGGTACGAAACGCGTCGACAAAGGTCTTTCTTCATGTGATTTACGCCGAAGTTCTTCTTACAAATGTTACAAATATTCAATCACTTATATGGTTCAAGTTAATCATACACATAATGTTGATTGACATTATTTATGTATCATTTCTTTTAAGTTGCACAAAAAAAAAAAAATGAACCACACTAGTTGGTACGAAACGCGTCAACAAAGGTCTTTCTTAATGTGATTTACGCCGAAGTTCTTCTTACAAATGTTACAAATATTCAATCACTTATATGGTTCAAGTTAATCATACACATAATGTTGATTGACATTATTTATGTATCATTTCTTTTAAGTTGCACAAAAAAAAAAAAATGAACCACACTAGTTGGTACGAAACGCGTCGACAAAGGTCTTTCTTCATGTGATTTACGCCGAAGTTCTTCTTACAAATGTTACAAATATTCAATCACTTATATGGTTCAAGTTAATCATACACATAATGTTGATTGACATTATTTATGTATCATTTCTTTTAAGTTGCACAAAAAAAAATAAAAAAAAATGAACCACACTAGTTGGTACGAAACGCGTCGACAAAGGTCTTTCTTCATGTGATTTACGCCGAAGTTCTTCTTACAAATGTTACAAATATTCAATCACTTATATGGTTCAAGTTAATCATACACATAATGTTGATTGACATTATTTATGTATCATTTCTTTTAAGTTGCACAAAAAAAAAAAAAAAAATGAACCACACTAGTTGGTACGAAACGCGTCGACAAAGGTCTTTCTTCATGTGATTTACGCCGAAGTTCTTCTTACAAATGTTACAAATATTCAATCACTTATATGGTTCAAGTTAATCATACACATAATGTTGATTGACATTATTTATGTATCATTTCTTTTAAGTTGCATAAAAAAAAATGAACCACACTAGTTGGTACGAAACGCGTCGACAAAGGTCTTTCTTCATGTGATTTACGCCGAAGTTCTTCTTACAAATGTTACAAATATTCAATCACTTATATGGTTCAAGTTAATCATACACATAATGTTGATTGACATTATTTATGTATCATTTCTTTTAAGTTGCACAAAAAAAAAATAAAAAAAATGAACCACACTAGTTGGTACGAAACGCGTCGACAAAGGTCTTTCTTCATGTGATTTACGCCGAAGTTCTTCTTACAAATGTTACAAATATTCAATCACTTATATGGTTCAAGTTAATCATACACATAATGTTGATTGACATTATTTATGTATCATTTCTTTTAAGTTGCACAAAAAAAAATGAACCACACTAGTTGGTACGAAACACGTCGACAAAGGTCTTTCTTCATGTGATTTACGCCGAAGTTCTTCTTACAAATGTTACAAATATTCAATCACTTATATGGTTCAAGTTAATCATACACATAATGTTGATTGACATTATTTATGTATCATTTCTTTTAAGTTGCACAAAAAAAATAAAAAAAATGAACCACACTAGTTGGTACGAAACGCGTCGACAAAGGTCTTTCTTCATGTGATTTACGCCGAAGTTCTTCTTACAAATGTTACAAATATTCAATCACTTATATGGTTCAAGTTAATCATACACATAATGTTGATTGACATTATTTATGTATCATTTCTTTTAAGTTGCACAAAAAAAAAAATGAACCACACTAGTTGGTACGAAACGCGTCGACAAAGGTCTTTCTTCATGTGATTTACGCCGAAGTTCTTCTTACAAATGTTACAAATATTCAATCACTTATATGGTTCAAGTTAATCATACACATAATGTTGATTGACATTATTTATGTATCATTTCTTTTAAGTTGCACAAAAAAAAATAAAAAAAATGAACCACACTAGTTGGTACGAAACGCGTCGACAAAGGTCTTTCTTCATGTGATTTACGCCGAATTTCTTCTTACAAATGTTACAAATATTCAATCACTTATATGGTTCAAGTTAATCATACACATAATGTTGATTGACATTATTTATGTATCATTTCTTTTAAGTTGCACAAAAAAAAAAAAATGAACCACACTAGTTGGTACGAAACGCGTCGACAAAGGTCTTTCTTCATGTGATTTACGCCGAAGTTCTTCTTACAAATGTTACAAATATTCAATCACTTATATGGTTCAAGTTAATCATACACATAATGTTGATTGACATTATTTATGTATCATTTCTTTTAAGTTGCACAAAAAAAAAAAAAAAAATGAACCACACTAGTTGGTACGAAACGCGTCGACAAAGGTCTTTCTTCATGTGATTTACGCCGAAGTTCTTCTTACAAATGTTACAAATATTCAATCACTTATATGGTTCAAGTTAATCATACACATAATGTTGATTGACATTATTTATGTATCATTTCTTTTAAGTTGCACAAAAAAAAAAAAAAATGAACCACACTAGTTGGTACGAAACGCGTCGACAAAGGTCTTTCTTCATGTGATTTACGCCGAAGTTCTTCTTACAAATGTTACAAATATTCAATCACTTATATGGTTCAAGTTAATCATACACATAATGTTGATTGACATTATTTATGTATCATTTCTTTTAAGTTGCACAAAAAAAAAAAAAAAAAAATGAACCACACTAGTTGGTACGAAACGCGTCGACAAAGGTCTTTCTTCATGTGATTTACGCCGAAGTTCTTCTTACAAATGTTACAAATATTCAATCACTTATATGGTTCAAGTTAATCATACACATAATGTTGATTGACATTATTTATGTATCATTTCTTTTAAGTTGCACAAAAAAAAAAAAAAATGAACCACACTAGTTGGTACGAAACGCGTCGACAAAGGTCTTTCTTCATGTGATTTACGCCGAAGTTCTTCTTACAAATGTTACAAATATTCAATCACTTATATGGTTCAAGTTAATCATACACATAATGTTGATTGACATTATTTATGTATCATTTCTTTTAAGTTGCACAAAAAAAAAAAATGAACCACACTAGTTGGTACGAAACGCGTCGACAAAGGTCTTTCTTCATGTGATTTACGCCGAAGTTCTTCTTACAAATGTTACAAATATTCAATCACTTATATGGTTCAAGTTAATCATACACATAATGTTGATTGACATTATTTATGTATCATTTCTTTTAAGTTGCACAAAAAAAAAAAAAAATGAACCACACTAGTTGGTACGAAACGCGTCGACAAAGGTCTTTCTTCATGTGATTTACGCCGAAGTTCTTCTTACAAATGTTACAAATATTCAATCACTTATATGGTTCAAGTTAATCATACACATAATGTTGATTGACATTATTTATGTATCATTTCTTTTAAGTTGCACAAAAAAAAAAAAAAAAAAATGAACCACACTAGTTGGTACGAAACGCGTCGACAAAGGTCTTTCTTCATGTGATTTACGCCGAAGTTCTTCTTACAAATGTTACAAATATTCAATCACTTATATGGTTCAAGTTAATCATACACATAATGTTGATTGACATTATTTATGTATCATTTCTTTTAAGTTGCACAAAAAAAAAAAAAAAATGAACCACACTAGTTGGTACGAAACGCGTCGACAAAGGTCTTTCTTCATGTGATTTACGCCGAAGTTCTTCTTACAAATGTTACAAATATTCAATCACTTATATGGTTCAAGTTAATCATACACATAATGTTGATTGACATTATTTATGTATCATTTCTTTTAAGTTGCACAAAAAAAAAAATGAACCACACTAGTTGGTACGAAACGCGTCGACAAAGGTCTTTCTTCATGTGATTTACGCCGAAGTTCTTCTTACAAATGTTACAAATATTCAATCACTTATATGGTTCAAGTTAATCATACACATAATGTTGATTGACATTATTTATGTATCATTTCTTTTAAGTTGCACAAAAAAAAATGAACCACACTAGTTGGTACGAAACGCGTCGACAAAGGTCTTTCTTCATGTGATTTACGCCGAAGTTCTTCTTACAAATGTTACAAATATTCAATCACTTATATGGTTCAAGTTAATCATACACATAATGTTGATTGACATTATTTATGTATCATTTCTTTTAAGTTGCACAAAAAAAAAAAAATGAACCACACTAGTTGGTACGAAACGCGTCGACAAAGGTCTTTCTTCATGTGATTTACGCCGAAGTTCTTCTTACAAATGTTACAAATATTCAATCACTTATATGGTTCAAGTTAATCATACACATAATGTTGATTGACATTATTTATGTATCATTTCTTTTAAGTTGCACAAAAAAAATAAAAATGAACCACACTAGTTGGTACGAAACGCGTCGACAAAGGTCTTTCTTCATGTGATTTACGCCGAAGTTCTTCTTACAAATGTTACAAATATTCAATCACTTATATGGTTCAAGTTAATCATACACATAATGTTGATTGACATTATTTATGTATCATTTCTTTTAAGTTGCACAAAAAAAAAAAAATGAACCACACTAGTTGGTACGAAACGCGTCGACAAAGGTCTTTCTTCATGTGATTTACGCCGAAGTTCTTCTTACAAATGTTACAAATATTCAATCACTTATATGGTTCAAGTTAATCATACACATAATGTTGATTGACATTATTTATGTATCATTTCTTTTAAGTTGCACAAAAAAAAATAAAAAATGAACCACACTAGTTGGTACGAAACGCGTCGACAAAGGTCTTTCTTCATGTGATTTACGCCGAATTCTTCTTACAAATGTTACAAATATTCAATCACTTATATGGTTCAAGTTAATCATACACATAATGTTGATTGACATTATTTATGTATCATTTCTTTTAAGTTGCACAAAAAAAAAAAATGAACCACACTAGTTGGTACGAAACGCGTCGACAAAGGTCTTTCTTCATGTGATTTACGCCGAAGTTCTTCTTACAAATGTTACAAATATTCAATCACTTATATGGTTCAAGTTAATCATACACATAATGTTGATTGACATTATTTATGTATCATTTCTTCTAAGTTGCACAAAAAAAATAAATGAACCACACTAGTTGGTACGAAACGCGTCGACAAAGGTCTTTCTTCATGTGATTTACGCCGAAGTTCTTCTTACAAATGTTACAAATATTCAATCACTTATATGGTTCAAGTTAATCATACACATAATGTTTATTGACATTATTTATGTATCATTTCTTTTAAGTTGCACAAAAAAAAAAAATGAACCACACTAGTTTGTACGAAACGCGTCGACAAAGGTCTTTCTTCATGTGATTTACGCCGAAGTTCTTCTTACAAATGTTACAAATATTCAATCACTTATATGGTTCAAGTTAATCATACACATAATGTTGATTGACATTATTTATGTATCATTTCTTTTAAGTTGCACAAAAAAAAAATATTCAATCACTTATATGGTTCAAGTTAATCATACACATAATGTTGATTGACATTATTTATGTATCATTTCTTTTAAGTTGCACAAAAAAAAAATGAACCACACTAGTTGGTACGAAACGCGTCGACAAAGGTCTTTCTTCATGTGATTTACGCCGAAGTTCTTCTTACAAATGTTACAAATATTCAATCACTTATATGGTTCAAGTTAATCATACACATAATGTTGATTGACATTATTTATGTATCATTTCTTTTAAGTTGCACAAAAAAAAATGAACCACACTAGTTGGTACGAAACGCGTCGACAAAAGTCTTTCTTCATGTGATTTACGCCGAAGTTCTTCTTACAAATGTTACAAATATTCAATCACTTATATGGTTCAAGTTAATCATACACATAATGTTGATTGACATTATTTATGTATCATTTCTTTTAAGTTGTACAAAAAAAAATGAACCACACTAGTTGGTACGAAACGCGTCGACAAAGGTCTTTCTTCATGTGATTTACGCCGAAGTTCTTCTTACAAATAATACAAATATTCAATCACTTATATGGTTCAAGTTAATCATACACATAATGTTGATTGACATTATTTATGTATCATTTCTTTTAAGTTGCACAAAATAAAAAAATAAAAAAATGAAACACACTAGTTGGTACGAAACGCGTCGACAAAGGTCTTTCTTCATGTGATTTACGCCGAAGTTCTTCTTACAAATGTTACAAATATTCAATCACTTATATGGTTCAAGTTAATCATACACATAATGTTGATTGACATTATTTATGTATCATTTCTTTTAAGTTGCACAAAAAAAAAAAAATGAACCACACTAGTTGGTACGAAACGCGTCAACAAAGGTCTTTCTTAATGTGATTTACGCCGAAGTTCTTCTTACAAATGTTACAAATATTCAATCACTTATATGGTTCAAGTTAATCATACACATAATGTTGATTGACATTATTTATGTATCATTTCTTCTAAGTTGCACAAAAAAAATAAGTGAACCACACTAGTTGGTACGAAACGCGTCGACAAAGGTCTTTCTTCATGTGATTTACGCCGAAGTTCTTCTTACAAATGTTACAAATATTCAATCACTTATATGGTTCAAGTTAATCATACACATAATGTTTATTGACATTATTTATGTATCATTTCTTTTAAGTTGCACAAAAAAAAAAAATGAACCACACTAGTTGGTACGAAACGCGTCGACAAAGGTCTTTCTTCATGTGATTTACGCCGAAGTTCTTCTTACAAATGTTACAAATATTCAATCACTTATATGGTTCAAGTTAATCATACACATAATGTTGATTGACATTATTTATGTATCATTTCTTTTAAGTTGCACAAAAAAAAAATATTCAATCACTTATATGGTTCAAGTTAATCATACACATAATGTTGATTGACATTATTTATGTATCATTTCTTTTAAGTTGCAAAAAAAAAAAATGAACCACACTAGTTAGTACGAAACGCGTCGACAAAGGTCTTTCTTCATGTGATTTACGCCGAAGTTCTTCTTACAAATGTTACAAATATTCAATCACTTATATGGTTCAAGTTAATCATACACATAATGTTGATTGACATTATTTATGTATCATTTCTTTTAAGTTGCACAAAAAAAAATTAACCACACTAGTTGGTACGAAACGCGTCGACAAAAGTCTTTCTTCATGTGATTTACGCCGAAGTTCTTCTTACAAATGTTACAAATATTCAATCACTTATATGGTTCAAGTTAATCATACACATAATGTTGATTGACATTATTTATGTATCATTTCTTTTAAGTTGTACAAAAAAAAATGAACCACACTAGTTGGTACGAAACGCGTCGACAAAGGTCTTTCTTCATGTGATTTACGCCGAAGTTCTTCTTACAAATAATACAAATATTCAATCACTTATATGGTTCAAGTTAATCATACACATAATGTTGATTGACATTATTTATGTATCATTTCTTTTAAGTTGCACAAAAAAAAAAATAAAAAAATGAAACACACTAGTTGGTACGAAACGCGTCGACAAAGGTCTTTCTTCATGTGATTTACGCCGAAGTTCTTCTTACAAATGTTACAAATATTCAATCACTTATATGGTTCAAGTTAATCATACACATAATGTTGATTGACATTATTTATGTATCATTTCTTTTAAGTTGCACAAAAAAAAAAAAATGAACCACACTAGTTGGTACGAAACGCGTCAACAAAGGTCTTTCTTAATGTGATTTACGCCGAAGTTCTTCTTACAAATGTTACAAATATTCAATCACTTATATGGTTCAAGTTAATCATACACATAATGTTGATTGACATTATTTATGTATCATTTCTTTTAAGTTGCACAAAAAAAAAAAAATGAACCACACTAGTTGGTACGAAACGCGTCGACAAAGGTCTTTCTTCATGTGATTTACGCCGAAGTTCTTCTTACAAATGTTACAAATATTCAATCACTTATATGGTTCAAGTTAATCATACACATAATGTTGATTGACATTATTTATGTATCATTTCTTTTAAGTTGCACAAAAAAAATAAAAAAAAATGAACCACACTAGTTGGTACGAAACGCGTCGACAAAGGTCTTTCTTCATGTGATTTACGCCGAAGTTCTTCTTACAAATGTTACAAATATTCAATCACTTATATGGTTCAAGTTAATCATACACATAATTTTGATTGACATTATTTATGTATCATTTCTTTTAAGTTGCACAAAAAAAAAAAAAAATGAACCACACTAGTTGGTACGAAACGCGTCGACAAAGGTCTTTCTTCATGTGATTTACGCCGAAGTTCTTCTTACAAATGTTACAAATATTCAATCACTTATATGGTTCAAGTTAATCATACACATAATGTTGATTGACATTATTTATGTATCATTTCTTTTAAGTTGCACAAAAAAAAATGAACCACACTAGTTGGTACGAAACGCGTCGACAAAGGTCTTTCTTCATGTGATTTACGCCGAAGTTCTTCTTACAAATGTTACAAATATTCAATCACTTATATGGTTCAAGTTAATCATACACATAATGTTGATTGACATTATTTATGTATCATTTCTTTTAAGTTGCACAAAAAAAAAAA
Organism: Pinus tabuliformis; assembly: GCA_031772625.1. Taxonomy (NCBI): domain Eukaryota; kingdom Viridiplantae; phylum Streptophyta; class Pinopsida; order Pinales; family Pinaceae; genus Pinus; species Pinus tabuliformis. Next base: position 431,352,940 of record CM062811.1, read on the forward strand.
TAAAAAAAATGAACCACACTAGTTGGTACGAAACGCGTCGACAAAGGTCTTTCTTCATGTGATTTACGCCGAAGTTCTTCTTACAAATGTTACAAATATTCAATCACTTATATGGTTCAAGTTAATCATACACATAATGTTGATTGACATTATTTATGTATCATTTCTTTTAAGTTGCACAAAAAAAAATGAACCACACTAGTTGGTACGAAACGCGTCGACAAAGGTCTTTCTTCATGTGATTTACGCCGAAGTTCTTCTTACAAATGTTACAAATATTCAATCACTTATATGGTTCAAGTTAATCATACACATAATGTTGATTGACATTATTTATGTATCATTTCTTTTAAGTTGCACAAAAAAAATAAAAAAAATGAACCACACTAGTTGGTACGAAACGCGTCGACAAAGGTCTTTCTTCATGTGATTTACGCCGAAGTTCTTCTTACAAATGTTACAAATATTCAATCACTTATATGGTTCAAGTTAATCATACACATAATGTTGATTGACATTATTTATGTATCATTTCTTTTAAGTTGCACAAAAAAAAAAAATGAACCACACTAGTTGGTACGAAACGCGTCGACAAAGGTCTTTCTTCATGTGATTTACGCCGAAGTTCTTCTTACAAATGTTACAAATATTCAATCACTTATATGGTTCAAGTTAATCATACACATAATGTTGATTGACATTATTTATGTATCATTTCTTTTAAGTTGCACAAAAAAAAAATAAAAAAAATGAACCACACTAGTTGGTACGAAACGCGTCGACAAAGGTCTTTCTTCATGTGATTTACGCCGAAGTTCTTCTTACAAATGTTACAAATATTCAATCACTTATATGGTTCAAGTTAATCATACACATAATGTTGATTGACATTATTTATGTATCATTTCTTTTAAGTTGCACAAAAAAAAAAAAATGAACCACACTAGTTGGTACGAAACGCGTCGACAAAGGTCTTTCTTCATGTGATTTACGCCGAAGTTCTTCTTACAAATGTTACAAATATTCAATCACTTATATGGTTCAAGTTAATCATACACATAATGTTGATTGACATTATTTATGTATCATTTCTTTTAAGTTGCACAAAAAAAAAAAAAAAAATGAACCACACTAGTTGGTACGAAACGCGTCGACAAAGGTCTTTCTTCATGTGATTTACGCCGAAGTTCTTCTTACAAATGTTACAAATATTAAATCACTTATATGGTTCAAGTTAATCATACACATAATGTTGATTGACATTATTTATGTATCATTTCTTTTAAGTTGCACAAAAAAAAATAAAAATGAACCACACTAGTTGGTACGAAACGCGTCGACAAAGGTCTTTCTTCATGTGATTTACGCCGAATTTCTTCTTACAAATGTTACAAATATTCAATCACTTATATGGTTCAAGTTAATCATACACATAATGTTGATTGACATTATTTATGTATCATTTCTTTTAAGTTGCACAAAAAAAAATAAAAATAAAAATGAACCACACTAGTTGGTACGAAACGCGTCGACAAAGGTCTTTCTTCATGTGATTTACGCCGAAGTTCTTCTTACAAATGTTACAAATATTCAATCACTTATATGGTTCAAGTTAATCATACACATAATGTTGATTGACATTATTTATGTATCATTTCTTTTAAGTTGCACAAAAAAAAAAAATGAACCACACTAGTTGGTACGAAACGCGTCGACAAAGGTCTTTCTTCATGTGATTTACGCCGAAGTTCTTCTTACAAATGTTACAAATATTCAATCACTTATATGGTTCAAGTTAATCATACACATAATGTTGATTGACATTATTTATGTATCATTTCTTTTAAGTTGCACAAAAAAAAAAAATGAACCACACTAGTTGGTACGAAACGCGTCGACAAAGGTCTTTCTTCATGTGATTTACGCCGAAGTTCTTCTTACAAATGTTACAAATATTCAATCACTTATATGGTTCAAGTTAATCATACACATAATGTTGATTGACATTATTTATGTAACATTTCTTTTAAGTTGCACAAAAAAAAAATATTCAATCACTTATATGGTTCAAGTTAATCATACACATAATGTTGATTGACATTATTTATTTATCATTTCTTTTAAGTTGCAAAAAAAAAAAATGAACCACACTAGTTAGTACGAAACGCGTCGACAAAGGTCTTTCTTCATGTGATTTACGCCGAAGTTCTTCTTACAAATGTTACAAATATTCAATCACTTATATGGTTCAAGTTAATCATACACATAATGTTGATTGACATTATTTATGTATCATTTCTTTTAAGTTGCACAAAAAAAAATGAACCACACTAGTTGGTACGAAACGCGTCGACAAAGGTCTTTCTTCATGTGATTTACGCCGAAGTTCTTCTTACAAATGTTACAAATATTCAATCACTTATATGGTTCAAGTTAATCATACACATAATGTTGATTGACATTATTTATGTATCATTTCTTTTAAGTTGCACAAAAAAAAAAAATGAACCACACTAGTTGGTACGAAACGCGTCGACAAAGGTCTTTCTTCATGTGATTTACGCCGAAGTTCTTCTTACAAATGTTACAAATATTCAATCACTTATATGGTTCAAGTTAATCATACACATAATGTTGATTGACATTATTTATGTATCATTTCTTTTAAGTTGCACAAAAAAAAAAAAAAAAATGAACCACACTAGTTGGTACGAAACGCGTCGACAAAGGTCTTTCTTCATGTGATTTACGCCGAAGTTCTTCTTACAAATGTTACAAATATTCAATCACTTATATGGTTCAAGTTAATCATACACATAATGTTGATTGACATTATTTATGTATCATTTCTTTTAAGTTGCACAAAAAAAAAAAAATGAACCACACTAGTTGGTACGAAACGCGTCGACAAAGGTCTTTCTTCATGTGATTTACGCCGAAGTTCTTCTTACAAATGTTACAAATATTCAATCACTTATATGGTTCAAGTTAATCATACACATAATGTTGATTGACATTATTTATGTATCATTTCTTTTAAGTTGCACAAAAAAAAAAAAAAAATGAACCACACTAGTTGGTACGAAACGCGTCGACAAAGGTCTTTCTTCATGTGATTTACGCCGAAGTTCTTCTTACAAATGTTACAAATATTCAATCACTTATATGGTTCAAGTTAATCATACACATAATGTTGATTGACATTATTTATGTATCATTTCTTTTAAGTTGCACAAAAAAAAAAAAAATGAACCACACTAGTTGGTACGAAACGCGTCGACAAAGGTCTTTCTTCATGTGATTTACGCCGAAGTTCTTCTTACAAATGTTACAAATATTCAATCACTTATATGGTTCAAGTTAATCATACACATAATGTTGATTGACATTATTTATGTATCATTTCTTTTAAGTTGCACAAAAAAAAAAAAAAAAAAATGAACCACACTAGTTGGTACGAAACGCGTCGACAAAGGTCTTTCTTCATGTGATTTACGCCGAAGTTCTTCTTACAAATGTTACAAATATTCAATCACTTATATGGTTCAAGTTAATCATACACATAATGTTGATTGACATTATTTATGTATCATTTCTTTTAAGTTGCACAAAAAAAAAAAATGAACCACACTAGTTGGTACGAAACGCGTCGACAAAGGTCTTTCTTCATGTGATTTACGCCGAAGTTCTTCTTACAAATGTTACAAATATTCAATCACTTATATGGTTCAAGTTAATCATACACATAATGTTGATTGACATTATTTATGTATCATTTCTTTTAAGTTGCACAAAAAAAAAAAAATGAACCACACTAGTTGGTACGAAACGCGTCGACAAAGGTCTTTCTTCATGTGATTTACGCCGAAGTTCTTCTTACAAATGTTACAAATATTCAATCACTTATATGGTTCAAGTTAATCATACACATAATGTTGATTGACATTATTTATGTATCATTTCTTTTAAGTTGCACAAAAAAAAAAAATGAACCACACTAGTTGGTACGAAACGCGTCGACAAAGGTCTTTCTTCATGTGATTTACGCCGAAGTTCTTCTTACAAATGTTACAAATATTCAATCACTTATATGGTTCAAGTTAATCATACACATAATGTTGATTGACATTATTTATGTATCATTTCTTTTAAGTTGCACAAAAAAAAAATAAAAAAAATGAACCACACTAGTTGGTACGAAACGCGTCGACAAAGGTCTTTCTTCATGTGATTTACGCCGAAGTTCTTCTTACAAATGTTACAAATATTCAATCACTTATATGGTTCAAGTTAATCATACACATAATGTTGATTGACATTATTTATGTATCATTTCTTTTAAGTTGCACAAAAAAAAAAAAAATGAACCACACTAGTTGGTACGAAACGCGTCGACAAAGGTCTTTCTTCATGTGATTTACGCCGAAGTTCTTCTTACAAATGTTACAAATATTCAATCACTTATATGGTTCAAGTTAATCATACACATAATGTTGATTGACATTATTTATGTATCATTTCTTTTAAGTTGCACAAAAAAAAATAAAAAAAAAATGAACCACACTAGTTGGTACGAAACGCGTCGACAAAGGTCTTTCTTCATGTGATTTACGCCGAAGTTCTTCTTACAAATGTTACAAATATTCAATCACTTATATGGTTCAAGTTAATCATACACATAATGTTGATTGACATTATTTATGTATCATTTCTTTTAAGTTGCACAAAAAAAAAAAATGAACCACACTAGTTGGTACGAAACGCGTCGACAAAGGTCTTTCTTCATGTGATTTACGCCGAAGTTCTTCTTACAAATGTTACAAATATTCAATCACTTATATGGTTCAAGTTAATCATACACATAATGTTGATTGACATTATTTATGTATCATTTCTTTTAAGTTGCACAAAAAAAAAAAAATGAACCACACTAGTTGGTACGAAACGCGTCGACAAAGGTCTTTCTTCATGTGATTTACGCCGAAGTTCTTCTTACAAATGTTACAAATATTCAATCACTTATATGGTTCAAGTTAATCATACACATAATGTTGATTGACATTATTTATGTATCATTTCTTTTAAGTTGCACAAAAAAAAAAAATGAACCACACTAGTTGGTACGAAACGCGTCGACAAAGGTCTTTCTTCATGTGATTTACGCCGAAGTTCTTCTTACAAATGTTACAAATATTCAATCACTTATATGGTTCAAGTTAATCATACACATAATGTTGATTGACATTATTTATGTATCATTTCTTTTAAGTTGCACAAAAAAAAAAAAAAATGAACCACACTAGTTGGTACGAAACGCGTCGACAAAGGTCTTTCTTCATGTGATTTACGCCGAAGTTCTTCTTACAAATGTTACAAATATTCAATCACTTATATGGTTCAAGTTAATCATACACATAATGTTGATTGACATTATTTATGTATCATTTCTTTTAAGTTGCACAAAAAAAAAAAAAAAAAATGAACCACACTAGTTGGTACGAAACGCGTCGACAAAGGTCTTTCTTCATGTGATTTACGCCGAAGTTCTTCTTACAAATGTTACAAATATTCAATCACTTATATGGTTCAAGTTAATCATACACATAATGTTGATTGACATTATTTATGTATCATTTCTTTTAAGTTGCACAAAAAAAAAAAAAAATGAACCACACTAGTTGGTACGAAACGCGTCGACAAAGGTCTTTCTTCATGTGATTTACGCCGAAGTTCTTCTTACAAATGTTACAAATATTCAATCACTTATATGGTTCAAGTTAATCATACACATAATGTTGATTGACATTATTTATGTATCATTTCTTTTAAGTTGCACAAAAAAAAAAATGAACCACACTAGTTGGTACGAAACGCGTCGACAAAGGTCTTTCTTCATGTGATTTACGCCGAAGTTCTTCTTACAAATGTTACAAATATTCAATCACTTATATGGTTCAAGTTAATCATACACATAATGTTGATTGACATTATTTATGTATCATTTCTTTTAAGTTGCACAAAAAAAAATGAACCACACTAGTTGGTACGAAACGCGTCGACAAAGGTCTTTCTTCATGTGATTTACGCCGAAGTTCTTCTTACAAATGTTACAAATATTCAATCACTTATATGGTTCAAGTTAATCATACACATAATGTTGATTGACATTATTTATGTATCATTTCTTTTAAGTTGCACAAAAAAAAAAAAAATGAACCACACTAGTTGGTACGAAACGCGTCGACAAAGGTCTTTCTTCATGTGATTTACGCCGAAGTTCTTCTTACAAATGTTACAAATATTCAATCACTTATATGGTTCAAGTTAATCATACACATAATGTTGATTGACATTATTTATGTATCATTTCTTTTAAGTTGCACAAAAAAAATAAAAATGAACCACACTAGTTGGTACGAAACGCGTCGACAAAGGTCTTTCTTCATGTGATTTACGCCGAAGTTCTTCTTACAAATGTTACAAATATTCAATCACTTATATGGTTCAAGTTAATCATACACATAATGTTGATTGACATTATTTATGTATCATTTCTTTTAAGTTGCACAAAAAAAAAAAATGAACCACACTAGTTGGTACGAAACGCGTCGACAAAGGTCTTTCTTCATGTGATTTACGCCGAAGTTCTTCTTACAAATGTTACAAATATTCAATCACTTATATGGTTCAAGTTAATCATACACATAATGTTGATTGACATTATTTATGTATAATTTCTTTTAAGTTGCACAAAAAAAAATAAAAAATGAACCACACTAGTTGGTACGAAACGCGTCGACAAAGGTCTTTCTTCATGTGATTTACGCCGAATTTCTTCTTACAAATGTTACAAATATTCAATCACTTATATGGTTCAAGTTAATCATACACATAATGTTGATTGACATTATTTATGTATCATTTCTTTTAAGTTGCACAAAAAAAAAAAATGAACCACACTAGTTGGTACGAAACGCGTCGACAAAGGTCTTTCTTCATGTGATTTACGCCGAAGTTCTTCTTACAAATGTTACAAATATTCAATCACTTATATGGTTCAAGTTAATCATACACATAATGTTGATTGACATTATTTATGTATCATTTCTTTTAAGTTGCACAAAAAAAATAAATGAACCACACTAGTTGGTACGAAACGCGTCGACAAAGGTCTTTCTTCATGTGATTTACGCCGAAGTTCTTCTTACAAATGTTACAAATATTCAATCACTTATATGGTTCAAGTTAATCATACACATAATGTTTATTGACATTATTTATGTATCATTTCTTTTAAGTTGCACAAAAAAAAAAATGAACCACACTAGTTGGTACGAAACGCGTCGACAAAGGTCTTTCTTCATGTGATTTACGCCGAAGTTCTTCTTACAAATGTTACAAATATTCAATCACTTATATGGTTCAAGTTAATCATACACATAATGTTGATTGACATTATTTATGTATCATTTCTTTTAAGTTGCACAAAAAAAAAATATTCAATCACTTATATGGTTCAAGTTAATCATACACATAATGTTGATTGACATTATTTATGTATCATTTCTTTTAAGTTGCACAAAAAAAAAATGAACCACACTAGTTGGTACGAAACGCGTCGACAAAGGTCTTTCTTCATGTGATTTACGCCGAAGTTCTTCTTACAAATGTTACAAATATTCAATCACTTATATGGTTCAAGTTAATCATACACATAATGTTGATTGACATTATTTATGTATCATTTCTTTTAAGTTGCACAAAAAAAAATGAACCACACTAGTTGGTACGAAACGCGTCGACAAAAGTCTTTCTTCATGTGATTTACGCCGAAGTTCTTCTTACAAATGTTACAAATATTCAATCACTTATATGGTTCAAGTTAATCATACACATAATGTTGATTGACATTATTTATGTATCATTTCTTTTAAGTTGTACAAAAAAAAATGAACCACACTAGTTGGTACGAAACGCGTCGACAAAGGTCTTTCTTCATGTGATTTACGCCGAAGTTCTTCTTACAAATAATACAAATATTCAATCACTTATATGGTTCAAGTTAATCATACACATAATGTTGATTGACATTATTTATGTATCATTTCTTTTAAGTTGCACAAAATAAAAAAATAAAAAAATGAAACACACTAGTTGGTACGAAACGCGTCGACAAAGGTCTTTCTTCATGTGATTTACGCCGAAGTTCTTCTTACAAATGTTACAAATATTCAATCACTTATATGGTTCAAGTTAATCATACACATAATGTTGATTGACATTATTTATGTATCATTTCTTTTAAGTTGCACAAAAAAAAAAAAATGAACCACACTAGTTGGTACGAAACGCGTCAACAAAGGTCTTTCTTAATGTGATTTACGCCGAAGTTCTTCTTACAAATGTTACAAATATTCAATCACTTATATGGTTCAAGTTAATCATACACATAATGTTGATTGACATTATTTATGTATCATTTCTTCTAAGTTGCACAAAAAAAATAAGTGAACCACACTAGTTGGTACGAAACGCGTCGACAAAGGTCTTTCTTCATGTGATTTACGCCGAAGTTCTTCTTACAAATGTTACAAATATTCAATCACTTATATGGTTCAAGTTAATCATACACATAATGTTTATTGACATTATTTATGTATCATTTCTTTTAAGTTGCACAAAAAAAAAAATGAACCACACTAGTTGGTACGAAACGCGTCGACAAAGGTCTTTCTTCATGTGATTTACGCCGAAGTTCTTCTTACAAATGTTACAAATATTCAATCACTTATATGGTTCAAGTTAATCATACACATAATGTTGATTGACATTATTTATGTATCATTTCTTTTAAGTTGCACAAAAAAAAAATATTCAATCACTTATATGGTTCAAGTTAATCATACACATAATGTTGATTGACATTATTTATGTATCATTTCTTTTAAGTTGCAAAAAAAAAAAATGAACCACACTAGTTGGTACGAAACGCGTCGACAAAGGTCTTTCTTCATGTGATTTACGCCGAAGTTCTTCTTACAAATGTTACAAATATTCAATCACTTATATGGTTCAAGTTAATCATACACATAATGTTGATTGACATTATTTATGTATCATTTCTTTTAAGTTGCACAAAAAAAAATGAACCACACTAGTTGGTACGAAACGCGTCGACAAAAGTCTTTCTTCATGTGATTTACGCCGAAGTTCTTCTTACAAATGTTACAAATATTCAATCACTTATATGGTTCAAGTTAATCATACACATAATGTTGATTGACATTATTTATGTATCATTTCTTTTAAGTTGTACAAAAAAAAATGAACCACACTAGTTGGTACGAAACGCGTCGACAAAGGTCTTTCTTCATGTGATTTACGCCGAAGTTCTTCTTACAAATAATACAAATATTCAATCACTTATATGGTTCAAGTTAATCATACACATAATGTTGATTGACATTATTTATGTATCATTTCTTTTAAGTTGCACAAAAAATAAAAATAAAAAAATGAAACACACTAGTTGGTACGAAACGCGTCGACAAAGGTCTTTCTTCATGTGATTTACGCCGAAGTTCTTCTTACAAATGTTACAAATATTCAATCACTTATATGGTTCAAGTTAATCATACACATAATGTTGATTGACATTATTTATGTATCATTTCTTTTAAGTTGCACAAAAAAAAAAAAATGAACCACACTAGTTGGTACGAAACGCGTCAACAAAGGTCTTTCTTAATGTGATTTACGCCGAAGTTCTTCTTACAAATGTTACAAATATTCAATCACTTATATGGTTCAAGTTAATCATACACATAATGTTGATTGACATTATTTATGTATCATTTCTTTTAAGTTGCACAAAAAAAAAAAAATGAACCACACTAGTTGGTACGAAACGCGTCGACAAAGGTCTTTCTTCATGTGATTTACGCCGAAGTTCTTCTTACAAATGTTACAAATATTCAATCACTTATATGGTTCAAGTTAATCATACACATAATGTTGATTGACATTATTTATGTATCATTTCTTTTAAGTTGCACAAAAAAAAATAAAAAAAAATGAACCACACTAGTTGGTACGAAACGCGTCGACAAAGGTCTTTCTTCATGTGATTTACGCCGAAGTTCTTCTTACAAATGTTACAAATATTCAATCACTTATATGGTTCAAGTTAATCATACACATAATTTTGATTGACATTATTTATGTATCATTTCTTTTAAGTTGCACAAAAAAAAAAAAAAAATGAACCACACTAGTTGGTACGAAACGCGTCGACAAAGGTCTTTCTTCATGTGATTTACGCCGAAGTTCTTCTTACAAATGTTACAAATATTCAATCACTTATATGGTTCAAGTTAATCATACACATAATGTTGATTGACATTATTTATGTATCATTTCTTTTAAGTTGCATAAAAAAAAATGAACCACACTAGTTGGTACGAAACGCGTCGACAAAGGTCTTTCTTCATGTGATTTACGCCGAAGTTCTTCTTACAAATGTTACAAATATTCAATCACTTATATGGTTCAAGTTAATCATACACATAATGTTGATTGACATTATTTATGTATCATTTCTTTTAAGTTGCACAAAAAAAAAAATAAAAAAAATGAACCACACTAGTTGGTACGAAACGCGTCGACAAAGGTCTTTCTTCATGTGATTTACGCCGAAGTTCTTCTTACAAATGTTACAAATATTCAATCACTTATATGGTTCAAGTTAATCATACACATAATGTTGATTGACATTATTTATGTATCATTTCTTTTAAGTTGCACAAAAAAAAATGAACCACACTAGTTGGTACGAAACGCGTCGACAAAGGTCTTTCTTCATGTGATTTACGCCGAAGTTCTTCTTACAAATGTTACAAATATTCAATCACTTATATGGTTCAAGTTAATCATACACATAATGTTGATTGACATTATTTATGTATCATTTCTTTTAAGTTGCACAAAAAAAATAAAAAAAATGAACCACACTAGTTGGTACGAAACGCGTCGACAAAGGTCTTTCTTCATGTGATTTACGCCGAAGTTCTTCTTACAAATGTTACAAATATTCAATCACTTATATGGTTCAAGTTAATCATACACATAATGTTGATTGACATTATTTATGTATCATTTCTTTTAAGTTGCACAAAAAAAAAAATGAACCACACTAGTTGGTACGAAACGCGTCGACAAAGGTCTTTCTTCATGTGATTTACGCCGAAGTTATGCTTACAAATGTTACAAATATTCAATCACTTATATGGTTCAAGTTAATCATACACATAATGTTGATTGACATTATTTATGTATCATTTTTTTTAAGTTGCACAAAAAAAAAATAAAAAAAATGAACCACACTAGTTGGTACGAAACGCGTCGACAAAGGTCTTTCTTCATGTGATTTACGCCGAATTTCTTCTTACAAATGTTACAAATATTCAATCACTTATATGGTTCAAGTTAATCATACACATAATGTTGATTGACATTATTTATGTATCATTTCTTTTAAGTTGCACAAAAAAAAAAAAATGAACCACACTAGTTGGTACGAAACGCGTCGACAAAGGTCTTTCTTCATGTGATTTACGCCGAAGTTCTTCTTACAAATGTTACAAATATTCAATCACTTATATGGTTCAAGTTAATCATACACATAATGTTGATTGACATTATTTATGTATCATTTCTTTTAAGTTGCACAAAAAAAAATAAAAAAAATGAACCACACTAGTTGGTACGAAACGCGTCGACAAAGGTCTTTCTTCATGTGATTTACGCCGAAGTTCTTCTTACAAATGTTACAAATATTCAATCACTTATATGGTTCAAGTTAATCATACACATAATGTTGATTGACATTATTTATGTATCATTTCTTTTAAGTTGCACAAAAAAAAATAAAAATGAACCACACTAGTTGGTACGAAACGCGTCGACAAAGGTCTTTCTTCATGTGATTTACGCCGAAGTTCTTCTTACAAATGTTACAAATATTCAATCACTTATATGGTTCAAGTTAATCATACACATAATGTTGATTGACATTATTTATGTATCATTTCTTTTAAGTTGCACAAAAAAAAAAAAAATAAAAATGAACCACACTAGTTGGTACGAAACGCGTCGACAAAGGTCTTTCTTCATGTGATTTACGCCGAAGTTCTTCTTACAAATGTTACAAATATTCAATCACTTATATGGTTCAAGTTAATCATACACATAATGTTGATTGACATTATTTATGTATCATTTCTTTTAAGTTGCACAAAAAAAAAAAATGAACCACACTAGTTGGTACGAAACGCGTCGACAAAGGTCTTTCTTCATGTGATTTACGCCGAAGTTCTTCTTACAAATGTTACAAATATTCAATCACTTATATGGTTCAAGTTAATCATACACATAATGTTGATTGACATTATTTATGTATCATTTCTTTTAAGTTGCACAAAAAAAAAATATTCAATCACTTATATGGTTCAAGTTAATCATACACATAATGTTGATTGACATTATTTATTTATCATTTCTTTTAAGTTGCAAAAAAAAAAAAATGAACCACACTAGTTGGTACGAAACGCGTCGACAAAGGTCTTTCTTCATGTGATTTACGCCGAAGTTCTTCTTACAAATGTTACAAATATTCAATCACTTATATGGTTCAAGTTAATCATACACATAATGTTGATTGACATTATTTATGTATCATTTCTTTTAAGTTGCACAAAAAAAAATGAACCACACTAGTTGGTACGAAACGCGTCGACAAAGGTCTTTCTTCATGTGATTTACGCCGAAGTTCTTCTTACAAATGTTACAAATATTCAATCACTTATATGGTTCAAGTTAATCATACACATAATGTTGATTGACATTATTTATGTATCATTTCTTTTAAGTTGCACAAAAAAAAAAATGAACCACACTAGTTGGTACGAAACGCGTCGACAAAGGTCTTTCTTCATGTGATTTACGCCGAAGTTCTTCTTACAAATGTTACAAATATTCAATCACTTATATGGTTCAAGTTAATCATACACATAATGTTGATTGACATTATTTATGTATCATTTCTTTTAAGTTGCACAAAAAAAAATAAAAAAAATGAACCACACTAGTTGGTACGAAACGCGTCGACAAAGGTCTTTCTTCATGTGATTTACGCCGAAGTTCTTCTTACAAATGTTACAAATATTCAATCACTTATATGGTTCAAGTTAATCATACACATAATGTTGATTGACATTATTTATGTATCATTTCTTTTAAGTTGCACAAAAAAAAAAAAATGAACCACACTAGTTGGTACGAAACGCGTCGACAAAGGTCTTTCTTCATGTGATTTACGCCGAAGTTCTTCTTACAAATGTTACAAATATTCAATCACTTATATGGTTCAAGTTAATCATACACATAATGTTGATTGACATTATTTATGTATCATTTCTTTTAAGTTGCACAAAAAAAAAAAAAAAAAATGAACCACACTAGTTGGTACGAAACGCGTCGACAAAGGTCTTTCTTCATGTGATTTACGCCGAAGTTCTTCTTACAAATGTTACAAATATTCAATCACTTATATGGTTCAAGTTAATCATACACATAATGTTGATTGACATTATTTATGTATCATTTCTTTTAAGTTGCACAAAAAAAAAAAAAATGAACCACACTAGTTGGTACGAAACGCGTCGACAAAGGTCTTTCTTCATGTGATTTACGCCGAAGTTCTTCTTACAAATGTTACAAATATTCAATCACTTATATGGTTCAAGTTAATCATACACATAATGTTGATTGACATTATTTATGTATCATTTCTTTTAAGTTGCACAAAAAAAAAAAAAAAAAAATGAACCACACTAGTTGGTACGAAACGCGTCGACAAAGGTCTTTCTTCATGTGATTTACGCCGAAGTTCTTCTTACAAATGTTACAAATATTCAATCACTTATATGGTTCAAGTTAATCATACACATAATGTTGATTGACATTATTTATGTATCATTTCTTTTAAGTTGCACAAAAAAAAAAAATGAACCACACTAGTTGGTACGAAACGCGTCGACAAAGGTCTTTCTTCATGTGATTTACGCCGAAGTTCTTCTTACAAATGTTACAAATATTCAATCACTTATATGGTTCAAGTTAATCATACACATAATGTTGATTGACATTATTTATGTATCATTTCTTTTAAGTTGCACAAAAAAAAAAAAATGAACCACACTAGTTGGTACGAAACGCGTCGACAAAGGTCTTTCTTCATGTGATTTACGCCGAAGTTCTTCTTACAAATGTTACAAATATTCAATCACTTATATGGTTCAAGTTAATCATACACATAATGTTGATTGACATTATTTATGTATCATTTCTTTTAAGTTGCACAAAAAAAAAAAATGAACCACACTAGTTGGTACGAAACGCGTCGACAAAGGTCTTTCTTCATGTGATTTACGCCGAAGTTCTTCTTACAAATGTTACAAATATTCAATCACTTATATGGTTCAAGTTAATCATACACATAATGTTGATTGACATTATTTATGTATCATTTCTTTTAAGTTGCACAAAAAAAAAAAAAAAAAATGAACCACACTAGTTGGTACGAAACGCGTCGACAAAGGTCTTTCTTCATGTGATTTACGCCGAAGTTCTTCTTACAAATGTTACAAATATTCAATCACTTATATGGTTCAAGTTAATCATACACATAATGTTGATTGACATTATTTATGTATCATTTCTTTTAAGTTGCACAAAAAAAAAAAAAATGAACCACACTAGTTGGTACGAAACGCGTCGACAAAGGTCTTTCTTCATGTGATTTACGCCGAAGTTCTTCTTACAAATGTTACAAATATTCAATCACTTATATGGTTCAAGTTAATCATACACATAATGTTGATTGACATTATTTATGTATCATTTCTTTTAAGTTGCACAAAAAAAAAAAAAAAAAATGAACCACACTAGTTGGTACGAAACGCGTCGACAAAGGTCTTTCTTCATGTGATTTACGCCGAAGTTCTTCTTACAAATGTTACAAATATTCAATCACTTATATGGTTCAAGTTAATCATACACATAATGTTGATTGACATTATTTATGTATCATTTCTTTTAAGTTGCACAAAAAAAAAAAATGAACCACACTAGTTGGTACGAAACGCGTCGACAAAGGTCTTTCTTCATGTGATTTACGCCGAAGTTCTTCTTACAAATGTTACAAATATTCAATCACTTATATGGTTCAAGTTAATCATACACATAATGTTGATTGACATTATTTATGTATCATTTCTTTTAAGTTGCACAAAAAAAAAAAAATGAACCACACTAGTTGGTACGAAACGCGTCGACAAAGGTCTTTCTTCATGTGATTTACGCCGAAGTTCTTCTTACAAATGTTACAAATATTCAATCACTTATATGGTTCAAGTTAATCATACACATAATGTTGATTGACATTATTTATGTATCATTTCTTTTAAGTTGCACAAAAAAAAAAAATGAACCACACTAGTTGGTACGAAACGCGTCGACAAAGGTCTTTCTTCATGTGATTTACGCCGAAGTTCTTCTTACAAATGTTACAAATATTCAATCACTTATATGGTTCAAGTTAATCATACACATAATGTTGATTGACATTATTTATGTATCATTTCTTTTAAGTTGCACAAAAAAAAAAAAAATGAACCACACTAGTTGGTACGAAACGCGTCGACAAAGGTCTTTCTTCATGTGATTTACGCCGAAGTTCTTCTTACAAATGTTACAAATATTCAATCACTTATATGGTTCAAGTTAATCATACACATAATGTTGATTGACATTATTTATGTATCATTTCTTTTAAGTTGCACAAAAAAAAAAAAAAATGAACCACACTAGTTGGTACGAAACGCGTCGACAAAGGTCTTTCTTCATGTGATTTACGCCGAAGTTCTTCTTACAAATGTTACAAATATTCAATCACTTATATGGTTCAAGTTAATCATACACATAATGTTGATTGACATTATTTATGTATCATTTCTTTTAAGTTGCACAAAAAAAAAAAAATGAACCACACTAGTTGGTACGAAACGCGTCGACAAAGGTCTTTCTTCATGTGATTTACGCCGAAGTTCTTCTTACAAATGTTACAAATATTCAATCACTTATATGGTTCAAGTTAATCATACACATAATGTTGATTGACATTATTTATGTATCATTTCTTTTAAGTTGCACAAAAAAAAAAAAATGAACCACACTAGTTGGTACGAAACGCGTCGACAAAGGTCTTTCTTCATGTGATTTACGCCGAAGTTCTTCTTACAAATGTTACAAATATTCAATCACTTATATGGTTCAAGTTAATCATACACATAATGTTGATTGACATTATTTATGTATCATTTCTTTTAAGTTGCACAAAAAAAAAAAAATGAACCACACTAGTTGGTACGAAACGCGTCGACAAAGGTCTTTCTTCATGTGATTTACGCCGAAGTTCTTCTTACAAATGTTACAAATATTCAATCACTTATATGGTTCAAGTTAATCATACACATAATGTTGATTGACATTATTTATGTATCATTTCTTTTAAGTTGCACAAAAAAAAATAAAAAATGAACCACACTAGTTGGTACGAAACGCGTCGACAAAGGTCTTTCTTCATGTGATTTACGCCGAATTTCTTCTTACAAATGTTACAAATATTCAATCACTTATATGGTTCAAGTTAATCATACACATAATGTTGATTGACATTATTTATGTATCATTTCTTTTAAGTTGCACAAAAAAAAAAAATGAACCACACTAGTTGGTACGAAACGCGTCGACAAAGGTCTTTCTTCATGTGATTTACGCCGAAGTTCTTCTTACAAATGTTACAAATATTCAATCACTTATATGGTTCAAGTTAATCATACACATAATGTTGATTGACATTATTTATGTATCATTTCTTTTAAGTTGCACAAAAAAAAAAAATGAACCACACTAGTTGGTACGAAACGCGTCGACAAAGGTCTTTCTTCATGTGATTTACGCCGAAGTTCTTCTTACAAATGTTACAAATATTCAATCACTTATATGGTTCAAGTTAATCATACACATAATGTTGATTGACATTATTTATGTATCATTTCTTTTAAGTTGCACAAAAAAAAAAAATGAACCACACTAGTTGGTACGAAACGCGTCGACAAAGGTCTTTCTTCATGTGATTTACGCCGAAGTTCTTCTTACAAATGTTACAAATATTCAATCACTTATATGGTTCAAGTTAATCATACACATAATGTTGATTGACATTATTTATGTATCATTTCTTTTAAGTTGCACAAAAAAAAAATATTCAATCACTTATATGGTTCAAGTTAATCATACACATAATGTTGATTGACATTATTTATGTATCATTTCTTTTAAGTTGCACAAAAAAAAAATGAACCACACTAGTTGGTACGAAACGCGTCGACAAAGGTCTTTCTTCATGTGATTTACGCCGAAGTTCTTCTTACAAATGTTACAAATATTCAATCACTTATATGGTTCAAGTTAATCATACACATAATGTTGATTGACATTATTTATGTATCATTTCTTTTAAGTTGCACAAAAAAAAATGAACCACACTAGTTGGTACGAAACGCGTCGACAAAAGTCTTTCTTCATGTGATTTACGCCGAAGTTCTTCTTACAAATGTTACAAATATTCAATCACTTATATGGTTCAAGTTAATCATACACATAATGTTGATTGACATTATTTATGTATCATTTCTTTTAAGTTGCACAAAAAAAAATGAACCACACTAGTTGGTACGAAACGCGTCGACAAAGGTCTTTCTTCATGTGATTTACGCCGAAGTTCTTCTTACAAATAATACAAATATTCAATCACTTATATGGTTCAAGTTAATCATACACATAATGTTGATTGACATTATTTATGTATCATTTCTTTTAAGTTGCACAAAAAAAAAATAAAAAAATGAAACACACTAGTTGGTACGAAACGCGTCGACAAAGGTCTTTCTTCATGTGATTTACGCCGAAGTTCTTCTTACAAATGTTACAAATATTCAATCACTTATATGGTTCAAGTTAATCATACACATAATGTTGATTGACATTATTTATGTATCATTTCTTTTAAGTTGCACAAAAAAAAAAAAATGAACCACACTAGTTGGTACGAAACGCGTCAACAAAGGTCTTTCTTAATGTGATTTACGCCGAAGTTCTTCTTACAAATGTTACAAATATTCAATCACTTATATGGTTCAAGTTAATCATACACATAATGTTGATTGACATTATTTATGTATCATTTCTTCTAAGTTGCACAAAAAAAATAAGTGAACCACACTAGTTGGTACGAAACGCGTCGACAAAGGTCTTTCTTCATGTGATTTACGCCGAAGTTCTTCTTACAAATGTTACAAATATTCAATCACTTATATGGTTCAAGTTAATCATACACATAATGTTTATTGACATTATTTATGTATCATTTCTTTTAAGTTGCACAAAAAAAAAAAATGAACCACACTAGTTGGTACGAAACGCGTCGACAAAGGTCTTTCTTCATGTGATTTACGCCGAAGTTCTTCTTACAAATGTTACAAATATTCAATCACTTATATGGTTCAAGTTAATCATACACATAATGTTGATTGACATTATTTATGTATCATTTCTTTTAAGTTGCACAAAAAAAAAATATTCAATCACTTATATGGTTCAAGTTAATCATACACATAATGTTGATTGACATTATTTATGTATCATTTCTTTTAAGTTGCAAAAAAAAAAAATGAACCACACTAGTTGGTACGAAACGCGTCGACAAAGGTCTTTCTTCATGTGATTTACGCCGAAGTTCTTCTTACAAATGTTACAAATATTCAATCACTTATATGGTTCAAGTTAATCATACACATAATGTTGATTGACATTATTTATGTATCATTTCTTTTAAGTTGCACAAAAAAAAATGAACCACACTAGTTGGTACGAAACGCGTCGACAAAAGTCTTTCTTCATGTGATTTACGCCGAAGTTCTTCTTACAAATGTTACAAATATTCAATCACTTATATGGTTCAAGTTAATCATACACATAATGTTGATTGACATTATTTATGTATCATTTCTTTTAAGTTGCACAAAAAAAAATGAACCACACTAGTTGGTACGAAACGCGTCGACAAAGGTCTTTCTTCATGTGATTTACGCCGAAGTTCTTCTTACAAATGTTACAAATATTCAATCACTTATATGGTTCAAGTTAATCATACACATAATGTTGATTGACATTATTTATGTATCATTTCTTTTAAGTTGCACAAAAAAAAAAAAAAAAAATGAAACACACTAGTTGGTACGAAACGCGTCGACAAAGGTCTTTCTTCATGTGATTTACGCCGAAGTTCTTCTTACAAATGTTACAAATATTCAATCACTTATATGGTTCAAGTTAATCATACACATAATGTTGATTGACATTATTTATGTATCATTTCTTTTAAGTTGCACAAAAAAAAAAAATGAACCACACTAGTTGGTACGAAACGCGTCAACAAAGGTCTTTCTTCATGTGATTTACGCCGAAGTTCTTCTTACAAATGTTACAAATATTCAATCACTTATATGGTTCAAGTTAATCATACACATAATGTTGATTGACATTATTTATGTATCATTTCTTTTAAGTTGCACAAAAAAAAAAAAATGAACCACACTAGTTGGTACGAAACGCGTCGACAAAGGTCTTTCTTCATGTGATTTACGCCGAAGTTCTTCTTACAAATGTTACAAATATTCAATCACTTATATGGTTCAAGTTAATCATACACATAATGTTGATTGACATTATTTATGTATCATTTCTTTTAAGTTGCACAAAAAAAAAAAAAAAAAATGAACCACACTAGTTGGTACGAAACGCGTCGACAAAGGTCTTTCTTCATGTGATTTACGCCGAAGTTCTTCTTACAAATGTTACAAATATTCAATCACTTATATGGTTCAAGTTAATCATACACATAATGTTGATTGACATTATTTATGTATCATTTCTTTTAAGTTGCACAAAAAAAAAAAAAAATGAACCACACTAGTTGGTACGAAACGCGTCGACAAAGGTCTTTCTTCATGTGATTTACGCCGAAGTTCTTCTTACAAATGTTACAAATATTCAATCACTTATATGGTTCAAGTTAATCATACACATAATGTTGATTGACATTATTTATGTATCATTTCTTTTAAGTTGCAAAAAAAAAAATGAACCACACTAGTTGGTACGAAACGCGTCGACAAAGGTCTTTCTTCATGTGATTTACGCCGAAGTTCTTCTTACAAATGTTACAAATATTCAATCACTTATATGGTTCAAGTTAATCATACACATAATGTTGATTGACATTATTTATGTATCATTTCTTTTAAGTTGCACAAAAAAAAAAATAAAAAAAATGAACCACACTAGTTGGTACGAAACGCGTCGACAAAGGTCTTTCTTCATGTGATTTACGCCGAAGTTCTTCTTACAAATGTTACAAATATTCAATCACTTATATGGTTCAAGTTAATCATACACATAATGTTGATTGACATTATTTATGTATCATTTCTTTTAAGTTGCACAAAAAAAAATGAACCACACTAGTTGGTACGAAACGCGTCGACAAAGGTCTTTCTTCATGTGATTTACGCCGAAGTTCTTCTTACAAATGTTACAAATATTCAATCACTTATATGGTTCAAGTTAATCATACACATAATGTTGATTGACATTATTTATGTATCATTTCTTTTAAGTTGCACAAAAAAAATAAAAAAAATGAACCACACTAGTTGGTACGAAACGCGTCGACAAAGGTCTTTCTTCATGTGATTTACGCCGAAGTTCTTCTTACAAATGTTACAAATATTCAATCACTTATATGGTTCAAGTTAATCATACACATAATGTTGATTGACATTATTTATGTATCATTTCTTTTAAGTTGCACAAAAAAAAAAATGAACCACACTAGTTGGTACGAAACGCGTCGACAAAGGTCTTTCTTCATGTGATTTACGCCGAAGTTCTTCTTACAAATGTTACAAATATTCAATCACTTATATGGTTCAAGTTAATCATACACATAATGTTGATTGACATTATTTATGTATCATTTTTTTAAGTTGCACAAAAAAAAAATAAAAAAAATGAACCACACTAGTTGGTACGAAACGCGTCGACAAAGGTCTTTCTTCATGTGATTTACGCCGAAGTTCTTCTTACAAATGTTACAAATATTCAATCACTTATATGGTTCAAGTTAATCATACACATAATGTTGATTGACATTATTTATGTATCATTTCTTTTAAGTTGCACAAAAAAAAAAAAAATGAACCACACTAGTTGGTACGAAACGCGTCGACAAAGGTCTTTCTTCATGTGATTTACGCCGAAGTTCTTCTTACAAATGTTACAAATATTCAATCACTTATATGGTTCAAGTTAATCATACACATAATGTTGATTGACATTATTTATGTATCATTTCTTTTAAGTTGCACAAAAAAAAATAAAAAAAATGAACCACACTAGTTGGTACGAAACGCGTCGACAAAGGTCTTTCTTCATGTGATTTACGCCGAAGTTCTTCTTACAAATGTTACAAATATTCAATCACTTATATGGTTCAAGTTAATCATACACATAATGTTGATTGACATTATTTATGTATCATTTCTTTTAAGTTGCACAAAAAAAAATAAAAATGAACCACACTAGTTGGTACGAAACGCGTCGACAAAGGTCTTTCTTCATGTGATTTACGCCAAATTTCTTCTTACAAATGTTACAAATATTCAATCACTTATATGGTTCAAGTTAATCATACACATAATGTTGATTGACATTATTTATGTATCATTTCTTTTAAGTTGCACAAAAAAAAATAAAAATAAAATGAACCACACTAGTTGGTACGAAACGCGTCGACAAAGGTCTTTCTTCATGTGATTTACGCCGAAGTTCTTCTTACAAATGTTACAAATATTCAATCACTTATATGGTTCAAGTTAATCATACACATAATGTTGATTGACATTATTTATGTATCATTTCTTTTAAGTTGCACAAAAAAAAAAATGAACCACACTAGTTGGTACGAAACGCGTCGACAAAGGTCTTTCTTCATGTGATTTACGCCGAAGTTCTTCTTACAAATGTTACAAATATTCAATCACTTATATGGTTCAAGTTAATCATACACATAATGTTGATTGACATTATTTATGTATCATTTCTTTTAAGTTGCACAAAAAAAAAATATTCAATCACTTATATGGTTCAAGTTAATCATACACATAATGTTGATTGACATTATTTATGTATCATTTCTTTTAAGTTGCAAAAAAAAAAAATGAACCACACTAGTTGGTACGAAACGCGTCGACAAAGGTCTTTCTTCATGTGATTTACGCCGAAGTTCTTCTTACAAATGTTACAAATATTCAATCACTTATATGGTTCAAGTTAATCATACACATAATGTTGATTGACATTATTTATGTATCATTTCTTTTAAGTTGCACAAAAAAAAATGAACCACACTAGTTGGTACGAAACGCGTCGACAAAGGTCTTTCTTCATGTGATTTACGCCGAAGTTCTTCTTACAAATGTTACAAATATTCAATCACTTATATGGTTCAAGTTAATCATACACATAATGTTGATTGACATTATTTATGTATCATTTCTTTTAAGTTGCACAAAAAAAAAAATGAACCACACTAGTTGGTACGAAACGCGTCGACAAAGGTCTTTCTTCATGTGATTTACGCCGAAGTTCTTCTTACAAATGTTACAAATATTCAATCACTTATATGGTTCAAGTTAATCATACACATAATGTTGATTGACATTATTTATGTATCATTTCTTTTAAGTTGCACAAAAAAAAAAAAAAAAATGAACCACACTAGTTGGTACGAAACGCGTCGACAAAGGTCTTTCTTCATGTGATTTACGCCGAAGTTCTTCTTACAAATGTTACAAATATTCAATCACTTATATGGTTCAAGTTAATCATACACATAATGTTGATTGACATTATTTATGTATCATTTCTTTTAAGTTGCACAAAAAAAAAAAAATGAACCACACTAGTTGGTACGAAACGCGTCGACAAAGGTCTTTCTTCATGTGATTTACGCCGAAGTTCTTCTTACAAATGTTACAAATATTCAATCACTTATATGGTTCAAGTTAATCATACACATAATGTTGATTGACATTATTTATGTATCATTTCTTTTAAGTTGCACAAAAAAAAAAAAAAAAAATGAACCACACTAGTTGGTACGAAACGCGTCGACAAAGGTCTTTCTTCATGTGATTTACGCCGAAGTTCTTCTTACAAATGTTACAAATATTCAATCACTTATATGGTTCAAGTTAATCATACACATAATGTTGATTGACATTATTTATGTATCATTTCTTTTAAGTTGCACAAAAAAAAAAAAAATGAACCACACTAGTTGGTACGAAACGCGTCGACAAAGGTCTTTCTTCATGTGATTTACGCCGAAGTTCTTCTTACAAATGTTACAAATATTCAATCACTTATATGGTTCAAGTTAATCATACACATAATGTTGATTGACATTATTTATGTATCATTTCTTTTAAGTTGCACAAAAAAAAAAAAAAAAAATGAACCACACTAGTTGGTACGAAACGCGTCGACAAAGGTCTTTCTTCATGTGATTTACGCCGAAGTTCTTCTTACAAATGTTACAAATATTCAATCACTTATATGGTTCAAGTTAATCATACACATAATGTTGATTGACATTATTTATGTATCATTTCTTTTAAGTTGCACAAAAAAAAAAAATGAACCACACTAGTTGGTACGAAACGCGTCGACAAAGGTCTTTCTTCATGTGATTTACGCCGAAGTTCTTCTTACAAATGTTACAAATATTCAATCACTTATATGGTTCAAGTTAATCATACACATAATGTTGATTGACATTATTTATGTATCATTTCTTTTAAGTTGCACAAAAAAAAAAAAATGAACCACACTAGTTGGTACGAAACGCGTCGACAAAGGTCTTTCTTCATGTGATTTACGCCGAAGTTCTTCTTACAAATGTTACAAATATTCAATCACTTATATGGTTCAAGTTAATCATACACATAATGTTGATTGACATTATTTATGTATCATTTCTTTTAAGTTGCACAAAAAAAAAAAATGAACCACACTAGTTGGTACGAAACGCGTCGACAAAGGTCTTTCTTCATGTGATTTACGCCGAAGTTCTTCTTACAAATGTTACAAATATTCAATCACTTATATGGTTCAAGTTAATCATACACATAATGTTGATTGACATTATTTATGTATCATTTCTTTTAAGTTGCACAAAAAAAAAAAAAAAAATGAACCACACTAGTTGGTACGAAACGCGTCGACAAAGGTCTTTCTTCATGTGATTTACGCCGAAGTTCTTCTTACAAATGTTACAAATATTCAATCACTTATATGGTTCAAGTTAATCATACACATAATGTTGATTGACATTATTTATGTATCATTTCTTTTAAGTTGCACAAAAAAAAAAAAAATGAACCACACTAGTTGGTACGAAACGCGTCGACAAAGGTCTTTCTTCATGTGATTTACGCCGAAGTTCTTCTTACAAATGTTACAAATATTCAATCACTTATATGGTTCAAGTTAATCATACACATAATGTTGATTGACATTATTTATGTATCATTTCTTTTAAGTTGCACAAAAAAAAATAAAAAAAAATGAACCACACTAGTTGGTACGAAACGCGTCGACAAAGGTCTTTCTTCATGTGATTTACGCCGAAGTTCTTCTTACAAATGTTACAAATATTCAATCACTTATATGGTTCAAGTTAATCATACACATAATGTTGATTGACATTATTTATGTATCATTTCTTTTAAGTTGCACAAAAAAAAAAAATGAACCACACTAGTTGGTACGAAACGCGTCGACAAAGGTCTTTCTTCATGTGATTTACGCCGAAGTTCTTCTTACAAATGTTACAAATATTCAATCACTTATATGGTTCAAGTTAATCATACACATAATGTTGATTGACATTATTTATGTATCATTTCTTTTAAGTTGCACAAAAAAAAAAAAATGAACCACACTAGTTGGTACGAAACGCGTCGACAAAGGTCTTTCTTCATGTGATTTACGCCGAAGTTCTTCTTACAAATGTTACAAATATTCAATCACTTATATGGTTCAAGTTAATCATACACATAATGTTGATTGACATTATTTATGTATCATTTCTTTTAAGTTGCACAAAAAAAAAAAATGAACCACACTAGTTGGTACGAAACGCGTCGACAAAGGTCTTTCTTCATGTGATTTACGCCGAAGTTCTTCTTACAAATGTTACAAATATTCAATCACTTATATGGTTCAAGTTAATCATACACATAATGTTGATTGACATTATTTATGTATCATTTCTTTTAAGTTGCACAAAAAAAAAAAAAATGAACCACACTAGTTGGTACGAAACGCGTCGACAAAGGTCTTTCTTCATGTGATTTACGCCGAAGTTCTTCTTACAAATGTTACAAATATTCAATCACTTATATGGTTCAAGTTAATCATACACATAATGTTGATTGACATTATTTATGTATCATTTCTTTTAAGTTGCACAAAAAAAAAAAAAATAAAATGAACCACACTAGTTGGTACGAAACGCGTCGACAAAGGTCTTTCTTCATGTGATTTACGCCGAAGTTCTTCTTACAAATGTTACAAATATTCAATCACTTATATGGTTCAAGTTAATCATACACATAATGTTGATTGACATTATTTATGTATCATTTCTTTTAAGTTGCACAAAAAAAAAAAAAAATGAACCACACTAGTTGGTACGAAACGCGTCGACAAAGGTCTTTCTTCATGTGATTTACGCCGAAGTTCTTCTTACAAATGTTACAAATATTCAATCACTTATATGGTTCAAGTTAATCATACACATAATGTTGATTGACATTATTTATGTATCATTTCTTTTAAGTTGCACAAAAAAAAAAATGAACCACACTAGTTGGTACGAAACGCGTCGACAAAGGTCTTTCTTCATGTGATTTACGCCGAAGTTCTTCTTACAAATGTTACAAATATTCAATCACTTATATGGTTCAAGTTAATCATACACATAATGTTGATTGACATTATTTATGTATCATTTCTTTTAAGTTGCACAAAAAAAAAATGAACCACACTAGTTGGTACGAAACGCGTCGACAAAGGTCTTTCTTCATGTGATTTACGCCGAAGTTCTTCTTACAAATGTTACAAATATTCAATCACTTATATGGTTCAAGTTAATCATACACATAATGTTGATTGACATTATTTATGTATCATTTCTTTTAAGTTGCACAAAAAAAAAAAAAATGAACCACACTAGTTGGTACGAAACGCGTCGACAAAGGTCTTTCTTCATGTGATTTACGCCGAAGTTCTTCTTACAAATGTTACAAATATTCAATCACTTATATGGTTCAAGTTAATCATACACATAATGTTGATTGACATTATTTATGTATCATTTCTTTTAAGTTGCACAAAAAAAATAAAAATGAACCACACTAGTTGGTACGAAACGCGTCGACAAAGGTCTTTCTTCATGTGATTTACGCCGAAGTTCTTCTTACAAATGTTACAAATATTCAATCACTTATATGGTTCAAGTTAATCATACACATAATGTTGATTGACATTATTTATGTATCATTTCTTTTAAGTTGCACAAAAAAAAAAAAATGAACCACACTAGTTGGTACGAAACGCGTCGACAAAGGTCTTTCTTCATGTGATTTACGCCGAAGTTCTTCTTACAAATGTTACAAATATTCAATCACTTATATGGTTCAAGTTAATCATACACATAATGTTGATTGACATTATTTATGTATCATTTCTTTTAAGTTGCACAAAAAAAAATAAAAAATGAACCACACTAGTTGGTACGAAACGCGTCGACAAAGGTCTTTCTTCATGTGATTTACGCCGAAGTTCTTCTTACAAATGTTACAAATATTCAATCACTTATATGGTTCAAGTTAATCATACACATAATGTTGATTGACATTATTTATGTATCATTTCTTTTAAGTTGCACAAAAAAAAAAAATGAACCACACTAGTTGGTACGAAACGCGTCGACAAAGGTCTTTCTTCATGTGATTTACGCCGAAGTTCTTCTTACAAATGTTACAAATATTCAATCACTTATATGGTTCAAGTTAATCATACACATAATGTTGATTGACATTATTTATGTATCATTTCTTTTAAGTTGCACAAAAAAAATAAATGAACCACACTAGTTGGTACGAAACGCGTCGACAAAGGTCTTTCTTCATGTGATTTACGCCGAAGTTCTTCTTACAAATGTTACAAATATTCAATCACTTATATGGTTCAAGTTAATCATACACATAATGTTGATTGACATTATTTATGTATCATTTCTTTTAAGTTGCACAAAAAAAAAAAATGAACCACACTAGTTGGTACGAAACGCGTCGACAAAGGTCTTTCTTCATGTGATTTACGCCGAAGTTCTTCTTACAAATGTTACAAATATTCAATCACTTATATGGTTCAAGTTAATCATACACATAATGTTGATTGACATTATTTATGTATCATTTCTTTTAAGTTGCACAAAAAAAAAATATTCAATCACTTATATGGTTCAAGTTAATCATACACATAATGTTGATTGACATTATTTATGTATCATTTCTTTTAAGTTGCACAAAAAAAAAATGAACCACACTAGTTGGTACGAAACGCGTCGACAAAGGTCTTTCTTCATGTGATTTACGCCGAAGTTCTTCTTACAAATGTTACAAATATTCAATCACTTATATGGTTCAAGTTAATCATACACATAATGTTGATTGACATTATTTATGTATCATTTCTTTTAAGTTGCACAAAAAAAAATGAACCACACTAGTTGGTACGAAACGCGTCGACAAAAGTCTTTCTTCATGTGATTTACGCCGAAGTTCTTCTTACAAATGTTACAAATATTCAATCACTTATATGGTTCAAGTTAATCATACACATAATGTTGATTGACATTATTTATGTATCATTTCTTTTAAGTTGCACAAAAAAAAATGAACCACACTAGTTGGTACGAAACGCGTCGACAAAGGTCTTTCTTCATGTGATTTACGCCGAAGTTCTTCTTACAAATGTTACAAATATTCAATCACTTATATGGTTCAAGTTAATCATACACATAATGTTGATTGACATTATTTATGTATCATTTCTTTTAAGTTGCACAAAAAAAAAATAAAAAAATGAAACACACTAGTTGGTACGAAACGCGTCGACAAAGGTCTTTCTTCATGTGATTTACGCCGAAGTTCTTCTTACAAATGTTACAAATATTCAATCACTTATATGGTTCAAGTTAATCATACACATAATGTTGATTGACATTATTTATGTATCATTTCTTTTAAGTTGCACAAAAAAAAAAAAATGAACCACACTAGTTGGTACGAAACGCGTCGACAAAGGTCTTTCTTCATGTGATTTACGCCGAAGTTCTTCTTACAAATGTTACAAATATTCAATCACTTATATGGTTCAAGTTAATCATACACATAATGTTGATTGACATTATTTATGTATCATTTCTTTTAAGTTGCACAAAAAAAAATAATGAACCACACTAGTTGGTACGAAACGCGTCGACAAAGGTCTTTCTTCATGTGATTTACGCCGAAGTTCTTCTTACAAATGTTACAAATATTCAATCACTTATATGGTTCAAGTTAATCATACACATAATGTTGATTGACATTATTTATGTATCATTTCTTTTAAGTTGCACAAAAAAAAAAAATGAACCACACTAGTTGGTACGAAACGCGTCGACAAAGGTCTTTCTTCATGTGATTTACGCCGAAGTTCTTCTTACAAATGTTACAAATATTCAATCACTTATATGGTTCAAGTTAATCATACACATAATGTTGATTGACATTATTTATGTATCATTTCTTTTAAGTTGCACAAAAAAAAAATATTCAATCACTTATATGGTTCAAGTTAATCATACACATAATGTTGATTGACATTATTTATGTATCATTTCTTTTAAGTTGCAAAAAAAAAAAATGAACCACACTAGTTGGTACGAAACGCGTCGACAAAGGTCTTTCTTCATGTGATTTACGCCGAAGTTCTTCTTACAAATGTTACAAATATTCAATCACTTATATGGTTCAAGTTAATCATACACATAATGTTGATTGACATTATTTATGTATCATTTCTTTTAAGTTGCACAAAAAAAAATTGAACCACACTAGTTGGTACGAAACGCGTCGACAAAGTCTTTCTTCATGTGATTTACGCCGAAGTTCTTCTTACAAATGTTACAAATATTCAATCACTTATATGGTTCAAGTTAATCATACACATAATGTTGATTGACATTATTTATGTATCATTTCTTTTAAGTTGTACAAAAAAAAATGAACCACACTAGTTGGTACGAAACGCGTCGACAAAGGTCTTTCTTCATGTGATTTACGCCGAAGTTCTTCTTACAAATGTTACAAATATTCAATCACTTATATGGTTCAAGTTAATCATACACATAATGTTGATTGACATTATTTATGTATCATTTCTTTTAAGTTGCACAAAAATAAAAAATAAAAAAATGAAACACACTAGTTGGTACGAAACGCGTCGACAAAGGTCTTTCTTCATGTGATTTACGCCGAAGTTCTTCTTACAAATGTTACAAATATTCAATCACTTATATGGTTCAAGTTAATCATACACATAATGTTGATTGACATTATTTATGTATCATTTCTTTTAAGTTGCACAAAAAAAAAAAAATGAACCACACTAGTTGGTACGAAACGCGTCAACAAAGGTCTTTCTTAATGTGATTTACGCCGAAGTTCTTCTTACAAATGTTACAAATATTCAATCACTTATATGGTTCAAGTTAATCATACACATAATGTTGATTGACATTATTTATGTATCATTTCTTTTAAGTTGCACAAAAAAAAAAAAATGAACCACACTAGTTGGTACGAAACGCGTCGACAAAGGTCTTTCTTCATGTGATTTACGCCGAAGTTCTTCTTACAAATGTTACAAATATTCAATCACTTATATGGTTCAAGTTAATCATACACATAATGTTGATTGACATTATTTATGTATCATTTCTTTTAAGTTGCACAAAAAAAAATAAAAAAAAATGAACCACACTAGTTGGTACGAAACGCGTCGACAAAGGTCTTTCTTCATGTGATTTACGCCGAAGTTCTTCTTACAAATGTTACAAATATTCAATCACTTATATGGTTCAAGTTAATCATACACATAATTTTGATTGACATTATTTATGTATCATTTCTTTTAAGTTGCACAAAAAAAAAAAAAAAAATGAACCACACTAGTTGGTACGAAACGCGTCGACAAAGGTCTTTCTTCATGTGATTTACGCCGAAGTTCTTCTTACAAATGTTACAAATATTCAATCACTTATATGGTTCAAGTTAATCATACACATAATGTTGATTGACATTATTTATGTATCATTTCTTTTAAGTTGCACAAAAAAAAAATGAACCACACTAGTTGGTACGAAACGCGTCGACAAAGGTCTTTCTTCATGTGATTTACGCCGAAGTTCTTCTTACAAATGTTACAAATATTCAATCACTTATATGGTTCAAGTTAATCATACACATAATGTTGATTGACATTATTTATGTATCATTTCTTTTAAGTTGCACAAAAAAAAAAAAAAAAATGAACCACACTAGTTGGTACGAAACGCGTCGACAAAGGTCTTTCTTCATGTGATTTACGCCGAAGTTCTTCTTACAAATGTTACAAATATTCAATCACTTATATGGTTCAAGTTAATCATACACATAATGTTGATTGACATTATTTATGTATCATTTCTTTTAAGTTGCACAAAAAAAAAAATGAACCACACTAGTTGGTACGAAACGCGTCGACAAAGGTCTTTCTTCATGTGATTTACGCCGAAGTTCTTCTTACAAATGTTACAAATATTCAATCACTTATATGGTTCAAGTTAATCATACACATAATGTTGATTGACATTATTTATGTATCATTTCTTTTAAGTTGCACAAAAAAAAAAAAAATGAACCACACTAGTTGGTACGAAACGCGTCGACAAAGGTCTTTCTTCATGTGATTTACGCCGAAGTTCTTCTTACAAATGTTACAAATATTCAATCACTTATATGGTTCAAGTTAATCATACACATAATGTTGATTGACATTATTTATGTATCATTTCTTTTAAGTTGCACAAAAAAAAAAAAAAAAATGAACCACACTAGTTGGTACGAAACGCGTCGACAAAGGTCTTTCTTCATGTGATTTACGCCGAAGTTCTTCTTACAAATGTTACAAATATTCAATCACTTATATGGTTCAAGTTAATCATACACATAATGTTGATTGACATTATTTATGTATCATTTCTTTTAAGTTGCACAAAAAAAAAATGAACCACACTAGTTGGTACGAAACGCGTCGACAAAGGTCTTTCTTCATGTGATTTACGCCGAAGTTCTTCTTACAAATGTTACAAATATTCAATCACTTATATGGTTCAAGTTAATCATACACATAATGTTGATTGACATTATTTATGTATCATTTCTTTTAAGTTGCACAAAAAAAAAAAAAATGAACCACACTAGTTGGTACGAAACGCGTCGACAAAGGTCTTTCTTCATGTGATTTACGCCGAAGTTCTTCTTACAAATGTTACAAATATTCAATCACTTATATGGTTCAAGTTAATCATACACATAATGTTGATTGACATTATTTATGTATCATTTCTTTTAAGTTGCACAAAAAAAAAAAATGAACCACACTAGTTGGTACGAAACGCGTCGACAAAGGTCTTTCTTCATGTGATTTACGCCGAAGTTCTTCTTACAAATGTTACAAATATTCAATCACTTATATGGTTCAAGTTAATCATACACATAATGTTGATTGACATTATTTATGTATCATTTCTTTTAAGTTGCACAAAAAAAAAAAAAAAATGAACCACACTAGTTGGTACGAAACGCGTCGACAAAGGTCTTTCTTCATGTGATTTACGCCGAAGTTCTTCTTACAAATGTTACAAATATTCAATCACTTATATGGTTCAAGTTAATCATACACATAATGTTGATTGACATTATTTATGTATCATTTCTTTTAAGTTGCACAAAAAAAAAAAAAATGAACCACACTAGTTGGTACGAAACGCGTCGACAAAGGTCTTTCTTCATGTGATTTACGCCGAAGTTCTTCTTACAAATGTTACAAATATTCAATCACTTATATGGTTCAAGTTAATCATACACATAATGTTGATTGACATTATTTATGTATCATTTCTTTTAAGTTGCACAAAAAAAAAAAAAAATGAACCACACTAGTTGGTACGAAACGCGTCGACAAAGGTCTTTCTTCATGTGATTTACGCCGAAGTTCTTCTTACAAATGTTACAAATATTCAATCACTTATATGGTTCAAGTTAATCATACACATAATGTTGATTGACATTATTTATGTATCATTTCTTTTAAGTTGCACAAAAAAAAAAAAAATGAACCACACTAGTTGGTACGAAACGCGTCGACAAAGGTCTTTCTTCATGTGATTTACGCCGAAGTTCTTCTTACAAATGTTACAAATATTCAATCACTTATATGGTTCAAGTTAATCATACACATAATGTTGATTGACATTATTTATGTATCATTTCTTTTAAGTTGCACAAAAAAAAAAAAAAAAAATGAACCACACTAGTTGGTACGAAACGCGTCGACAAAGGTCTTTCTTCATGTGATTTACGCCGAAGTTCTTCTTACAAATGTTACAAATATTCAATCACTTATATGGTTCAAGTTAATCATACACATAATGTTGATTGACATTATTTATGTATCATTTCTTTTAAGTTGCACAAAAAAAAAAAATGAACCACACTAGTTGGTACGAAACGCGTCGACAAAGGTCTTTCTTCATGTGATTTACGCCGAAGTTCTTCTTACAAATGTTACAAATATTCAATCACTTATATGGTTCAAGTTAATCATACACATAATGTTGATTGACATTATTTATGTATCATTTCTTTTAAGTTGCACAAAAAAAAAAAATGAACCACACTAGTTGGTACGAAACGCGTCGACAAAGGTCTTTCTTCATGTGATTTACGCCGAAGTTCTTCTTACAAATGTTACAAATATTCAATCACTTATATGGTTCAAGTTAATCATACACATAATGTTGATTGACATTATTTATGTATCATTTCTTTTAAGTTGCACAAAAAAAAAATATTCAATCACTTATATGGTTCAAGTTAATCATACACATAATGTTGATTGACATTATTTATGTATCATTTCTTTTAAGTTGCAAAAAAAAAAAATGAACCACACTAGTTGGTACGAAACGCGTCGACAAAGGTCTTTCTTCATGTGATTTACGCCGAAGTTCTTCTTACAAATGTTACAAATATTCAATCACTTATATGGTTCAAGTTAATCATACACATAATGTTGATTGACATTATTTATGTATCATTTCTTTTAAGTTGCACAAAAAAAAATGAACCACACTAGTTGGTACGAAACGCGTCGACAAAGGTCTTTCTTCATGTGATTTACGCCGAAGTTCTTCTTACAAATGTTACAAATATTCAATCACTTATATGGTTCAAGTTAATCATACACATAATGTTGATTGACATTATTTATGTATCATTTCTTTTAAGTTGCACAAAAAAAAATGAACCACACTAGTTGGTACGAAACGCGTCGACAAAGGTCTTTCTTCATGTGATTTACGCCGAAGTTCTTCTTACAAATGTTACAAATATTCAATCACTTATATGGTTCAAGTTAATCATACACATAATGTTGATTGACATTATTTATGTATCATTTCTTTTAAGTTGCACAAAAAAAAAATAAAAAAATGAACCACACTAGTTGGTACGAAACGCGTCGACAAAGGTCTTTCTTCATGTGATTTACGCCGAAGTTCTTCTTACAAATGTTACAAATATTCAATCACTTATATGGTTCAAGTTAATCATACACATAATGTTGATTGACATTATTTATGTATCATTTCTTTTAAGTTGCACAAAAAAAAAAAAATGAACCACACTAGTTGGTACGAAACGCGTCGACAAAGGTCTTTCTTCATGTGATTTACGCCGAAGTTCTTCTTACAAATGTTACAAATATTCAATCACTTATATGGTTCAAGTTAATCATACACATAATGTTGATTGACATTATTTATGTATCATTTCTTTTAAGTTGCACAAAAAAAAAAAAAATGAACCACACTAGTTGGTACGAAACGCGTCGACAAAGGTCTTTCTTCATGTGATTTACGCCGAAGTTCTTCTTACAAATGTTACAAATATTCAATCACTTATATGGTTCAAGTTAATCATACACATAATGTTGATTGACATTATTTATGTATCATTTCTTTTAAGTTGCACAAAAAAAAAAAAAAATGAACCACACTAGTTGGTACGAAACGCGTCGACAAAGGTCTTTCTTCATGTGATTTACGCCGAAGTTCTTCTTACAAATGTTACAAATATTCAATCACTTATATGGTTCAAGTTAATCATACACATAATGTTGATTGACATTATTTATGTATCATTTCTTTTAAGTTGCACAAAAAAAAAAAAAAAATGAACCACACTAGTTGGTACGAAACGCGTCGACAAAGGTCTTTCTTCATGTGATTTACGCCGAAGTTCTTCTTACAAATGTTACAAATATTCAATCACTTATATGGTTCAAGTTAATCATACACATAATGTTGATTGACATTATTTATGTATCATTTCTTTTAAGTTGCACAAAAAAAAAATGAACCACACTAGTTGGTACGAAACGCGTCGACAAAGGTCTTTCTTCATGTGATTTACGCCGAAGTTCTTCTTACAAATGTTACAAATATTCAATCACTTATATGGTTCAAGTTAATCATACACATAATGTTGATTGACATTATTTATGTATCATTTCTTTTAAGTTGCACAAAAAAAAAAAAAAAAATGAACCACACTAGTTGGTACGAAACGCGTCGACAAAGGTCTTTCTTCATGTGATTTACGCCGAAGTTCTTCTTACAAATGTTACAAATATTCAATCACTTATATGGTTCAAGTTAATCATACACATAATGTTGATTGACATTATTTATGTATCATTTCTTTTAAGTTGCACAAAAAAAAATGAACCACACTAGTTGGTACGAAACGCGTCGACAAAGGTCTTTCTTCATGTGATTTACGCCGAAGTTCTTCTTACAAATGTTACAAATATTCAATCACTTATATGGTTCAAGTTAATCATACACATAATGTTGATTGACATTATTTATGTATCATTTCTTTTAAGTTGCACAAAAAAAAAAAAAATGAACCACACTAGTTGGTACGAAACGCGTCGACAAAGGTCTTTCTTCATGTGATTTACGCCGAAGTTCTTCTTACAAATGTTACAAATATTCAATCACTTATATGGTTCAAGTTAATCATACACATAATGTTGATTGACATTATTTATGTATCATTTCTTTTAAGTTGCACAAAAAAAAAAATGAACCACACTAGTTGGTACGAAACGCGTCGACAAAGGTCTTTCTTCATGTGATTTACGCCGAAGTTCTTCTTACAAATGTTACAAATATTCAATCACTTATATGGTTCAAGTTAATCATACACATAATGTTGATTGACATTATTTATGTATCATTTCTTTTAAGTTGCACAAAAAAAAAAATGAACCACACTAGTTGGTACGAAACGCGTCGACAAAGGTCTTTCTTCATGTGATTTACGCCGAAGTTCTTCTTACAAATGTTACAAATATTCAATCACTTATATGGTTCAAGTTAATCATACACATAATGTTGATTGACATTATTTATGTATCATTTCTTTTAAGTTGCACAAAAAAAAAATATTCAATCACTTATATGGTTCAAGTTAATCATACACATAATGTTGATTGACATTATTTATGTATCATTTCTTTTAAGTTGCAAAAAAAAAAAAATGAACCACACTAGTTGGTACGAAACGCGTCGACAAAGGTCTTTCTTCATGTGATTTACGCCGAAGTTCTTCTTACAAATGTTACAAATATTCAATCACTTATATGGTTCAAGTTAATCATACACATAATGTTGATTGACATTATTTATGTATCATTTCTTTTAAGTTGCACAAAAAAAAAAATGAACCACACTAGTTGGTACGAAACGCGTCGACAAAGGTCTTTCTTCATGTGATTTACGCCGAAGTTCTTCTTACAAATGTTACAAATATTCAATCACTTATATGGTTCAAGTTAATCATACACATAATGTTGATTGACATTATTTATGTATCATTTCTTTTAAGTTGCACAAAAAAAAATGAACCACACTAGTTGGTACGAAACGCGTCGACAAAGGTCTTTCTTCATGTGATTTACGCCGAAGTTCTTCTTACAAATGTTACAAATATTCAATCACTTATATGGTTCAAGTTAATCATACACATAATGTTGATTGACATTATTTATGTATCATTTCTTTTAAGTTGCACAAAAAAAAAAAAAAAAATGAACCACACTAGTTGGTACGAAACGCGTCGACAAAGGTCTTTCTTCATGTGATTTACGCCGAAGTTCTTCTTACAAATGTTACAAATATTCAATCACTTATATGGTTCAAGTTAATCATACACATAATGTTGATTGACATTATTTATGTATCATTTCTTTTAAGTTGCACAAAAAAAAAAAAATGAACCACACTAGTTGGTACGAAACGCGTCGACAAAGGTCTTTCTTCATGTGATTTACGCCGAAGTTCTTCTTACAAATGTTACAAATATTCAATCACTTATATGGTTCAAGTTAATCATACACATAATGTTGATTGACATTATTTATGTATCATTTCTTTTAAGTTGCACAAAAAAAAAAAAATGAACCACACTAGTTGGTACGAAACGCGTCGACAAAGGTCTTTCTTCATGTGATTTACGCCGAAGTTCTTCTTACAAATGTTACAAATATTCAATCACTTATATGGTTCAAGTTAATCATACACATAATGTTGATTGACATTATTTATGTATCATTTCTTTTAAGTTGCACAAAAAAAAAAAAAAAAATGAACCACACTAGTTGGTACGAAACGCGTCGACAAAGGTCTTTCTTCATGTGATTTACGCCGAAGTTCTTCTTACAAATGTTACAAATATTCAATCACTTATATGGTTCAAGTTAATCATACACATAATGTTGATTGACATTATTTATGTATCATTTCTTTTAAGTTGCACAAAAAAAAAAAAAAATGAACCACACTAGTTGGTACGAAACGCGTCGACAAAGGTCTTTCTTCATGTGATTTACGCCGAAGTTCTTCTTACAAATGTTACAAATATTCAATCACTTATATGGTTCAAGTTAATCATACACATAATGTTGATTGACATTATTTATGTATCATTTCTTTTAAGTTGCACAAAAAAAAAATGAACCACACTAGTTGGTACGAAACGCGTCGACAAAGGTCTTTCTTCATGTGATTTACGCCGAAGTTCTTCTTACAAATGTTACAAATATTCAATCACTTATATGGTTCAAGTTAATCATACACATAATGTTGATTGACATTATTTATGTATCATTTCTTTTAAGTTGCACAAAAAAAAAAATAAAAAAAATGAACCACACTAGTTGGTACGAAACGCGTCGACAAAGGTCTTTCTTCATGTGATTTACGCCGAAGTTCTTCTTACAAATGTTACAAATATTCAATCACTTATATGGTTCAAGTTAATCATACACATAATGTTGATTGACATTATTTATGTATCATTTCTTTTAAGTTGCACAAAAAAAAAATGAACCACACTAGTTGGTACGAAACGCGTCGACAAAGGTCTTTCTTCATGTGATTTACGCCGAAGTTCTTCTTACAAATGTTACAAATATTCAATCACTTATATGGTTCAAGTTAATCATACACATAATGTTGATTGACATTATTTATGTATCATTTCTTTTAAGTTGCACAAAAAAAATAAAAAAAATGAACCACACTAGTTGGTACGAAACGCGTCGACAAAGGTCTTTCTTCATGTGATTTACGCCGAAGTTCTTCTTACAAATGTTACAAATATTCAATCACTTATATGGTTCAAGTTAATCATACACATAATGTTGATTGACATTATTTATGTATCATTTCTTTTAAGTTGCACAAAAAAAAAAATGAACCACACTAGTTGGTACGAAACGCGTCGACAAAGGTCTTTCTTCATGTGATTTACGCCGAAGTTCTTCTTACAAATGTTACAAATATTCAATCACTTATATGGTTCAAGTTAATCATACACATAATGTTGATTGACATTATTTATGTATCATTTCTTTTAAGTTGCACAAAAAAAAAATAAAAAAAATGAACCACACTAGTTGGTACGAAACGCGTCGACAAAGGTCTTTCTTCATGTGATTTACGCCGAAGTTCTTCTTACAAATGTTACAAATATTCAATCACTTATATGGTTCAAGTTAATCATACACATAATGTTGATTGACATTATTTATGTATCATTTCTTTTAAGTTGCACAAAAAAAAAAAAAATGAACCACACTAGTTGGTACGAAACGCGTCGACAAAGGTCTTTCTTCATGTGATTTACGCCGAAGTTCTTCTTACAAATGTTACAAATATTCAATCACTTATATGGTTCAAGTTAATCATACACATAATGTTGATTTGCATTATTTATGTATCATTTCTTTTAAGTTGCACAAAAAAAAATAAAAAAAATGAACCACACTAGTTGGTACGAAACGCGTCGACAAAGGTCTTTCTTCATGTGATTTACGCCGAAGTTCTTCTTACAAATGTTACAAATATTCAATCACTTATATGGTTCAAGTTAATCATACACATAATGTTGATTGACATTATTTATGTATCATTTCTTTTAAGTTGCACAAAAAAAAATAAAAATGAACCACACTAGTTGGTACGAAACGCGTCGACAAAGGTCTTTCTTCATGTGATTTACGCCGAATTTCTTCTTACAAATGTTACAAATATTCAATCACTTATATGGTTCAAGTTAATCATACACATAATGTTGATTGACATTATTTATGTATCATTTCTTTTAAGTTGCACAAAAAAAAAAAAAAAAAATGAACCACACTAGTTGGTACGAAACGCGTCGACAAAGGTCTTTCTTCATGTGATTTACGCCGAAGTTCTTCTTACAAATGTTACAAATATTCAATCACTTATATGGTTCAAGTTAATCATACACATAATGTTGATTGACATTATTTATGTATCATTTCTTTTAAGTTGCACAAAAAAAAAAAATGAACCACACTAGTTGGTACGAAACGCGTCGACAAAGGTCTTTCTTCATGTGATTTACGCCGAAGTTCTTCTTACAAATGTTACAAATATTCAATCACTTATATGGTTCAAGTTAATCATACACATAATGTTGATTGACATTATTTATGTATCATTTCTTTTAAGTTGCACAAAAAAAAAAAATGAACCACACTAGTTGGTACGAAACGCGTCGACAAAGGTCTTTCTTCATGTGATTTACGCCGAAGTTCTTCTTACAAATGTTACAAATATTCAATCACTTATATGGTTCAAGTTAATCATACACATAATGTTGATTGACATTATTTATGTATCATTTCTTTTAAGTTGCACAAAAAAAAAATATTCAATCACTTATATGGTTCAAGTTAATCATACACATAATGTTGATTGACATTATTTATGTATCATTTCTTTTAAGTTGCAAAAAAAAAAAAATGAACCACACTAGTTGGTACGAAACGCGTCGACAAAGGTCTTTCTTCATGTGATTTACGCCGAAGTTCTTCTTACAAATGTTACAAATATTCAATCACTTATATGGTTCAAGTTAATCATACACATAATGTTGATTGACATTATTTATGTATCATTTCTTTTAAGTTGCACAAAAAAAAATGAACCACACTAGTTGGTACGAAACGCGTCGACAAAAGTCTTTCTTCATGTGATTTACGCCGAAGTTCTTCTTACAAATGTTACAAATATTCAATCACTTATATGGTTCAAGTTAATCATACACATAATGTTGATTGACATTATTTATGTATCATTTCTTTTAAGTTGCACAAAAAAAAATGAACCACACTAGTTGGTACGAAACGCGTCGACAAAGGTCTTTCTTCATGTGATTTACGCCGAAGTTCTTCTTACAAATGTTACAAATATTCAATCACTTATATGGTTCAAGTTAATCATACACATAATGTTGATTGACATTATTTATGTATCATTTCTTTTAAGTTGCACAAAAAAAAAATAAAAAAATGAAACACACTAGTTGGTACGAAACGCGTCGACAAAGGTCTTTCTTCATGTGATTTACGCCGAAGTTCTTCTTACAAATGTTACAAATATTCAATCACTTATATGGTTCAAGTTAATCATACACATAATGTTGATTGACATTATTTATGTATCATTTCTTTTAAGTTGCACAAAAAAAAAAAAATGAACCACACTAGTTGGTACGAAACGCGTCGACAAAGGTCTTTCTTCATGTGATTTACGCCGAAGTTCTTCTTACAAATGTTACAAATATTCAATCACTTATATGGTTCAAGTTAATCATACACATAATGTTGATTGACATTATTTATGTATCATTTCTTTTAAGTTGCACAAAAAAAAAAAAATGAACCACACTAGTTGGTACGAAACGCGTCGACAAAGGTCTTTCTTCATGTGATTTACGCCGAAGTTCTTCTTACAAATGTTACAAATATTCAATCACTTATATGGTTCAAGTTAATCATACACATAATGTTGATTGACATTATTTATGTATCATTTCTTTTAAGTTGCACAAAAAAAAAAAAAAAAAATGAACCACACTAGTTGGTACGAAACGCGTCGACAAAGGTCTTTCTTCATGTGATTTACGCCGAAGTTCTTCTTACAAATGTTACAAATATTCAATCACTTATATGGTTCAAGTTAATCATACACATAATGTTGATTGACATTATTTATGTATCATTTCTTTTAAGTTGCACAAAAAAAAAAAAAAATGAACCACACTAGTTGGTACGAAACGCGTCGACAAAGGTCTTTCTTCATGTGATTTACGCCGAAGTTCTTCTTACAAATGTTACAAATATTCAATCACTTATATGGTTCAAGTTAATCATACACATAATGTTGATTGACATTATTTATGTATCATTTCTTTTAAGTTGCACAAAAAAAAAATGAACCACACTAGTTGGTACGAAACGCGTCGACAAAGGTCTTTCTTCATGTGATTTACGCCGAAGTTCTTCTTACAAATGTTACAAATATTCAATCACTTATATGGTTCAAGTTAATCATACACATAATGTTGATTGACATTATTTATGTATCATTTCTTTTAAGTTGCACAAAAAAAAAAAAAAAAAAAATGAACCACACTAGTTGGTACGAAACGCGTCGACAAAGGTCTTTCTTCATGTGATTTACGCCGAAGTTCTTCTTACAAATGTTACAAATATTCAATCACTTATATGGTTCAAGTTAATCATACACATAATGTTGATTGACATTATTTATGTATCATTTCTTTTAAGTTGCACAAAAAAAAAATGAACCACACTAGTTGGTACGAAACGCGTCGACAAAGGTCTTTCTTCATGTGATTTACGCCGAAGTTCTTCTTACAAATGTTACAAATATTCAATCACTTATATGGTTCAAGTTAATCATACACATAATGTTGATTGACATTATTTATGTATCATTTCTTTTAAGTTGCACAAAAAAAATAAAAAAAATGAACCACACTAGTTGGTACGAAACGCGTCGACAAAGGTCTTTCTTCATGTGATTTACGCCGAAGTTCTTCTTACAAATGTTACAAATATTCAATCACTTATATGGTTCAAGTTAATCATACACATAATGTTGATTGACATTATTTATGTATCATTTCTTTTAAGTTGCACAAAAAAAAAAATGAACCACACTAGTTGGTACGAAACGCGTCGACAAAGGTCTTTCTTCATGTGATTTACGCCGAAGTTCTTCTTACAAATGTTACAAATATTCAATCACTTATATGGTTCAAGTTAATCATACACATAATGTTGATTGACATTATTTATGTATCATTTCTTTTAAGTTGCACAAAAAAAAAATAAAAAAAATGAACCACACTAGTTGGTACGAAACGCGTCGACAAAGGTCTTTCTTCATGTGATTTACGCCGAAGTTCTTCTTACAAATGTTACAAATATTCAATCACTTATATGGTTCAAGTTAATCATACACATAATGTTGATTGACATTATTTATGTATCATTTCTTTTAAGTTGCACAAAAAAAAAAAAATGAACCACACTAGTTGGTACGAAACGCGTCGACAAAGGTCTTTCTTCATGTGATTTACGCCGAAGTTCTTCTTACAAATGTTACAAATATTCAATCACTTATATGGTTCAAGTTAATCATACACATAATGTTGATTGACATTATTTATGTATCATTTCTTTTAAGTTGCACAAAAAAAAAAAAAAAAAATGAACCACACTAGTTGGTACGAAACGCGTCGACAAAGGTCTTTCTTCATGTGATTTACGCCGAAGTTCTTCTTACAAATGTTACAAATATTCAATCACTTATATGGTTCAAGTTAATCATACACATAATGTTGATTGACATTATTTATGTATCATTTCTTTTAAGTTGCACAAAAAAAAAAAAATGAACCACACTAGTTGGTACGAAACGCGTCGACAAAGGTCTTTCTTCATGTGATTTACGCCGAAGTTCTTCTTACAAATGTTACAAATATTCAATCACTTATATGGTTCAAGTTAATCATACACATAATGTTGATTGACATTATTTATGTATCATTTCTTTTAAGTTGCACAAAAAAAAAAAAAAAAAAATGAACCACACTAGTTGGTACGAAACGCGTCGACAAAGGTCTTTCTTCATGTGATTTACGCCGAAGTTCTTCTTACAAATGTTACAAATATTCAATCACTTATATGGTTCAAGTTAATCATACACATAATGTTGATTGACATTATTTATGTATCATTTCTTTTAAGTTGCACAAAAAAAAAAAATGAACCACACTAGTTGGTACGAAACGCGTCGACAAAGGTCTTTCTTCATGTGATTTACGCCGAAGTTCTTCTTACAAATGTTACAAATATTCAATCACTTATATGGTTCAAGTTAATCATACACATAATGTTGATTGACATTATTTATGTATCATTTCTTTTAAGTTGCACAAAAAAAAAAAAATGAACCACACTAGTTGGTACGAAACGCGTCGACAAAGGTCTTTCTTCATGTGATTTACGCCGAAGTTCTTCTTACAAATGTTACAAATATTCAATCACTTATATGGTTCAAGTTAATCATACACATAATGTTGATTGACATTATTTATGTATCATTTCTTTTAAGTTGCACAAAAAAAAAAATGAACCACACTAGTTGGTACGAAACGCGTCGACAAAGGTCTTTCTTCATGTGATTTACGCCGAAGTTCTTCTTACAAATGTTACAAATATTCAATCACTTATATGGTTCAAGTTAATCATACACATAATGTTGATTGACATTATTTATGTATCATTTCTTTTAAGTTGCACAAAAAAAAAAAAATGAACCACACTAGTTGGTACGAAACGCGTCGACAAAGGTCTTTCTTCATGTGATTTACGCCGAAGTTCTTCTTACAAATGTTAC
Source organism: Pinus tabuliformis (assembly GCA_031772625.1). Taxonomy (NCBI): domain Eukaryota; kingdom Viridiplantae; phylum Streptophyta; class Pinopsida; order Pinales; family Pinaceae; genus Pinus; species Pinus tabuliformis. The sequence goes on from CM062811.1 coordinate 431,396,996, forward strand.
AAATATTCAATCACTTATATGGTTCAAGTTAATCATACACATAATGTTGATTGACATTATTTATGTATCATTTCTTTTAAGTTGCACAAAAAAAAAAAAAATGAACCACACTAGTTGGTACGAAACGCGTCGACAAAGGTCTTTCTTCATGTGATTTACGCCGAAGTTCTTCTTACAAATGTTACAAATATTCAATCACTTATATGGTTCAAGTTAATCATACACATAATGTTGATTGACATTATTTATGTATCATTTCTTTTAAGTTGCACAAAAAAAAAAAAAAATGAACCACACTAGTTGGTACGAAACGCGTCGACAAAGGTCTTTCTTCATGTGATTTACGCCGAAGTTCTTCTTACAAATGTTACAAATATTCAATCACTTATATGGTTCAAGTTAATCATACACATAATGTTGATTGACATTATTTATGTATCATTTCTTTTAAGTTGCACAAAAAAAAAAAATGAACCACACTAGTTGGTACGAAACGCGTCGACAAAGGTCTTTCTTCATGTGATTTACGCCGAAGTTCTTCTTACAAATGTTACAAATATTCAATCACTTATATGGTTCAAGTTAATCATACACATAATGTTGATTGACATTATTTATGTATCATTTCTTTTAAGTTGCACAAAAAAAAAAAATGAACCACACTAGTTGGTACGAAACGCGTCGACAAAGGTCTTTCTTCATGTGATTTACGCCGAAGTTCTTCTTACAAATGTTACAAATATTCAATCACTTATATGGTTCAAGTTAATCATACACATAATGTTGATTGACATTATTTATGTATCATTTCTTTTAAGTTGCACAAAAAAAAAAAATGAACCACACTAGTTGGTACGAAACGCGTCGACAAAGGTCTTTCTTCATGTGATTTACGCCGAAGTTCTTCTTACAAATGTTACAAATATTCAATCACTTATATGGTTCAAGTTAATCATACACATAATGTTGATTGACATTATTTATGTATCATTTCTTTTAAGTTGCACAAAAAAAAAAATATTCAATCACTTATATGGTTCAAGTTAATCATACACATAATGTTGATTGACATTATTTATGTATCATTTCTTTTAAGTTGCACAAAAAAAAAATGAACCACACTAGTTGGTACGAAACGCGTCGACAAAGGTCTTTCTTCATGTGATTTACGCCGAAGTTCTTCTTACAAATGTTACAAATATTCAATCACTTATATGGTTCAAGTTAATCATACACATAATGTTGATTGACATTATTTATGTATCATTTCTTTTAAGTTGCACAAAAAAAAATGAACCACACTAGTTGGTACGAAACGCGTCGACAAAGGTCTTTCTTCATGTGATTTACGCCGAAGTTCTTCTTACAAATGTTACAAATATTCAATCACTTATATGGTTCAAGTTAATCATACACATAATGTTGATTGACATTATTTATGTATCATTTCTTTTAAGTTGCACAAAAAAAAAAAAAAAAATGAACCACACTAGTTGGTACGAAACGCGTCGACAAAGGTCTTTCTTCATGTGATTTACGCCGAAGTTCTTCTTACAAATGTTACAAATATTCAATCACTTATATGGTTCAAGTTAATCATACACATAATGTTGATTGACATTATTTATGTATCATTTCTTTTAAGTTGCACAAAAAAAAAATATTCAATCACTTATATGGTTCAAGTTAATCATACACATAATGTTGATTGACATTATTTATGTATCATTTCTTTTAAGTTGCACAAAAAAAAATGAACCACACTAGTTGGTACGAAACGCGTCGACAAAGGTCTTTCTTCATGTGATTTACGCCGAAGTTCTTCTTACAAATGTTACAAATATTCAATCACTTATATGGTTCAAGTTAATCATACACATAATGTTGATTGACATTATTTATGTATCATTTCTTTTAAGTTGCACAAAAAAAAATGAACCACACTAGTTGGTACGAAACGCGTCGACAAAGGTCTTTCTTCATGTGATTTACGCCGAAGTTCTTCTTACAAATGTTACAAATATTCAATCACTTATATGGTTCAAGTTAATCATACACATAATGTTGATTGACATTATTTATGTATCATTTCTTTTAAGTTGCACAAAAAAAAAAAAAAAAAATGAACCACACTAGTTGGTACGAAACGCGTCGACAAAGGTCTTTCTTCATGTGATTTACGCCGAAGTTCTTCTTACAAATGTTACAAATATTCAATCACTTATATGGTTCAAGTTAATCATACACATAATGTTGATTGACATTATTTATGTATCATTTCTTTTAAGTTGCACAAAAAAAAAAAAATGAACCACACTAGTTGGTACGAAACGCGTCGACAAAGGTCTTTCTTCATGTGATTTACGCCGAAGTTCTTCTTACAAATGTTACAAATATTCAATCACTTATATGGTTCAAGTTAATCATACACATAATGTTGATTGACATTATTTATGTATCATTTCTTTTAAGTTGCACAAAAAAAAAAAATGAACCACACTAGTTGGTACGAAACGCGTCGACAAAGGTCTTTCTTCATGTGATTTACGCCGAAGTTCTTCTTACAAATGTTACAAATATTCAATCACTTATATGGTTCAAGTTAATCATACACATAATGTTGATTGACATTATTTATGTATCATTTCTTTTAAGTTGCACAAAAAAAAAAAAAAAAATGAACCACACTAGTTGGTACGAAACGCGTCGACAAAGGTCTTTCTTCATGTGATTTACGCCGAAGTTCTTCTTACAAATGTTACAAATATTCAATCACTTATATGGTTCAAGTTAATCATACACATAATGTTGATTGACATTATTTATGTATCATTTCTTTTAAGTTGCACAAAAAAAAAAAAAATGAACCACACTAGTTGGTACGAAACGCGTCGACAAAGGTCTTTCTTCATGTGATTTACGCCGAAGTTCTTCTTACAAATGTTACAAATATTCAATCACTTATATGGTTCAAGTTAATCATACACATAATGTTGATTGACATTATTTATGTATCATTTCTTTTAAGTTGCACAAAAAAAATAAGTGAACCACACTAGTTGGTACGAAACGCGTCGACAAAGGTCTTTCTTCATGTGATTTACGCCGAAGTTCTTCTTACAAATGTTACAAATATTCAATCACTTATATGGTTCAAGTTAATCATACACATAATGTTTATTGACATTATTTATGTATCATTTCTTTTAAGTTGCACAAAAAAAAAAAAATGAACCACACTAGTTGGTACGAAACGCGTCGACAAAGGTCTTTCTTCATGTGATTTACGCCGAAGTTCTTCTTACAAATGTTACAAATATTCAATCACTTATATGGTTCAAGTTAATCATACACATAATGTTGATTGACATTATTTATGTATCATTTCTTTTAAGTTGCACAAAAAAAAAATATTCAATCACTTATATGGTTCAAGTTAATCATACACATAATGTTGATTGACATTATTTATGTATCATTTCTTTTAAGTTGCACAAAAAAAAAAATGAACCACACTAGTTGGTACGAAACGCGTCGACAAAGGTCTTTCTTCATGTGATTTACGCCGAAGTTCTTCTTACAAATGTTACAAATATTCAATCACTTATATGGTTCAAGTTAATCATACACATAATGTTGATTGACATTATTTATGTATCATTTCTTTTAAGTTGCACAAAAAAAAATGAACCACACTAGTTGGTACGAAACGCGTCGACAAAAGTCTTTCTTCATGTGATTTACGCCGAAGTTCTTCTTACAAATGTTACAAATATTCAATCACTTATATGGTTCAAGTTAATCATACACATAATGTTGATTGACATTATTTATGTATCATTTCTTTTAAGTTGTACAAAAAAAAATGAACCACACTAGTTGGTACGAAACGCGTCGACAAAGGTCTTTCTTCATGTGATTTACGCCGAAGTTCTTCTTACAAATAATACAAATATTCAATCACTTATATGGTTCAAGTTAATCATACACATAATGTTGATTGACATTATTTATGTATCATTTCTTTTAAGTTGCACAAAAAATAAAAATAAAAAAATGAAACACACTAGTTGGTACGAAACGCGTCGACAAAGGTCTTTCTTCATGTGATTTACGCCGAAGTTCTTCTTACAAATGTTACAAATATTCAATCACTTATATGGTTCAAGTTAATCATACACATAATGTTGATTGACATTATTTATGTATCATTTCTTTTAAGTTGCACAAAAAAAAATAAATGAACCACACTAGTTGGTACGAAACGCGTCAACAAAGGTCTTTCTTAATGTGATTTACGCCGAAGTTCTTCTTACAAATGTTACAAATATTCAATCACTTATATGGTTCAAGTTAATCATACACATAATGTTGATTGACATTATTTATGTATCATTTCTTTTAAGTTGCACAAAAAAAAAAAAATGAACCACACTAGTTGGTACGAAACGCGTCGACAAAGGTCTTTCTTCATGTGATTTACGCCGAAGTTCTTCTTACAAATGTTACAAATATTCAATCACTTATATGGTTCAAGTTAATCATACACATAATGTTGATTGACATTATTTATGTATCATTTCTTTTAAGTTGCACAAAAAAAAAAAAAAAAAAATGAACCACACTAGTTGGTACGAAACGCGTCGACAAAGGTCTTTCTTCATGTGATTTACGCCGAAGTTCTTCTTACAAATGTTACAAATATTCAATCACTTATATGGTTCAAGTTAATCATACACATAATTTTGATTGACATTATTTATGTATCATTTCTTTTAAGTTGCACAAAAAAAAAAAAAAATGAACCACACTAGTTGGTACGAAACGCGTCGACAAAGGTCTTTCTTCATGTGATTTACGCCGAAGTTCTTCTTACAAATGTTACAAATATTCAATCACTTATATGGTTCAAGTTAATCATACACATAATGTTGATTGACATTATTTATGTATCATTTCTTTTAAGTTGCATAAAAAAAAATGAACCACACTAGTTGGTACGAAACGCGTCGACAAAGGTCTTTCTTCATGTGATTTACGCCGAAGTTCTTCTTACAAATGTTACAAATATTCAATCACTTATATGGTTCAAGTTAATCATACACATAATGTTGATTGACATTATTTATGTATCATTTCTTTTAAGTTGCACAAAAAAAAAAAAAAAAAATGAACCACACTAGTTGGTACGAAACGCGTCGACAAAGGTCTTTCTTCATGTGATTTACGCCGAAGTTCTTCTTACAAATGTTACAAATATTCAATCACTTATATGGTTCAAGTTAATCATACACATAATGTTGATTGACATTATTTATGTATCATTTCTTTTAAGTTGCACAAAAAAAAATGAACCACACTAGTTGGTACGAAACACGTCGACAAAGGTCTTTCTTCATGTGATTTACGCCGAAGTTCTTCTTACAAATGTTACAAATATTCAATCACTTATATGGTTCAAGTTAATCATACACATAATGTTGATTGACATTATTTATGTATCATTTCTTTTAAGTTGCACAAAAAAAATAAAAAAAATGAACCACACTAGTTGGTACGAAACGCGTCGACAAAGGTCTTTCTTCATGTGATTTACGCCGAAGTTCTTCTTACAAATGTTACAAATATTCAATCACTTATATGGTTCAAGTTAATCATACACATAATGTTGATTGACATTATTTATGTATCATTTCTTTTAAGTTGCACAAAAAAAAAAAATGAACCACACTAGTTGGTACGAAACGCGTCGACAAAGGTCTTTCTTCATGTGATTTACGCCGAAGTTATGCTTACAAATGTTACAAATATTCAATCACTTATATGGTTCAAGTTAATCATACACATAATGTTGATTGACATTATTTATGTATCATTTCTTTTAAGTTGCACAAAATAAAAATAAAAAAAATGAACCACACTAGTTGGTACGAAACGCGTCGACAAAGGTCTTTCTTCATGTGATTTACGCCGAATTTCTTCTTACAAATGTTACAAATATTCAATCACTTATATGGTTCAAGTTAATCATACACATAATGTTGATTGACATTATTTATGTATCATTTCTTTTAAGTTGCACAAAAAAAAAAAAATGAACCACACTAGTTGGTACGAAACGCGTCGACAAAGGTCTTTCTTCATGTGATTTACGCCGAAGTTCTTCTTACAAATGTTACAAATATTCAATCACTTATATGGTTCAAGTTAATCATACACATAATGTTGATTTGCATTATTTATGTATCATTTCTTTTAAGTTGCACAAAAAAAAAATAAAAAAAATGAACCACACTAGTTGGTACGAAACGCGTCGACAAAGGTCTTTCTTCATGTGATTTACGCCGAAGTTATTCTTACAAATGTTACAAATATTAAATCACTTATATGGTTCAAGTTAATCATACACATAATGTTGATTGACATTATTTATGTATCATTTCTTTTAAGTTGCACAAAAAAAAAAAAAAATGAACCACACTAGTTGGTACGAAACGCGTCGACAAAGGTCTTTCTTCATGTGATTTACGCCAAATTTCTTCTTACAAATGTTACAAATATTCAATCACTTATATGGTTCAAGTTAATCATACACATAATGTTGATTGACATTATTTATGTATCATTTCTTTTAAGTTGCACAAAAAAAAATAAAAATAAAAATGAACCACACTAGTTGGTACGAAACGCGTCGACAAAGGTCTTTCTTCATGTGATTTACGCCGAAGTTCTTCTTACAAATGTTACAAATATTCCATCACTTATATGGTTCAAGTTAATCATACACATAATGTTGATTGACATTATTTATGTATCATTTCTTTTAAGTTGCACAAAAAAAAAAAATGAACCACACTAGTTTGTACGAAACGCGTCGACAAAGGTCTTTCTTCATGTGATTTATGCCGAAGTTCTCCTTACAAATGTTACAAATATTCAATAACTTATATGGTTCAAGTTAATCATACACATAATGTTGATTGACATTATTTATGTATCATTTCTTTTAAGTTGCACAAAGAAAAAAAAATGAACCACACTAGTTGGTACGAAACGCGTCGACAAAGGTCTTTCTTCATGTGATTTACGCCGAAGTTCTTTTTACAAATGTTACAAATATTCAATCACTTATATGGTTCAAGTTAATCATACACATAATGTTGATTGACATTATTTATGTATCATTTCTTTTAAGTTGCACAAAAAAAAAAAATGAACCACACTAGTTGGTACGAAACGCGTCGACAAAGGTCTTTCTTCATGTGATTTACGCCGAAGTTCTTCTTACAAATGTTACAAATATTAAATCACTTATATGGTTCAAGTTAATCATACACATAATGTTGATTGACATTATTTATGTATTATTTCTTTTAAGTTGCACAAAAAAAATAAAAAAATGAACCACACTAGTTGGTACGAAACACGTCGACAAAGGTCTTTCTTCATGTGATTTAAGCCAAATTTCTTCTTACAAATGTTACAAATATTCAATCACTTATATGGTTCAAGTTAATCATACACATAATGTTGATTGACATTATTTATGTATAATTTCTTTTAAGTTGCACAAAAAAAAATAAAAATAAAAATGAACCACACTAGTTGGTACGAAACGCGTCGACAAAGGTCTTTCTTCATGTGATTTACGCCGAAGTTCTTCTTACAAATGTTACAAATATTCAATCACTTATATGGTTCAAGTTAATCATACACATAATGTTGATTGACATTATTTATGTATCATTTCTTTTAAGTTGCACAAAAAAAAAATAAAAAATGAACCACACTAGTTGGTACGAAACACGTCGACAAAGGTCTTTCCTCATGTGATTTACGCCAAAGTTCTTCTTACAAATGTTACAAATATTCAATCACTTATATGGTTCAAGTTAATCATACACATAATGTTGATTGACATTATTTATGTATCATTTCTTTTAAGTTGCACAAAAAAAAAAATGAACCACACTAGTTGGTACGAAACGCGTCGACAAAGGTCTTTCTTCATGTGATTTACGCTGAAGTTCTTCTTACAAATGTTACAAATATTCAATCACTTATATGGTTCAAGTTAATCATACACATAATGTTGATTGACATTATTTATGTATCATTTGTTTTAAGTTGCACAAAAAAAATAAAACAAAAATGAACCACACTAGTTGGTACGAAACGCGTCGACAAAGGTCTTTCTTCATGTGATTTACACCGAAGTTCTTCTTAAAAATGTTACAAATATTCAATCACTTATATGGTTCAAGTTAATCATACACATAATGTTGATTGACATTATTTATGTATCATTTCCTTTAAGTTGCACAAAAAAAAAAAAAATGAACCACACTAGTTGGTATGAAACGCGTCAACAAAGGTCTTTCTTCATGTGATTTACGCCGAAGTTCTTCTTACAAATGTTACAAATATTCAATCACTTATATGGTTCAAGTTAATCATACACATAATGTTGATTGACATTATTTATGTATCATTTCTTTTAAGTTGCACAAAAAAAATAAAAATGAACCACACTAGTTGGTATGAAACGCGTCGACAAAGGTCTTTCTTCATGTGATTTACGCCGAAGTTCTTCTTACAAATGTTACAAATATTCAATCACTTATATGGTTCAAGATAATCACACACATAATGTTGATTGACATTATTTATGTATCATTTCTTTTAAGTTGCACAAAAAAAAAAAAATGAACCACACTAGTTGGTACGAAACGCGTCGACAAAGGTCTTTCTTCATGTGATTTACGCCGAAGTTCTTCTTACAAATGTTACAAATATTCAATCACTTATATGGTTCAAGTTAATCATACATATAATGTTGATTGACATTATTTATGTATAATTTCTTTTAAGTTGCACAAAAAAAAAATAAAAAATGAACCACACTAGTTGGTACGAAACGCGTCAACAAAGGTCTTTCTTCACGTGATTTACGCCGAATTTCTTCTTACAAATGTTACAAATATTCAATCACTTATATGGTTCAAGTTAATCATACACATAATGTTCATTGACATTATTTATGTATCATTTCTTTTAAGTTGCACAAAAAAAAAAAATGAACCACACTAGTTGGTACGAAACACGTCGACAAAGGTCTTCCTTCATGTGATTTACGCCGAAGTTCTTCTTACAAATGTTACAAATATTCAATCACTTATATGGTTCAAGTTAATCATACACATAATGTTGATTGACATTATTTATGTATCATTTCTTCTAAGTTGCACAAAAAAAATAAATGAACCACACTAGTTGGTACGAAACGCGTCGACAAAGGTCTTTCTTCATGTGATTTACGCCGAAGTTCTTCTTACAAATGTTACAAATATTCAATCACTTATATGGTTCAAGTTAATCATACACATAATGTTTATTGACATTATTTATGTATCATTTCTTTTAAGTTGCACAAAAAAAAAAAATGAACCACACTAGTTGGTACGAAACGCGTCGACAAAGGTCTTTCTTCATGTGATTTACGCCGAAGTTCTTCTTACAAATGTTACAAATATTCAATCACTTATATGGTTCAAGTTAATCATACACATAATGTTGATTGACATTATTTATGTATCATTTCTTTTAAGTTGCACAAAAAAAAAATATTCAATCACTTATATGGTTCAAGTTAATCATACACATAATGTTGATTGACATTATTTATGTATCATTTCTTTTAAGTTGCACAAAAAAAAAATGAACCACACTAGTTGTTACGAAACGCGTCGACAAAGGTCTTTCTTCATGTGATTTACGCCGAAGTTCTTCTTACAAATGTTACAAATATTCAATCACTTATATGGTTCAAGTTAATCATACACATAATGTTGATTGACATTATTTATGTATCATTTCTTTTAAGTTGCACAAAAAAAAATGAACCACACTAGTTGGTACGAAACGCGTCGACAAAAGTCTTTCTTCATGTGATTTACGCCGAAGTTCTTCTTACAAATGTTACAAATATTCAATCACTTATATGGTTCAAGTTAATCATACACATAATGTTGATTGACATTATTTATGTATCATTTCTTTTAAGTTGTACAAAAAAAAATGAACCACACTAGTTGGTACGAAACGCGTCGACAAAGGTCTTTCTTCATGTGATTTACGCCGAAGTTCTTCTTACAAATAATACAAATATTCAATCACTTATATGGTTCAAGTTAATCATACACATAATGTTGATTGACATTATTTATGTATCATTTCTTTTAAGTTGCACAAAAATAAAAAATAAAAAAATGAAACACACTAGTTGGTACGAAACGCGTCGACAAAGGTCTTTCTTCATGTGATTTATGCCGAAGTTCTTCTTACAAATGTTACAAATATTCAATCACTTATATGGTTCAAGTTAATCATACACATAATGTTGATTGACATTATTTATATATCATTTCTTTTAAGTTGCGAAAAAAAATAAAAATGAACCACACTAGTTGGTACGAAACGCGTCAACAAAGGTCTTTCTTAATGTGATTTACGCCGAAGTTCTTCTTACAAATGTTACAAATATTCAATCACTTATATGGTTCAAGTTAATCATACACATAATGTTGATTGACATTATTTATGTATCATTTCTTCTAAGTTGCACAAAAAAAATAAGTGAACCACACTAGTTGGTACGAAACGCGTCGACAAAGGTCTTTCTTCATGTGATTTACGCCGAAGTTCTTCTTACAAATGTTACAAATATTCAATCACTTATATGGTTCAAGTTAATCATACACATAATGTTTATTGACATTATTTATGTATCATTTCTTTTAAGTTGCACAAAAAAAAAAAATGAACCACACTAGTTGGTACGAAACGCGTCGACAAAGGTCTTTCTTCATGTGATTTACGCCGAAGTTCTTCTTACAAATGTTACAAATATTCAATCACTTATATGGTTCAAGTTAATCATACACATAATGTTGATTGACATTATTTATGTATCATTTCTTTTAAGTTGCACAAAAAAAAAATATTCAATCACTTATATGGTTCAAGTTTATCATACACATAATGTTGATTGACATTATTTATGTATCATTTCTTTTAAGTTGCACAAAAAAAAAATGAACCACACTAGTTGGTACGAAACGCGTCGACAAAGGTCTTTCTTCATGTGATTTACGCCGAAGTTCTTCTTACAAATGTTACAAATATTCAATCACTTATATGGTTCAAGTTAATCATACACATAATGTTGATTGACATTATTTATGTATCATTTCTTTTAAGTTGCACAAAAAAAAATGAACCACACTAGTTGGTACGAAACGCGTCGACAAAAGTCTTTCTTCATGTGATTTACGCCGAAGTTCTTCTTACAAATGTTACAAATATTCAATCACTTATATGGTTCAAGTTAATCATACACATAATGTTGATTGACATTATTTATGTATCATTTCTTTTAAGTTGTACAAAAAAAAATGAACCACACTAGTTGGTACGAAACGCGTCGACAAAGGTCTTTCTTCATGTGATTTACGCCGAAGTTCTTCTTACAAATAATACAAATATTCAATCACTTATATGGTTCAAGTTAATCATACACATAATGTTGATTGACATTATTTATGTATCATTTCTTTTAAGTTGCACAAAAAATAAAAATAAAAAAATGAAACACACTAGTTGGTACGAAACGCGTCGACAAAGGTCTTTCTTCATGTGATTTACGCCGAAGTTCTTCTTACAAATGTTACAAATATTCAATCACTTATATGGTTCAAGTTAATCATACACATAATGTTGATTGACATTATTTATGTATCATTTCTTTTAAGTTGCACAAAAAAAAATAAAAAAAAATGAACCACACTAGTTGGTACGAAACGCGTTGACAAAGGTCTTTCTTCATGTGATTTACGCCGAAGTTCTTCTTAAAAATGCTACAAATATTCAATCACTTATATGGTTCAAGTTAATCATACACATAATTTTGATTGACATTATTTATGTATCATTTCTTTTAAGTTGCACAAAAAAAATAAAAAAATGAACCACACTAGTTGGTACGAAACGCGTCGACAAAGGTCTTTCTTCATGTGATTTACGCCGAAGTTCTTCTTACGAATGTTACAAATATTCAATCACTTATATGGTTCAAGTTAATCATACACATAATGTTGATTGACATTATTTATGTATCATTTCTTTTAAGTTGCATAAAAAAAAATGAACCACACTAGTTGGTACGAAACGCGTCGACAAAGGTCTTTCTTCATGTGATTTACGCCGAAGTTCTTCTTACAAATGTTACAAATTTTCAATCACTTATATGGTTCAAGTTAATCATACACATAATGTTGATTGACATTATTTATGTATCATTTCTTTTAAGTTGCACAAAAAAAAATAAAAAAAAAATGAACCACACTAGTTGGTACGAAACGCGTCGACAAAGGTCTTTCTTCATGTGATTTACGCCGAAGTTCTTCTTACAAATGTTACAAATATTCAATCACTTATATGGTTCAAGTTAATCATACACATAATGTTGATTGACATTAGTTATGTATCATTTCTTTTAAGTTGCACAAAAAAAAATGAACCACACTAGTTGGTACGAAACACATCGACAAAGGTCTTTCTTCATGTGATTTACGCCGAAGTTCTTCTTACAAATGTTACAAATATTCAATCACTTATATGGTTCGAGTTAATCATACACATAATGTTGATTGACATTATTTATGTATCATTTCTTTTAAGTTGCACAAAAAAAATAAAAAAAATGAACCACACTAGTTGGTACGAAACGCGTCGACAAAGGTCTTTCTTCATGTGATTTACGCCGAAGTTCTTCTTACAAATGTTACAAATATTCAATCACTTATATGGTTCAAGTTAATCATACACATAATGTTGATTGACATTATTTATGTATCATTTCTTTTAAGTTGCACAAAAAAAAAAATGAACCACACTAGTTGGTACGAAACGCGTCGACAAAGGTCTTTCTTCATGTGATTTACGCCGAAGTTATGCTTACAAATGTTACAAATATTCAATCACTTATATGGTTCAAGTTAATCATACACATAGTGTTGATTGACATTATTTATGTATCATTTCTTTTAAGTTGCACAAAAAAAAAAAAAAAAAAAAATGAACCACACTAGTTGGTACGAAACGCGTCGACAAAGGTCTTTCTTCATGTGATTTACGCCGAAGTTCTTCTTACAAATGTTACAAATATTCAATCACTTATATGGTTCAAGTTAATCATACACATAATGTTTATTGACATTATTTATGTATCATTTCTTTTAAGTTGCACAAAAAAAAAAAAAATGAACCACACTAGTTGGTACGAAACGCGTCGACAAAGGTCTTTCTTCATGTAATTTACGCCGAAGTTCTTCTTACAAATGTTACAAATATTCAATCACTTATATGGTTCAAGTTAATCATACACATAATGTTGATTGACATTATTTTTTTATCATTTCTTTTAAGTTGCACAAAAAAAAATAAAAAAAATGAACCACACTAGTTGGTACGAAACGCGTCGACAAAGGTCTTTCTTCATGTGATTTACGCCGAAGTTCTTCTTACAAATGTTACAAATATTCAATCACTTATATGGTTCAAGTTAATCATACACATAATGTTGATTGACATTATTTATGTATCATTTCTTTTAAGTTGCACAAAAAAAAAAATAAAAAAAAAATGAAACACACTAGTTGGTACGAAACGCGTCGACAAAGGTCTTTCTTCATGTGATTTACGCCGAAGTTCTTACAAATGTTACAAATATTCAATCACTTATATGGTTCAATTTAATCATACACATAATGTTGATTGACATTATTTATGTATCATTTCTTTTAAGTTGCACAAAAAAAAAATAAAAAAAATGAACCACACTAGTTGGTACGAAACGCGTCGACAAAGGTCTTTCTTCATGTGATTTACGCCGAAGTTCTTCTTACAAATGTTACAAATATTCAATCACTTATATGGTTCAAGTTAATCATACACATAATGTTGATTGACATTATTTATGTATCATTTCTTTTAAGTTGCACAAAAAAAAAAATGAACCACACTAGTTGATACGAAACGCGTCGACAAAGGTCTTTCTTCATGTGATTTACGCCGAAGTTCTTCTTACAAATGTTACAAATATTCAATCACTTATATGGTTCAAGTTAATCATACACATAATGTTGATTCACATTATTTATGTATCATTTCTTTTAAGTTGCACAAAAAAAAAAATGAACCACACTAGTTGGTACGAAACGCGTCGACCAAGGTCTTTCTTCATGTGATTTACGCCAAAGTTCTTCTTACAAATGTTACAAATATTCAATCACTTATATGGTTCAAGTTAATCATACACATAATGTTGATTGACATTATTTATGTATCATTTCTTTTAAGTTGCACAAAAAAAAAAATGAACCACACTAGTTGGTACGAAATGCGTCGACAAAGGTCTTTCTTCATGTGATTTACGTCGAAGTTCTTCTTACAAATGTTACAAATATTCAATCACTTATATAGTTCAAGTTAATCATACACATAATGTTGATTGACATTATTTATGTATCATTTCTTTTAAGTTGCACAAAGAAAAAATGAACCACACTAGTTGGTACGAAATGCGTCGACAAAGGTCTTTCTTCATGTGATTTATGCCGAAGTTCTTCTTACAAATGTTACAAATATTCAATCACTTATATGGTTCAAGTTAATCATACACATAATGTTGATTGACATTATTTATGTATCATTTCTTTTAAGTTGCACAAAAAAAAAAATGAACCACACTAGTTGGTACGAAACGCGTTGACAAAGGTCTTTCTTCATGTGATTTACGCCGAAGTTCTTCTTACAAATGTTACAAATATTCAGTCACTTATATGGTTCAAGTTAATCATACACATAATGTTGATTGACATTATTTATGTATCATTTCTTTTAAGTTTCACAAAAAAAAAATGAACCACACTAGTTGGTACGAAACGCGTCGACAAAGGTCTTTCTTCATGTGATTTACGCCGAAGTTCTTCTTACAAATGTTACAAATATTCAATCACTTATATGGTTCAAGTTAATCATACACATAATGTTGATTGACATTATTTATGTATCATTTCTTTTAGGTAGAACTTATGTTTAGTTTAGGGTTTTTTTTCCCTAGAAGGAAACCCCTCTCTTTGTATTAGGGCATTGTGTTGAGGCTGTGTAAAAGATGTGCATTCTCCAAGCTATAAATAGAGAGGTGAGACTGTGAGAGAAAACAGAGGATATTACAGCGAATTTGTTGTAGGTTGTGTCTCTTCATTTTGCTAGATAATAGAAAGGAAGGATTGGTTGTTTGAGGTGGACTTAGCCCAAATTGGGTGAACCACGTATATCTGTGTCTCTCTAGTTTATGCATTTTCTGTGTTTATATTTATGCAATATTATATGTGCTCCATTGCTCTGTAATATATAATTTTCTAACAAATCGGAGGTGGTTTGGGCTGAGGTGGTATTCGTAGGAATCCTTGTCTTATTAACTTAATATAACTTCGCAGAGAAACCTTCGCTATCCCTTCTTCATCACCTTATGGAGGTGAAATCAAGGGACTATACTCCAGACCCTTTTTTTCCTTCGTTCCTGTATGTTTTTCTGCTTCACGCAGTCTCGAACATCAAGGTAACTGTATAACCCGTTTTTCGCACAATATCATTTTAATCCAAGTATTCAAAGATTTTACGTACTTACCTCATGGTCCTTTGAAAAAGTGTCACTCCACCTTGTTGTACCTGACTGAGGTGTCGACCGCGAATTCAGTCACAAATCCTCCTTTGACGCAATCGAGCCAATGATCAATAGTGCAGGAAATCTTATCCTCTGATGCTTCCAACCTTTGCACTAGCTCTGGGGTCCACACAATAGGACTGCCAATTTTCCGCCTTCCTTAGCTATCTGCTAGCTTCATGATCCACTCGTATAGCTAAATAGGGAAGGAGCAGAAAAGGATCTCGTGGATCTCAATATACAAGTATCTGTCCAACCACTATTCATTTGTCAGTCGTGCGTTTTTGTTCTCTTGTGCCATGAATTCATGGATATTTCTATCCAACCAATCTCTAATCTCCATCTTATTTGGATTCTAGTGATACAACATCACACATCTCTTATGCAGATTCTGGTCCTGGCAACAGAACCATTTGTTGGCTTGAGGGGGCCTGACCCAGGTTCAACTTTAATTAGCCAAACAAATCCATACACTACTGGCCCTTTCAGTATCAACCCACGGAGTGCGAACCGAAGTCTCACCCGAAGCAGTATGGGGGGATACTAGAACCAAGTTTCTGCATCTTGAGATGGTTGTGCTGTTGTTGGATTTCTTCTATCCCTACCTTCATGCAAGTGGTTTTGCTCTAGGGCTTGCAAGACAAATAATCTATTCCGGTCCTCAATACCTTCACGAAATTATATGATTGACCTTCACGCAACCCTAACCTGTGGCTCAGGTATTTTTGTGCTGCTATGGCAGTGTGCCATGCAGATTCCTCAATTATCCTAAGTGATTTTCTTATCTTGTCAAATACTTAAAGTTATCACTGCATAAGCAAATATTCGTAATTGTGTTCGATTATTCAATGTAATTGCATTTATTCGTGCATCATATAAGAATAATAAAGGAAATTCATACATAAGATATCCAAACCCATCAACAGAAGCAAGACACAGAAATTGTAGAATAACTCCTTTTATTAATATTTCCCAAGTGTTACAGACTCTGTCCACCCTGCGCACACAATTGCAGGGGTCCACGCACTCAGCTACGGATTTCTACCCTAGGCCTCTATGCACTCAGTTGTAGAGCCTCTATCTACACTACGACCCATGACTTAGACTTATTCTTTAGAGCTATCACTCTATTACATGATCTGCCATTCTATTGATCGATTGATTGATTCCTAAACTACTTAGAGCTTAGCTCCTTTTATACAACCCCATGGTCCGTGGACGTGGGTAGGTCTTTTACAGCCAACTTTACTTTACAAAACTAAGGGTAGACTACCCTTTTTGACACATAACACCTTCGCACTTTGTGACCACAAAATGCAGAGTATTTATAATTATATTTACAAAAACTGATTTAATAGGGGCGTTTAGCCCCAAAACTACCCTTGGGGGATCCCACTCCCAACACATAGAAGAAAAGAAGGATCTTTAATCTATTATGGTGGTTCAACTTCATGTAATTGTAACTTCCTTTAAAATGAGGAAAGGAGGTCCATCAAATATGAGAGAATTCGCTTTCAAAGTTTCAGCTAAAGGAAACAAAAAGGAAGAACACAATGAATCAAGATATATTTCAGAAGAAGAAGATGAGGTAAAATTTGTCAAGAAGCTTCAATGGGGCTCCAAAAGATTCAGAGGTAATCTACCATTCAAATTATTTTCTTTTGGTAGAGTTGGCCATTATGCTACAAAATGTCCTCATAAAAATAATAATGAAAAAGGAAAGGAATCTGCAAAAGGCTATAGAAAACAGGTTGTTAATAGAAGAAGTTACTATACTCATGAAGATAGTGATGGATTATCTAATAGTGATGAAGATGAAACTGAACAAGATTATAAACTACTCATGGCTTATGACAATGATGATTTTTTGGATGCCTTAGAAGAGGAAGACTTTCTTGAAGAAATCACTAAACTCAAAATTTGTTTGGAAGAAAACAATATGATCATAGACACGTTGACAAATCAACTCACTAAAAGAGAAAAGCATAATGAAAAACTAGAGAACTTGAGAAAACAAAAACTCTTAATCTTAGATTTGCTAAAGGATTTGTTAAGAGTGGGATTCCCCAAGGGTAGTTTTGGGGCTAAAATCCCATGTATGAGTCAAATTTTTTAATAAAATTGTAAAGTCTTCGCATTTTATGGTCACGGAGCGTGAAGGTGTCATGTGTCATAAAGGGTAGTCCGCCATTAGTTTTCTAAAGTAAAGTTGGTTGTAAGAGATCTACCCATGGTCTGCAGACCATGGGATTGTATAAAAAGAGCTAAGCTCTAAGTAGTTTTAGAGACATACAAGGTAAGAGAGTGGTAGCTCTGAAGTAAGAAGTCTAAGTCTTGGGTCATAGTGTAGGCAGAGGCTCTGCAGCTGAGTGCACAGAGGCCTAGGGTAGAAGTCCGCAGCTGAGTGCACGGACCCCTGCAGTTATGTGCGCAGGGCGGACAGAGTTTGTAAACACTTGGAAGATATCAATAAAGAGAAATATTCGGCAATTCCTGTGTCTTTGTTCTATGAATGTATATTGATATGTTATGTATGAATTTCCTTTATTATGCTTATGTGATGCGCGAATGAATGCAATTATGTTGAATAATTGAACGCAATTACGATTATCTGTTTACGCGGTGTTAACTATAATTATTTGATAAGATAAGAAAGTCACTTAGATTAATTGGGGAATCTGTACGGCACACTACCATAGTAGCGCAAAAGTACCTAAGCAGCAAGCTAGGGCTATTCGAAGGTCAATCATACCCATTCACGGAGGTATTGAAGGAAGGAATAAAGGGTTCATATTGCAAGCCCAAGAGTGAAGCAACCTATGCGAAAGCAAGGATAGAGGGAATCAAACGACATCACAGCTATCTCAGGGTGCAGAAACTTGATTCCAACATCCCCCGATACTGCTTCAGGTGAGACTTTAGGCTGCACTCCATAGGCGGATGCCGAAAGGGCCAGTAGTGTAAGGATCTGTTTGGCTAATTAATTCTGAACCTGGGTCAAGTCCCCTCAAGCCAACAAATGGTTCCATTTCCGGGACTGGAATCTACATAAGATATGTGTGATGTTGTATCACTAGAATCCAACTAAGAAGAAGATCAGGGACTAGTTGGATAGTAAGATCAATGGATTCACAGCACATGAGAACAAAAACCCATCACTGACAAAGGAATAGTGGTTGGACAGATACCTGTATACAAAGATCCACAAGATCTTTTTTTCTCCTTCCCAAATGAGATATACGAGTGGATCGTGAAGCTAGCAGATAACCAAGGAAGGTGGAAACTTGATGGTCCTATTGTTTGGACCCCAGAGCTATGTCGGAGGACAAGATCCCTCGCATTTTCGATCATTGGCTTGATCGCGTCATAGGAAGATTTGTGACTGAATTCACAGTCGACACCTTTGTCAGATATAGTGAGGCAGAGTCACGCTTTTTCAAAGGACCGTGAGGTAAGTACATGAAATCTTTGAACACCTAGACTAAAATGTTATTGTGTGAAAAACGGGTTATGCAACTACCTTGATGTTTGGAACCAGGCGAAGTGGAAAAAATTACAGGAACGAAGGAGAAAAGGGTCCAGAGTATAGTCTGTTCATTTCACCTCTGCGAGGTGACAAGGAAGAGATAGCGAAGGTTTCTCCACAAAGTTCTATTTAGTTAATAAGACAAGGATTCTCATGAATACCACCTCTGACCTCACCACCATTGCCTCCACCTTCAACCGTACCACCTCCACCTCCACCACAGTTCAGTATGGAAAATACAGTGAAGATGCCTTTGTTCAAAGGCTTGGGAAATGAGGACCTGGACCAATTCTGGTTCATTGTGAGGGTTGTATGGGAATCTCAAGGTGTTACAAATGATCATATAAAGAAGGCAACATTGGTTAGTGCTCTACCAGATCACTTGATAACATAGTATATTAAGTACTCTAATGATAACTTGAATGCTGGAGTGGCAGACATCCAGAAAACACTGAATAGAGAATTCAATAGGCCTAAATCTAAGGCGCACTCGATTGTGGGATTCAAAGAAACCGCAATGAAACTAGGGAAGATGCCTTGGGAACTAGATCAAAGGTTGAAGTGCACAATCCATGAAGCCAACATGAATTTGAAAAAAGGGCAGCATCACGAGTGGTTTGTGGCTTCGTTACTGCCACAATTAAGGGTTGTGTTATCACAACAAAAGATAACAACTCAGACAGAGGCCTTGGAGATTTCCATGAGACTACATGAAACTCCGATGCAAGATCCAAACCTGGGGGTCCAGCAGATCCATGCACAGCTAAAGAATCTATGCCTTGAGATGCAAAGTCTAAAGCAAGATAAGAGAGTTTGACCAAAGGTGCACGAGGAAGTATGGTGCTGGAAATGCAAGAGCCAAGGGCATGACAAGGATCATTACTCGGTCTTTGCGAACTATATTGCAGGAGGAGGACCAATGCCTTTAACGCCAAAAGCTCAAGAAGGACCTAGTACGGGGCCTACATTATGGTGTGCTATTTGTCAGGTAGTAGGAAAACATGCCACAGATAACTATCACTTGCTACAAAAGTTTGTACAGGCACTGCAAAAGATATTCTGCAACTTTTGTAGGTCGGTAGGGCATGATGAGCATAATTTTAGGAGTTATGAATTAATTATAGATAGAAATCCCACCTATAGGATTCAGGCATAAACACGCCCCCTAGACAAGACCGCAGGGATGACGCGAACAAGGTTTCAAGGGTGCGTATGAGGTCAAAGTGGAGGAGGACCTAGAAAAGGTCAAGGATAGTTGATTTGCTACAATCGCAGAGGATCAGGACACTATGCTAGTGATTGCACTAACCCAACATGTCTGTTGTGCAAGTATTGCATGTTGTTTGATCATGAAATGGAAGATTGTCCTATGCTGATAGCTAGGATATGTGACAAAGGGATGCTACCATCTCCGTCGGCTCAGAACCTACAGATGATGAGGTTTGAGCCATGCGAATATGATCCGAATGTAAATATAGTGCTCAGAAGTGGAATTGAGATAGGAGATGACAAGGGGAAACAACTAGAAGACAGTACATGGGTCTAAAAAGCTCTGATGAAGGAGGCTGAGTTTGATTTGGAACGCGCACGTGAAACCTTCATGGAAGCTAAGAAGAGATTTGTTGAAGCCTCCACCTCATGAAGCAAGGATAAGCCTGGGTAGGAGATGGACCCCTCTATGCTCACAAATTTCTTGGAGACCTGTATGAAGTTACTGCACGATAGTAAGTCTGTGAAAGGGTTACAAGATTTCATCAATAGATGTGCTTGAACCGTGCCAGGTGAGCCGCGCATAGTACGAAAGATTGACAAGCATAAAACAGGAGCTAGACGTGAGATGAGACTGACTGCGCAGATAGGAGAGTATGAAATGGATCAGGTTATTCTGGACCTGGGGTCAGACTTGAATGTCCTATCGAGGCAAACTTGGGAACAAATGGGGAGACCCACGCTGCAATGGTCTCCGATTCAACTAAGGATGGCCAATCAGTAGAAGATCATCCCCATGGGGCGGTTGTAGGGGGTGACTGTGGATATTGAGGGAGCGAGCGCACTGCTAATTTTGAATTAGTAGAGATACTGGATGACAACAATCCATATCTTGTGCTCCTAGGATTTGACTGGGCCACTTATATGAATCGGGTAATCAATCTAAAGAAGTGGAAGATGATCTTTGAGAAGAAATTTCTACGCATAACAGTACCTCTAGATCCTGCTGAGGGATCGTGCTATACGGAACCAATCTGCGATTATGAGAGTGATGACAATTTAGACTGTATCTATAAGATAACAAAGCAAGACCAAGATTATGTGAATCCCATCACAGATGGACGAATTACATGTCATCATGAGAGTTCTTGCACTTCAAACTCTGATGAAGAGTTAAAGCACTAGCAGAACTGGTTACATGAAGTGACTACACTAAAATGCAAGATGATGACCCAATCGCTATGTTGTGTGTCCTTAGAGGTAATAAATCTGCCTACTTATGATTGTCTGAATGAGGTGGATATATTTTTGGATGCATTTGAAAGGGAGGTACCAGAAAAGCAACGCCTCTAGGCGTTGGACTGGGCACTATGCACTATGCCTACAAGATGGTGAGGTACGCATAAGGGAAGCTTTGATGATTGGTGTGAATGTAGGAGGATGATGAGAAAATGATTCAGCAAGCCTAAGATGCGAATGACAGACAAGTATGATGGGCAGGATGATCCGCGTGAACATTTGGCCAAATGGACCCAAGCATATGGAGAAAAGCCCCAACCTCAATGGGTGCACTTGTTTTGTCACACCCTGGATATTGTCTCGATGAACTGGTATGTAGAAACCAAGCTCCGCCATGGGACAGGTGAATGGGATATCCCACACAAGTGATTCATGATGACATTCAGTTTTTAGGATTGGTTTGACAGTATTGATGAAGCACTACTAGAGGTGAGAGCATTAATATTTAGGATACCGCAGGATCCTTTAGACATGATTTAGCTTGAATGGGCTACTCAACTGAGTCACGCGGTAGGATGTTATAATGTAATTACTGAAGAAGAGGATGAGGATCCGCAGAAGATTAACATTTCGGAAATATAAGGTCACCAAGAGATTAAAGGATCTCAGATTGAGAACCTTGATATAACCACACCATTGAAAACAAAACAAGTAAACATTGGTATGGAGGCAAAATCGAAATTTGCGAATATTGGAGACTACTGGGATGACGCGACGGTGGATAAGGTCACTGAATTTCTCCACAAATACCAAGATTTACTCCCTACCAAGTTCACGGATCTGAAGGGGATAATCGAGGACCTAGGTATGATGAAGATCACATTAAAGCCCGACACGAAGCTAGTTAATCAAATACCTTACCATATCAATCTAAAATAAAAAGAGAAGGTCCTCTTTGAGTTAGACAAGATGCTCAAAGTAGGTATCATTGAGCCTATGGAAGAATCTGACTGGGTAAGTCCAATGGTGGTATAGGAAAAGAAGTAGAAGGATGAAATAAGGATATGCATGGATCTCAGAAAGTTGAATGATGCTTGTGTACATGATCCTTTCCTAACTCCATTCACTGATGAAGTGTTGGACAATGTAGGTGAATAGGAAGAATATTCCTTCACTGATGGGTTCTCTAGGTACCACCAGATCAAAATCGTGCCGGAGGACAAGAGCAAGACAACCTTTGTGACTAAGTGGGGTTGGTTTCAGTACACTGTAATGATTTTTGGATTGAAGAATTCGCCTACGATCTTCTCGCACGTAGTTGTGGCTGCGTTCAAGGAATTTATTCATAATTTCCTAGAAGTATACTTTGATGATTGGACCATGTTTGGGCTGGTTAAACGCCATGTAGCAAGCTTGCGCCTAATGCTAGATACTAGTCAAAGATACCAAATTGCTCTCAATCTCAAGAAGTGTATGTTTTGTGTTCCTTTTGGGAACTTGTTGGGGCATGTGGTTTGCAGACAAGGACTGATGGTAGACCCCATGAATATCACGGTGATACTTGGAAGTGTTGAGGAGTGCAAAACAGCTGCGCACTACCCTGGGACATAGGGATATTACAGAAGTTTTATCAAAGGCTATGCCCAGGTCATTGCGCCTATGGAGAAATTGTTGAAGAAGGATGTCACATTCTGCTAGAATGATGACTGTAGGAAGAGCTTAGATATATTGAAAGAAAAGATGGTCATCGTGCTATTTCTAGTCTTCCCAGATTGGAAGAAGGAGTTTCATGTACATGTCGACGTGTCATGTATAGTATTGGGAGTAATACTGACATAGGCTGGCGAAGAAGGCTTGGATAATCTTATCGCGTTCGCAAGCTGAATATTATCCAAAGCGTGAAGAACTATTCCACCATCGAACGCGAAGGGTTATCTATGGTGTATGCGCTCTAGAAGTTTAGGCACTACTTGCTAGGAGTCCATTTTAAGATGTATACAAATAACTCCACGTTGAAGTACCTAGTCAATAAGCTTGTGTTTGGGGGGGAGAATCTGCAGGTAGCTCTTATTGTTCTAGAAGTATGATTTTGAAGTTACTGTGAAGCCTGGATGACTGAATGGGGGACCAGACCATCTATCACACGTCGAAACAAGGGAAGAGCCCACTAATTTAGAGGAGGGATTGCGTGACACGCAACTATTTGCAGTGCGCATTGCAAATGGTCATTTTGAGGATATAATACATTTCCAAATGACATGTACTGCACCAGAAGGATACACTATCCAACAAAAGAAGGAATCAATGGTGTGCACGGTAGATTTCTTTGTCATTATTGGGAATCTGTACAAGATGGGGACTGATGAGATATTTCAACGATATGTACCTAAGTTCGAAAGAAGTAGAATCCTCACGGACGCTCATGGGGGCATTGCAGGAGGACATTATGCAAGAAGAGCAACCACGCAGAATATTCTACGTGCAAGATTGTGGTGGCAAACCCTCCATCAGGACTCAAAAGCGTATTGCAGGGTGTGTGATGTGTGTCAAAGAACTGGCAAACCATCACATAGGGATGAGATTCCTTTGAATCCACAAATGATGTTGCAACCCTTTGAGAAGTTGGTGATAGATTTTGTGGGACCCATTCAGCCCAAAGGAAAGACGGGAGCAAGGTACATTATCACCACAATGGAGTATTTGACTTGTTGGGCAGAGGCACAACCTGTGAAGGATTGCACAGGCGCAACCACCGCAAAGTTCCTCTTTGAGAAAGTACTAATGCGATTTGGTTGTCCAAAGATCTTGATGAGTGATCATGGTACACACTTCCTGAATGAGACGTTTAGCGTGCCAACATAGGAATTTCAGGTATATCACTAGAAGAGCATGCCTTATCACCCGCATGCTAACAGGATGGTGGAAGCGTTCAATAAATTTCTCAAGCACGCACTGATGAAGGTTTGTAAAGCTGAGCGAAGTGATTGGGACCTACACATACCTGCAGTATTGTGGGCTTATCGAATGACATGCATGAAGTTGACTGGACAAACCCCTTTTAGGCTTGTATATGGTGTTGGAGTGGTAATGGCTATGGAATATATTATGCCTAGTCTACACCTAGCAGTGCTCACAGGTATGACAGATCGCAGAGCACTGGAAGAAAAGCTTCCACAACTTGATGAAATTGAGGAAGAAAGACTTTTAGCTGGATTTCACCAACATGTCCAAAAGCAATGCGAAAAGGCATGGCATGATCAACATATTAAGCTGCACACATTTAAGGTAAATGACCTGGTTTTTTTATATGATAGTAAGTTTGATAAATTTCCAAGGAAGTTCAGGATGCACTGATTAGGGCCTTATGTCATTAAGGAGATTACTGACAGAGGAGTAGTACAGCTAGTCAAATTGAATGGAGAACCCTTCCCCGGAAGTGTGAATGGTAGTCTCTTGAAGCCATACACTGGCAATCCAACCATGTGAGTAAATGAAGGTAACATAACCTTAGTGCTCTAGGCAGCTAAAAGGAGGCACAGGACTATATACTACACTACCCGGGTTAGGGAGTTGCGCGTTTGGAGGATGGTGTGAAGCAAGGAAGTGTCACAGGGTCTGCGACAACACAGAGGGAGTTGCGCTACCCAGGGAGAAATCGCACAGGTCAGCTAAAAAGTGACCGTTAAAGTCACTGTTCATGATTTGACAGTAGAAGTGAGGCCAAATGGAGTGGGCGACTAGCATTTAAGATGAAATTTATGGCTTAGATCCTTGAAAATCTACCGCCAATCTGGCATTAATGAACCGATTTTGGGGAATGTTGGGCATGGAATCCCTCCAAGGCATTTTTTGGGGCTCAAAGCCCAAGTTTTGACCGAATATTGTTGTAAAGACTCCACTAATAGTGGGCACGAAATGCAAAATGTATGATAGAGTCATAGGGTTGTTTGCCCTAGTCTTGTAATGTAATGTTGGCCTATCCATGGTCTGCGGACCATGGGATTGTATAAATAGAGCAAGGCTCTAAGTGTAAAAGATATCAATAAGGAAGTGAGAATAGAGGAGAGAGTCTAAGTGACTAATTATGTCTTAGGTTGTAGAGTAGGAGAAGGCTCTGCAGCTGAGTGCGCAGAGGCCTAGTAGTCCACAGCTGAGTGTGCAGACCCCTGTAGCTGAGTGCATAGGGCAGAGTTGAGTATGTAACCAAGAAAGGAATTAATAAAGAGAAGTTTTGTTACCAATTTATGTATATGTTCTTGGGTTAATGCATGTTGGATATAAATTGCAACTATACTATTTATTTAGCCTATGCTACTAGGAATGGATTGGGCCACTGATATGAATTGAGTGATAAATCTAAAGAAGCGCAAGATGATTTTTGAAAAAAGGTCACTACGTGTAGTGGTACCTTTAGACCCTGTGGAAGGATCATGCTACACAGAGCCGATGTGCGACTGTGACAGTGATGACGATGTAGACTGTATCTACAAGATAACGACTTAGGAGCAGGATTGGGTGAATCCAACAATGGATGGCAGGATTTCGTGGGAGTGCAAAAGCTCCTGCACTTTAGATTTAGATGAAGAGATAGAACGATGGCAAAACCAGTTACACAAGGTAACCACGCTCAATTGTAACATGATGATAAGGTCACTACACTCTGTAGCAATGGAAGAAAGAGATATTCCTATGTATGACAGGTTGAATGACGTGGATGATTTCCTAAACAAGTTTTAAAAAGAAGTACCGAAACAACAGTGTTTTGACGCTCTGAAATGGGAATTACGCGCTACGGCTGCAAAATGGTGGGGTACGCATCAAAGTCATTTTGAGGACTGGCACGAATATAGAAGGATGATGCTCTCGCAGTTTGGAAAGCCTCAGAGGTGGATGAAACTCGGGTATGATGGCCGAAATAGCCTATGGACCCACCTCTCCAAATGGGTACAGGTGTATGGTACACAACCTGCATGAACACACACCGTCCTCGCTATAGGAAATAGGACCAACAAGCAGGATCGGGCAAGACGATGGCACGAACAATAAAGTATGATAAGACCAGGTGTGCCAAAGATTATCTGTGTGGAAGCCTTTGACAAAGTGTGCTAAGTAATGAATGTGGTCCACCATGTGAAACACACTAACTGGGACCTGTGCGTACTAGCGATTCTATGGGCTTATAGGACCATGTGCAAAACCCTGACCATGCGAGCACTTCCGAAGTTGAAGTATGAACCAGAGGCTATAATCCGTATGGAGCATGCAAAGCCTAGTCTGCGCATAGCAGCACCTATAGATATGATGGTTCACAAAGCCCGAAAAGAAGGAATCACATAGACACAAGAAATAGAACACATGGGACTTGAGGAAGAAATTTGACAGGGAAACTTTAGACTATGCAAACTTGAAAAAGAAAGGGTACGATTAAGGAAGAAAAGCACTTTGATAGACGCGGAGGTCAAAAAGCTGGAGGACGAAATAAAGGAAGATTTTCTCATTGAAAAACCTACGATGGTAAGGCAAGATGTGTACAATTGTACTGAAAAGTTTGAGAACTATCGTCGTGAATTGGTTATTCTGACACCTTGGCTTGGACCGCATATTGCCAAGCGTCGTAACCAAGGTAGCACATTGCAAGTGGTGAAGTGCACGATGACAACCACAACAATAGAAGGTGGGGATTCTCTGCAAACCGTGGTGGAGGATAGGTTGGAGCCCCACACGAGTGGTACGACCACCTGACTACCTGCGGGAAGGATAGTCTTAGCACTCCAAGTTGGAAGGGAGCATGGGACTATAAATTATTCTGCCTAGGAGTTGTGCGATATTTGGGATGCGCGCAGAAGCAGAGAATCACAAGGTCTATGACCGCGCACGGAGGGCTGCGCTGCCATGTGGGTTGGCTAGGAAGTGACTGTTGAAGTCACTATTCATGATGGGATGCTTGACTTGAGGTCAAATGGAGCAGGCACCGGGCATTTAAGACGCGATTTATGGCCCAGATTTGGGAAAATCTACAGCCAAGAAAGCATTAGTGAACCGGAATTGGGGGGAACGCTCGAATTTGAATTTAAAAATCATTATAAAACACAAAGGGCTACCCAAAAAACAACACTTGGTCATTTGAGAATTGAGTAATTGAACAAAGCCCTGGGCATTGGGAGCCGAGTGTTGATTGAGCCCCTGAATTCATGAGTGCCAGATTACAGCCCTGATACAATGACAGCAACAAAGGACGATTTGGGAATAGAAGAGGTAACTACTAGTGAGGCTGCGTAGGCCCTAACTATGGAGGATGTTCCAGAAGGTGTCAGGTTGTGGCAGAAATCCCCAAATCACTGCGTACACCAAGGCCCAAGAAGGATAAACAAGCAATGGCCCCTGTACGCGTGTCCCTGAGGAACCCACTACGTAGAAAACTATCGATGGAAGAAAAGGGAAAAGCTTTCACGATAGAAACAGATGAGGAGGAAGAAGATTTATAGGCCCTTATTATCATAGAGGAAGAATAAAAAGGCATGGAGGAGGATATTCAACCTACACACTCTACGAGGAAACTGCCTGCATATGTCGGCCCATGAAAAGGGAAGGCCAAAGTGCCCAAGGACCTGAACAAAACCAAGAGTTCACTCCAGACCCTGCTCCTCCCAGACGACATTGTGTTTGAAGGCATGCACTTGGGATGTGTGCCAACCATGAAGTTTGAAGATTAGGACCTTGCTGACAGCAAGAAGTTCCTTCACCTGGAGACCGAGAACCTCATGAAGTAGAACACTGTAGGGGTGGTGACAACGTTATAACCACGAAAGTGTTTGTGCAAAGTGGAAAAGGTCGAGTTGCTAAACTTACTATGAGTGTCGCATTTCCACCGCACTCCAATCACCATTTTCATCATCAAGTAGCTTCTCTGCCTAGTTCATGATGGGTATCTATGGATGGAGGATCCTATCCCCATCACGGTAGACCTAACTCATTGTGTTTCCCAGCTCCCCTACAAAGGAGAGGACCCCGCGACCATAGCCGAAGGAAAGGGTAGTGATTTGGCCCTTTGCAAAGGCCATGAAAACAAAGTATAAGCTTGAAAACAAGAAGATGGGTTGTGTCATCTCCAGCATCAAGGACAAAGTAGTCTGCGTAGCTACCCAAATCCTCGAAGGAAAAGTTATGAGGAAGTGGTACACCAAGGAGGTAGTGATGTCGGTGGTCACACTGGTTGAGCAGTGCACGAAGGGGCTCTAGTTTAACTGGTTTGAATTCCTCTGCACAGAATTTTTGAAAAATTGTCACAAAGCCCAAGAGTAGGGTAAAACATTCCACTATGTGTCGTTGTTGCTATCCATAGTGCTCATAGTGGGGGAACTATTGAAGGACAATTAATTCACCACAATTGATAGAGATTTACCAGAGGCTACGAAGTACACTTCCCTCTGGGCCACGAAGGATGCGAAAAGGATATGTGATGGCAATATTTTTGGGTGCTCATGGAGATGAACATCCAAATGTAGATCAACTGGAAGTTGCGCCTATCACCCACAATGTACAACAGTCTGCAAAGTTTTGCAGAATTCAAAGCAGGCATGCATAATATATACATCAGGGTGTGAAAGGATCCGATGAAGTAGTGGACAAAGCTACCCTTTGTAGCCACTGATGACGCCATTTTCACTGTCTTGGAGGCATGGCCTCTGGAATGGCATGCCCCAGATCTTGTAGAACTTGAAAGGGCGAAAGTGTAGAAGAAGAAGGACGATGCCAAGTTGCGTGTCACACAATTTGTCGAGAAAAGGTAGAAGGAAACAACAACAGTAGAGGTACGGGCAGCGCAGGAAGCGGCACAGGAAGCCGCCGAGTAGAAAAATGTTGTAGAAGCAACAACAGTAGCACAGGAAGCAACCACGAAGGCAGGCGAAAGCCAAGCAACGTCCTCATAGGAGCAGGAGGCAGAGGAAGTAGAAACAACAGAAGGGAGCACGGACCTAGGGACTGCATCCACACAGTTGAAGCACCCACACACATCAAAGCGAGTAGGACCAAGGAAGAAGGTCAAGGCCTCGAAATTGGCCATTGACCCGATCACCTTAACTAAGGGTGATCTGCATGACATCGGCAAGATGGTGCACGATGTCACAAGTGAGGCTCTTCAAGATTTTATGCAGGAGTACTAGACTATGTTGGGGGCCCTCAGAGCATAGTTGCAGGAGTTACAGGTGTGTCCCCCTTATGCGGGTACCCTTTCAGCCCACCTCGTAGTAGGATCCTCGGCGGCAGAGAAGGTGTTGCACACACAGATGGCAAACACAATAGTGTTGCCGGAAGGGGCCCTAGTGACAACAAATGAGGCCAATAGATTTTCAGTTAGCATGATGAAAGGCCTTGGCCTTAATCTAGTTGCCCTTCCGCGTGAGACACTATTTCTGCTATAGGATGGGATAATGATAGAGTTGCGTGCTAGGGAGAGCCACGCAGTCCAAGTCCTCAGCAAGAAAATTATAAACATGGAACAACTCAGCTTGCAGCGCGACGAATTGGTGTCACAAATTCAACAGTTGGTATAGGTGGTAAATGATGCTTACCGAAGTGTCCCAGAGCTGGCCATTCCAGCAGATCTACCAGTGGAGGTGTGGATCCACAGGTTAGCCACAGGACTCCATGAGGCCAGGGAAGAAATGACCAAGGTTCAGCTGGAGTTGAATCTTCAGATCACCGAGTTGCGGTTAAAGGCGTAGCCATCCACTCCCTCGAAAGCAAGAGAGCAGTGCGTTAGTGCTATCACAGCAGGATTTAAGGAAATGGGAGGTGCAGTGCGAGACTATGCCGGCATGTTGGAAGAAGCACTTGAGGTTCTCACAACTCTACAGGAGGACCCCAACATCCAGAACATAGAAACAGAAGCACGAGAACTCTAGTAGCAATATGACAGTGTCCGAGGAATTGTGTAGACACTGGCCCTCATCCAGTGGCTTTTAAGGATGCAACAAGCTAAGGCACTAAAGGAGTAGGTGGATGTGGTCCGACACACCAAGGCAGTTCCCAAAGTGCGCGTTCAGCCTTGGATTGATGAGGCCTTCACTATCATGGCAAACATTGAAGTAAATCTCACACACATATTGGGGATGCATGCAGAGATGCAGAAAAGCACGCCGGACACAGAGGTCTCAGAACAGCTGATGCAACAGATCTAGCAAGCAGCAGATCAGTGCACTGCTCACCTCAGCACAGTTCAATAATAGTTGGAGGGACTCCATGCAAAGGTCATGGCACCAACAAAGTGACTCAAGGGTGACTCACGATGTTTGTGTTGGGGGCCCGTTGGTAATGGAATCCCCCAAGGCATGTTTTGGGGCTCAAAGCCCAAGTTTTGACCCAATATTGTTATAAAGACTCCGCGAATTGAGGACGCGGAGCACGAAATGTATGAAAGAGTCATAGGGTTGTCGTCCCTAGTATTTTCATGTAATTTCGGCCTACCCATGGTCCGCGGACCATGGGATTGTATAAATAGAGTGAGGCTCTAAGTGTAAAAGATAGTAATAAGGAAGTGAGAAGAGAAGAGAGAGTCTAAGTGACTAAGTGTGTCTTGGGTTCTAGAGTAGGAGAAGGCTTTGCAGCTGAGTGTGCAAAGGCCTAGTAGTCCACAACTGAGTGCACAGACCCCTACAACTAAGTGCACAGGGCGGAGTCAAGTCTATAACCGAGAAAGAAATTAATAAAGAGAAGTCTTGTTACCAATTTGTGTATATGTTCTTGGGTTAATGCATGTTTGATATAAATTTCAAATATACTGTTTATTTATTCCGTACACCTGTATGAATGGTTTATATTGTTAAGCATAACTTAAAGCATGCAAGTAGGCTAAGTTAATCAACTAAACAGTGGAATATTAGTGAAGTCTTGGGTAATAACACAGAAGCACAGTGTTCAACCCTTGAGTAGGGTTACGTGAAGGTAGCATCTAAGGCTGTGAGGTACAGGAAAGTCTGCATAGTGACGTGCATGCAGGGTCGAACCACGGACCGCTTGAACTCATCAGGCATCTCCAGGGTGCATAAACCTGGCTCTAGCACCATCCCATACTACTTCGGTGAGACCTCAGTCCACGCTGCGCCAGATGTTGTCGAAAGGGCTAGTAGTGCCGGGATTTGTTTGGCTAAATCAACTCTGAACCTGGGTTAGGCCCCAATAAGCCAATAGGGAATAGTCGGATTTGAATTCAACATGCCCTATAAATTACAAGTGGGTACCCAGCAAGAAACAATTTGCATTTTTAGTATTGAGTTATTGAGCTCTCAGACACCTATGGACCGATAATTCTTCAAGGCTTTCAAAGGGACTCCCACATTTGCGAACTTGCTAGAGCCGTCGAGTGCACTATTAGAAAGTGTAATGTCAGCACCCCCTAAAATCATAAATATCAAACAAGTAGTAGAGGAGCTGACATAGGAAATGGAAAGAGAAGTAGAAGTAGTTGCTCCAGATGTGGCTGAAGTATTGGCAGAGGTCCCTAAATTACTGAGAATGCCAAGACCAAAGCCAACCCTAGTTAAGGATACTGTGAAGAACAAGAAGGGCAAGCATCCTGCCATACTGGTGTGCACATCACTAAGGAGAAACCCACCAAAGCCCATTTCACAGGAGAAAGGAAAGGCTATAAACCTAGAACTAGAGGAGGAACATATTGAAGACATCCCGATGCATGATGAGGATGTGGGAACAGAAGTGGAGGAGGTTGAAGCCCAGGGTGCAAACTCTATTACATGGTTTTCGGAGTATGTCACTCCATGCAAGCCTAAGTCCTAGGTCTCGAAGGACATTGATGAGAGTAAGACTCCCCTGCAAACCCCTATGTTGCCAGATGAAATTGTTTTCGACAGCCCACGCTTGGCATGAGTGCCCCTACCACAAGAAGTTCCCACACCTCGTGACCGAGCAGCAAATGCGCCGCATCATAGATATGAATACGGGAATGACTGCCTTGGAGCTGTGGAGGAGACTTAAGGGAGTAGAAAAGGTAGGGTTAGTCAAAATGCTCTAGGTGCCACACTATAATGGCACCCTGGTGACACTTTTGGTCATCAAGCAGTTGTTGTACTTGGTACATATGGGTGTCTATGGCTAGAGGAGCCAATACCCATCACAGGTAGACTAATTCACTGAATAACGACTGATGTATACAGGTGAGAATCCAACAATGATCTTTGGCAGCAAGGGCAACGAACAGGCTCTCACAGAGTCAATGAAGGAGACATTTAAGTTGGTGAAGAAGCTATGCGGGTACGTTATCTACAGCATCTACGACCCCGCTATGAAGGTAGCCACTCAGATCCTTGCTAGGAATGTAATGAGGAAGTGTTACGTCGATGAGGTGCTAGTGCCTGTCATCACGTTCGCACAACAGTGCGCACAAGGAGTCGAGTTCAACTGCTTGGACTACCTTCGCTGAGAGCTCCTAGTGAACTGCTGCAAAGCACAAGAGCTCAAAAATACGTTCCACTACACGTGGCTCTTGTTGTCGATTGTGTTGGTAGCATGGGGGCTAGCAGAGGACAGCAAGTTCCTTTCGGTCATGCTAGACCTTCCTGAAGCAGTGAAGTACACTTCACTGTGGGTGAACAAGGATGCACATTGAGTCCAGGATAGCAAGATCTTTTGGATCTTGATGGAGATGAACATCAGGATGGCCATCAATCGCAAGCCACGATTTTTGCTGACGGTGTATGCCAATATGAAGGGCTACACCGAGTTCAAAGCTTATTTCCATCGAGTATCAATTAGGGTGTCGAAGGACCCTGTGCAAAAGTGGTACGACTTTCCATATCTATCCATAGATGATGCCATTGATGTGGTTCTTGATCAATGGTCAACAGAGTGGTGCATTACCAGGGACTTGGCGGTGGGCAGGAGCAAGTCCACCATGTAGAAGAAGAAGGAGGAGGCCAAGTTGAAGATGGCACAACTGGTCGAGAAAAGGAAAAAGGAGGCCACTAATAAGGCCTAGGAGGAGTAGGTAGGAAAGCAGGCAGGGAAGTAGATAGGTGGGACAGAGCGTAGCTCTGACAAAGGCATGAGCTTTCCTTCACCTGATATAGAAGAAGAAGAAATAGAACAACACGACGCAGACCCTTAGGAGACATTGGCCCGTATTAAGCGCTCTAGAGAGCTGGAAAAGAGAGGGTCTAATAAGAAATCAAAGGAAACAAAGACCTCATTGGACCCTATGACACTGACAGAGGGAGACTTACATGATATCGGTGACACAGTCGGGGATGTCACTGCGGAGGCCCTGTAGCAATTTGAACAGTAGCAAGAGATCATACTAGGGGCTATCTAGACCGAGTTGTAGGAGTTGCAGACCCATGCATCGCAGGCTGGTATGATGTCTACCAACTTGGCCATCAACACTTCAGAGGCTTCCAGTGCAATAGTGCTGCCGGATGGAGCTTTGACCATGGAAAATGAGGCTTGTGGTGAAGTAAAATTATAAGTGCAGACACAAACTAATTCCTTTAGCTCGATAATGGGTCTAGCAACAACATATACATTCTATGGAATATTTCCTTAGGTTAGAACCAATTATTAGGGCCTACCTCTTAGTCCGCTTATCCTATTTGATGATGTCCTTTCTTGCTCGCTCCAGCTATCTCTCGCTTCCTTCTTCAAGCACCAAAAACAAGTAAACAATAGCAAACAACAAACATGATAATAGACAAATTGTAATTCAACTTACCTAACAAATCAAGAAACATTAAGCCATGAATATGTAAGATGACAAATCATGTAGGAAATCAATCGATAGTTCCATATATTAATATCAAAGGGAGATTACAACCATTTGTCTTGATGTTGTAGTCCTCCTTTGACAATACTAGGTTCCCACACACTTCTTTTAGAATTCCATGATGGCTTCAATTAACAATAGTTTTAAGGCTCTTCCCTTTAGTCTTCACTCCAAACCAAATCACACTTCTCCCTCACACAACTAGATAGCTACAACTAGTAATAGCTTGATATCTGCTCTAAACCAAAATAACATTAGCACACCAATATCAACACTAGCTTATTCTTGGGAAGAAGGGAGGTTTATATAGGATGAATGGATGGGAAATGGTTCCTCTTCTCATGGGAGAAGGCCTTATCCCTTGAAGTAGTTCCATTATTATAAGGGAAAGGAGCCCAAACTGACATCCTCGACCCCATCTGGCCAAGCCATTTACCAGACTTCCGTTATGAAGCTTCTAAAGATGGAAGCTTCGGCTCCTAATTTAAAAAACATTCCATGACAGGACCGACACGACTGGAACACAGCTCAGTCACTCTGGTTGGTGTGAGGGATAGTGCTAATCTCTATACATTGACATGGGGGAGACAAAGGTCACTAGCACCGGTCTTGTAAACTGGGAAAAATAGAAGTTTCAGGGAAAATGGTGCAAAAGGGAATTGATCTACTCATGAAGAGGGGCACAATGGGAGTTTCTTCATGAAGACAAACCATGTGGGGTTCACTGTAGAGGTCTTCCAGGATCAAGGAACCAAGAGTACAGGGATAGTGACAAAATGTTATGTAACAGATGCCCCCTAAAGCATGAAGGCCGAGCTAGAGTGAGGGATGAAATGCTTTATAAATCAATGCAGGGAACCGGTCTTCCATTAGAAAACCTGCAAGAAAGTATAGATACATATACATAAACTGAGATCTTTGTCAAATGATACATGAATCATGGCATGGACCCAGCCATGTAGAGAATGATCATGTAAATGGATCCAGGTATGGGTGTATCCATCTATCAAAGAGGATCATAATGAAACCAAGGTATGGTTGTAGCCATCTGATAATTAGAAGGATCACATATGATAACTCATGGTCTAGTCACAGCCAACCATATGAAAGAGACATGCATATCATCATAACCATGTCCCATCATTTCACAACCTAGACTTTTGTGATCTAAGTCCAAGGTCTTGCACTCCAACATGACCCTATCAAAGTACAGATTCTAACATGTGAATAGATGTGTTGACGTCAAACATGCTAGAAAGTCGCTTGATTACCAATCGATGATGTAAACTATTAACAAGCACGAGAGGAACCACCAATAATGACAATGGTCCTCAAGGTGCTATCAGCACAATCCATAGAATGCAAATAGAGGAACTAAATTCGAACACCTATGAAATCACTCAATTGAAAGCCACTGATGTGAGCTTGTCGTCAAGTGCGAAGAACTTTCTATTAGGGCATGCAAGCTCTAAGGTACCGGAAAGGAGTCTCTTGGTCAACTTCCCAGATAATGAGTTGAATTCTATGGAAAGTGACCGTGTCGTAGGAGGGCCATAATGAATCCCACATCATCGACGCAAGACGAGAAAATGCAAAATGATTTTGGATGATACAGAGAATCAGAGGTAAGTGTAACTGTAGAAGAACAACTCTTGAACATATCGACGACACAACTAGAAGTCTGACAGCTTTTGGATCCATGGGATCGGTGGTCATGATGATGTGGAAAAGATCAAATGGAAGGAAAAAATGAAAAGCCCAAACCCAGGAAGGTTAATGATACAAAGGAGGATATCCCAACCTGACATGAAGCAAGTAGTGTCATGTTCAAGAGTGAGTTGCTGACACCACTGATAGATTTCCAAATTTTCCCCCACCATTTATGGCAGGTACCACAATTATTTTTAATCGCAAGCTTGAAGGGGATAGAATATGATTGCACTGTAAGTTCATCCTTCAGACAAATCTGACGTAGTAAGTTTAATGAGCCCTAGGAAGGAGAAGCTCATGTTCATCATGTTGACGAATCCGATGTCATTTAATAGCTTAATGAGTCTGACAAAGGTGTAACTTGGTAGATTTTTCATTTTTAGAGAGTTTGAAAAAGACACATAAAAGAAAACTCCATATAGTCCTTTTTCATACGTTTTTGTCTCTTGAGCCCGAAAAGGTAGAAAACAATATTTGAGAGAACTACTTGACCGTTTCAGTCAAGGAGTACCTTTTTCATAAATAGTGTCTCCAAGCCTAAAAAAGGGGTAAAATTATATTGGGCGCATGACATTTTGCATCCATTAATGAGTTCAAAATGACAAGGGCTTGGCCATATTTTCACTTTTAAAGGGTCGGAAAAGAGATGAAAGTGGACCACCCATTTTATTATCTTTTACGAGTTAAAAGGGAAAAACACCCGACAATATTTTCATATGAGTTTAAGGAGTCGAGAAAAGAGCTGAAATGTGATTCGTCATCATCATTGAACAAGCATCACCCATCGCTACTCAAGTATGGTAACATGTATTATCGAAATTCTTGAGGAAAAACAGGTCAAAATATTTACAAAAACCTGATATTTTCATGAAACAATGAATAAAAGGGGGAAAGGTAAATATACTTTTACCATTTACCATTTTACCTTTGATGTGAAGACTTTTTACTCACTTTTTCCCTAATTATTCTAGAGCAGATTGCCGGAGATTTGGGAGGTCAATCAACGAGCCACCAGTTCTAGGTAATAGCTAAAGCCTTGAGCTCCATTTTCATGTCCTTCATTTCTTCTTTTAACCATCTTTTTAGTTTTTTGAGGAGGTTTTTGAAAAAAAAAATCACCCTCGGTCGGCGTGATTTCCGGGCACGGAATCGCGCTGACTGAGGGTGATTAGTAAAGCCATCCACACTGATCGGCGCAACTATTTTTAAAACAGGTGCATCAGTGCCATGGATAGGGAAAAACCCTATTTTCTCAAAAATTGACCATTTAAACTTAAATTTTATGGGCCAAGGATGATTGTTGACTCAAATTAATGGATTTTGCAGGAAAGAACCACTGAAAATGGTGGACTAGAAAGGATGGGAACATGAAGATGTTGACACCCATGCAATGATTGACCCAAATTTCCTAGAAGCTTTGAGGGCTTGCAGGCTCCTCAAATTATTTCTTATGTTAGGGATGCAGGCCCATCCTGAGTTACTTCGGTACTTGATTAGTCTTTGGGGAATTAATCAGGAGATTTTTGTCATTGGC
This sequence comes from Pinus tabuliformis, assembly GCA_031772625.1. Taxonomy (NCBI): domain Eukaryota; kingdom Viridiplantae; phylum Streptophyta; class Pinopsida; order Pinales; family Pinaceae; genus Pinus; species Pinus tabuliformis. Next base: position 431,434,776 of record CM062811.1, read on the forward strand.
GACCAGGAGCTGAAGTTGGAAACTTCAGATATATACTTAATCACTGGACTATCCTGTAGAGGGGAACCAGTGAACTTGTATGGGTCTCGACTGATTGGGACAAGCATTTCTTCCTTGCTTGTTGACCACTTCCTTAAGGCCCTAAAACCCAAGAGTGGGAAGATAGAGATTTCTAGTGTTAGAGATTTGACACTGAGGATGCTTTTGTTGACTATCAATAGAGTGGTCGGGTCCCAGGCAGAACATGAGACTAACAAGTCGAAGTTCCTTTATGTTATTGATTGAAAAGCTCCTACGATCTTCAACTGGGCAGAGGCCATAAATATGAACATCGAGTTCCAACTGTCCAAAGCCAAGGCGGGGAATCTGAAGCAATTTGGCTTCGGATCAGTGGTTGTGACCTTCTTCCTCAAATTATTATCACTGTTCTAGTATCAGCTGACTGAGGTAGATCCTCCTATGCCACGCAATCCAAAGATGGCCCACTGGAGCTATTTGATGCCCAGGATCACTAGGGGTCAGCAAATGTCATATGAAACTGCATTCTTTTCATGGCTACAATGACAGAATATCGTCGTGGAGGATTGGCCATACAGTGGCACTAATTTCTGTGGAGATCCAGATATGCCCTTACCATATGGAGAGTACTTCGATGATGAAGGTAAACAATCAAATTTTTAATTTTGATATTTTTTAAATTTTTTTGGTATATATGTTCTTATAACATTTCTCTTATTAATGCAGACATTGGACGAGAGAGGCCTGCTGGGATTTTCCTAATAGCCAGGCGCGTCCCCCACCATATTGATGTTGTCGCCCCTTATAAGGAAGGGAGTGACAATAAGGAGGAGATCGTGAGGAACCTTGAGGGGTTGACTCGTGGCATCGTAGAGTATGCTCAGGTAGGAGATATTCCTCATCAATACCAGAGACACACAGTGGGAATGTCAAAGCGGATCTGCCAATTTCTAACTCATGTTGCACAAACCATATCATGCTACCATGATCACCATGCTGATTAGTTCCTAGGTCCAACACTTACATAATTTTTGAGGCATGTGTGCCACAGATATATGAGGCCTGCGAGCCATTGATGTTATTTTAGACACACATGTTATTTTTTGGGGTTCTGATGTATCCAACATTATCACCATATATAGATATCTACTATGGTACAAATGGTTTGTTTTATCTTTTACATGTTTCGTAAATGTCTATCCAACACATGATTAGCTAATGCATATCTCAATGTATTCATGCGTCTAGGAATATGATGATATTTAATGTAATCAAAATGTCTTCTGAATAGATGGATACAGAGATACATTCTCAGTATTTGAGGGTTTCTGATAGAATATTGCCCATTGAGTTAAAGGACAACAAGTTGTGAATCTAGATTGACAGCCAGTTCTATGATTCTGAGAGAGATGGCTTCTGACAACAGTTTGATGACCACACTATATTCAGCAATGTTGTTGGTTGTGTGACCTAGACAGATACCTTGAAGGTCAATCAAATCACCATTAGGGTCATAAATATCCCATGTCACGGATGATAGGTTCCGGGTACTATGGCAAGCATCATCAGCGAAACCAATGTGGGGAGTCACAGACATCTGCAAAGCAAGAAAAACATAGTAAATAGGAAATCTGTTTGAAAACTATCACACAAAACCACGATGCATGAAAATGAATGACACACTAATGTACACAAGTAACCATGAAAGATGACCTGAGCATAGTACTTCTTGAGGTAAAGCCTGTTTCTGGGCTTATCGAGAGGGTTTCCTTCATAATCAATAAGGTCATAGGCTCCTTTTTGCAAAACGTGTTTCACAATGTAGGGCTCATGCCACATAGGTTCGAACTTGCCTGCCCTAGCTTATCATTAGCTTGGTCGTATAATAATGTTGGAAATAACACTGGGAGGGGGGTGAATCAGTATTATCAGATCAATATTTTTATTTCCCAAACATATTTATATACGCTACTCCAGTGAAGTGAACTAGCATGTACACACAACTATGATTAGAGAAACAAGTGTATATCTAGAGAACTTGTGATTTAGACAATTTGTTATGTGTTGATCTTAAACTAGTACATCAGTAGCTTATTAGACAGTGCAATAAAATTAGAATAAATCATCACACATAAGCAACACACATGAACACCAAGATTTAAGGTGGAAACCCAATGTGGGTGATAAACACCTATTACTGTCGTCTCTGTCTTCTTTTAATAATAAGAAAATTTGTTTACAATCTTGTACTGGTGCAGACTCATACCAGTATGCAGGCACCCACCTACAGAAGGCTACAACCTTCTTTCATTTTCCAGCTTCTACTTGAAGGGAGCTGGAACCCCCTAGCTCTTGTACAAGTCAATTTGTTTACTAGTACATAGGCGCCATCCTACAGAAGGCTATGACCTTCTTCTTCCTCTAGGGACCATGTTTCATGAATTTTTCATACTCAATACTCTTGGATCACAACACCACAATCTGAAGGCCACGTTTCATCCAATTTTCATACTGGACCCATAAAAAACTTTTAAACTTAAACTGCATCAACCAACATTTAGTAAATCTGAGAAATCAGATCACTGACACCAGAACACTGTGCTAAACCCAGAAACCTACATCATCATTCAGAACCAGCTGTAACCTCAAAAACCATGCATCAGAGTGTATATGCTACTTCCGTTAATCAAACTTGCGTATACCTTCAAAACTAATGCAAACATAAACCTTTGAATCAAGTCTGTACCAACCAACAATATACTAAATATCTACTGTCAACTTACAGAGATTTACATAGGAAATGACAGATATCACTTCTTCTCACTTATACAATCAATCAGTCAAATACCAGCCTCCTTATGCATTCAGTTTTACATTCAGATCTAAGAAGACTTCATTGAAAGAAAACTGTAAAACAACATAATTTTATCAGATAGATCAGTCAGATATGAAAAAGAAGCTTTTCTTTTGTACATGTTATTTTGAAGAGTATAACCTTCATGTACACGTGCTTTTGAAGAGATGAACCAGTGTACATATCTACAAATATCAACTCATAACTTTGTTGCACTTCTGAACTTCAGACAAACCCAGGTCACGACATTTAAAGAATAAAACGGGTGTACACAGTTAGATCTAGCCCAACCAATATCATATCATCTAATAATAAGTCACTTCAGGTCTCATGATCTTGATCCAACATTGAATTCAAGGTGCACAAAGTATTTTAGATAAAATCACAAACATAGCCCCTGCAACATAAAATATACTGCAGATAGAAGTATTCCTTAAAAACCCATACACTTGCACACTTAGCCTTATGATCTTCTCCTCCTTATATAGTTTTAGGCCCTTTGTCAATAACTTGGACCGAAACCACTTAGGACCAATACCTTGGACCAAATACCTATGGTCAATACCACGGACCAAATACCTCGGACCAAAACCTAGGTTTTCCAATCATGTACGCACTTTTCTTTTTGTGGGAGTGCATGTATACATATACACTCTTTTTGTTATGTGGAATAACATGTATACTCTTTATTGACTAAGTGGAATAGCGTGTATCAGGTTTTTCCTTTACCTTCTTTATTCTAATCAGTAGACCTTAGTTCCATATTCCTATTCTTCTATACCATTACCCTGTAACCTTTGAATATACCTGTTGTACTGTGAGTTACCTTTTATCAAAATTGAATTTACCTGTGAGTGAGTTGCCATCAAGGACAACACTTGTATCATAATGCCAACAATCTCCCCCTTTGGACTTGATGGCAACCATGATGGTGTTGATTTCTCCAAGATATAGAAACTGTTAGAGATAATAAGCAACGCCAAAATTCTCTCCCCCTTTGACATCAAGGGAAAAGGGAAAACTAGGATACTCTTCATACTTGAACAGCGAAATATGATCATGCTCCCCCTAGGCACATGCCGAATTCTCTTATTAAACTCCCTCTTTTTGCATGTTCTAATATCATTGTACATGATGTGATTCACTAATCATCCATGCTCCCCTTAAGCACATGTAGATTGTCCAAAAATATTTTCCAAAAGAATAACATGACTCTATAACTCAACTATGTGAGTTTGACCTTCCTATCACCAATGACTCATACATACATCAATCTCCCAATCAAGTGGGGATATACCAAATTTGACTCATCCACCCAACCCAGTGGGGATATACCAATTGTTTATGCATGACAGAAATACAATAACTATTACATCATCCATCCCATGCAAAGTGCGGATACAAATTGCATCATTTGTCCAATAGGACTCATTCAAATGTATGAGAAGTCATGTCACACCCTAGACTTTTACATGACTTAAGAAACAAATGGTATAAATATCTGAAGCCATAGCTGGACTCAGCAACCATAATGCCAACAATGCAGAATGCGTGTGAAGGCTAATGCTCCCCCTGAACCTGTACAACCTGTGCATTGTTAACAAGTCATTAATTAAGGCATCTTTGTTAGTCAGATAAAAATTAATGAACAAATCATATCGTTATACTGTAATCATCAACATCAAACAGAGCACCCATATCAGAGTCCGACCCATTGTTTTTCCTATCAGAAAAACATATATGCTTCTTCAGCCACAAAAACTCGTGTGTATACGCAACTATACTTCATGAAACCCGCGTATAATAACCTTCCTCTGAAAAACTGGATTTAACAGTAGGATGATGCAGTAACTACTCCCAGCTTTTGTATGAGATATTCAAATGTTTCTCTCGGCATTGGTTTAGTAAATATATCAGCAACCTATTCTTTGGAGGAAACATACTCCAATTTGACCTTTTTTTCAAGCACTTGTTCTCATAGAAAATGGTACTTGATTGGTATGTGCTTGGTCTTGGAGTGCATGACTAGATTTTTTGATATACTGATGGCACTTGTATTATCACATAGAATGGAGATGGGTGGAGTATATGTGATCTGAATCTCTTGCAAAGTTTGCATCATCCAAAGTAGTTATGTGCAACAAGATGCAACAACCACATATTCTGCTTCAGCTGTAGATAAAGCAATCAAACTTTGTTTCTTGTTGAACCAAGATACTAACTAGGAACCCATATAGAATGCACCACCACTAGTGCTCTTTCAATCATCAACACTTCCTGCCCAATTAGTATCTTATATGCATGAAGAGTAAGGTTTGTATCTTGAGGATACCATAGTCCAAAGTCCTGAGTTCCTTGAAGATATTTGAAAATTATTTTGACTGCTTGGAGATGTGATTCCTTTGGATTTGCTTGGAACCTTCAACAATTCATGCATGATATCAGGTTTGGTACCTGTTAGATAAATCAGACTTCCAATCATAGATCTGTAAGTTGGTTGGTTTACTGTTGGTGATTCATCATTAGAGCTGAGACTGCATTCTGTTACCATTGGAGTACATACTAGTTTAGAATCTTCCATCCCATACTTTTTCAAGATCTATTTGAGATATTTGGTTTGTGAGATAAAGATACCATCTTTTGTTTGTTGAACTTGTAGACCACGAAAATAAGTAAGTTCACCAAGTAATGACATTTCAAATTCTTACTGCATTACTCAAGAAAATTTTTGACTCATGTATTCTTTATTGCTACCAAAAATGATATCATCAACATAAACAACAATAATTAGCAATTTATCATTTTCAATATTTGTGTATAAATTGCTATCTGCGGAACTTTTTTTAAAGCCTTGTTGTTGTAGGTATTTTTCAAGGTGGTAACACCAAGCCCTTGGAGCCTGCTTCATACCATAGAGAGCCTTTTTGAGTCTGCATACATGTTTTGCATCATTTCTAAGAATGAATCCTTCTGGTTGTTCAATATAAACTTCTTCTTCTAAATCTCCATTAAGAAAGGCTGATTTTACATCCATTTGATATTCTTTTAATTTTCGAAAACTAGAAAGAGCAAGAAACATTCTTATGGCTTCAAGTCTAGCAACAGGTGCAAAAGTTTCTTCAAAATCTATATCTTCTTGTTGGGTATACCCTTTGTAAACAAGTCTTGCCTTGTTTCTAATAACTTTTCCATTTTCATTCAGTTTATTCTTAAATATCCATTTTGTTCCTATAATATTTTTATCATGAGGTCTAGGAACTAACTCCCAAGTATCATTCTTTTCAATTTGATCTAATTCTTCATCCATGGCCTTGACCCAACATTCATCTTTGTAGGCTTCATTTACATTATGAGGTTCTGTGGAGGATAGTAATGCTAGATAACTTGAGGTTCCTATAAGAGTTCTTCTTGTCTGTACTCCAAACCCTTTTTCTCCTAGAAATTAATATTCTGGATGATTCTTTGAACATACCTAGATGGAGTCTTTTCCCAATCTATCGTATCTTCTTCTGGTGCTTCATTGGTTTCTTCTTCAATATCATTTTGATTTGATGCGGGAAAGCAATCCCCATCTTCCTCATTGTCATATTCCTCTGTTGATTTCATCTGTTCTGGATTTCTGCATGCTTCATCAACTACAACATCAATGCTTTCAACAATTTTCCGAAGTCTTTTATTATAACATTTGTATCCTTTACTTCTGGAAGAATAACCAAGAAGAATACCTTCGTCTGCTCTGGGTTCAAACTTACCAAGTTTTTCATCAATCCTTTTGATAAAACATTTGCTTCCAAAAACTTTAAATTATTTTACAGTAGGAGGCTTACCATACCAAAGATCATGTGGAGTTTGAGTTCTATTTACCCAAACAATTTCTTTGTTGATAATAGTCACGACAAAAAATGCAGATTCACCCCAGAAGGTTGCAGGAGTTCCAGATTCATATAGCATAGCACGAGCCATTTGTTCAACTATTCTATTCATCCTTTCTACCACACCATTTTGCTGAGTTCTTGGGGTGGAGAATTTCCGTTTTATTCCATGTTGCTCACAAAAGTCAAAGAATTCATCTAATATGAATTCTCCCCCTCCATTAGATCTGAGACATTTGATTTTTCGATTTGATTCATTTTCAACCAAAGTTTTGAAGGATTTAAACTTTTCAAATGCTTCATCTTTATGATTTAGAAGACCTATCGAACACATTCTAGAAAAATCATCAATAAACAAAATAAATTATTCTTCTCCACGAGGTGACCTTTTCCTTGTTGGTCCACATAAATCAGTATGGATAAGTTCAAGAGGCTTACATGCTGACCCTTCATTTTCAATGAAGTGAACTCTAGTTTTCTTACCGATTTGACATGGTTTGCATATGGTATTTTCTGGGATGCTGATATCTAGAAGATCATGAAATGCCTTGAGCCTACATGCTTTTATTATTTGAGAAAAGCTTAGATGTCCCAATATTCTATGTCATCGCCAATTTTGATCTGTTTTTCTTAGATCATTGTTTTTGTCCTCCTTTGAGTATGTATAAGTTGTTTGGAGTTCTTGTACCTTTGATCATGGTCCTTCCTGTATCAAGCTGACAAACAACACATCTATTTGATCGAAACACCACTTCATTTCCTTGATCACACATTTGGCTGAAACTCAATAGATTATGCTTTAAACCATCTACATACATAACATTTCTAGGTTTAACCTTTTCTTTCAAGAAAACAGAACCTTTACCTTTAATGACTGTTGGAGTGTCATTTCCAAATGAGACATTCTTTTCCTTTTCTAAAGCATTATATGGGTGAAGTTTCTCTTTATCACCTGTCATGTTTTTGGAGCATCCACTGTCGATGTACCACTGATTTTCTTGTCCTTCTGCATACAAGGCTATACCACATCTTTCTGATTGAGATTCCTTCCTTCTCCATATCTTGGGATTTAATGGCGTTTTCTCCTTTTGAGGTGTTCGCCGAAATTTTCTCCTGCATTCAGATTCTTCATGACCAAAGTTGTTCCAAATTGCGCATTCTATTTCATTTTCAAGAGGATAAAAGTTATTATAGGAACTTTTCTTGATTTTTGTTACACTCCTTTGATTTCGTTCTTCTCTAGTCATGATGGTTTTGTAAGCAACACATTGAGTAGCCTTGTGCCCAATGTTATGACATGAAAAACATTGCCCATTAAAGAAGTTTCTGTGACCATTGAATATTTTGACATTGTTTACCTGTTGGTTGTGACTTCTATTGATATTCATCCTTGGAGTAAATCGAGTATGATTTACTTGATAATGGGTTTTAGTCCTTTACTGACGATTGACATACTATTTACTAGTCTTTTCCACATCAAGATAGCTTCTGGTGTAGGTTGATGGCTTTTATGATTGAGATGATTCTTCAGTATATCCAAGGACTGTCTTTATTAGAGGAGAACGCTAAACTTTGATAATTTCTTTTAAAGTTTCTAATCCTTTAGCAAATCTAAGATTGAGAGATTTTTTCTTCTCAATATCTTTTCTTAGACCCACAATTTCACATTCTAGATTTTCATTGTGTTTTTCTCTTTCAACAAGTTGGTGTGTCAAAGTATCTATGATCATATTCTTTTCTTCTAAACAGATTTTGAGTTTAGTGATTTCTTCATGAGAGTCTTCCTCTTCTAATGCATCCAAAAAATCATCATTGTCATAGGGCATGAGAAATCTATAATCTTTTTCAGTTTCATCTTCATCACTATCAGATAAACCATCACTATCTTCATGTGTATAGTAACTCCTTCTATTCACAACCTGTTTCCTATTGCCTTTTGCATATTCCTTCCCTTTTTCATATTTATCTTTATGAGGACATTTGGCAGCATAATGACCGACTCTACCACAAGCAAAGAATTTGAAAGGTAGCTTACCTCTGAACCTTCCAGAACCCTGTTGAATATTCTTGACAAAATTTACCTCATCTTCTTCTTCAGAAATGTGTACTGATTCATTGTTCTCTTCCTTTTATTTTCCCTTTGCTGATGCTTTAAATGCAGCTTCTCTCATATCTAATGTACCTCCTTTTCTCATTTCATAGGGAGTTAGGATTCCATGATGTTGAGTCACACTGATAGTTTGAAGATCCTATTTTTCTTCTATTGCAGACACATTTGACTCAAATTTAGAAGACAAAGATCTCAAAACTTTCTCAACTAAAGTAGCTTCCTTTATTTCTTCACCTAGATTCTTCATACAATTAACAATCTCATCTATATGTAAAAATTAACTGGCTACACTCTCATCATTATGCATCTTAAGAATTTCATACAAAATTCTAAGAGTTTGAAGCTTAGCAAGTTTTACCTGAGAGTCTCCTTCGTAGCTCTGAATGATTTTGTCCCATATTTCTTTGGCTGTCTTGAGTTGCATGACCTTGACAAATTCTAATTCTGACAGACTTCTGCACCTATAGGTTGTTTTCACCAAATACCTAGGGTCAATACCACGGACCAAATACCTAGGGTCAATACCACAGACCAAATACCTAGGGTCAATACCACGGACCAAATTCCTAGGAACAAAACCTAGGTTTTCCAATCATGTATGCACTTTTCTTTTTGTGGGAGTGCATGTATACATATACGCTCTTTTTGTTATGTGGAACAACGTGTATACATTGTTTTGACTAAGTGGACCAGCATGTATCAGCTTTTTCCTTTACCTTCTTTATTCTAATCAATAGACCTTAGTTCCATCTTCCTGTTCTTCTGTACCATTTCCCTGTAACCTCTTAATATACCTGTTGTACTGTGAGGTGCCTTTTACCAAAACTGAATTGACCTATGAGTGAGTTTCCATCAAGGACAACACTTGTATCATAATGCCAACAAATAAGACCAAATCACCCTCAGAGAACGCACGATGGGAGATTGACTGATCGAAATGGGATTTGACCCATTTCTTTGCACTTCGATGACTAAGGCGGCGAGACGATGAGTCTCATCTAGTCATTCTAAATATAAGAGGTGTTCCTCTTGAGGTGACATTTAGGGGAGGAGTTCAATAGCTAACTTGAGTGAAGGAATCTTGCATTCGATCAACAATGTTGCTTCCAACCCATAGACCAGTTGGAATGGGGTGAAACCAGTTGTGTCTTTGGTTGAGGTTCAGTAGGCCCACAGAGATAAAAAGAGCATGAGGTTCAAATTTGACTTGTGCATCCTAATAGTACGTTAAAGCATTGTGACCAAGAATTTGTTCACAACTTCAACTTGGTCATTAGCCTGGGGGTAATATGGGGTCGAGCCCTTGTGGCACAAGCCCAATGCAGATGTCAGCTCATCCATCATGTAATCTCTGAAATGGGAGCCATGGTCTTTGATAATGGCTTGGGGTACGCTGAACCTGGAAATAACATGGTTGAAAAGGAATTGAGCCACCGTCTTACCATCTGCAAAGTATGTAGGCATCGCTTCGGCCCATTTGGTGAAATAATCCACAGCGATGATAATATAGCCATGCCTCCTGGCCAAATGAGGGTTACATGTCATATAATCGATGCCCCATTTGGCAAAAGGACCAATAGTAATGACAGGGTATAGGTGAGCGGGTGGGGCACGCGTCTTGCGTTGGTAGATTTGGCATTCGTGGCAATTGCGAACAACAAGAATGCAGTCCTTGAAGATAGACGACTAGAAATAACCAATGCGAAGGATTTTTTGAGTTGTAGCGTAACCAGACATATGACCACCACATGCCCTAGAGTGGCAATCATTGAGAACTCTTTTAGCTTCCTTGATTGTAAGGCATCGACAAAGAACTGAATTGACACCGACACGGTATAAAGTATCGCCAATAATATGGTAGGGTTGGGAGTGATGTCGAATCCTTCAGCGATCATCCTTGGTCAACGTAGACCAAAATGTGGATGCCTAGAGATACACGATGATATCATTCTACCATAGATCAAGGGTGCAAATCAAAAAGAGGGTATCATCAGAAAGTTGTTCATCTGCACCGGCAAGGACAGACTTGGAGGGAAGGGAACAAATCAATTTGGTGAAAACAAGTGACTTCTTAGATTTAGCTGTAGTGAAAACCAAATCAAATTCTTGCAGGATCATGATCCATTTAGAGTATTTTCCCCTAGTAACTGATGAGTCAGGATATAGGTCATAGGGTTACATTCAAAAACCACTGTAGTCATGTGCAAAAGGATATAGTGCTGGAAGCATTGAACAGCCAGAATGATAGCCAAAGCTAGCTTCTCAACATGTGCATAACGAGTTTCAGTGTCGAGGAGATTCTGACTAAGGTAGTAGATTACATTTTTGTTGCCTTCATCGTCATCTTGGACCAAGACCATAGCAATGGTGCTATGGGCCACGACCAGGTAAAGGAAGCAATCTCGATAATAGTCCAGCAAGTGCAAAGAGGCAAATTTACGAGGATTGCCTTGAGATCATCAAAATATTTTTGGGCCACCTCATCCCATATAAAGGGCGTTCCTTGTTTGAGAAACTAGGTAAATCCTGTGGCTAGTCCGACATAGTTGGGTATAAAACAACGGAGAAATTTCACCTTTCCTTGCAGGCTCTAGAGTTGGTGTAGTGAGGATGGAGGGGGTAAATTTAAAATGGCCTCAAATTTTAGTGGGTCCAGCTGAATACCATTATTGGAAATGACGAAGCCAAGGAGTCATCCTAATTCTACGCAGAAAACACATTTGTGTCGGTTTAACCGAATTTTATAGTGTCTACAGCGCATAAAAATCTGTCGAAGATGGTCTGGTTGATCTTTGCATTTACGAGAATGAGTGGCAAGGTCATCCAAGTAAGGCTGGAAAATGTTGCAAATATCATGAAACGCATAGGAAATTTCTTGTTGAAACATGGCTCCAACATTTTTGAGGCTGAAAGGGAGCTTCTTGTACATGAATGTACCCCACGTATAGATAAAGGTTATCTTTTATTGATCAGCCAACGCGATGTTGATCTGGTTGTAACCAAAAAAATTGTCCATAAAGGAAAAGATCTCGCTCCTGGAACATTCATCAATGGTTTGATCAATGAAGGGAGTAGGATGTCTTTAGGATAGCCACGATTGAGATCTTGATAATCCACATAAACGCGAATCGTGCCCTGTTTTTTAGTCACTGGGACAATATTGGACAGCTAGTCTATCAGGGGGTGGGATAGATGAACCCAGCTTTGAGAAGCTTTTCAACTTCACCCTTAATAGCGGCAGCCTTCCTAAGGTGCACCGGGCAAAGTCGTTGGCGAATTAGCTTTGCATGCGAATACATTGGTATTTCGTGCACTACAATGCTAGGATCAATGCCAGGAATTTCTTCATAGGAACATGCAAACACATCACGGAATTCCTAAAATAGACGAGTATATGTCTTGATCTCATCCAGAGAACAAGATACCCCAATATGAATGTGTTTAATGATACAGGGTGTGATAGAAATTTCAATCGACATCATTTGGGTAATATTACCCAAATTTACTTTCGACCATACTTCATGAGTAACAATCGGTGGTGGAAACAGAGAAGGTGACGCTTCAAAAATGGTAGACATGACCGCCGAGCGAGGTAGAAATGAGGAGCAATGATGAGTATCAACCCAAGGTGGTTCCTCAAGAGACATGATTTCCATGATACCTTCGTCAGTAAGGAAGGTCTCAGCTAAGAGATGAAGAAATTCCAAAGTGCCAAGTGACGAGGATTGAGAGTACATATCGAAAGAGGTCTTCGACATAAAAGAATCATAGGATGCAGAGTTCGAAGCTGAAACAATTTCCACGTAATTGAATTCGACGGGACTAGGCGGCATAACCTCGCCCCAAGTATCAAGAAGATCTGGTGTAGTTATGACCCAAGGATCAAATTTGATCGAGATCATGTTGATAGAGGCAACATGAGGAGGTGGGAGTGGAAAAATTCCCACTAAGATAGAATCTTTGAAGAGACCAACCCCCACACTCTCATAGGGAGCACCAGTGTGCTTGACATATGGAACATTGCCATTTGAGGAGGAAAAGGAAAAGAAATACAACTGATCGATGATGACAATCTTCCCTTGATAGGGAAAAATATCACGCGAAATAAATAGGAGGCCATGGCATCCATGGCATGGGTCCAACTTCGGGAGAGTAGAAGATTATAATTGATATTGGCATCAACAATTTCTACTTCAACTTGCACTATATTACCTTCCAAGGTGATGGAAAGGTTAGGTAAGACACTGAAGGGTCACGAATCACACCCATCAAAAGCTTCCAAAGTGTTCGAAGATTGGTTCAGTGTAGGAGAACCAATATCCTTCCAACATGCGGTCGATATGATGTAGGTGGAAGCACCTCCATCGATGACAATCTGGTGGATGGTTTTCTCATAGATGATTACCTGAATAAGAAAGGTGATCTGATGAGGGAGCCATGGAACATGGTTCTCTAAATCAAAACATATCAAATTAGAATCGGTGGGATAGATGCCCCCGATAGCTGACAGCAAAGATTTCCGCTGCAATGGGAAATTTTAGAGTACCTCGAGAGCCAACATGGCTGATGGCGCCTGAGCCAAATCCTCAATAATATTGTAATGCTAAGTAGCTCAAGCATTGGGATTATATGAGGATTTCTGCAGCACACCTCGAGAGGGTGGCCTTATAGCAGAATCAGTGTTAGGGCGTTCAATACAAAGAGGGCCAGAACTCGGGGTAGAAGAAGAAGATGTGGCTTGTTTCTTGTTCCCAACTACCAAAGCAAGAGTTTGATAGTCTTTTGACCTATTAGACACACTAATAGGCGTACTCATCATGGACACTTGAGATCTAGAGGAAGTAGATTGGGGTTGGTCTACCATTTGGGTCTGTTGAGATGGAAATGACTCTTTGAGGATAGCGGGGGTCCCATTGAGCAAGAGAATAACTTCGTATCATCAGGGAAAATCCTTAGTGTAGTGATATTGCTTGCAAATGAGGTAGGGATACTTAGGTTTCCATTGCAAAGATTCACCAGTAGACGATTTGGGAGGACCCTATTTTGGGGCATCGACTTTAGCTTTGCCCTTGCCTTTCTTCTTTCCTTTCAAGGATTTGTCCATTGGGGTGGACTAGAAAACGTGGACCTCTGAGGTTTTAACAGGGCCAAGTGGATTCTGGGATGAACTATTAGGAATAGCATTTGAGACCGACTTCTGTTTGGAAGAAGTTTTAGCGGGGGTCTGGGATACTGAACCAACAACTCCATCAATAGGAGGAATAGCTGGTGACTTTGATGCTACGAGATTGGATGATGGCCGCAGAGCATTAGGTAACAACTCGTACAAAGTGCCAGACTGAGAGTAAACTAGATCCAAGTATTGGGAACGAGCGATGGCCTTCTCTTTAGTGACGCATCCACCCATAGCTATATCATGAGCAATTGGGGCCACGAATGATTTGGCGAACCATTCAGTGAGAAACTGATCAACAATCTCAAATTTGATCAAGAAATGTCTACACCTCCATTCATGGATGTGATCAGATATGTGTGTCGCAGTATCTTACTTAAGCGATGTGAGAAAATAGGTGCCAGTTTCATAGCGAACTGGAAACAGAAAAAGCGTGAGGAAAGCCATGGCTAAAGAGTTAAATTCATGGTAAGTACCTCGAGGTAGTTCGATGTACCACTTTGCTGCAGCACCCGTGAGGGTTCGTTGGAAAGGATAGAGACGAATGGAATCATCCATGTACGAGTTTGACGAGCACTAGAGGTGATATGTCATCACATGGCCTAAGGACCTTCTTTAGCTTTCCCCTCGAACTTTGGACAATCACTTGGTATCTTGGATAATACCAGAGGCCATTATAGCAAATGAAGGATTGGATCATTCGTAAGGCGAGATACATTTACAACTTGAGTGTAGCCAAGACAGGAAATTGGGTGTTAAAAGGCATGGGAGGTCAATAAGTGGGCCCATAGGGATAAGCCCATCCTTGCTAGTAAGGATTTTGGCCCCAAAGTGGGGGATTTTTCCCAAATGGCATCTGAGGCTGCCCCCATTGCGGATTACCTTGACCATAGGGAGGATTTTGACCTTGAATACCTTGGAACTGTCTGGCCATAAGTTGATAAGAAATGTACAGGTTAAAAGGTTGTTGAGCCTGTTGACCTTGGACATATGGATATGGGACCTATTGTCCTTGAATAGATGGGTGATGAACCTATTGTCCCTAAACAAGAGGGTTTCGGGCCTACTATCCCTAGGCATAAGGTTGATACACTTGTTGCCGTTGGACATAGGGATTTTGTACCTCATGTCCTTGGCCGCCAGGATTCTAAACCTGTTGACCTTGGACATGAGGATTTTGAGCCAGCTACTGTAGGACTTGACTTTGATCCTGCCCCTGCAAGGGTTGACCTTGTTGATATGTATACAAGGGTTGTTGTTGCCTTGGTTGGTTTTTTTGTTGCAAGGCTTTACCTTGCAGTTTCAAAATTTTTCCCTAGGGTTGTAGAGGTTGGCCCTCCAAGGACATGGGTTGAGAGGTGTGCAGAGCATATTGCATATGCTGCTACATGGTTTGCTGCAAGTGTTGCAAGGGATGACCTTGCGGTTGTTGCGATTGACCTTGCTGCGAGATCATTTTCCCTTACTGTTGTGCGGAGAGCCCTTGCTGCAACAAAGGTTTCCCTTGTGGTAACAAAGGCTACCCTTGTTGTCATAGAGGTTGTCCTTGCTGCTACAAGGATACTTCAACAGTGCCTAGGAAATTATCGAACTGAATCTAGCCATAGCTAGGCTGGATGTATTACCCAGATTGGAGAGTGTAAGGTTGATTAACCATTCCTTGAGAACCATATGGAACATAAGGATTTTGGTATTGGACCTAAGCCCCATAGGGCTACTGATACTAAGCATTTCTCGATCCAGATGGACCAACGATATTTTGGACATATTGGTACTAGACATTACTTGATCCAGTAGGATCAGCAAGGTTATGAATAATACCAGAATAAGGTTGGTTTATACCAAGCATGTGAGCTCGTGAGCTGGCTACATTAGCGACACTTGACACCATAGAGAAATTAAGGTACTGCCCCCCAGGCAGTCGCATAGCCTAGCCACTAACTAGAGGGACGGGTGAACTGATAGAGACAATCTTTGAAACTGCCAGTTGTGCCTGATGAGTAATTTGGATTGATGATACAAGGGTATGTGAAATAGTGGGTTGCACCAGGACTGAGGTAATAGCTTGTTGGGAAGTCGTGTTCGTGATGAACAGACCTGAAGTAGGCATGGCACTTGACACCCAAACAAGGTTATGGTAAATTGATGAGGCACTTGGTGTACTTGAAACCAACTACGCCAAAGACACATAGTTGGGTGGAAAACTGGCGGGAATACCTTCTGAGAAGAGGAAACCCTTAAGAGGAAAAGGCAATTCTTCCCCCTCAACAATTTGTGGAGTAGAAACTTCGGACTCATCCGAAGATGTGACTGGAGCATTGCCTTCACATTCCATGTCTGAAAATAAACAATGACGAATGGCCGAATGAGTACGAGGGGATAGTTCCGAAGGAACACCCGGCTAGTCGTATAGACTGTAAGGATGATGCAGTGATATCACGATAGGGTCAAACAGAGGGTTCAAAGGGTAGATAACCAGTGCAGGCTGACCGTCAGTGGTCGGCAAGTCCTCTGGAGTTTTAATGGGATTGTCCAGATATTTTGAGCCAAGATCAGCAGATGACCTAGTATCGAAAGTAGACAGAGGACGTGTCGACAAAGGTTGAATGCTCAGAAAATTTGCAATTTCAACTTCTTTGTCCTCGAGTGACTCTAGTAACGCAGGGAACAACTCCTCAGACAATCTTTCATATGGAGGAGAGGAAGAGGAGTTGGGTGAACCAGATGGTTCAGCCACAATGACCTTGTCTTAGTCAATAGAAAAATTAACTTCAATTCTTTAAAATGTTCTCTTAAGGGAAACTCATGATTTGGTCTCAGAAAAAGACTAACGGGGTGTTTTGGATCGTGGGCAATCAATTATTAAGATGCATAAAAGACTGGTGCTCTTTCATTTTTTAAGAGTCGAGAAAGAAACAAAGATGACTCTATCGTTTTTTATTGGAAACGAGCTCAAAAGGACAAGTGCTCAAATGATATTTTAAGTTTAATGAGTCAAAAATATCAAATGACTACTTTAGATGATCTAGGTAAATAAGATTACCATGCAACTATGAACTGCATAATACCTCCCAGTGAACCGAGAAGTACGAGTAGGCAATCTTCTCAAATGCTGTGTTCGGTGTATCATGATCGCAAGGCAGCTGAATCGACTTCCTAAGGATAAAAGGATTGTAGCCTAGTGGGGTCTCCCGTTATATACTCAACAGTACAGGGAGCACAAATCCATACTAGTGTTGTCTAGTGCCGAAGCTAATGACATCTTATAGGTTTAAAGACACCGAAACACGTCTCTAGCTTGGACCTTCTAGATATGATTGTTAATGTCAAATGCACCTTAGGTTAATCGAATTCATTTTAAAGTTGATCTTGAGTTATGTTTCAGTTTTTAGGCCTTAGCGATGCGACTCGAAAAACCTTAAATGCAACTAAATGAGACAAGACCCTTTCAATTCGATGAAATGCCTACACTAGAGAGCATAGAAACTACTCAATCAAATGAAAACAATCAAGCAACTGAAAATGAAATGATCTTTCACTACCTTACTTTTTTTAAAATATAAACTAATGAAAAACACATTCCAATTCCTAATTTCCTGAGAAGCACTTATCTATTAGTCCTTTCAAAAACGAAAAAAGGTTATCTTCCTTTTCAAATGTCGATGCAATTCTTGTCTTTTAATGATGCAGGTTATCGTAGCACAATGATGCAACAAGCTAGAATTTCATACTTTTTCATGAAACTGTTAGAGTCCTATAGTGATAGGATTCATAATTTTGAATTGGCTAAGTTTGAGCCTTGTAATATTGTACATACCTTTGCTTTCTGCAAATGTTTTCCATATTAAAAATTTTAAAAAATTTAAAGAGGGTATGTCCTAAAAGAAACATAAAAAGACAAAAAGAATAAGAAAAGATCAAAGAATGAAAAAATATGAACCCCCCCAAAAAAAAAGATCACGAAAGTGTGCAAGTCTAAATGCCACTACTATTTTACTGCTTTATTGTTTTAAATAATGATTGTGTGCAGCTTGTCATACATGCCACAACCCATGGTAGTCAAATTGTTTAATCTTGGCTATTTCATGCTTTCAATTTTATTTTTATAGTTAAGAGAATAAAATATGACCAAATAGTTTAATCTTTGCAGATCATTAGATAGGTAGAGAAAATAAAAGGAGATCATCAGTTTAATCTGAGCCCTTGAATGATATAAGGTTATAATTATATAGTTTAATTTTCAAAATAAAAATGAATGATAAGGGTTTGCTAGCCTAAATGCACCCAAATAAAATGAAGAAAAAATGGTAGGGTAAGTAATGGGTAAGTAGAAGAAAGGTTGCTGAAGTATAAAATTGATTGGATAAAAGCACATTTATCATGCTTGATTATATGTTTCAATGTGTATGAGCAGTTAAGAAGGAAAAAACAATGGTTTACAAGTTCATTTAATTAACTCCCCTTCATTCTTTTCACCCCTTTACTTACTAATTTCCCCATCCACAAGTAAGTTCTAGTATACAAATCCTTCAAGTAAAAAAGGCTCAGAGATTTCTCTGACTTTTGGTGGGACCGGACCCTCGGCTTAATGACTTATGGACATCAAGTGTTAGAATCCCCTTCATAAAATTCATTTCCCTTCATTACCCTAATAAAACCCCTTTTCCTAAGGATAAACTTCATTTGCCTAGGAAAAGTAAAAAAACCCCATGTTAAATTCTATTTCATTCAAAAAACCCACAAAAGTGCTTTATCCTAAGTATGAAATGTATGTGAATAAAATGTGCAAATTTTACATTTATGCTAAGGGTATGCTCACTCTACTCATTTCATATTAATTTTTAACTTTATTATATAATTCTCGATATACCTTTTCCCGTATATTAAATAAATCCCCTATATAAATATCCCAACCCTTAGTTTTAATATAAACTATACAATTTACCCCATATCCTGACAAAACCCACTTAATACACCATTGCGCAGTAAAGCTAAAATAATCTCGTCGTTAAGCCTTTCCCAATCGTTTAAACCCATGACTAAATCCTAATTAATCCCAAACCACCAAAGATTAAAGCCCTGGGCACCCCCAAAGCCTATTTTCATATCATCCATTCACCTCCCTCACCCAACAGTCGTCCGATCATCATTGCCCTCATCCGACGGTCCACAGCCATATCGGCTTCACCCGACGAGTCGACCTTTACCCGGCCGATAAGGTGGTTTTCCCTAGCCCCCCAACTGCTATGTGTTGAGTGATGGAGTAGATCGGATGACCCCTCCTAAATACCACTCCCTCCACAAAATGGGTGTGATGGCTTGGGAAACTGCCTCCTCGCCAAAATCAAAAACCTGCCTATTATTCATGTGTGAAATTACCCGCCAAAAAGTGACTGTTGCTAAATAAAAAGGCCGAGAAGCCCTTTTTTTCCTTTTTCACTTATTTTCTATGTAAACCTCTGCAAACCAATGTGACACCTGCGAACACTGAATTTACCAATTGAACTCCAAATTCACTCCTGAAGAAGCTACAGAGACCCATATCAACCTCTCAGTCCATACCAAAGCCATTTAAACTTCTGTAGTTGCCATGAACCTCGAATTTGAAGATAATTCACCCAATTCCAGGTATCTGAAGACAAACTACTAGACAACCCTTTCAACTTGAAAATGTTTAGCCTATGAAATTTTTTAATTAAGTAAAATTAATTGAAATTACATTAAATTTAAAAGTTTGTGCCCAAACCCTTCTCAAAGATTCCATTTTCCATTAAAACCTCTGAATAAACTTGTGAAAGCCAAATTCAAATCCACAAGAACTGAATTATGGCTACCCATGTCTCCATGGATGTCAAACCTATTACAACTCCCCACTTGGACCTAGACCATCTCCCCCTGGTGGACAGGGATTTTCAAATTAGAGACACAAGTGCATATGAGATCCTGCTCAAAATTCATTGTTTGAGCAAAGACAAATATTTGAACCATTCTGATGACATTGGTCTTTGGGACTCCAATTTGTGCAAATACCAATTTCCCCAAGTACATATTTTTCCTAAAACTTTCCATATGTGCCATGCCTGTTACATTCCCAGCCAGAGAGCTATAATGTCCCCTGACCAAAAAGTTTTGTTCACAATTACAGTTGAATCAATTAATAAGATGTTGCAAGTCCACAAGTTCCTAACCTTACCCCACTCTCCATTGGAGATTTGTTAGACATGTACACCAAGTTGACCCCCTCTAGACTAGCCCAAATATTTCAAACTTTCATTGTTGAAGACAAGCACATTCCTAAAGATGCCCCTCCATATGTTTCTGCCATTTTCTCTAAAAGGGGAAAGCATATTGTGACTATGATATCATGTGTTTTGGTCTATACCACTGATGAATTTTTTGATGAGCTCATCCTAGCCTTCATTTCCATTTCCACCCCAAGAAAGCCTCCTACTACTTTGTACAATTATGCCCAGTTCATAGCTGAAAGGATGCATGAACAGTTTACTAGAATGCACAATGAGAGAGTATTCAAATACTCATCTGTACTATACCATATGTTTTTGTATTATCAGTCAGACAGGTTCCCTTTCACCCTCCAGAAGCTTGATACTAGAGGCCAGCCCAGGTCTATCATATTTTGGACACCATTATTCCACAAGTATTCATCACCATACACTTATACAGACTTCATTGATTCTTTTGTCCATTGAGTCATGACCATGCTGACAGGAAGTCCTCCACCTAGAATAAGCCAAGAGATCAAAAGAGTCCTTCAATTGTCTAAGAAAAGTAAGGTGGGAGATTGGTACCTTTACCAAAACCACACTGAAATAAGAATCTATGGTTGCCAGCTAGCCCCATACAAACTCCCCAAATACCTCCCCATGAGGTTATTTTCTCTAGAGTATTATAGGCAAATAATGAACTCTAATAATGTCAATTTTGTCTCAACCAAGAAGAGAACCCAGTTCAAAGTCAAAAATCAGTTAGGCCCTTTCATTTGTAATTCTAGAGAAGTAGGGGAGGAAGCAGATTTGATTCTACAACAAATGAAGTTCCAACATAGTTTCATGTGGAGATATGACCCTCGAGGTTTTATGACCAAATTTAGACAAAAGGTCAAATTGGGACTTTGCATTCATCACCCCATACCAGAGATAGAAAGATATGGCAGTCAATCTGAGTGGTTGGAAAACACTATTGTAGACAAGGATAGTACAAAGGTAGATGTTGAAAATACCTTGTGTGATTTAGAAAGACAGCTTTATGAAAGCTCATTCTTGCAGGTACCGTAGCAAGAATCAACCATGAGTATCCCTACAGTTTTGCAAACTCCTCAGAATGAGGAAAGGAATCCCAAGAGGAACAGAGAGGGAGCCTCCACTTCAGGCATGGACACATCCAATATGTAGTATGAAGGCAGCCAGAGAAAAAGGCTAAGGCTCAATCTTGTTTCAGAACAGGAAGACACAGAAGGCTCAGTAGAAGTAACTAATACTGAGTTTGACATGAGAAGGGGCACAGCTCCATCTAGAGAAACACAGGAGCCATCCACCTCACACACTCAAATGTTAGAAAGGAAACTCAGTGTAGAAGTCTCCTCATTTAGTAGGCTTGGTGATAAAGATAAGGATATTAAGGAAAAGTTTAAAGAAATCAAAATGAGAAATTGAAGGCACAGTCTTATGCACAGTATCGCAAGCTTACACCTACAAACCAAACTAGGTTGATGTCTTCTTTTGACATCAAGGAGGGAATGATGCAAATGTCCTTTATAAAACCAACTGTACAATAGCCAAGGACATCGGCAGATTATAAAAGTATTGATTTTAAGGTATTGGCAAGGGATATTCATCCCATTGACCAAATTGAATTTCATAAACAGACTGGAGAAATGATTTACTCCACCCTTACAGGTAAAGCCATAGCTTCCCATCAGTTACAGAATTCATTGAACAATATCTCAGCCCAATATCAGCTAGAGAAGGCCTCCTCACAGACCAAGGATACCAGAATAAAGTCTTTGGAAGACTTAGTGATTGAATTCGGACATGATCCCAAAGACATCAAAGACACTAAACAATTGATCAAGAAAAAGAATGATGACATTGCAGCACTCAAAAGGCAATTGACAATACCTCAACTACAGCATCCCCAGACACAGGAAGTCTTGGAAAACCAAACCAAACATGAAGAATTGATGGACTTGGTCCTCAAACTAAATGATCAGTTAAAGGAGACAGAGAAGGAATTGAATAGTTTAATCCAATTGAAGCAAACTAATATTACCACTACATCAATAAATGTCATCCCAATAGTCTCAACAAATGTTCCTTCCACATTGGTTGCCTCATTAGCTCCCACAACTCCTATGCCCATAACGCAGCAGATTTCAGTAGAGTCTACATCAGCAGTAGGTACATCAGGTGAAGAAGCAGCAAAGTTAGTCAAAGTTATGGAAGAGATGTCCATACAGGCAACATAGATGAATAAGTTGAAAGAAAAGGTGACAAGCTTGGAAACTGATTGCAAGCTTGCCAAAATCATGCACAAAGAAGATGTGCAGAAAGAAGCTAGAATCAGTGAGAGATTAAAAGCCATGGAGAAGGACCTAACACTAAAAGAACCCCTTGGGCAGGCTAAGGAACTACTATGGGCAAATATCATTGACTCTGTCAATGATATTTGGCCATCTATTCAGGTAATTTTTGAGCAGATAGATTTAATAAAGATGGCTACATAGGCTATCCAAGGAATAAAAGAAGAATTAGGAGAGATGCCCAAAGATGCCACCAGAATTATCCAATTACTTAACAGTAAAAATAAGTGTGAGCTTCAGGAATTGAATATAGACGACAGAACAGAGACAATTTTGGAGGTGGGAAACTTAATGTTAAACTTGGAGGACAAGTGTCAAAATATGCAGGTAGCCGTTGACAGATTTATGGAGGACAAGAGAAACTTAATGTTAAACTTGGAGGACAAGTGTCAAAATATGCAGGTAGCCGTTGACAGATTTATGGCTAAGTTTCAAATTTTGAGAGAAAATGGTTACCCAGTCCCTTAGTAATAAATGACAATCTCATGACACAACAATATTACAACAACAAAATGAGAGAGCTAGCAAAAGAACATGTCAGTACATCATTAATCAAGGCATTGCCAACTGGAAAAGTACTTTATTAGACATTGAAAACTTGTTTTACCTCCAGCATGAGGTAAAACACTTGTTTATCAATAAACCTACTTTTTCCAAGTACACTGAGGCAGATGAAAGATATAGAAGGATGCTAAAGATCCAATTACCTGATGCTAAAACATGGGAGAAATTAATTGATTTACTGTGAGAAATACGCAGTAAAAAGGTTAGTGTACAGTAAAAGTAAAATAGCCAGGTGAAAATATGAAGACAGATTAGCAGAGTCAAAGTGTATCAGTGTCAAAGTGTATCAAATGAAAGGCAAAAGTAAATAAAGCTTCCAGTGTAAAAGATCAAACAACAAAGCAACATAAAGGGATAAAATCAAACCATAAAAGCCAATAATACCAAAATAAAAGGGACAACATGAAGTAGTTCAATAGTTGCCTCTATTTCTTGCAAGAAGATATTTTTATTTCGTAGATTAAATCTCAAGTTAGTTTGAGATATTTTGTAATAAAATTTTGTATAAATACTTCACAATTCGAAGTATGTAGGGTGGACTCTATTAGACATTTCTATAGACTTTTTTATCAAGAAGAACCAAAAGGTTTTTGTATCAATTGATGAGCTAGCAAGATGGATTGATTAATAAAGATCAAATTGTTCCAAGGACTCATGTGTTGAGTAAATATCAGACAAGTATTTTCATGTGTCTTTGTCAATTTCTCAAAGTTATTCATAAACTTATATGTGTTTCAATCTAAATGCTATAACTGGAAATATATTTCAAAACTCATTTAAATCACACTCTAGTTTAGCAGTTAAGCATTTGAATGTTTTCTTTTGATATTTAAATTAAAGAATTCTTAATTTCTCTTTAGTTTAAATTGATTTCATAAATAATCCAGATTAAAGGATTCTTAACTACCCTTTAATTTCGATTACCCCTGCCTTCCTCATTCATTTTCCGGGTCTGAGAACCCTCAACTGCTCTCTTACCCTGAGTGAAACCATTTCACCCCTTTGTCTCAAACATCTAAAATACACTCAGCTATCTTGCCCTTGGAACATCCTCTTTAGTGAGTTTATCTAGCCTTGCATCCTTATCAGTTGACTCCATAGCCCAATGGTCTGAAAGACATCAATTTATCCATCTGTTTAAGAGATCCCACTACCCAATTTCAAACAAAATCAAAACCCCTTGAACAATCATAACTAGCCTAGAATATATTAACTAAAACAAATTCAAAACTTAAAGAGAGAGCCCTCTCTAAGCATCAGGAACACTAGGTCCTGATCACCAAAAGTGGATAGTGGTTACCTTTGGTTTTTCCTTCTTATTACTTCAAAGGAATTACTAGAGTGATAACAGAAACAATGAAACAAACTTTTCACATATAATCTTTCAGTGAAAAAGTTCTCGAGACAATAAGATCTTCAATCAGATGAACACATGAAAAGAGAAACTCATTCAGACTAATGAAACAATGACTTTACCAACCACAAGACAAGCAACATAATCCATGCCGGAAAAGGAACATTTAGGAAAGTAAACAAAAAATTTTCAAACTTGTGTAAAAGAGGTCAAAGTCGTAAAAGGAAAATTAGAATGAAAAGAGTAAATACATGTACAAATTGACTCACTGAGTTCGCAAACTACTCAATGGATGACCAACTAGATGCCCTAGTGTCATTGGCCACTCAATGACTTAATCAATCAAGCAGGAATATGATAAGCCAACAAGAAAACAAAACCAAATGAAAAGTAGCTTTATAATTAGGGAGAAAAAGGTCCAAAAGGCTTACTGGGTCAAAACCACAAGAGCAGAACACACTGGAAAAGATTGGGGTTAGGCCCTAATCTTCACTTATAGGCATCGACGTGACTGCATAACTGACAACAATCACCAGATGTTGGTCAGCGCAATTGTTTCTCAGCAACTCAAACTGATCAGCATGACTATCAACGAATTAAGCGCATTGATCGAGGGAGCTAAGGAAAAAAATAAGTAAATTTGAAACAGGGGCCAGATCTACTACTATGAATTTTAGACTCAGACCAGTAAGTAGGAGAAAAAGAAATAGAACCAAAGGGCAAAAGTGGAACTATAAAAGTTCTCACAAAATCATGAAATCCAAGACAAACAAAAGGATTCGGATCCCCAGTGGAGTCGCCAATTTGTGGTGAAGTAAAATTATAAGTGAGGACACAAATGAACTCCTCTAGTCCAATAATGGGTCTAGCCATAAGAGATACATTCTATGGTAGATTTCCTTAGGCTAGAAACAATTAAGAGGTCCTAGCTCTTAGTCTGCTTATCTTGTTTGATGATATCCTTGCTTGCTTGCTCCAGCTATCTCTCGCTTCCTTCTTCAAGCAACTGAAACAAGTAAACAACAACAAACAACAAATGTGATAATAGACAAATTTTAATTCAACCTACTTAAAAAATCAAGAAACATTAAGCCATGAATATGTAAGATGTAGGAAATCAATCGATAGTTGCATATATTAATATCAAAGAGAGATTACAACCATTTGCCTTGACGTTGTAGTCCTCCTCTAACATGACAAGGTTCCCACACACTTCTGCTACCATTCCATGATGGCCTCAATTAACAATAGTTTTAAGGCTCTTCCCTTTAGGCTTCACTCCAAACCAAATCACACTTCTCCCTCACACAACTAGATAGCTACAACTAGTAATAGCTTGTTGTCTACTCCAAACCAAAATAGCATTAGCACACCAATATCAACACTAGCTTGTGCTTGGGAAGAAGGGAGGTTTATATAGGATGAATGGATGGGAAATGGATCCTCTTCTCATGGGAGAAGGGCTTATCCCTTGAGGTAGTTCCATCGTTTTAGGGGAAAGGAGCCCAAACTGACATCCTCAACCCCATCCGGCCATTGAACCATTTACCAAACTTCTGTTACGAAGCTTCTAAAGCTAGAACCTTCAGCTCCTAATTTAAAAAAACTTTCCATAACAGGACCGACATGACTAGAACACAGCCCAGTCACTCTGGTCGACGCAAGGGATAGTGCTAATCTCTGCACATCGGCACAGGGGAGACAAAGGTCATTAGCACTGGTCTTATAAACTGGAAAAAACAAAAGTTGCAGGGAAAATGGTGCAAAAGGGAACTGATCTACTCATGAAGAGGGACACAATGGGAGTTTCTTCATAAAGACAAAGCATGTGGGGTTCATTATAGAGGTCCTTCAGGATCAAGGAACTGGGAGTACAGGGATAGTGAAAAAATGTTGTGTAACAAGGCTGACAGGCCCACTGTCAGTGGCCTAAAGGGAGTTGGGCTGAACCTGGCAGCACTTCCGAGTGAAGAAATCCACCTATTGTAGGATGGAGTAATTGCAGAATTGAGGGCTTGAGAGCACCACGCCCTCCAGGTTATCAGTGAACAATGAATCAACAACGAACAGATGGCCCTACAAAGAAATGTTGCCATCACCGCTAAGACCAAGGCAACCAATCAAAGCAAGAGGATTATGCAGGTTGTTGAGGAGGCGTGCCAAATGGTCCTAGAGTTGGCCATTCCAGAGGAGGATCCAGTCGAGGTACGCATCCGCAAGTTGGCCACAAGGGTACGTGACACTCAGATTGAGATGGAGTGGGTCCAGTTGGAGCTGGACCTGCAAATTACCAAACTACAGTTGAGAGCCCAACCTTCAAAACTGCCAGAAGTAAAGGAATAGCGGGCAACCACTATCGCAGAGGCAATAGCGGCAGTGGAGAGTGTAGTAGTAGACTGCATGCATTTGTTCGAGTAGTCATTTGAGGTCTTAACACGCTTGCAGGAGGACCCAAATATATAGAGGCTAGAGACGAAGGCATGCGAGCTACAATAGCGCAAAGATGAAGTCAAGGGCACAACATGAACCGTCACTCTGACACAGAGGTTAGCCAAGCTGCAGGAGGCCAAGTAGCTAAAGGAATAGGTGGATGTAGCACTGTACAAGGAAGCAATGCTGAAGGCAAGACTAAAGCCCCGGCTGGAGGAAGCTTACGCATCCACAAGAAATATTGAAGACAAACTTGCGACTCTGCAGGAAACGCAACAAAAACTTCAAGCTAATAGTGCAGGAGCAGTGACCGAGAAGATAGTGGAAGATGTGAAGTAGGCAACAACTTAGTGCATGGTCGAGGTTACAATCATACGGTTCAAGCTAGACGGGCTTCATGCAAAGATCTTCGTGCCTACCAAGTGACTCTAGGGTGAGTCGCAATGTTTGTGTTGGGGCCTGTTGGGAGAGGGATCCCCCAAGGGTAGTTTTGGGGCTAAAAGCCCATGTTTGAGTCAAATTTTGTAATAAAATTGTAAAGTCTCCCCATTTTGTGGTTGCAGAGTGTGAAGGTGTCATGTGTCATAAAGGGTAGTCTGCCCCTAGTTTTGTAAAGTAAAGTCGACTGTAAGAGATCTACACATGGTCCGCGGACCATGGGATTATATAAAAAGAGTTAAGATCTAAGTAGTTTTAGAGACATACAAGGTAAGAGAGTGGTAGCTCTAAAGTAAGAAGTCCAAGTCTTGGGTAGTAGCATAGGTAGAGGCTCTACAGCTGAGTGCCCAGATGCCTAGGGTAGAAGTCTGCAGCTGAGTGCGCGGACCCCTACAACTGTGTGCGTAGGGCAGACAAAGTTTGTAAAAACTTCGAATATATCAATAAAGAGAAATATTCAGCAATTCTTGTGTCTTTGTTATGTGAATGCATCTTGATATGTTATGTATGAATTTCCTTTATTATGCTTATGTGATGTGAAAATGAATGTAATTATGTTGAATAATTGAACACAATTACGATTATCTATTTACATGGTGTTAACTATTATTATTTGATAAGATAATAAAGTTACTTAGATTAATTGGGGAATCTGCACGGCATGCTACCATAGCAGCGTGAAAGTACCTAAGCAATAGGCTAGGGCTGCACAAAGGTCGATCATACTCGTTCGCGGAGGTATTGAAGGATGGAATAAAGGGCTTGTCATGCAAGCCCTAGAGCAAAGCAACCTGCGTGAAGGTAGGGATAGAGGGAATCAAACGACATCACAACCATCTCAGGGTGTGGAAACTTGGTTCTAGCATCCCCCCATACTACTTTGGGTGATACTTTAGGCCACGCTCTTGGGCTGATGCCGAAAGGGCTAGTACTATAGGGATTTGTTTGGTTAATTAACACTAAACCCGGGTCAGGCCCCCTCAAGCCAACAGGATCAGAAAATTTAAATGAAATCATCAAGGTTCAACGTTCTCCTCTTATAAAGACAGGTCTTGGATATACTGAAGAATCATCCCAATCACAAAATCCATCAGCCTCCACCAGAAGCTATCTTCATGTAGCAAAGACCATTGAACAGTATGCCAATCGTCAGCAAAAGCCTAAAAGTACTCATCAGGTAGATCATGCTCAATTTACTCCAAGGATGAACATCAATAGAGGCATAAACCAAAAGGTAAACAATACCAAAAGATTATATAATCACAGAAGCTTCTTTAATGGACAATTTTTTTCATGCCATAACTTTGGGCATAAGGCTGCTCAATGTGTTGCTTACAAAAATATCATGATTAGAGAAGCAAAAAATGAAAGGATCATAACAGCAATCAATAAAATTTCTTATAATAACTTTTCTCCTCTTGAAGATGAAATTGAATGTTCGTTTTGTAATAACTTTGGTCATGAATAGTCTGAATGCAAGAGAAAATTTTGACCAACACTTCAAAAGGATCAAACATCATCAAATTCCAGGGTATGGAGAAACAAGGAACTTCAATCAAAAAGATGTGGCATAGGTCTATTTGTAGAAGGACAAGAAAATCAGTGGTACATTGACATCATATGCTCTAAACACATGATAGGTGATAAAGAGAAACTGCATTCATATAATGATTTCGAAAAGGAAAAGAATGTCTCCTTTGGAAATGACACACTAGCTGTCATTAAAGGTAAAGGTTCTATTTTTTTGAAAGAAAAGGTTAAAGCTAGAAATGTCATGTATGTTGATGGTTTAAAACATAACTTGTTGAGTCTCAGTAAAATGTGTGATCAAGGAAATGAAGTTGTGTTTCGATCAAACGGATGTGTGGTTCATGAGATTGATATAGGAAAGACAATAATCAAAGGTACAAGAACTCCAAATAATCTATAAATACTAAATGGAGGTAAAAAACAATGCTATCTAAGCAAAACAAATGAAAAGTAGTTATGGCACAGAAGATTGGGGCATCTAAGATTTTCTCAAATAAGAAAATCATGTAGGCTCAATGTGGTTTGTGATCTTCTAGATATCAGCATCCCAGGAAATACCATATGCAAATCATGTCAATTCAGTAAGCAAACCAGAGTTCATTTCAATGAAAAATAAGGATTAGAAGGTAAGCCTCTTGAACTCATCCATACTGATTTGTGTGGACCAACAAGGAAAAATTCACCTCGTGGAGAAGAATACTTTATTTTATTCATTGATGATTTCTCTAGAATGTGTTGGATAGGTCTACTAAAGCATAAAGATGAAGCATTTGAAACTTTTAAAGCCTTCAAAGCTTTAGTTGAAAATGAATCAGATCAAAAAATAAAATCTATCAGATCTGATCGAGGGGGGAAATTCATATCAAATGATTTTTTTTGTATTTTTATGAACAACTTGGAATAAAAAGGTAGTTCTTTATTGCCATAACTCCTCAACAAAATGGCGTAGTGGAAAGAATGAATAGAACAATTCAAAAAATGGACCGAGCTATGCTTGATGAATTTGGAACTCTTGCCACCTTCTGGGGAGATGCTACATTTACTGTCGTGACTATTCTCAGCAAAACTAATGTTCAGGTAAATAGTGATCAAACTCCACATGAACTTTGGTATGGTAAGCTTCCTCCTGTAAACGACCTTGAAGTTTTTGGAATCAAATGTTTCATCAAAAACATTGATGAAAAATTTAGTAACTTTGAAACTAGAGTAGACGAAGGAATTCGTCTCGGTTATTCATCTAGAAGTAAAGGATACAAATGTTATATCAAGAGACTTCAGAAAATTGTTGAATGCATTGATGTAGTAATTGATGCAGCATGCAGAAATCTGGAATAGACAAAGGATGGTGACAATGAAGAAGACGTTGAATGATTTCCTATATCAAATCAAAATTATATAGAGGAAGAAACCAATGAAGCATCAGAAGAAGATACAACTAACAGGGAAAAGACTCCATCTAGGTATGTTCAAAAGAATCATCTAGAATCTCAAATTCTAGGAGAAAAATGCCGAGTATAGACAAGAAGAACTCTTGGAGGAACTTCCAGTTATCTAGCATTATTATCCTCCATACAACCACAGAATGTTAATGAATCTAGTAAAGATGAATTTTGAGTTAAGGCAATAAATGAAGAACTTGACCAAATTGAAAAGAATGATACTTGGGAACTAGTTCCTAGACCTCTTGATAAAAATGTTATATGAACAAAATGGATATTCAAGAATAAATTGAATGAAAATGGAGAGGTTATTAGAAACAAAGCAAGACTTGTATGTAAAGGGTATGCTCAACAACAAGGTATAGACTTTGAAGAAACATTGCACCTGTTTCTAGACTTGAAGCCATAAGAATGTTTCTTACTCTTTCAAGTTTTCAGAAATTCAAAGTGTATCAAATGGATGTAAAATTTGCATTTCCTAATGGAGAGTTAGAAGAAGAAGTCTATATTGAACCACCATAAGGATTCATTCTAGGAAATGATGCAAATCTTGTATGCATGCTCAAAAGGGCTCTTTATGGACTGAAACAAGCTCCAAGGGCTTGGTATTATCGCCTTGAAAAATATCAACAAGAAAAAGGGTTCAGAAAAGGATCTGTGGGTCGTAACTTATACACCAAGATTGGGAATGATAAACTACTAATTATTGTTGTTTATGTTGATGATATCATCTTTGGTAGCAATGAAGAATCTATGAGTCAGATCTTTGCTTCGTTTATGCAACAAGTATTTGAAATGTCCCTACTTGGTGAATTTACTTATTTTCTGGGTCTACAAGTACAACAAACAAAAGATGGTATTTTTCTTTCACAAACTAAATATCTCAAGTAGATTATGAAGAAGTACATAACAGAATATTCTAAACCAGTATGTACTCAAATGGTAATAGGATGCAGTCTCAGTTCTAACGATGAATCACCTACAGTGAATCAACCAACATACAGATCTATGATTGGAAGTCTACTCTATCTAACAGGTACCAAACCTGATATCATGCATGCAGTAGGAATTGTTGGAAGATTCCAAGCAAGTCCAAAGGAATCACATCTTCAGGTTGTAAAAAGAATACTCAAATATCTTCAAGGA
This sequence comes from Pinus tabuliformis, assembly GCA_031772625.1. Lineage (NCBI taxonomy): Eukaryota > Viridiplantae > Streptophyta > Pinopsida > Pinales > Pinaceae > Pinus > Pinus tabuliformis. Next base: position 431,466,303 of record CM062811.1, read on the forward strand.
ACTCAAGGCTTTGGTCTATGGTATCTGAAATATACATATCTTACTCTTCATGGATATATAGATGCAGATTGGGAAGGAAATGTTGATGATCAAAAAATCACTAGTGGAGGTGCATTCTATATGGGATCAAAGTTAGTATCTTGGTTCAGCAAGAAAAAAAGTTCGATTTCCTTATCTACAGCTGAAGTGGAATATGTGGTTGCTACATCTTGCCACACACAGCTACTCAAGATGATGCAAACATTGCAAGATATTCAAATCAAATGTTCTTCACCCATCTCACTTTTATGAGATAATACAAGTGCCATCAGTATTTCAGAATATCCTATCATGCACTCCAAGACCAAGCACATACCCATTAAGTACCATTTTCTACGAGAACAAGTGCTTGAATAAAAGGTTAAATTGGATTATGCTCCCTCCAAAGAACAGGTTGCAGGTATATTTACCAAATCACTTCACAGAGAAACATTTGAATATCCCATACAAAAGCTTGGAGTAGTTTCTGCATCATCCTGTTGTTAAATCTAGTTTTCATGAGAAGGTTCCTATACGCAGGTTTCATGAAGGATAGTCACGTATATATGCGAGTTTCTGTGGCTAAAGGAGCATATATGTTTTTCTGGTAGAAAAACGATGGGTCAAACTTTGACATGGGTGCTCAATCTTATATTGATGATTATTGTCTGCTAATATTCTTTTTCATTGATTTTTATCTTACTGATGAAGATGCCTTGATGAATGGTTTGTTGACAATGCACATGTAGCATAGGTTCAGGGGGAGCATTAGCCTTCACAAACATTCTGCATTGTTGGCATTATGGTTGTTGATTTCAGCTATGGTTTCAGATATTCATTGTTGCATAGGTCATGTAAATATCTAGGGTGTAATATGTCACCTTCTGTCATAGTCTATTTTTGAATGAGTCCTATTGGACATATGATGTAATTTGTATCCCCACTATGCATGGGAAGGTTGATGTAATAATTGCTATATTTCAGCCATGTATAAACAATAGGTATATCCCCACTTGGTTGGGTGGATGAGTCAAATTTGGTGTATCCCCAATTGGTTGGGTGATCGATGTATGTATGAGTCATTAGTGATAGAAGGTCATACACACATAGTTGAATTATAGAGTCATGTTATTCTTTTGAAGCACATCTCTATAGACTCGGGGGAAGCATGGTCAGCATAGTGTATCTCAAAGGGGGAGATCTTGGTCTGCCATTTTCCCTTGATGTCAAAGGGGGGGAATATTTTGGTGTTGCTTGATATCTCTAATAGTTTCTACATCTTACATTTTCTACAACTTGTAGTAATCAACAACAATATGGTTGCCATCAAGTCCAAAGGGCGAGATTGTTGGCATTATGATATAGGTGTTGTCCTTGATGGCAACTCACTCTGGAAAGTTTAGATTCGATAAAGGGAAATTCACATTGCAACAGGTCAATTCAGAGGTAACAAGGCATTAATGGTACAAAATACCATGAAGTTGGAACAAAGGACTACAGATCAAAATCAAGAAATTGAAGAAAAAGGATGTTTTAAGTCAGTTTAAGCTCTATATGCAGGTTCACCTTATCTAAGCAGCATATACACGTTGGTTCACATAACAAAAAGGGCGTATATGTTTGCATGCACTTTCACAAGAGGAAAAGTGCATATGGGTTGGAAAATCAATGAAATTTAGGATTAAAGAATACCAAGGGTCAATATGATGGTATTAGCCCACAATATTGAGTGGAGTAATGGTTATTTGATCCAGTCCAAGAATACCACAGGCTCTAAGTGTTGTTTTGGTCCGAGGTATTGAGGAAGGCAAAAAACTATATAAGGAGGAGAAGATCAAAGGACCAGGTGTGCAAGTGAAAGGGTTTCCCAAGAATACTTCTATCTGAAGTATATTTTATGTTGCAGGGGATATGATTATGATATGATCTGAAATATTTTGTGCACCTTGGATATAATGTTTGATCGGGATCATGAGACCTGAAATGACTTATCATTGTATGATCTGATATTGGTTGGGCTAGATTTGATTGCTTATGCATGTGTTTATTCTTTAAATGTCATGATCTGGGTATGTCTAAAGTCTGGAATAACAACAAAGTTGTAGGTTAATATTTGTAGATCTATACATTGGTTAACCTTGGTAAAGGTGTGTATACATGCAGGTTTGACTCTTCCAAGTAGTGCATGCAAAATAAAAGCATGTTGCTCAGAAATGACTAATCTATCTGATCAGTGTTGTTTTTTTATTGTTGTCTGTCAATGAAGTCTTCTTGGATTTGAACGTAAAATTGAATGCATAAGGAGTTTGTGTCTAATTGATTGATTGATTAAGTGAGAAGGGTTATCTTTGTTGGTGACTGTCTGGATCTCTATAAATTGACAGTAGATGTTCAGAATATTACTGGTTAGTATAGATTTGATTCAGAAGTTTGTATGATTCAGTAGTTTGGAGGTATACATAGGTTTTGTTATAGGAAGTAGCGTATACACGCAAGTTGGGTTCATTAAAGTAGCGTATACATTCTAGTATATGATTTTTGAGGTTACAGCTAGTTCTGAATGATGATGGAGGTTTTTGGGCTCAACACAATGATCTGACTGTTCATATTGATTGGTAGTTAGTTGATGCAGTTATTATTATACAGGTTGAGCTTCAAAGTTTCTAATGGGTCCAGTGTGAAATTTTGATGAAACGAGGCCTTCATATTGTGTTGTTGTGTACCAGGAGAATCCAATCTGAATATTAATGAAACGTGGTCCCTAGAGGAAGAGAGAAAGTCGTAGCCTTTTGTAGGTTGGTGGCTATGTACTAGTAAACATATCTGCTAGTACAAGATCTAGGGGGTTTTTATAGACATATTTGGGCACATCAACCCCAAACTCATATGTCAATGATATTAGGGCTCATCAACCCCTAAAAGAGTTGTTTTATACCCTAAATAAGCTTAGTCATCTGAATGCCTCATTCCTCAGAAGTTCCATCTCAGAAAACATCCAGAAAGTGACTAAACTAAACCATATATGAAAGACGTGTGTTAGGGTGAGATGCATCTCACCTGCTACACTGTCTAAATGAGATGCATCACACTTTGGCCCTTTAGTAAGTGTGATGGGTGAGGTTGGACAAAATCCTGGGATAGCTTGTGAGTTGGTTTCTCATGGAATCTTCTAGAAACTTCTCCTGTGTCACTTTCCTCTCTGAATTCGCCCAAGGGTGACCAAGGGAACTAGGAAACCACCTTCAATTCCCCTCTTTCATGGAACCAATTCCTAAAAATAAAAAGGCACTCATCATCCCCATTGATGACTCAACTTCCTGCAATCATCTATAAAAGGATCTCTCATCCAAGAGATCAGTAGGATGAATTATTCTGAGTTGTAAGGAAGTGTTGCTACTTTTAGTATTAAGGTGAGAGCATTGTGTCATTGTTGGTGTGTTCTTTTTGATTCATGAGGTGAAGAAGGCTTGAAGCTGGGAGGATGGTGCTAGATCAGACTTCTTATGGGTTGTAATTCTCCTTGATATTAAAAAAGTTCTTCAAGATTTTTCCCAATTGATTGTGTTAATTGTAAATGCATTCATTTGTTTATCATATTTCTGATTCTATGATGTTTATGCTATGATGGATCATTATTCTTTGACAGGTCTTTGTTTAAGTAGTTGTGTAGGTACTCTCCAAGCGTGTTAAGTATGGGGAGGAGTTACGGGATCGGACAAAGGGGAGGGAGATCAAGCGAGGATTCAAGTGAAAGTTACAGGTTGGTCTTTCATAATCTCTTTCTTACCTGTCACTCATAGGAAAGATAATGAATTGCTTTGACTGTTGTTTCTAGGTTAGCTACCAAACCTAGAGGGTTAGTCATTCGACAAGACACTGGGGAATGATGATTGTTTTTGCTATTTCTTGCTCTATGTTGGATTATATAAACTATAGATAGAGTTTGAATCTAGCTAGAAAGCTTTAGAACCGCTTTTGTTATATAATTGCGTAGTAGATAAATGCTACTTCAGTCAATCTCTGGTTTAGTTCATATATTGAGCATTTGATTTGCAAAAGCATCAAAATGCCCTTGTTGGTAGCTTAGTAACCTCTTAGGACATTCCATCATACTTTTCTTATCATTGTTCATCAAAATCAAGCCTAATCCATTGAAAATTGCTGCAAATTTGAGCCAAAACCATTTTCAGAAGTGCTCCCTGACCATCGCACTGTCTTCCGCTGTGACTTGATATGCATCTCACTTCTTGAATGAGAAAAGTGTGATGCATCTAACTGTCTACAAAGGCCAGGTGTGATGATTGACTGAACTCAATTTCCCATCTAGGAGTTGAGGGTTTTTGACTAGTTTTAATACTTGTTTTGTTGCTTGCTGAATTTCAACAATACCTCATCACTATTAAGGGAGAATGTCCCCTAGGGTCTTGGGTTAATACCCTAGTAGAGCGGGGGTTATCTATAAAGAAAAACAAGAATTCCACACAGAGTGGGGGTTATCTATAAATACAAAACAAACATTCCACACAGCAATGATGTTAATATAAACAAACTACACGAAGAGAGGTGCACTTGGGGGTCCTTCGTTTGGGACAATCCAACTAGGGTCCAAACCCTCTTGGAGTTCCTTTTGCTCCTTCAACTTGCAAAACAATCAATTCAAGAAAGCACAACACTATATAGACTAAACATCATAAAGAAATCAACTCATAGCATATTTAAAGTTAGTTATGCAATTGAAATAATCATTCATTTGTAAATCATAACATTGATATCATAAACATGAAGAAGATTCATACCAGGAACAAGACAAGTGTTTCTTTTATTATAGATAACTAAAGTACAAAAAGGAATGATTTCACCTGAGTCTTCCTTTCGTAGGCTCCAAGCGAAACTGTCCTCCGGATTCGTCCAATCTCAAGCCTTCAACAAGCTCCTTCCATAACTCACTCAAGGATATCTCAACAAATGGAAAGACATCATAACTCAAGGAAACAAGGGTTTCCTGTAATGGGGAAAGTGCTGGAAGCACAAGGATATTCAGACCTATTCTGGGATAATCTCAACAGAGTGATTTTTCTCTCTATTCCCTCCTCCCTTAGGCCTTCCCATTGAAGCCTTTTTATACTTCTCCAAAAGTAGTTTTTTAGCTGGGAATTAGTTGGGAACAGTTGGGCCATGGGCACTAATAGTTAATCAACAAGTAAAACCCGTGATCTCTGCCCGAAATTAAGGAGATTTAATATTTTTAAGTGTTTTAAGACATATACATTGGTTGGGTATACACAGACCCCCACACACATGCATTTAGCTCAGGGCAATGTCACGTATAGGGAGTAAAAGACTGTTTTTTAAGTATTTGGACCAGGTCTGGAAGGAGGGGTTGCCCTAGGCCATGAGTGTAGCATCAAAAACATTAAGAGTGATATTTGGAGCTATAATAGATGCCCCCTAATATATCAGGTCAGAAGGGGTACATGATGGCCAAAATATATAATGTAAGTACATGGAAAGGAAACCTGTCAATAACTAAGAAGGACTTCACCAGAGTGCAGCCTACCAAGCCACAAAAGGAGATCAGAAAAAAACATTGTCTGAGGTAGGCACACCCATGCTCAGAGAAAGTAAAGCATGTCTGCATATCAAGTACAAGCAGATCCACTAAGTATACAAGTATAAAGCACTGGAAAATACATAATGGATCATCTGATCATGATCGAACAAGTACATGTTTGAATATCACATACAAGAATGCCAATGATGTTGAAGGATGAAGCAAATCACTGATATCAAAGACTGATCCCAAAAGTACCAAATGAACATGATGGAGTAAGATGGTACTACACTACAAACTCAGGTGCCAGCATATAGAATGTCACCATGAATGACTGCAACATATAAGGTGGAGTGGTATCAACTAGCAGCAACAGGATCAACTATCAAGTGAACCAATGAATGCTGATACAACTTGAGGTCTTCACCGACCGCCATGGTACATTTCTACACCATGGAAATAAATGATCTGAAGTCGACCATGTGAGAATTTTTTTTATTACCGGTCATTGATGTATACCGTTAACAAATGCGAGACTATTCACTGATAATGATAATGAGCATCAAGGTACCCAATACAATCTAACAATTGTGAATAGATGAGCTAGAGTCGAACACCTATAAGAATCTATCAATTAGGAGACAATGTCGAACACCTATAAGAATCTATCAATTAGGAGACAATGATGGTTTCCCACTGTCAATAGCGAAGGATCTACCACTAATGACTGCAAACCCCAAGGTACTGCCAAATGGACTCTAGATCTTTGCCCCAGAGCAATGAGTTGTAGTCAATAGGGAAAGATTCGCTAGAAGGAAGGCATTAAGGCATCCTTCATCAATATAGCACGAGTGTAAACTGTAGGCCAATAATGTGGAAGGAATCGGATAAAAAAAGATGTAGTAACCCGACCGAAGCACGTTTCTGGCGTACACAAGATGTGGCTAGCGCACAACAGAAACCCTCTGAACCAACCAATAATGAAAGCTGACACAGAGGTGAAGGTATCCACCAATAGGGTCAAATGGAAACCAAGGTACTACACAAATCCCAATGTGTGATAGTGTAAGCTGATGTCGAACACAAGGGAAACCACTCAGTCAAAGACCCATGATATTGATCGATGTTAAGCACAAGGTGACCTATCAATAATGAAAATAGGGCCAAGGTGCGGCTCTAGGCCTATCCTCAGAGAAAGATGTCATCGTCGATAAGGACAAGACCCGCTAGCAAGAAGTCAATGGGGACCTTCTCAAACCGGCATGAGTAAAGGACCAATATAACTGATGTGATGACAGACAAGATACTGACAACCAGGGATGGCCGACTGAAAAATGAGTTAAGAGACACCGCAGAGAGGCCGACTCAGGCTAGCTTCCATTGAACAAAATCATGACTCAATGTGACTATGTGGCAGCATATGATGACTCTGTATAAGTTTTCCATGCAGGAGGCATGAACGAACCCTCTATATGATTGGAAGAGATAACCAATCGGGGGAGAACTGACTCAATAACAAGGTTGAGGCGTACCTAAGTCAAACTAAATCTCGCCTATATAGAAGAGACTTTGTTTTAAGTGCTTTGTTCAAGGGTGACATGAATGACTCTAGCTACCAATAACAAGTGGAAATATTGTCCCGTTCCCGCTCTTTTTGGAATATATAATTTTTTTGTCTTTTTCTTTAAGCTGGAAAAAGAATAAAAGAATGCTATAGTACAGTGGAAAGAACGAGTGCTGGTGAAATAGATGATCTAGTTCCTGGGATTGGAACATTCCTATGCTCAATGCAGGGAGGTGAAAACTAGTCAAAGACACTCAAAGGTGTGTTCCTTCCATGGGTAAAGGTGTGTCAAGTTGCAGAAGTCAAGGGCATGCAAGTTTGATTTTGCAGTCGTCTTGGTCAAAAGTTGGCTTAAACATGAGTCCAAGTGAAGCCGGCTCAAGGCCAAAAGGTGCAAATGGTCAAAATGCAATGTAGTATTACAATTCAGCACAAAGGAGCCTCTAGGGTATAAGGCCAGAATGAATCATAGAAGCGAAGAGGAATGAGTCTTTAGCGCATAAGTCATGGCGGGACAACAGAGGACTCTCGAGCCTACTCAAATCGAAGCAGCATGGGCAACAAATGTCAGTGAGGTGCTAACTATGATGCCCATGAAAAGGATGGCTCTACCATCGTGTCATGATTTAAAAATCAGCAAGTGAAGATGGTTTATGAACCATAACACGATGGGATTGACCCTATGGCAAGTGTATCGGAAAATAGAGGCTAGTATGCATAATGCAATGGAAAAATGGCTTCCCTAACCTATATGCCAGTGAAAAATGATACCTACCATGATGGGTCAGTAGTCATGGAACCGTCTTGAAACTGTTGAAAAAGCATCCAAAATGTCCTGAAAATCAAACCATTCTCAACATTCCAAGCTCCCAAGTTAAAAGTTACATGAGACAAAACAAAATCAAGATTTGAAAAAATTTTGCATTTTCAAAGCTTATAAAATAGTTTTTTGACTCACCATTATCACCATTTGGTTTGAGAGCAAAGAAGTGGAGCAAAAGGAGCAAGCGTTGCCATTCGCCAAAACCGACCATTCAAATTGTCCCAAAATCACCAGGTAACCCTTAAACTTATCTTGCATTCAATTGTGATTGGTTTTAGAATTTTTAATTTAAGTTTTACCATTGAATTATTGTCAAAAAAAAATTCACGGCATATACGCGGGTTGGATACATTAAACCTGCATATACGCAGGCCCTACACGCGATTGTGTGTAAAATGGACCTGCGTATACGCCGCGAAAACTTCAAACAAAAAATCCAACGGTATAAATTCATTTTTTCTTTAGGATGTTAGTCACTTGGAGAGAAAGAGAGCATACCTTAGTGGATGATGAGGTTATGAATGATCCTAATGCTTTGGATGCCTTACAAGGATGTGGTTTGCTAAAGTTCTTTAAAATGCCAAATATGAAAGCAAACACCCACCTGCTTGACATGCTCATTCACTACTGGAGTATTGAGGATGACGTGTTTATGATTGATCAGATGTCGCTCAGGATAGAGGTTGAAGATATTTATTTCATCATTGGCCTTTCCTAGAGGGGAGAGGTAGTACATTCCACGGGCAGGTCACGAGGCAGTCTCTCTATCAAGGACTACGTACATATCTATTTCTCGGGTCATTCTGAAAAGGTTGGAAGTCAAATTCCAATCAAGCATGTGGAGATTTTATCTTTGAGAATAATCCTATTCACCATAGCTAGAGTGAATGGATCAGCTTCTTTGCACCAGGCATCACAGCTAGACAGGAGCTTGGCAGTAGACTGCCTCACCACCATCTTTGATTGGTGTACTCCTCTTCTTGCTAATCTGAAGAGCCAGCTTACTTCTATCAAGAATGGACAGACCAAAAACTTCAAGTATGGAACTATCTTATGCTCTTTCTTCTTTGAGAGGGTCCCAACACTTCATCTTAGAGTACCAGTTTCAATCAGCACCCCACAAGATCGACGAATGGGCAGGTGGGCTGACTTGATGAAATGTCTAGGAGGTGGCGACATCCCACAGACTACTATCAATGATGACTTCTTCTGCTGGTGGGAGCAGCAGATCATCGTCGTAGATGACTACCCTTATGCTAGGTTGGATTTCCAAGGAGATCCTGATCTAGCATTACCACCGACCACAGCATGGGGTGACATAGGTAACAAATATTTTTGATATTACGATTTTTTTTGTGATTTTTAAAATATAATAATGAATTTTGAAAAATATTTTTGATAGGATTCAAATGACTAATATGATGATCATGTTCTAGATATTGGGCCGGTATGACCAGATGGGTTCCCACGGCATGGACATTGTGGTCGAGGGGCCGAAGAGGCGGTTGCAGACATAGAGCGACTTCTACACATTGTTCAGCAGCACTTGGTGGGACTAACTCACCAAGTACCAATGGAGGCTGTAGAGGATCTCCCTATAGATATGCAGCGTCATGTAGTTGTCATGCCACGAGACTGGGTTCGCACTCTTAGGCATGTGGCCAAAGCAGTAGTTGCATACTTAGTTGCTCATCCTAAGCTGGGGCATTAGATGTACTGGACATGATTATGGGCATTTGAGTCCCAATTTTTGTATATTATTTTGGACACACTTATGTACACTTGAGATGTTTTATTGTGATGCTTGATTTTATTGTGATGAATGAATGACATGCCAGTCTAATGCTTGATTAGCGATAGAATCAGCTAACCAATTATGAGATCTTGGAATGTGCAAATAATTAAAGTAAGTAAATGATCTTTGAAACAACCTCACCCTTAAATATCGGTGATATAAACATGAATCCCTTACCCGATAAATGTTATTCAGTTGTGACACTATCAATTGTGAATCAAGATAGACTACCAATGAATTGATTTCATAAGAAATTGCTTCGGATAGTAAATTAATGACGGTAGTATACTCAGCCATATTATTTGAAGCAGGACCAATGCATACTCCCCTTGACACCATCAATTGACCAGTTCGATAGTAGATTACCCAAGCTGCAGAAGCAAGGTTCCGAGTGTGCCGACTAGCACCATTGCCAAATCCAAAATAGACCAAGTCATCCATCAACACCTGCCACAGCAAACCAAAAAGTGTCAATATCAAAAATCTCTTGATGAGATATGTACAAATATACAAAATGTACAAAGAAGCCATTGCCTAGCTGCTACTTAAGAAAAGTACTTCTTGAGGTACAACATGTTTCATGGCTCCACCAAATTGTTTCCTTCAAAATCGATTAACTCATACGCCCCTTTTTCTAAAACTCGTTTAATTATAAAGGGACCGTACCACATAGGTTTGAACTTGCCTACCCCCAAGGCATTCTTATCATGGTCATAGACCAAGACAAGGTCGCCTTCATAAAATAACTCGAGGACGGACAACTTTATCATACTGAGTTTTAATCCTTTTCTTATGAGCCTCATTGATTGTGGCGGCATCTCGATGCTGCTCTTCGAGACTAGAGGTCTCTTGGAGGAGCTCAATAGCTAACTTAAGAGATGGAATTTCAAATTCAATAGGAAAGATAGATTCCATCCCATAAACTAACTAAAAAGGTGTAAAACCTGTAGCAGTCTTTATGGAGGTTTGGTATGCCCAAAGAGTCGGATACAACATAAGATGCCAATTGGACCGATTTTTGCCGATCGTCCTTTGCAGGATTGTATTAAGGGTTTTGTTCACTACCTCGACCTGTCTATTGGCCTGAGGATGATATGGAGAAGAGTGCTCCTTCCAGAAACCTAATTTAAGAGCTAATTCAGACAATAGTTGGTTCTGGAAATGAATGCCATGGTCAGTGACAATCTCTCTCGGGATACTGAACCTTGAGATAATCTGATTAAAAAGGAACAATGCCACTGTTTCACTATCATTTTTATAAGTGGGCATGGCCTCAGCCCACTTCGTGAAGTTGTCTATTACCATGATAATGTACTTGTGATTCACCGCTGAAGGCGGATTATAAGTTGTAAAATCAATACCCCACTTAGTAAAAGGACTGACAGTGACAACGGGGAAAAGAGGAGTTGGATGTGTGCGCATCTTTTGAGTATAGATTTCATAGGGGTGATAGCATTTGACTGCTTCAACATAATCTTTGAAGAGCGAAGGCCAAAACCAGCTAGCACGTAAGATACGCTGGGTTGTAGCAAATCCTGAAAGATGACCACCATAAGCTCCATTGTGGCAATCATTAAGCACTGACTTTGCTTCCTCTAGGGTTAAACAACGCTGAAGGGTTGAATCAACCTCTCGACAATATAATATGTCACCGATGATGAGATAGTTCTTAGCTAGGTGACATAATTTTTGGCGTTCATCCTTACAGAAAGTAGAGGGGAACTTCGAAGTCTAGAGATAGACAATGATATCTCCATACCAAGGGTCGAGTGAAGATATGAGGAATAAATGTTCATCAGGTAAACTTTCCTCATAAATAGTATCCTCTCCACAAGGCAGCTCGGATATTAACTCCGCAAAAACCATAGATTTTCTAGACTTGGCAGACAAGAACTCGAGACCTAATTCTTGTAAGATGACTATCCATCGATTATATTTGGCCCCAATCACTCGCCTACTAAGGACAAATTGGAATGGATTGACCGTTGCTAAGACAAAAGTTTTGCGTAGAAAAATATAATGGTGGAGCCGCTGGACAGCATGGACAGCTGCCAAAGCCAACTTCTTAACAGGGGAATAGTGAAGTTTAATACCTATCAAGCCTCGGATCAAATAATAAATCACATGCTCTATGAGAGAATTGTCTTCCTGAATGAGAACCATACCTATGGTTGATTCTAACATAGTGAGATATAAAAGGAAGTCCCTACCATAATCCGGTGGACTCAAAAGTGGGGCAGAGACTAATGCCTTTATCAAGGCATCGAACGACCACTGCGCAAAGTCATCCCACACATATGGAACTCCTTTACATAGCAAGCACATAAATCCTTTAGTGATCTCAGCATAGTTCACTATAAACCTTCTTAAGAAATTAGCTTTCCCTTGAAGACTTTGAAATTGGCGAATTGAGGATGGGGGAGGCAACTAAATTATTGCCTCCACCTTGAAGGGATCAACCCGAATCCCTTCACTTGACACAATGAACCCTAATAATCGACCAGCTGTAACCGTGAAAATGCACTTATTGGGACTCAACCAGATCTTGTAAAATCGATATCGCCCAAAAACCAATCGAAGGTGACTAGGATGATCAGTTCTCTTTCGAGAACGAGTAGCTAGATCGTCCAATTATGATTTGATGATATGTTTATTGTCGTGGAAATCATATGACATGGCCTGCTGGAAAGTAGCTCCAGCATTTTTAAGACCAAAAGGCATCTTTCTGTATGAAAAGGTACCCCAGGGACATATAAAAGTTGTCTTATGTTGATCTTCAGGACAGATAGAGATCTAATTATAACCGGAAAAACCATCCATGAAGGAGAAAATCTCATTTCCCACACACTCATCAATAATCTGATCAATAAATGGCGTGGGGTAGTTATCTTTGGGACAGGTTTTATTTAGGTCCCTAAATTCAATGCACACTCAGATTGTTCCTTGCTTTTTATCCACAGGGACTAGATTAGAAACCTAATCCGTAAGAGGAACAGGGTATATGAAACCTGCCTTGAGAAGCTTATCTACTTCATTTAATGGCTACTGCTTTCTTAGGATTAACCGGCTGAAGCTTTTGACGAATCAGTTTGGAATTTTCATACTTCTTGATCTGAACTATGGATGGATCAATGCTAGGAATTTCTTCATAAGACCAAGTGAATACATCTCAAAATTCCTTAGAAAGGTCAGTGTAAATTTGAATTTCTTCAGGGGAACATTCGGCTCTAATGAAGAGATTCTCGATCATGCTAGGGTTCCTAGAGATGTTTATAGATATCATTTTTGAAATCACCGACATATTACCTTTGGCACGAAAGTGTGCTGGAGCCAAAGGATTTGATACCGTACAAACAACACTAGTAAAGAGCTCGAAGAACCTAGATTCTACTTCCTGTAAAGGAGGAAGAAAATATGAAATATGGTGTAAATATTCCCAAGGTCGATGTACACCCATCATTACTTCTAATATTACTTCCTTGGATGGTAAAAATGTGTCTAAACAATCCATAGTGGAGGTAGAATCAAGGGTCCACGGTAAGGCCACATCACCATCTAACTCCTCCTCAGAGAAAGAAGTAGAAAGGCTGTCTGCAGAGTTGACGATAGACTGATATCTGAGCTCTGCTACAGACATAGGAATTCCATTCCACCATATTTTCCTTTAGCTAATGTGGTCGTAGTTGAAGGCAAGGTCCAAGGGTTTGAAAAGTAATGAATTCGAAAGACCCCTTCTCATGAAGATTCCTTGGTTGATGAAACAACATTGATTCTAGCGATAGGAGAGGGAAGATAAAAGGTACCCACCAATGAAGAATACATCCCAGTTCCTAGATTCTCAGTAGGTGGATGAGGGTTATCCACTAAAGGAATAGTAGAGTCTGAAGTTGCTCGAGGATCAATTGGACAATAATCCAATTGATCGACCTTAATGATTTTCCCTTCATGAGGAAAGAAAATGACACGAAATAGAGTCGAAACAACGGTGTCCATTTCGTATACCCAGTTCCTTCCTAAGAGGAGATTGTAGTCTAGATTAGCATCAATGACTTCTACTTCAACATTAATGACTTTTCCCCCAACACATATGGGAAAGACTGAGATAATGCCATGCGGCTTATGAGAATTCCCGTCAAATGTAGTCAGGACAGTAGATGAAGGAACAGCCGAAGGCGATCCTATGGCCTTCCAGCATGACATCGACATGATGTACGTGGAAGCTCCTTCATTAATAACGGTACGAAAAATGTTAATTTCTTGGTATGTAGACTTTATTTGAAAATCCGTGTGATGAGGGAGTTGCTTTTTGATATTCAGCATGTCGAGAGTGAGCACTAAAGAGTTATTTGGATCAACTGCCCCTATGGCCGAAATTAAAGCACTTCGTTGAGTTGGACATGACTAGAGAACCTCGAAAGTGGACATAGTGCATGGACTCTAAGCCAGATCCTCAACAATGGAGTAATTTTGGAATCATTTGGATTGATAGTCGTGCGTTTAGCGGAACCTTTTAGTATCCGTGGCATAGTCTCGACAAGGGGAAGCTCAATATGAAGATCGGTACTTCTAGGAGTAGTTTTGTCCTTGGATGTTTTAGCTTCACCGTAATCACGCGATCGAGTCGCCAGATGGACATTAGAGCCCATCATGAAAACATTTTATGATTTCTCCCCTTCCTGGTTTCCCCCTACAGAGGTACCAGGGTTTGAATTCATTCCAGCAAGCAGTTGCTGCCCTTGGGGAAAAGGGTTCGTTAACATAGATTGAGAACTAGGAGTCCCTTGCTGCCATAACAAGCTCTGAGCATATTGAATCTTTGGGCAGAGATGAGTTAAATGGTCTCCACTGGATAACTTGCACGGAAACTTGACTTTCTTTCTAGACTCATTTCCACCACCACCAGCATTATTGCGGAATTTATTTGCGTCAGCCTTCCCATCTTGACTCTTTTTCTTACCTCATCCTTTCTTTTTACCATTGGAATTTTGATTTCCTTTGAGGTTCGCAGATTGGATGGCATTAACCAAAGAGGGTTGGGAAGACGAAGGGTTAGACGATGTGACCTGGTTGTTAGGAGCAGTTTGCAAGGACAACTGCTGCAATTGGCTCAACAGGTTCATCGCATTTGTGTCTACTGATCCAATGATACCATCCGCATGGGGACCTGGCTTCGACTTGGCTATATCAACCTTAGTCCTAGGAGCATCAGGCAAGATTTTTTGTAGAATCCCAGACTGGGAGTAAATCAATTCTATCTGCTAGGCCCTAAAAATAGCTTGCTCTTCAGAATATACTCTAGATAGGGAGACATCCTTAGATATTTCAGGTTGTAAAGATTTCAAAAACCATTTGAGATGGTATTCCAGAGGGATTTTAGCTTTAATGAGCCTCTTTCTCTGTCTCCATTCCTGAATGTGATCAAAAATGTGAGTTGTTGTATCCTGACGAAAATTGGCCAGAAGTTCAGTTCTGGCATCATAATGGATGGGCAACTGGAAATGATTTAGGAAAATATTAGCTAAGTTGGTGAAAGATGTAAAGTTGGCCCCTAGCAACTCTATATACCACTTGGCCGCATTACAAGTCAGGGTGTGTTGAAAAAGTCTCAACCTAACCGAGTCGTCGATAAGGGAGTTTGATGAGCACCACAAATGGAATGTACATGGTCACCTAGGTCTTCACCACCCTTCCCCTCAAACTTTGGAATGTCTGAAGGGAGTTTGGTTGGGACCAGAGGCTAGGCTAGATTGTATTTGATTGGATCGTTTGTTAATTTCTTGAGATCTGGCAAATTCAACGTTGCCAAAAAGGAAGCCTAAGAGGACCTTGGGGATTCCACCTAGACTGGGCAGAGCTCCCAAAGTTCTGAAAAGATTGGCCTGCATTTTGGAAGGCACCAGGCTGCCCGAAGTAACTAGTAGAACCAACTAAACCAAAAGGTGGACCTTATGATCCAGCAAAACTCAGAGTTTGACCAACTCTGGCTAAAAAACCTCCATAACCGGTGAAGCTTCCTCCTAAAGGATTATAAGGAGTTGATAACCCCTGATAAGGATTCCAAGCAGAAGCTAAGGGAGGAATACTTCGAAATGCATTAACTGTGGAGTACGGCCTATTCCCTTGTTCACCGAAAAACAGATTCCTAGTTCCCATGCAACTAACCACAGGGTTAGTCCAACCTTGAAAGGGATTGCTTCTTTGTCCTGTAGTGGAAAAAGGCATAGATCCTATCGTTGGGTTGGAATGTGGTATATGACCACTTCCAAAAAGAAAACCCTTAAATGAAGCCGACCCACCCATCATGGATGTGAAGGCACTGAATGGAACTAACGGAATACCCTGTGAATGGATTCCAGACGGGAAAAATCCAAAACTAAAATCATTGGCTTGGGAATTTCCACTCATAGAAGGAATGGAGGTAGACCCAACTAAAGACGTGCTAGAAAAAGACCCAAATAAAGTTGTAGAGGGGATGGAAATAGTTCCTACCCCTTATAGAGATGTTCGAGTCTACATAGTTGTAGCATTTGTGGTAGAAGGCATGCTTCCAGTAGTGGTCATCGATGGTAAGTGCGTAATATGATCTGGACTTGACGGTCTATCCGTCGGAGTCCCAACGTATTGTAATACGTCTAGATGGCTAGAAGGTAGGGGAAGAATTCGGAGCCGCTGACGACTCTGGGAGTTCTTCTACCTCTATGTTATCTTCTGATTGAAAGAGAACTCGAGAAAGAACAGGAGTGTTCCTCTCTCATTTTGCGGAAGTACCAAGCCTGTCCTGAACACTAATGCCCTAGAGGGAGGATCAATCCCTGATGCATTAGCTGCCACGAAATGAAACCGACCGGCAGTATTACCTCTGCACCTTCTAGGAGAAGGCTCAAAACTTGGTGGTGAAAGACCAAGAAGTCTTCGAGACCATCTAGGCGATCGATTAGTCACTTCAAATTTTTTATTAATATCTAATTAAAGACTCAGGAAAAAATGAAAGCTAGGCCAACTAAGAGCACAGAGCACACACTAAAAAGTCCCTAAAAGATGTCAGCCAATCAAACAACTTTCAAGTATTTCTACTCCGGGTGATGAGGACCGGACATTAAAATACAAGAAAGTGAAGTAAGGGGCCTTCCAAAGATAGTCTGGGATAATGACGGCCCAGTCCTACCAGCGAAGGTAACAAAGGAAGTTACGCTGACCTCCTAAGAACAGCCTGCACCGGTGCAAGCCCCCAAGCTTCGCAAGGGTGCCCTCCAGTAGTATCGTTGAGAGTGATACAACGTCGACCTCAGGTGCCACAGGATTCCCCTCCATAGCCACCTATGTAGATCCTTAGGAGAAGCAACTAAGGTTACCAACTCGTGTCAAAATCCAGGCGGAACAGTCTTGAGGTAAGATCCGACAAGTAGGGGAGGGGGTATCTCTCTTCGTTATCTTCAAAAACCCTCGTGCTTAACTCCCAAATCTGGAGCTTTCCTGGTCTTCCTAATTCTATTGGATTTTCACTCACTATTCAGACTCCTATGTTTGACATTTTAAATGGCCTTGGAGAGTTTTCTCTCCACTCACCTAATCCAAGGCCCTAAAATATCCTAAAACTTGTTAGTGTGTCTAACTTGACAATTATAAAAATGTTTTAGTGTATTTTAATTAGCACTTGCTTTTAAATGGGTTGTTCTTTAAGTCAAGGGATAAGCGGAAGTGAAACTTGTGGTGTTTTGACGCAAAATAAATTAATAAAAACCAAACTATATGCAAATGCACTCATTTTGTTCTTCGATGAAAGAAATTTCTACTAGGTTCAGAGGAACTTCTAAGAAAGCAAAAAAAATTTCTTTTCTTTTCTTTTAGTCAAGCTTCACACTCACAAAAATTAACAAAACTATGGATGCCCTAACAAGATGCACAAATTTATCCTAATTCAATGAGTACATGCTAATGCAAAACTTAAGACTACTCTAAATCAAGAAATGAAAGTAACTTGTTTATCAATTCTAATTTGCCACTTAAGATGTTTAGATAGAATATAAGTTTCTAATGCTCATTTTTGTCCAAACACTAAAAGCAAGTTTCAAGACAAACAAAAATGCACTTTCACTCGCAAAAAGAAACTAAATCAAAACAAAGTTCAAGAAAGCAAAACCAAGTTTTCAAGAAGTTTTCTTCAAAAGCAAAAACAAAAATGTCTTTTCAAAAGTGCTCTTAAACAAGACTGAAACTTTATGATCGAAGAATAGGCAACAAAACACTTTGCAAGTTAACAACACAAAATGGGTGAAAACTCAACAAAAAAAATGTGTTTCAAGATGCTCTTAACAATCAAAAGCAGCAACAAGAGCTTGGAAACAAAGACCAAAAGATCAAAAAGACAACTTTCAAGAAAGTGTGAATCAACAACTTTCAGAAAGTAAGAAAAGAAGATGGTCGCAAAGATGTAGTTTTGAAATGCAAACAAAAAAGTCACCAAACAAGATTTGACACAAAGATTGAGATCAATCTTTCTGCCCTGGAAGACCAGAGCAGCTAAGACTCCCGGCAAGAAATCTTGTGTGCTTAAACAAAAATAATGACACTCGCAACAAAGAAAAACAAGACCAACACTTTCTACAATTAGAGAGAGTTTGAAATAATATACTTGCTGTAAAAATAAAGACTGACACAAAAAGGTAACTATTCGGGACTGATTCAGATCAGCAAACAGATCCTCAGAAACAAAAATATTTGAAAATTTTTGAAAATTTTAGGGTATATGTGACTGTGTTAGTGCACAGCTGCGTGTATATGCTATTTAGCCCAAGGAAACCTGTGTATACACATGTTGACCTGAGGAAACTTGCGTACATACACTTTTGTAAACTAGAAAAACAACGTATATAACAGATTACAAGAAAAAACAAAAAACAGAGTGAAGAAACTGATCAAACTTATAGTTCAAGTTCCTATAAGAACAGACTACTCAGTCACAACAAGTAAATAAATAGTTGAGCCCTGATTGGCTTGAACAAACCCAAACTAAGAACAATAATACTGTTGTCCCCAGCGGAGTCGCCAATTCTGTTAAGGGAGAATGTCCCCTAGGGTCTTGGGTTAATACCCTAGTAGAGCGGGGGTTATCTATAAAGAAAAACAAGCATTCCACATAGCCATGATGCTAATATAAACAAACTACGCAAAGAGAGGTGCACCTGGGGGTCCTTCGTTTGGGAAGATCCAACTAGGGTCCAAACCCTATTGGAGTTCCTTTTGCTCCTTCAACCTGCAAAACAATCAATTCAAGAAAGCACAGTAGTATATAAACTAAACATCATAAAGAAATCAACTTCATAGCATATTGAAAGTTAGTTATGCAATTGAAATAATCATTCATTTGTAAATCATAACATTGATATCATAAACACGAAGAAGATTCATATCAGGAACAAGACAAGTGTTTCTTTTATTATAGATAACTAAAGTACAGAAAGGAATTTTCACCTGGGTCTTCCTTTCATAGGCTCCAAGCAGAACCATCCTCCGGATTCATCTAATCTAAAGCCTTCAACAAGCTCCTTCCATAACTCATTCAAGGATATCTCAACAAATGGAAAGACATCATAACTCAAGGAAGCAAGGGTTTCCTGTAATGGGGGAAGTGCTGGAAGCACAAGGATCTTCAGACCTGATCTGGGATAATCTCAACAGAGTGATTTTTCTCTCTATTCTCTCCTCCCTTAGGCCTTCCCATTGAAGCCTTTTTATACTTCTCCCAAAGTAGTTTTTTAGTTGGGAATTCATTGAGAACAGTTGGGCCACGGGCACTAATAGGTAATCAATAGGTAAAACCCGCGATCTCCGCTCGAAATTAAGGAGATTTAATTTTTTTAAGTGTTTTAAGACATATACGCAGATTGGGTATACACAGACCCGCATACACATACATTTAGCTCAGGGCAATGTCGCGTATAGGGAGTAAAACACTATTTTTTAAGTATTTGGACCAGGTCTGGAAGGATGGGTTGTCCCAGGCCATGAGTGCAGCATCACAAACATCAAGAGTGAGATTTGGAGCTATAACAATCACTGAAGCCAACTTACATCACTTAGATCAGCCTCGGTTTAGATTAGGATTGGTGAATGTTTTTATGTGTTTGTTCTTCATTTACAATCCATTATCAAAAGTAGTTATAATTGATTTATCATTTTTGATAGAAAAAGTGTCGTAAAGTCTTCAATTTTCGTCGAAAAAGTGAAGTGTCGCAAATCCTCCTTCATATCTTATCGATTAAACTATTCTTGATGCATTTGATTTGATTTGAGTTCGTTCAAAGTGTCAAAAAGATATTTCCTCAAGTTTGAAAGTGTCATTTTGAGTCTTCCTTTCTCTTTTTGAAGAAAAACTATCGAAATTGTCATTTTGGGTGAAACATTTTGAGTCATTGCTACATTTAGTTTTCCTTCTTGAATCATTCACATTAAGGGAAGCTGAAAAAAAATACATACATTTTGCATTGTGCATATTAAGGTTTGTGAATGCTTGATAGGAATAGCTAAGTAAATTGCATTAGATGTGCTCTTTTCTCTTTGTCAAAGATCTTATTGCTATATCCTTTAGTAGCTAAGGTTTTCATCATTCAAACTAAATCAAAAGTTTGTTTATCATGATAGTTTCATTTTAGGAATTGCGAACATAGATCACGTGGTGAACCTTCAAAGGTAAACTTTTAAGAAATATCAACTTAAAATGGACCTCAATTAACCTAACAGCACTTTGGAATTAACGCAGCACATCTAGAGGTCTAGGCTAGAGATGTGTTCCAGCGTCGTTAAACCTAGTGACTATCATTTTCATTGAAGGTTGGGTGATTCCTCCTCCTTGATACAACAAGTGCTAGCATGGACTTGTGCTCCCCGTACCATAACGTATATATTGGGAGACCACAATAGGCTTAAATCCTTTATCCATAGGAAAGCAAGTCTGCTGCCTTATCGATTGCAATGCACTGAACATAGCATTCGGGAAGATTAACTGTCGTACATAAGTCCTTGGTAAGTTCTCTTTAATTTATCACCAAGGTGTATATTGCAATTTTGTGCTTGGTCTAGTAAACCTTTTTGTCTAAATTCTCTAGAGTAGTCAAGTTCGTTCCTTTTTGACTCTCTAAAAGAAAAGGTCCATCTGAGCACTTGTCCTTTCAGGCTCATTAAAAATCGAAGGCGACTAGAGTCATCTTTAGCTTTTTCTTGACTCTTTAAAATTGAAAAAGCAAAGTTGTGTCCAAAGTGTCGTTAAAATAAATTGACCACGAATAACATCCCTTTTCCTTAGTTGATCTTAGGTTGAAACATATGGCGACAAATCTGAAGTCCACCGATCAAGGAATTCCTTTTGATGGAAATCCTAGTCCTTTTCCTTCTTTTGGAAATATTGGTGCTCCATATATGGCTACATTGTCCCTTCTAGGATTTACCATTGGCTTGCCAGTATGGTTGTTTTCAACCTCTTTGGTTCAAAATGTCGTGATTTCTCCACAATCAAGTACACCTCCAACTGGACAAAATCAACCTCCAGTTGATCCTAAAGTTGACCCTTTGTCTTCTTCCTCGGTTATTTCTTCCTCCCCTTCTTCCTCTTCGCCTGGTGAAAGTATTGGTACTAGTAACCAGGTGATTAAGAAGAAGAAGAAAGGGAAGGAGAAGAACAAGAAGTAAATTCAACAAAGGGGCAACCAAGCAATCATTGCTTTGAATGCAAAATATAATGAGAAACCATCCATTAAGCCTCACAAAGTTTGATATCCATGCAAACTTTGTGCAGGAGACCATGTTCTTTGAAATTGTCTTGATATTCCTCAGATCTTACAAGAATGATCTTCCTGTTCACATAATCCCATGTCATCAACCTCTGGAGATCATGTTGGTGACATACCATCAACTAGTGATAGTAAAGTTCATGGACAGAAGGGAAAAATAAAGTTTCCATGTAGGTTATGTGATGGGAATCATCCCATTCACCTTTGTCCCTATCTGGATGAAGCCAAGAAAGTGTTGGATAACCGTCCTGCTTCACCGCAGCAACTTCCATCTGGTTACAGGAAACTCTCCCTAAATCCTTCACTAGTTGATGAACCAACTGACCAAAATCAACTGTCAGTCAAACCCACTCTCTCTGAAAGTGAATCCTATGAGTCTATACCTGACCAAAATCAACAGGTCGAGGTAACAGTTGACCCGATTTCACCTTCAGTAAATCGTACCTTTTCCGAAGAGAGTGAACACCATACCACTCAGGTTCTTTTTGTTTCTTTAGATTCAAATGAGCTTGGGGGCAATCCTACTGTTCCATCAAGACAGGAGGAAAATCCTCCCGCTCTCGTAACTCAAGGGGTTAATTCTCCCGTTTCTACGGTACCCCCTCCAAGTAGTCTAGTCACTTCCTTTGATTGGAATCGACTGGCAGGATTCTGCCTTCCTTCTTATGTGCCTTTCCAAATCATAGTACAAGTTTGTAAAATGATTGTATTTGGCACTATTATAGATGAAGGTGCATTAGTGAGTATCCTTTCCTCAACTGCTTGGCAAGCGCTTGGTTCGCCACCGCTTGTGCCTGTTACACAGAATCTGTTGGGCTTTAACAGAGGAACCAGTCGACCACTAGGGATCCTCCATCGGTTACCCATTACTTTGGGAGAAAAAACCATTTATCTAAATGTGATGATAGTCCCAGGACCTTTATATTACAATTTACTTCTTGGGCGCAACTATGTTTATGGGATGGGAGCTATTGTTTCAACACTCTTTCGAGTGATTTGTTTCCGGCATGAAGGCAGAATTGTCACCGTTGACCAGTTTTCATTTCCCGGTCCAAATATGGATTCCAGTCAACCATCTTCCCTAAATGGTCCATTTATACCAATGGTATCATCCCCACCACGGGTTAATTATGTGGCAACCTGTTCCATACCTACATCGACTGACGATTAATTTAGTGATGTTGTACATCATGTACTAGAGCCAGATCTCTCCTTCATGACCTTTTATGAGTTGTGATAGGGCCTATGAGGATAGTTCATTGTCTTGTGTCAACCTCATTAAAAAATGAAACAAAGGGTCCGAGGATAGTTCTTTTTCTTGTGTCAACCTCATTAAAAAATGAAACCAAGGAGCATGAGGATAGTTCTTTTACTATGTCAACCTCGTTAAAAATGAAACATACCCGAGGATAGTTCTTTTACTATGTCAACCTTATTAAAAATGAAACATACCCAAGGATAGTTCTTTTACTGTGTTAACCTCATTAAAAAATGAAACATACCCGAGGATAGTTCTTTTACTATGTTAACCTCGTTAAAAAATGAAACATACCCGAGGATATTTCTTTTACTAGGTCAACCTCGTTTAAAAATGAAACAAGCCAATGAGCATAGTTCCTTGACTTGTGTCAAGCTCATTAAAGAATGAAACAAGGAATCTGAGCAGAGTTTCTTGTCTTGTGTCAAGCTTGTTTAAAAATGAAACAAGGTCCCAAGTTCCAATTTGAGTCTCTGATTAGATCTCATAAAATCCCAGTCAAGTCTTTCACTTGACCTCGTAAAAGAACCTTCATTCCATCCACCTAATAGCCATGAGTAGTCTACTTAGGTGAATGTAATGAAGCTTGGGGGGCATGCAACTTGTGGTAAAGATAAGTTTCCCTGTAGGTTATGTGAAGGGAATCACCCCATTCACCTTTGTCTATCTGGAGGAAGCCAAAAGGTGTTGGATAATTGTCTTGCTTCACCACAACGGCTTCCATTTGGTTACAAAAGACTCTCCTTTTCATCATGCTGGGGGCATGTAAACCAATTCAAGCATATTTTTTTGTTTTAAACATGTGTAAAAATGAAACTGAATTCAAGCATAGTTTGTCGTTTCAAGCTTGTGTAAACATGAAATTGAATCCAATCACAGTTCCCTATGGTTCAAGATTGTCTAAAAATGAACCCATTTTCAATTTTTTAATACTCGTGGTTGCCATTTTATCAGCCTCTATTATCAGATGGGCCTTGGTTGTTTCATTCCATCACCACCATCTCTTTGGATGATCATACACTTTCACTTGGTTGTTTTACCCTTTTATGAGGAACAATTGCAATGAGTGGTCTTATTAGTGAGCCTCTTCACATAAATAAACATGTTTTGAGAAGTTCCAACATCATCAGAACCAGTTGCTACCTTAGATAGCACTCGTTGCTCAATATAGAGTCATCTTTAAACTCTTTTCAGACTCTTTAAACAAGAAAATATAGTCGAGTGATTGTCTTTTCCGGCTCGTTAAAGTATTGGAAACGTCATCCCTCTTGTATTATTTTGTCCTTTTTTGGACCTAAGGGATTACTTTATGAAAAAGAACTTATGGAGTTTTCTTTTCGTCTCTTTTCAAAATCTCCAAACATGAAAAGTACCGAGTTATCTTTATCATTAAACTTGTTAAAATAATAGTGACAAACTTGTCCATCTAGACGAGACTGAGTTTCACCATCGCTAGACTAGTTAAAACATCAAATAGCGATGGGTTTGCCTGAAGGGCGAATTATAGAACAAGCATATGTTATCCTCCTCAAGCTTGATAAAAAATAAAGAGGTACTGGTCAGCAATGACTAGGGAAAAAGGGGAAAAATCTTGAAAAACTAATGGTAGCAAGTTGCTCTTGAACATGACACTTTCACTTCATCTCCATGATCGAGTTGGGTTGGGTTATTCCATTTACTGGTCATCATACCATCCATCTTTTTGGGTTAATGCTACCAATTCATCTCAGTGTCACTGATATGTTCATGAGAAGTCATCGAGTTGAGAAATCATCCAGTTAAAGTCTCATCCATTGCAATACCATAAACCTTCATTTTCATGACAATGATTCCTAAACCTTGTGTTGTCAGTTCATTTTCATCTCCAAAAACATTTGCTCCATTTCATGTCGTAGATGTGGGATACATCAAGGCCCTCATACGACGAGCCGCTTCTTGTCAACATCAGCTCATTATCCAAGAAGTTTACTTAGAAACACCCTTTTCAGTGCTTTGAGGCTTGCATACATCAATGGCAAGTTTCTTTCTTCTGGCGACAGGTTGACATCGATGGCCTTCGATGAAAGATTTTGCATGTTGTTCGACATTGAATCATCTATTCACACAATGTGAAATGTATTGTAGTACCTTGAGGATCATCATCATTATCGGTGATCCCTCTTGCGCCTGGTAATAGCTTACATCATTGGCTGGTAATCAGGCGATGTCTTTCCATGTTCGACCTCAGAACATCTCTTCACATGGTTTGACTTGTACATCAAGTGAAGATTGAATGAGTTTGAAGACCTCGGATCTAGTTTCATCCATCTGGGCTGCGATATATTCAGGGATACAAAAACATCAAATGTACAAAGGCTCTACACAGATGGTCATCCTAATCATGGATTATGACTCTATATATGTAGAATCACAAGTCTGTATCTGTAGATGACTATTTGATCTATGTACATGAAATGAAAATTTATAAAGCTGAGCATGGGAATGCCTCCCTCAACTAGTTCATGAAAAATAATATTATCATGATGTATTGTATTGTAATTTATGCAAATCACCTTCCAGTTCGAAACTTCTAATCCTCATGATAAAGCATTTCACCCGACATGAACATTTACGACCTCATGCTTTATGGGGCAACTGTTATAGACATATTTGGGCACATCAACCCCAAACTTATATGTCGATGTTATAGGGCTCATCAACCCCTAAAAGAGTTTTTTTATACCCTAAAGAAGCTTAGTCATTTGAATGCCTCATTCCCCAAAAGTTCCATCTCAGAAATCATCCAAAAAGTGCCTAAACTAAACCATATCTAAAAGCCCTCTATTAGGGTGAGATGCATCTCACCTACTACACTGTCTAAGTGAGATGCATCATAGTTTGGCCCTTTAGTAAGTGCGATGTTTGAGGTGGACAAAATTCCAGGACAGTTTGTGAGTTGGTGGCTCATGGAATCTTCTAGAAACTTCTCCTGTGCCACTTGCCTCTCTGAATTCCCCCAAGGATGACCAAGGGAACTACGAAACCACCTCCAATTTCCCTCTTTCATGGAACCAATTACTAAAAATAGAAAGGCATTCATCATCCCCATTGATGACTCAACTTCCTGCAATCATCTATAAAGGGATCTCTCATCCAAGAGATCAGTAGGTTGAATTATTCTGAGTTGTAAGGAAGTGCTGCTAGTTTTAGTATTGAGGTGATAGTAGTGTGTCATTGTTGGTGTGTTCTTGTTGATTCATGAGGTGAAGAAGGCTTGAAGCTAGGAGGATGGCGCTGGATCAGACTTCTTATGGGTTGTAAATCTCCTTGATATTAATAAAGTTCTTCAAGATTTTTCCCAATTGATTGTGTTAACTGTAAATGCATTCATTTGTTTATCACATTTCTGATTCTATGATGTTTATGCTATGATGGATCATTATGCTTTGACATGTCTTTGTTTCTGTATCTATGCAGGTACTCTCCAAGCGTGTTAAGTATGGGGAGGAGTTATGAGATCGGCCAAAGGAGAGGGAGATCAAGCGAGGATTCAAGCAAAAGTTACAAGTTGGTCTTTCATAATCTCTTTCTTATCTGTCACTCATAGGAAAGATATTGAATTGCTTTGACTATTATTTCTAGGTTAGCTACCAAACCTAGAGGGTTAGTCGTTCAACAAGGCACTAATTTTCCCAAAAACAGGGGTTGTAGCTCCCTTCTAGTAGAAGCTAGAAAATGAGAGAAGGTTGTAGCCTTCTGCATGTGGGTGCTTGCATACTAGTATGAGTCTACACTAGTTAAGATTGTAAACCTCTTTGATTTATATTAAGAAGATAGAGATGACAACAGCAAGTGGGTTTTCTCCCACATTGGGTTTCCACCTTAATTCTTGGTGTTCATGTGTGTTGCTTATGTGTGATGGTTTCTTTTTTTATTACCGCACATAGTTACTGTATAATAGGATATTGATGCACTGATTAAATATCAACACATGATAAATTAACTAAATCATAAGTTATTTGGGTATATGATAGCTTCTTTAATCACAATAATGTGCACGCGCAAGTTCACTTCACTGAAGTAGCATATATAAATCTGATTGGGAAATGAAATATTATTGAATTGTAAATATTGATTCACCCCCCCCCCGCCTCTCAGTATTATTTCCAACAAAATAGACTTTTCTGCCTTAGATTACTTGCTCATACAATGATCTTTAATTCTTAACTTACTGACTTCCTATGACTCACTATGACTTCTTTATATAGCTTCTTCTTTTACAATACCATGGTTCGTGAACCATATGTGGGTCACAAAACATCCTATATTATAAAAAACTATGGGACTAAATTCCCCTTTTACTCCTATGACCTTCGTGCTCTGCTCCCTCACAAAGTGGAGACTTTACATAATTAACAAATTTAGTTACAAAATTTACCCCAGGGGGCCGTGTCCCAATAGGCCCCTAACACAATTTAGTGACTTTTCCTCGAGTCACTCTACTGGTGGCTCCTTGATCTTCGCATGTGTTCACTGAACTCAATATTCAAAACCTATAGGTTTGTTGTTCCCTGCATAGTAACTTGTTGCACTTCCTCAACCAATTTTTTAGTAGTTAGGCCTTCAACTACAAGGACCATGGTCCTTTGTGTCTGTCACATCCCTTTTAGCTTCCTTTGCACTGACATAGTCAACTGACTGGCCTCATCTATCCACGACTGCGTCCTTGAAGAGATGATCACTTCCTTGTGATGCATCTCATCATTTTTAGTCTAAATGAGCTTTCCTTCTTACAATCTAGCAAACCTTTGTTCTAGATCTAAGGTTTGCATTGTTGATCGGATTTCATCAAATTGTCTCTGCTTTTCTCTGATGTCCACGCCAATATTTTTCAGATTTGGATCCTCCTATAGTGAGGTCCATAAATCGATGGCCTTCTCAAATAGCTCAATGTATCCCTTGACTTCATCTTCCAAGGTGGCCATTCCTTCTTTAATAGTAGCTCCACGCTACTCTCTAACCTCTAGAGGAGTATTGGGATGCAGCTTTAACTATAACTCTAAGATTTGCAACTACAACTCGAACCTAACTCGGTCAATTTCATCTTTCGACTCTTTCACTATAGCGGCCAACTTTTGAATCCTCTCCATGAAGGCTACTTCTTCTGGGATCTTGAGCTCTAGAATCTCACTACAGGGCTATGCAGTAGCATCTTCCAGCTGCTGGCTTCGCATTGTAACCTCCTCCTTTTCATTGAGGGCCCGTACATTTTCCTCAAATATCTATTGGTTATTGGTTTTGACTTTGTTGATTACTAGCAGTGCACGTCGCTCTCAAATCTAGATTTCATCGGACACCCCTTGGTGTAGCTCATGCAGAGTCTGAATGGGAAGCATGACCAAATTCAAACTTGGGTTCTTCAAATGCAGTAGTTGTGCCTGCTCTTTGGTTGAGTCATCATGCACGAACCATTTTGGTAGTTGAATGGCGCGGAGATCCATGGTGATTTCTGCATCCAATACTGACCCACTCGCTTGATTCAGGCTCGCTTTCTTCTGGCTCACCTATCCCACGACTGCTTTGCAAAAGACCTGTTTGAACCTGCAAGTCCCATAGGCCCTATTGTACCTTACTAAGTGATTGTGAGTACTTCTGCTCAAAGTGGCTCATGAGATCCATCATCGCATCGTGGAACACATCCCCAATTTCATCCAAGTCCCCCTTTGTGAGGACCAAAGGTGTCGGTCCTGCTGATTTGACGGAATTTTTCTTCTTGTGTAGCCCTGTGGAAGTCCTCTTCTTCCTCTACTTGACAATGAAGGGGGACTCCAAATCTACACCCCCTTCTTCTTTTTCCTTTGTTTCTTCCTCCACCTGTGTTCGCTTAGTATCTAACTCATCAACACCGATGGTGGCCTACGACGTAGTCTTTTCTTGTGCTACTTCTTTTTCCTTGGCTGCCACCTCTTTCTCCCTCGCAGCAGCTTCTTTCTCCCTTGCAACAACTTCTTTCTCCCTCGCAACAAATTCTTTCTTCTACGTAGCCTTTTCTCATGTGGCAGCTTTATGGGCCTACTTCTTCTTTTATACTATTTTGGTCTGCGCTACTAAACCTTTAGTAGTTGTGCTGGTACCTACACGAGAAGCAGTGAGAGAGTCACTTGACCACTTGCTGATGACCCCTACTATATCCTCCTCAAAAACCAAATAAGGCAACCTCTCCCATATTCCTCGGGCATCCTTCTTTGTGCGAATGTGCAAATTATGGAAATTTTCCTTAAAGTCAACGATATTTGTGTACTACACATGCAAAGTGGGTTATAACCTTAGCCACTGGTTGATCACCATTCTTAGTTTTGTCTCAAATAACACCCAGAATATCTTGGTCTCCATTACATGCATGGGGTCTTTAGTATCCCAGAGTGAAGTGAACTTCACTTCCTTTGGTAGGTTTGAATCCTGCTGAGGGAACTGGCTTTCTTCAAGTGTCCTCCAAGCCATTAAAGTGATCAACAGCAACAACCAGGCATAGTGAAATGCCTTGCCCTCATCCTGGGCCTCCCTGTAGTCCTCTAGAAACTCCTTACATAGATATTGAGCACAGCTATACTAGACTCCTTTTGCACATTGTATAGCAAAATAGGCAATAGATGTTGGTACTTCATCCGTGTGGCACTTTCTCATGATCTTACTAGCTAAGATCTGTGTAGCAAACTGCACCGTGCCATCTGATATGGACTGAATAGAGTATCCTCGTGACTTCTTAACCATACCAAATTTTCCCTTCATTTGGTCCACCAAATTCTTTTCCTGAGACTTTTCGATGAAAGCCTCAACATGGTCCACTCCTAGGGATGGAAGCAATGTTATACAGTGGATCAACATGTATGTGATCGGGATGGGTTCTCCCAACCAGAAACACCCATCATGCACTAGCATCAATAGTTGGCACATACAGATGGTGTTAATATTGGTTTGACTGAAGTGTGGAACCCACAACATGTTTAGGAGCCCCGCGCCCCCAACTCCAACCACCCAACTCATTGGCTCTAGGCACGTGACATCTGACTCTTCATAGTAGACCTTCTTGAGGTACTTACTTGCCAGGAACTATGGAAACTTCTCATGGTCCCCTACATCCCAATCCTCCATTTTTAAAGTTCATATCCAAGCTATAAACGAACCCTCAAATAGCACATTCTCTAGTAGTAAAGGCATAGAGACCATGAACTTCGCAGCATCCAAATCTTCAGGCACCTTTGCCGTGGATTTTCTAGGTGGTATGTACTTCGATAGTCAAGTTATTGGCTCAACCTCAACTACATCAACCTCCTCTATTCCTCCGTGTAGTTCTTCCTCATCTAGATCCAGTGGCTCCGTCCACTGTTTGGACTTATCCATTCTGCCCTTCTGGTGAATTTCTATTGGGTTTTTCAATGGTGATTTCTGCACCAGTGCTTGCTAAGGCTTCTTCTGCTTTGAAGAAGAAAATTGCTTAGGCCTTGGTGACCTAACCGCGATAGTAGGAAATCCTATAGGTATAGGTTTGGCTTCCTCGGATGGTGGCTCTGTCTCAGGGTGAGTTGTAGTCATTCTCTCAAGGAATCTCTTATGGTAGTAATCAGGAAAGTTTACAAACTCTGACCATGAAAGAAATTCCTCCCAATCCATCTCAGACATATAACATTATTCTTGGTGCAAAGCAAGGCAAAAAATCTTAAGGAAAAGTCTCATGAAGCAAATTTTTCAAATGCGAAGCAGTATGCCATATTTATAGACCAATTTGAATTCAAATCCAACCGTTCCCTCCAATTCTTAGTCATTCATGCACATTTGGCAATAGATTTCGAAAGATATGCTCCATAAATTCTCCCCCCCCCAACTCCTTTCAACAAAAAATTCTCCATCTAATAAGCTACAGTGCTTCCAACGGTCACTTTTTGGCTAGGCCAGGTAAGGCCCACCCACCTAGTGCAGCTCCTTCGGCACAACTCCCCTCAGCGCCATGCTTCGACTTATCATGAAACCCCTTCGCTTTGCCTTTCTAAATTTCTGGGGGTGTAGTTTAAAGTCCTGTACTACCTTGCAGCTACCTCGAGTACTAAGACTATCCCATAATCATATAGTAATTGTGCAAGGGTGGGATCACCCCTATATAGCTTTAATCGACTCCCATTGAATTTCCCATAAATATTTCCCCATTCAGCTTTGCGAGCTAAAATGCACCTCCATCTGTAATTTCCTTCACAACATATGGCCCCATCCAATGCATTTGAAATTTTCCTAGGAATTTTGTGAACTTATTGTCATATAGAAACAATAAATATTTGATCTGGAAGGTGCGTTTTTTGATATGGCGATCATGCCATGCCTTTTCATGGTCCTTCTGCACCTGATGATGAAATCCAGCCAAGAAACAATCTTCCTCCAATTCAACGAGTTACGCAAGCCATTCTTCCATGGTATCGCTATCAGTCATGTTCGTATCTACTGCAATCCATAAACTTGGCACTATGTACTCCATGGGCATTACAGCCTCCTACCCATATACTAGTTTGAATGGTGTTTGTCCTATCAAATTTTTGCAGGTAGTCTTGTATGCCCAAAGGACCACTGGTATGCGCACATCCCAGTCATTTCTCTTTTCATTGAAAATATTTGACAAAGAGATTTCTAGACTTTTGTTGAAGGCTTCCAGTGTGCCATTTGCTTGAGGGTGATAAGGTGTACTCTATTGATGATATGTCTGGAATTCCTCAAGAAATGTAACTATGGTTTCATTCAAAAAGAGCATGCCCCTATCACTCATCAAAATATTATGACAGTTGAATTGAGACAAGATATACTCAAAAATAAATTTCGCGATGGTAGCAGCGCTATAATATTTTATAGCCCATGTCTCTACCCACTTGGTTAAGTATTCAATCGTGATAATGATATATCTAGCCCCTGTCTTCTTCCCCAGTGGTTGTATTGGTCCCACAAAGTCTATTGCCCACTTATCAAATGCTTTCAACGTCACTTGCGGATTTAGTGACAATTCATCTCTTCGAAACGGTCTCCCCTTCCACTAACAGATATCACATGCCCTGCAATATATCTTGGAGTCCTTATGCGTAGTCGGCCACCAAAGTCCTATGCATAGGATCTTCTACACAATTGTTCTTCCTGCGTAACATCCTCCCACTACTCGTCCATGCGCTTCTACAAGGATGATTTGTCTCTCATGCTTTGGAACATACCTACGCATTATTTCATCAGATCCCATTTTATATAGATGTCCAACGATAACACAGATATCTACAACTCAGACCACTAATTCATTCTTTTGTTTTGTTGAATACCCCTCAGGAGCGATGCTTGTAGAAAAAAATTGAATTATATCTGTGAAATGATCATTTATGATGTGAACAGTGAAGACCTACACATCAGGCAACCCTTACTCCAGACTTGTAGGCTCATCCCATTCTCAATTCGTGATAGGTGATTCGGCCCAATATTCAGGTGCCCAGGCTTCACAATTACTTCAAAATCATATTCCTAGAACAATAACAACCGTCTGCAAATATTCCTTCCCAACACAGGCTTTTTGACCAAGTATTTCAAAGCATAATGATCTGTATATATTTTAAAGTGCACACCCAACAGATAGTTCCTAAATTTATGCAGTGCATACAACATTTCCAAACCTTCATGCTCTGTGGTCGAATAGTTGTTTTCGGCCCTTGACAAATTTCTACTAGAAAATGCTATTGGATGGTCAATATCTTCTTCACCTGGTTGGGTCAGCACAAATCCTAGTGCAATGTAGGAAGCATCGACATGGACGTGGAACTCTTTCTTCTAGGTGGGGAATACTAAAATGGACGTGGTGACCATTTTCTCCTTCAAAATATCCAAAGTCTTCTGGAAATCCTCGTCCTAGAAAAACATTGCATCCTTCTTCAATAATTTTTCCATGGGCACAATTATTTGCACATACACTTTGATGAACTTCCTATAATACCCGTATGGCCCAATGTTGCACGCAGTTTTTTAACAATTTTCAGAGCTTCTGAATTGATGATTACTACAATTTTGGCAGGGTCTACCATGAATCCCTTCTTGAAAACAACATGACCCAAGAATATCCCGTAGGGTACGCAAAATATGCATTTATTCAAACTAAGGGCTATCTAATGCTTTTGACAAGTATCCAACACGAGGTGTAGACTAGAAACATGTCTTTTTACTAACCCAAATGCTATCCAGTCATTGAAGTAAACCCCCAAAAATTTATGGATAAATTCCTTGAAAGTTGCAATTACCACCCTAGAGAAAATTGTAGGGGCATTCTTAAGCCCGAATGGCATCACTGTATGTTGAAAACAACCCCATTCAGTTGCAAAGGTGGTCTTACTCTGATCCTCTGATCAATCTTGATCTGATGGTACACTAAGAATCCATCTGTGAATGAATATTCCTCTTGTCCTCCAACATTCTCCAGTATCTCATCCACGAATGGCATAGGGAATGGATCATGGACACACACCTCATTCAACTTCCTTAAGTCTATGCATATCTGAATTTCACCCTGCATTTTATTTTCTTGAACCACCATGGGACTAACCTAGTCGAATTCCTTGACAGGTTCAATGGTCCCGGCTTCAAGCATTTTATCCAATTCCTTGCACACTTTTTCTTTATACTTAGGATGTAATTAGTATGGGTGTTGTTTTACTGGCTTTGCATATGGCTTCAAAGTGATATTCATGACTCCTAGATCCTCTACTATCCCTTTTAGATCAGAGAAATTGGTGGGAAACAATTCCTGATACTCTCACAATAGCTCTGCAACCTTATCTACTATAACCTCATCCCAATAATCACCTATGTTCGTGAACTTCGGCTGCGATTTTGATCCAATATTCACCTAATTGGTCTACAAGGGCTCTGATATATTAGGGATTTCTGTTTGGGGTCCCTCCACTTTGTGGTTTCCTTCAAACTCAGGAATATGGATGTTCCTGGGATCTTCCTCATCATCCTCCGTGGTCACATTGTAGCATTCGAGCACATGGCGCAGCTGCGTACCCCAATCGGGTTGTACCCATTCAACTAGTTCTTCAGGAATTTTGAATATAGCAGTTGTGATCTCCTATAATGCCTCATCAATACATTCAAATCCATGTTCATAGCTATAACTTAGTAGAAAACTTTCCTTCAAAACATCCCACTCTACGGTTCTATGTCGCAGCTCCATTTGTAGATACCAATTCATTGAGATTATATCTAAAGTGTGGCAGAAGATATGAACCCACTTCGACTATAGTTATTCTCCCCATGCCTTTTTGCAATGATCTAAGTGTTCACGCGGATCATCCTTCCCTGTGTATTTCTCCGTAATGAGGGTATTAGCATACCCAAACCGAAACTTCATCATTCTTCAATACTCCTTCCAATATGTGAAACTATTCTTATGCGTTCCCGACAAATGGGCAAGCATAGCTCACAATGAAATGTCTAGCATTTGGAACCGATGTTCCTCTGGTACGTCCCTTTCAAATTTATCTAGAAATAAATTGATATCCTCTAAACCATCATAATATAGTAAATTGCGTACCTTAGTGGATATACATCGTGGCGATTTGGTAAGCCTATTGCAACGCAGCGATGATACTTCATGCAATCGGTTCTGCCAATGTTCAATCTCCTCATATAAATCTGAATTACATGAGTTGTCTTTCTCCCATGTGATTCATCCATTTGCCATGGGGTTAATCCAATCTTCATCCCACGCAATCAGCGTATAGATCTGTTCAATGTCATTGTCTTCCTCATAATCATGGAGTGGTTTAGTATATCATGCACCTTTGTCTGGATCCAATGGCACAATCACCCTTAGTTATTTATTTTCAAATTTCATATTGCGCTTCTTCAAATTGATTATTGTGTTCATATCAAATGCCCAATCAATTCTGAGCAGTGTTGGATATGGGTTGTTGTCATCCACTACTTTGATCACTTCATAGTTGGCTATGGTGAGTGCCCCTTCAATATCTACAGTTACTCCATGGAGGTTCCCCATAGGAATAATCTTCTATTAATTGGCCATCCTTAGCTGGATCAGGGACCACTGTAGCACTGGTCTTCCCATTATCTCCCAAATTTTCTTTGGTGGAAAATTTGCATCAGACCCAAATCAAGATTTACCTGGTCCATTTCATATTCTCCAATCTACACAATCAACTTCATTTCACGACCAGTTCTCTTCTTACTTTTTCCCACCTTATGTAGTGCGCACTATTTTGGTAGAGGTTTATTCTTACTAGTGAAATTATCTATCAATTCTTATAGTCCTTCTACTGCCTTCTTATCCTTTAGGAGTTTCATACAGGTTTTTAAAAATGATGCTAATAATGATGGATCTATCTCCTGCACAATATTGGTTTCTCCATACTTTCACATATTTTGAGTCCTTGATGTATAATTTGCTTCATCCGCGAAGCTCCTCTTTGCTTCCATAAACATTTCCTTCACCTTACTTACATCAAATCCAGTTTCCTTAACAGCAGCCTTGCAAACCCACACATTCTCCTCTCGTTGCTTCCTTTTATCTTCTTCAGTAGCTATACCACTTCGTGTAACAATATTTACACTTGGCCCATCCTTGCGAGGCTCCGACGTCATCATCTGGATGTTCTGAATGGGTTGCTGAGTCTAAGTGTTATTTTCTTGCATCTTCACGATAAGTGCTAGGAAATCTTCTATAGCATGGTCAAACCATCAAAAATATTGATAAGAAGGGTGTGTAGGATTCTGAAAATTACGTGCAAAATGACCTACTTCCCCATAATTATAACAAATGATCTGACCATGACCCCTTCTAGCTCCTCCTCCTCGCCCTCTTCCTCAACCTTGGAATCCTTTACATGCCACAGTTCTGCCTTGATCTTATTGAGGATGAGTTTATGCCTGCATTCTATACGTAGGGGTTCTATCCATCATTAACTCATAACTTCGACAATGGTGCTCACCATGACCTATAGATTTGTAGAAATTGCAAAAAAATTGTTGGGGTGTCTGTACAAACTTATGTAGTAGATGACAATTATATGTCGAATGTTGTCTTGTAACCTGACAAATAGCACACTATGGCGCTACTCGCGTGCTCAGCCTAGTGGTATTTTATAGCTTCAGGGGGACATGGCCTCCCCCAATAAGATAATTCTGATAGACTGGGTAATGGTCCTTATCATGACCATGGCATTTTCATTTTAAGCACCAAACTTCTACGCAAACATTAGTTTGGACTTCCATTCCCTTTATGAGGCTCTGCAACTCCATATGTAAGCTAGCTAACTGTGATTGAATCTATTACACCCCATATTCATATCCTGAATAGGTGAAGCTTCCAATCTCATAGAAATTTCTAATGTTTTAGCTTGTGTGCTAATTTTCTGTTGTGATAGCAGCAACCTTAGATGAGGCAACAACGAAGAAATGTACCAATCCCTATGTTCATCATCTGTGATATGCATATTAGCATGTTGTAGCAAACATTTCAACCTCTGATCAAAGTCCCATGTGAACTCATTTACCTTCTGCTGCATCTCTTTGACCTCCGTTACAGACTGGGATTGCGACCTAGGCTTTTTGAATTCATTACTGAGAACCTTCTTCATATTTTCTAGTGTTACATTTGGATGAATTGAACAATATTTAATATACTGGCTTAGTGATCTATCTTGTAGTGTTGTCACCAAATGTGCTTTCTTCAGATCATCATCTGTAACCGACTGTGACTTTCACAAAAAATCTGATACAAACCAAAACTGTTCAAGTTGTTCTATCCTCAGACCCTTGAATATGGGCATCTTGATTGCATTGGCTAGAGGCCCTGACCCAAATTTAGAGTTAGTTGTGTCAACCAACAAAACCCTAAATTGTTGGCCCTTTTGGCAACAACCCACATAGTAGAGGTTGCAGTCTCACCCGAAGTAGTATTGGGGGATGATAGAACCAGGTTTATGCATCCAAAGGTCTGTGTGATGGGTTTATGTTACTTCTAGGGCCTTGTCCCAACCTTCGTGAACCCTAACCCTTAAAATACAGAAATCACAATAACTTATAGAAATAGAATCTAACCCTTCATGGAACACTTTAAACATTCATAATATTAATTAAACATGTAGATCTACCACTTTCGTGCACCAATTAAGTATTTCTTTAGGTAAATGCAGAAATCAAAGCAAATACACAAAAAATTCATAATTAAATACAAATGCACCGATACATAATTATTACTCCAAAATACTCTTTATTAGATATAATCCTTCTGTTACAAACTTCTTTTCATTGTGCACACAGTTGTAGGGGCTCGCGCACTCAGCTTGTAGACTTACCAAGGTCTCTATGCACACAGCTACATGAGCTTTCCCCTTCACCTAAGTACAGGAAAGATCTTCAATTCTTAACTTACTATGACTCACTATGACTTATTTATATAGTTTCTTCCATTACAATACCATGGTTTGCGAACCATGCATGGGTCACAAAACATCCTATCTTCTAACAAACTAAGGGACTAAAGTCCCTTTGACTCCTATGACCTTCATGCTCCACTCCTCAAAATGCAGAAACTTTTCATAACTAACAAAATTAGTTACAAAATTTATCCTAAGGGACCCTATCCCAACATCCAGGTTCAGAGTTAGTTGCGTTAACTAAAAAAACCCTATATTACTGGCCCTTTCGGCAACAATCCACATAGCGCAAACCACAATCTCACCTAAGGCAATATTGGTGGATTCTACAACCAAATCTATGCATCCATAGGGGCTACATAGTGTGGATGTATTGTTTCTTTTAGTTTAGGGCATAATATGACCATCACGAACCATTAAGCTTACTGTTAGTCGTAGAGTGTTTTCCTACTTAACAGACTTGCAAGTTGTGCCTAACCAGTCTAACATGCATTATTCATCATACAAAACAATATTCAAACCTTCGCAATGAAATTACAGAAGAAATATACAAAAGAAAACCCTAGTTATGTAGAAATACAGAAACTACGCGAACATATATAAATACAAATATCTTTTCCAATTTCTTCTCTATTATCTCAAATATTCACAAATATAATCTTTCTAACCCTACACATGTAGTTGTAGGGGCCTGTGCACAAAGATGCAAACATGCCATGGTCTCCATGCACACAGCTGTAGGAGCCTTTCCATTCGTATGAATATAGAAAGATATCACAATTACAGAATTAAAATCATATCATAACATCATGAATTATTTGATACCTTTGGCTCACTAAGACATCCCTTTATAGACAAGGTGTTTAGGAGAACGGGAGAGCTGCCGGGACTCGATCGCTGGAGCGATTTCTCTCTGCAAGAACCGAGATGGGAAGCAGCGGAGTGCATATAATCGACGCAACAGGCTACATAGGACGACATGCAGCCAAGACTAGCCTCGATCTCGGCCATCCCACCTTCTTTCCCGCCAGGGAGCCCACGGCTTCTACAAATTCTGAGAAAGCTCAGCTTCTGGAATCCTTCGAGGCCTCAGGTACATATATAGTCCATAGATCATTAGAGGAACATGCAATCGTCTCTAGCAATTGTTCTGCAGGGTATTTCTTTCCCGGCCTGGCACAGGCTGGCCTTTCAGCCCCTCCAAGGGATACAGCTGTCATTCCTGGAGATGAAAATGCAAAAGGCTTGGATAAGATGGGTTTTCCCATCGGATCCAGCGCTGAAAACAACAGAGGCCGACTGCATGAAGTGGATCTGCACCTGCCTGCTGTGAACAGATACAAAATTTCCAGATCTGGACTGGATCTACCCGATCCGGTCAACAAGCAAAGGAATCGCCAAATCCCAAGTGCCCTGGAACTCTGGTCTGCCCGTTACACTGTGCTTTCAAGAACCCTGCCTCGGTAGTGATGATGGGACCTGTACAGGCACTCTTCACCGATCTGATCCCCCAGATCTCAGAAGGGGCTATATGGCACGAGGATAACCAGAACACAAAACAGAGGAGAATAGCTCCCATAGTCTCTGTGGCGGCAACCTCACCAGATCCACGCTTTCAAATCAGTATAAAACCCCCCTCTGGGAAATCAACCCTAATCTGGGTTCAAGCTTCAGATAGTGTCTCAAATCTGAAGAAAAACATTGCCAATCACATCGGCCTCCCGGAAGGATATCAACATCTGCTCTCCGAAGGCAGATCGTTACAAGATCATAGAGCAATTGGATTCTACAACATCAAGCCAGGATCTAATATTATTGTAAACATGCGGCTACGGGGAGGTGCAGCAGCCAGTGGCCCACGAAAACAATCAGAAGGGGGCAGTGGATCTAAAGCAAAACACAGCCCAGATCCACACCAGCAGCACAAAAGTGAAGGAACATCTTACAAGCATATTCTACAAGGGGGAAAATCTTCCTCTACAACCCCACAGCAGGTCGGAACAGAACCCAGCCCATATATCATGGAGCAACTGAACTATACACCTGAACTAACAATAGATACAGCAGAAGCAGAGGAGGTACGTAACATTTACGAAAGACAAGCCCTCATCTGTCGTTTCAACGGTTTCTGGCCAAAACCCATGGACCTTTTTCATTGGATTTTCACAAAATGGTCTCTTAATTGTGACGTCATGCTCTGCTCCAAAGGCTTTTTTATAGTCAAACTTCCTTCAGAAGAGGTCAGGGCCGCAGTTATACAGGAGGGACCGTGGTTTTGGGGATCTTCAGGACTCTTCATTACACCTTGGACCCCAGAGTTTGACGCAAACACCTTCATTGTCTCCAGGGTGCCTGTTAGTGTCAGTCTTTCCAGCCTTCCTCCAGTGATCAAATATGCTCTTACAAAGTGGTCTCAGAGTGTCAAGGTCAAATTTTGTCGTTGCGGTGAGTCTTCAAGCAAAATTTTGTCACTAGGCATTAGGTCTAGGGTTTGATTTCACTCCTTTCAAAGTTGCCCAAATGTTAGTCTATGTCACTATTCAGCTGAGTCTATAATCATTCAGAGGGTTGTCATCATCATGTCAGGTTCCATTGGGTCATTTTACACCTTGTTCATGCTTCAGTTGCGCCTAGGCAAGGTTCATTTCCCTCTCCCAGGGTTTTGAAGGCAATTTCTCTTGAATGGTCAAATCATTAGCAAAACTTGCATCCTGATGTTCATACACCTTCCCCTATCCTTAATGTACCTTATTAAACACTTCCCATCACTGAGATCCCCCAAATTCTCATTTTTCCACAAACCCTAGTTTCTTGCCACAACTTGGCAATTTTCTAGGTTGGGCCTGTGTTTTTCCCTTTTGGACCCCTTCCCCTCACTCGATTTCTGAGATTCCACTTTCCCCTACTTCCTAACATCCCTCCATACTTCCAAAAATTTCCCCAAGAATTTAGAAGCCCCTTATCCCCTTCATTTCGATTCATTTCGACAAAATCCCTTGTTTCACACATCGGGATAGGTTTTACTCAAATGATGTTTCTCAGCAATCAAAGATGAATTTTGGAAAACTGAGAGAGGTTTTTGTCCAAAACAGGCCAAGGAAGAAAACACTCCTTCACTTTTTACACAGGTATAATGGTTTTGGATAAATGTCAAAACTACAATCGCCTCGGGAGAATTGATGCACCTCTGAAGTGACCTTGGAAAAATCAATTTTTCTCCTAGCTTGGTTGGTCAAATATCTTTCTTGATGAGTCAAAGGATAACTAGGTGAAAATATATTTCCAATGAGCTATCATGAGCTCAATTTGGAGTTGAGGAAGGCATTCAAAAGTTTACTGCAACAACACTCTGCCTTGAGGCAGCCTCATTTGGCACATTTTGACCAGTCCTGGGAGATTTGATTTTTGACAAGGCAAATGAACTCTAAATTGAAACATTCCAATTGGGTTGGAAATTAGACTCAATTACCTTTCCAACAAGCTATCCTACGCCCAATTTGGACGCCGGGAAGGCCTCCAAAAGCCTCCTGCAAAAGTGCGCTGCGCATAGAAAGTGTGCGCTGCGCATTGGGCAGTTTGGGCCACTGTAAATTTACATAGGCGCTGCGCATAGAGGGGTGCGCTACGCGTTGGGTTTGTGCGTTGCGCATTGGGTTACAACAACAAGAAAACTCTGTCCATGCAACCAGATCATACCAAATCCACTCCAAAACTTGCAAGTAGGTATTTCCTTGCTGCTCAGTCAATGTTATAATGTTTGAAGTGTGTTTCAAGATGGGAAATTTGTTGTATTGGCTCTTGAAAACCGAAACCCTATGTTCATGTCAAAATCACTCCTTAAGGGTTTTTTAAAGGACATGCGGGTGGTTTTGTGAAGATTTTCCATCCTCTATTGATGAACAACAGTCCCATACTCATTTGTAAACTCTAGTCAACGTTGCAAAGGGTACACATTATATTTTTGTCCATTTGTCAAACAGTGACTGTTTTATGCCAATTCATTGAAACGGAGCATTACCATTATGGCTTGGTTTTCATGATGCTTTGGTAAACATATTTGGGTTTTGAGTATGCATTGAAGTTTTGATTTCAACACACACTTATGGAGCTGCGACAAATCCGTGAAGACCGACAAGCTGCCCGAAGACATATACATGAGATGACACCCATTGAGCAGGAGATAGAAGCTGACTGGGAGACTTGGCTTGAGAGGGTCAACATCCACTTAGAGAAGTTGTTGGCAAAGGCCAATAGAGACAAAGACATGCTTCGTCACATGAAAAATCATTATTGGGCTCGCATGCATGTTGGCAAAGCAAAAATGAAGATTTTGCAAAGGAGGTTGAGCAAAGCACTAAAACGGTGAAAGAGGCTTGATCGTCTTTGGATTTTGGCCGAAGCCTCTTTGGCTGAGCATGGTACTTGATTGGGGACCCCCAGCCCAAATTTCAAGGAATTTGGAGAAAATTTTGTCAATTTTGAATTTTTTGGCTCTAAAAACAGGTTTTTTGGCTCAACGCGCAGCGCGCTACCCATAAGATTGGGAGGTCCAAATCACAAATGGTTTGCATTTTTGGATTTTTCATGATGAAATATACCTGCTCAGCTATTGCCAAGGCATTTCATCAAGGTTTGGGTCCCCAAAGGGTCAAAAAACATGCAAAAAATGACCTCACTGCCCCTTGTTGGACACACAGGAAGCAGTCTTGGGAAAATGAACTTTTGGAGGGGAAAATGGACACCAAATGGGAAAATTCCACTTGGGTTGGAAAGTAGACATCCAGGGATTTCCAACAAGCCAACCTAAACTCAATTTGGATGTCGGGAAGTTCCTCAAAATCAGCCTGAAAAGTGCACTGCGCGTAGAGATCAGGGCGCTGCGCATTGAGGATTTTGACCAATTTTTCACCTTCCAGCTCAGAATTTCAGCGAGTTTTGACCAGTTTCACCTCTTGATGTAATTTTTGGTTTTCCTTGATGTAATTTGATGTATATGATGTAATTTTGGCACTATATTACCTATTCTAGGTAATTCATTCACAAAATACCAAAAATTTAATGAATGAATCAGTTTCCTAGCATATAGGAGTTATTTGTTTGACTACCTAGTTTTCAGTTCCTTGTTTAGAATTGGTTGAAACAGCTCCTAGAAGGAGGAGCTCGACCCCTAGAGGTTAGGGAATGAGGTTAGCTTGATCTATATATGTAAATTTTCATTCAATAGCACAGGTTGGACTCTTGGGAAAAGTTTGGACACTATTGTACATATTTTTCATATTTTGGCTAAGGGAAGATCAGAGATTTTGCAGCACCTGTTGGGATCCTTGTGGCTTTGTGTGTTTATGGTGTGTTTCTACTGTAATTGTAAGTTGTTAATGTGTATCATTTTCCTTCTTTCATCTTCTACAATTGAACAAATGAAGTGTTAAGGTAGAATCCATAGATTGTTATGCTCTGCCTTTAAATTTGTTTGATTTTCCATGTTTTCATCAGTTTGAACAGGATCCATATTCTCTTTTGCCCTCTTCAACTCCTTGTCATTCTGATCCATCCATACACCTGATCAAAGGCATCAAGACTATTGCCTACCTCGCCCCAATTCGATCTCTGCAAAAAACTGACCTCAATCCCCGCACCCAAAATTGGTTTTCCCATTTCTCCAACAAAAAACTCAAAAATCTAAAACAAACTTTCCTATCTCTTTACTAGCCTAAAATTAGTATTCCTTATTGGTCATCTCAGTCCCTTTTGAAAACTTTTTACCGAGATAGACCCGGAGAGAGCCCTCTCCTGTCCTCGTAGGGCTAGCTACGAGGCTAAGCTTGGTTTGATGTGGCCTCGAGTTTTGCCTTTCTCAGCCTGAGGCAAATTCAAGAGTTAACAGTGCCAGTGTGGGTACGACTACATAACCTCCCTGCACATTTTTGGGACCAAAAGACAATCGCATGCATTGGAAACTCCTTTGGCAGATATATTAAAATGGATACCCAGCGAGTGGAAGATGGAATCTACACTTTCGCACGAATCTGTGTGGAAGTTGATCTCAGCAAAGGATTACCAGACCGCATAGTACTGAAGCATAAAGATCGCTGCTGGATGCAAACAATAGATTATGAAAACACAGCATTCCGATGCAGAATATGCCGGCAGACAGGGCACCTACAAAATGCCTGCCCAGAATTCAAAAAAGACAGCCAAAGAAGGAGGAAATCCGGAAAAAAAAAGGGTGGACATTCCCCCCACCAGACCCTGAGGAAGAGGAAGAAGGTGAGGAGGAATTTCCCATCCCAAATGAGAACAGCCAAGCAGAACCGCAGGAACAAACTCCACAAGTGCCCATGGAATCGCAACCGGAAAAGGCTTCCGACACAATGGAACTCAGTGGAACCAAAAGGCAGC
Source organism: Pinus tabuliformis (assembly GCA_031772625.1). NCBI lineage: Eukaryota > Viridiplantae > Streptophyta > Pinopsida > Pinales > Pinaceae > Pinus > Pinus tabuliformis. Next base: position 431,509,941 of record CM062811.1, read on the forward strand.
ATAAATCGGACACCTCGGACTCAGACAAGGAAAACCCTCGACCTGGTGAGGAAAACCCATTTCAACTCGTTCCCATGCATCCGGCTCAAGGCGAGTGGCGCAAGGTAGAGAAGAAAAAGGGGAGGAAAACTTGATCTTCCCCCCACCAGGCATCTCAGTGCTCCAGGCATGGTTTATTATTCATCAGTTTTTTTCTTCTTTGTATTTGACACTTGTGTCAACCATTTTTTGTCAGGCTTCACAGCCTTGTCTTTGCAATGCTTCGGCATCTACAAAATGTAATTTTCAAAATTAATGGAAATTACGATTTTTTTCTTAGGGAAAAAAAAGAAGACATCCCTTTATATATATTTTACCCTTACAATACCATGGTCCACAAACCATGGGCGGAGCTCAAAATCACTGAATTTATCCCATCCCTTTACAAAATAAGGGGCTTTGACCTGCCCTAAACCCCCTTTGACTCCTAGAACTATATGAAAATCACACTCCACTCCTAAAAATGTGGAGACTTTACATGACTTAGACAAAACTTGGACCTAGGGGACCCCTACCCAACAATGGTTGCATGTCATTACATGTGTTTCTAAATTATGACCTCCATTCCACAAAATTGTAGAGGAAATTTTTAATAAATTGTTTTCAGTTTAAATTCATCAATATTATAAAATTTCTATTAATTTGTACATGGTATCAAAGCCTGAAACCACAATATAAACCAATCAATAGAGCTTCTCCTTCAAAAAAAATCTATTTGTAGATTTAGTGAACCGGGTTTTATTCCATGGAGAAAAATGTCTTTCAACTGATTGAGATTGGATAATTCCCTGCAGGGAACCTCGAATTTCATAGCTTGGAAGGATAGCATGGAAGTTGTACTTAATGATAATGGAGTGTCATAGTACACCAAAAATGACATTCCAAAATTAGTAGTATCAGATGCACAATAGTTAGCCTAGTGGAAGAACAATACCACAAAAGATAGGAGTATCATCTTGGAGGGTGTGAGAAACCACATTGTCTCGAATTTACATGGCAAAGAAACTCCATTTTCTATGTGGAAGACCCTCACTGAGCTATTCGAAAATAACAGTGATGCCAAGAAATTGCCATTGAGGGACAAGCTTAGAAACATCTGATTGTAGAAAAATGAAAACATTCCACATTACCTCTCTAGATTCACTCATTGTCGATATGAGCTTGGAGGATTTGGATAAAATATACCATCTTTCGATCTAGTGAGCCTAGCTCCCCTTAGCCTTCTAAAATCCTAGCACATCTACTAAGACTCCGTAAATGGAAGGGAAAAATTACTAAATTGGGAGAGAATTTCGTCTAATTTGGTGCAAGAAGAAATTTGAAGAAACACTAGATATGGAGTAACATCCAAAGTTTAGGAGGAATATAATTTCACCTTGGTTTGGAATGGAAAGAAATATAAGGGCAAGAAGGCCCAAAGAAAGCTAGAGTCCAACCAAACTAATGGCAAGAAGAGATACTTAAGAAAGATAAAATGTTTTCGTTTCCATGAATATGGGCACTATGCAACAAAGTGTTCTCACAATAAGTCTAACAAGAAGCCTTTAGGAGGAGAAGGAGGTGAAGAACTTGCCTCACAATTTGAATTAGACTTCATAGTAATTGCATGCATGGCTAGCACTATAATGGAGAGTGTGTGCTACCTAGATTCAGGTGCCTCATTCCATTTGACAAGATGCAAATAAATCTTCAGTAGCCTAGAGAAGAAGGATCTCCAAGCACACATATAACTTGGGGATGATGGGAGGTATAGTACTAAAGGAATTGGAACTGTAACCTTTCATAGGGAGTCAAGCTCCCATCTTCATATGAAAGATGTTATGTATGTACCTGGGCTAAAGAATAATTTCATCTCTGTAGTTGTATTGGAGGATAGAGGTTATGATGTTGTTTTCAGTAAAGGGAAAGCCTTTCTGAGACATGTAGCTACCAGGAAAGCGAAACAAATTGGAGTTAGAGTGAAAATTATCTACAAACAACGAGGCGAAATCTTGTGTTTTATTGAGTAGCAAGGTAGAAAATGTGCAAATTCAATATGTTGGAGAATTCTGGCATAGGTGCTTGGGACACTTACACCATGGGGCCTTAAAATCATGCAACAGATTACCACCAGTCTCCCAAAATGCATCCTTGACCAACTTGATGTCTGCAAGGGATGCACATTAAAGAAGTATGTCAAATTCATCTTCCGAGGTTGAGATAGCAAAGCGGGAGCTATCTTAGAGCGAGTCCACTATGATGTATGTGCACCATTTTCTATAGCCTCTACAAAAAAACACAAGTATTATGTGATTTTTGTTAACTTTTTTTATAATAAATGTTGGATTTTCTTCATAAGGAAAAAGGATGAAGTTCTTTCCAAATTTGTTGAATTCAAATCTTTGGTTGAAAATGATATTGATCAGAAATTGAAAGCCCTAAGAAGTGATAATGGAGGAGAATTTGTTTTTAACCCCTTCAAGGACTTTTGCGCAAAAGAGGGTATTAGAAGATAATTGATAGCATCCCATAAACCACAACAAAATGGGGTGGTTGAAAGGAAAAATAGAAGCATAGTGGGATCAACATATCCATGTTACATGATCAAGGACTGCCATTACATATTTAGGCAGAAGCATGCAATGTTGCAGTTTATTTGGAAAATAGGAGCCTTGATAGAATACTTGGCATGAACACACCTAAAGAAGCTTTCTCTAGGAAAAATCCAAATGTATCTCATTTTTGAATTTTTGGAGCTACTATGTATTTTCATGTCTCCAAGGATAGAGAGAAGAAATTGGAGCCTAAAGCTAAGATGGGAGTCTTTGTAGGATACACGGAGGCACTACATAATTACTAGGTGTATTTTCCCTCACTCAAGGTGGCAGTAGTGAGGAGAGATGTCAAATTTCATGAGGATAATTCTATGAGATGCTCTCGAGAGTGAGAGCTAAGTATCCCACTAGAGGAGGAGCTTCTAGATCCATAGGAGGAGATCCTCCTCGAAATGAGGAGACTCATGCAAAGCTTTAGGCTGTTGTGAAGTAGCGACATGTGGAGGAGATAGCAGGAGACCAAGTGGAGGCACCCACTCAACCAAAATATTTTAGAGAGGGGAGGAAGAGAACTAGAGAAGATGATAGATTGGTGCAGGATGCATGGGACATGTGGGAGCTCCAAAATCCTTGCACAACTAGATGAGGTCACTAAACAAATACACTGGGTATATGGCTTTCATGACATAACTCATTGAATCAGAGCCTTCTTCATTTGAGGAAGCGATTTCTTAACTAGTGTCGTTTGATGCCATGGTGGATGAGTATGACTCCATCATGAAGAAAAATGTATGGGAGGTGATGAAGAGACCATAGAACAAGTCAATGGTTGGATAGAGATGGATTTACAAAGTGAAGCATGTAGATGATGGGAGCATCGAGAAGTACAAGGCCAAATATGTGGGCAAAGGCTTCTCATAGGTAGAGGGAATTGACTATGAGGAAACATTTTCCCCACTGGCAAGATATTCCACCATGACCATAACCAATCTAGAATTAGTTGCATATATGGGGTGGAAGATCCATCAAATGGATGTGAAAATTGCCTTCCTCACTAGTGTTGTTGAGGAAGAAATTTACATAGAGCATCCAAAGGAATTTGAGACTTATGATAGGAAGACACATGTGTGTAGACTCAGGAGAACCTTGTATGGTCTTAAGTAATAGCCTCAAGCACGGTACACTCAAATTGACACATATATTGGTTGATTTTTCTTCACCAAAAGTGTAGCAGATGCCAATCTCTATCACTTTGTGGTAGATGGTAAGTTTATTATCCTGGTATTTTATGTTGGTGATTTAATACTTACATGGATGAGTAGTTGATCCACTCTTGCAAGGAGGACGTTGCAAGATAATTTTAGATGAAGGACATGGGCTTGATGCATTACTTCCTTGGGATGGAAGTATGGTAGGGTGAAGGTGAGCTATTTTTGAGTTAGTGGAAGTATTCCTCTAAAATACTTTAGATATTTCACATGGAGAACTATAAGCCTATGGACACACCTATAGCTACAAACTATATGAAGTAACATGGCTTTTCAGGAGAGGCAGTAGATGATACCATATAGAGACAACTTGTGGGAAACATGATGTATCTGGTGAACACAAGGCCCAACATATCTATGCAATTAATTAGTTGAGTCCAGCCATGGTGAAGCTTATCAAGTTGTACTAGAAGGTAGCAAAGCATTTGTTAATATACCTCAGAGGCACAACAGAGTATGGGTTATGGTATAGGAGGGAAAAGGGATTAAATCCCTAAGGATTCACTGATGTATATTGAGTAGGGAGTCCATCAAATAGGAATAGTACTTCAAATTCTCTCTTTAATGTTGGGTCTACAACTATTTCGTGGTATAGTAGGAAATAGAGGTTTGTGGCACTCATCTTAGCTGAGGCTGAATACATGGCTGCAAGTCAAGTAGCATGTGAGGCCATATGGATGAAGAAAATACTTGTGGGTCTATTTAGTTAGGATATGGATCCAATAATGATTTATTATGATAATTAGAGTTGTATGAAACTCTTTGAGAATCCAGTGTTTTATGGCAGGACCAAGAACATTGATATCAGGTACCATTACTTGCGGGATTGTGAGTAGAGAAAAATTATGATTGTACAGTAAATTCCAAATGACGAGCAGGATGAAAATATCTTAACAAAGGCATTGTCAAGAGGAAAATTAGAATTCCATAGGTGCAAGATAGGCATGGTACAAAATCCATTTCATACTAAGAGGGAGTGTTAGAAATTGTAGCACGAAATGATCAATTTGACTTGTGCCTTAGTAAAACTGAGTAATTCGATTTTCCACATTAGTAGAATAAGTTGATTACATTTAGCTAGAGTGACATGGCCTTGTCTACTAGTTAAGACAGTAAATTTGAGATATAGGGATGGAGTAGAGTTGTGCATGTAGTGGTTGCTAAAATTTGTTAATCTGGTTTAGTTATTTTTAGTTGAACTTAGTTAACTGAGCTCCAGTCATTAATTGAGTCATTTCAAGTTCAATTTAGTAGTAGAAATATTGTTAACTCACTGATCTCTTAGCTAAAGTAGTCAATCAACTAACAATAGCCCAGACATGCATGGAATTTGAATTTCCTAGCTAGAGTGGAGGAAAAGGCACATTGTAATTATCAATTGTATTCTAGTTGAGTGTACATACATGGTAATGCCCCTATTATTTAGGAGCTCAATTTCTCCTTAATTATACAAGGAAATAGGAGGAATTTGGAGGCTTTAATTGGATAAGTGTTGGCTAAAGCAGGAATTTCAGTGGGAGAACAAGTTTAGAGTGGAAGGTTTGCTTCAGAGTTGAAGAAAGACATTTTAATAGTTTATGAATCTCATTTGATTAATGAAAATAAGTGGAGGGTTTTTTGTTAGTTGGGTTCCCCTATAAATCATTATGTTCTTGTGGTTTTGATGGTTTCATGTCATTTCATGTGTTTCTATATTGTGATTTTCATTCCGCAAAATTATAGAGGAAATTTGCAATCTCTTTTTTTTAGATCGAATTCATCAGTAGTAGAAAAATCATATTAATTTCTACACATAATACTTTGATAGTTACAATAATCATGCAAATGTTTAATTCAAAACTATGTGGACACTCGTCCAACTATAATTGGTGCAGTTGTGTAGAACCTCATGATTATTCAAGGGACAGACGTGGAAATCTAACAGTTAGTTGAGTTGAGCTTTTTTCTTGAATCCTCTTTTTATGCAGATGATGATTCACTAGCATGAGCTATATTATATGAATATTCAAGATGCAGTGTTGGACGGTTTATAGGCATGAGAAGACCTAGCATCATGGGGTATGCTCAAGTAATTATATTGCCTAGTTACCTATTCACAAGAGGAGCTCCTATGATTTCTTATAGGGATGTGGCAACCACAAAGAGAGTTATTTGACATGCAAGGCAATGACCTCATGATATGGACTAATGCGGATATCTATTTCTTGAATTAATTTTTTCCCCAAGGATAGGAAGTTTTGATGAGCCTCGTTATTGCAGCAAGAATGTTGCAACTCCCAAGGCTATTGACTTTTAATTATCAACCCAAGGTTCGTACAAACTTAAGAGGTATCAGCACTATATGTGCAGCATACAATGTGTCCTTATTTTTTTGTCATTATGTAATGTAATGCATGTAACGAAATCAAACCCTAAACTAATTGTAGAAATTGAATTAAAATGGAAACCCTAACCTATTGCAAGAAATAAAGTACAAGGAAAGAAACATTTTCTAATTGCACAAAGATCATGAACTAAATGTAAAAGAAACCTAACTTAACCCTATTTATCACATGTGATGATTTAAACTAACTAAGCATGGAATCTAATCTAGAGAGTGCTAACTCTTGTGTGCATGAAGAAATACAAAATAACTTTTTTCCTTTTCATCGTTTTACTTGAAAAATGTAAATACTAATCTTACTTGGTTCTTTTGCATGGGAGACAGGTGTGGAGGAAAAGGAGTACAATGGTTCATATGGCTTGGATGGAAGGTAGGGGCCTAATCCTAGCTTCTAGTGATGATTTTTCTCAATTCATGCTCAAAACAGGCTGCTACAGGTTTTCCTACAGAATGTGTACAAGAAGTACTAGTTCCTACAGGATCCCCTATTTTATTACAAAAGCAAGCCGAAAGCTTAGGAAGTGATCTAGAAGGTGGAATGGATATTGGGAAAGGTGGATAATGGAAGAATAAGGCATGGAGGTGGTGGACACTACCCAGAACTCAAACAAGGGCTTTAAGATGGGTAGATTTGCTCAATGGAAATTTCAATTTTTGCTTATAAAACAAGAATTTGGATTGACATTTTAGTAGATTTTACGACATGGGTGGATGAGGGAATATGAGGTATCCCTGTAATGTTGAATCTCCTACAATAACACACATTATTATCTGCATCTATGCACAAGTTCATCTATACATGGGGAAGATTTATTAAATAACGGAAAATTGCTTAGTCTAAAATAAAAAATTAAAGAACTAGTGAGGCAGTAAATCTATCAAATGCCTAACCTTATCAAGTGAAAATTCAACGGAGTAATTTTTTTATTAAATATAATGTTTTTTTGATCTAATTCCAGTGGAACCAACTCGATTGTAACTCATTAGAATGCTCTAAAAAATAGCATAAATTTATTGTTCTTTGCTAAAAGGGAGTTCTAGAAATCTAGATTTGGGAATAAGAAGACTAATCCAAGTAGCTAAATTATTACTATGACCTTCCAAAGATTTTCCAAGGATGAATAGATGCTTGTGATCCTGCAAAATAACTTACATCAACCATTTAACCCAATCCATAAATAAGAAATCATTAATACTAAATGCGGAAATAGAAAGAAATAAAAACAAGAGATGCATGTGAATAAGAAGTGAAAAGAAGGAAATAAAATGATACAAAATGGCTCTGAGTCTCCTGGGATGTCCAAGCCCAAGGAAATTCAGAGACCTATGGAGGAGAGCAAGATTTAGAAGCTTAACATGACACCAATCTTTATTGTTTTCATCAATATAATTAAATCCCTGCAAGAAAATACAATGGAGCTGTAGAAATATGAGTTCTCTCCACAAGAGCAATAATAAAAATCTATCGTAGACGAAAATTTGACTTGGTACTTATACAAAATTATTAGGAATCATTCCCCATGAAAGGAGGAAGCTTTCCCCACCAAAATCCCTTGATTAGTGGATCTAGTCCCCAATACTAGGAATCTGCATTAAATGATAGGGAACACATTCCTAGATTTTCTCAATGATTGGAGTTCCAAAATCTGTGCCATAATTCCATAATATTTTGTTGATTTATTATTTAATATTGATCCTCCTGTAGTAGGGAGAAAGTCCCTAAATTACGTCCTCCAAATCTTCATAATCTGGCCAATATTCTCATAATATTCGACAAAAATAAATAATATTATGCACAAATATGGAGTTATTCATAAACCTTCCTAATGGATATATTAAAGTTAAAAATGAATTAACTAATGAAAAAAGAGAGGTTTAATGTGTTGAAGGATAGTCAAATGGGCCTTAATTTATGTTTAATTTAGAGGCCCATCATACCCCCATGTTGCAAGTGTTGCTCATCCTCTAAGCAACTTAGTGACCTCATTGTGCCTCATTCACATCCCTGGTGGCTTCTCTCTCGTGCATTCTTTAGTCCTTTCTCTTAAGAATCTTTGTTGTATGTTGTGCAAGGACAAGCCCAAAAATATATTTGTGCATAGAAAAATCGTTTCTTGAGACCATTAGCTTGGTTTATTCTTTTCTTTTGTGGCCTAGATAATTGCCTAACACTAGTACAAAATGGCTAATTAATTACTAAATATATGACTAAAATTTGCATATAAATGATCATTTTTCAGTCGGTGACCAATAGTAGCTAATTTACAGTATCTTATAACACAACTAATTTTTAATCAAATTTAACTTAGTCATTAATTGGTTGGCTCAATTTTATCATTTAGTAGTATATTTAGTCATTAATTTAGTTATTGATTTGGTCATTAATTGCCACAATTAATGACCAAATACACAACAAAATATACTACTACATGATCACCTGAAAAGACCAAAGAATATGACCAAAGAATTATGACCAAAATGTTGGTCGTGTTATAAGATACTATAAATTAGCTACTAATAGTCATATATATGAAAATTTTAGTCATCATTGGAAACCAATTAATGACAAAAAAATATGACTAAATTTTGGTCATGTTATAAGATACTGTAAATTAGTTACTAATAGTTGTATATATGCAAAATTTAGTCATCATTTATAATCACAAATTTATTATTTACAATAGTCATTTATCTTTTTGTAGTAGTTCCATATTCATCATATAAATGACTGATTTAGTAGTTTATATTCATTTCATTTACTTTCATTAATAATCATTATAAACGACTAATTTAGTCATTGTATATTCATTTTATTTGTGTTCATCATTAGTCAATATAAACTACTAATTTAGTATTTTTAGATTTATTTTATATGTTCATTATTAATCAACATAAATTATTTAGTATTAGTTTGTGACTAAATTTAAAAAAAAAAAATGTTATACAATGTGCATGTTCATCTAATATGAAACCGCAAAATTGCATATGTTAATTACAACACTAAATAATATCAAGTACAACTATAAATAACTTCAACCACAAATTATATTATATGAAATTTCAAGTATTACAATATGAGTTTCCAACTTAATATTGGTTGAACTAGAATTTACAAATGAAATATTGTTTCATCACTTCAAAACATTATCATTGTTTTTCCAAAGCATTGCAGATGAATTCACCAACTCTAAAGGCTTGACCATCAGTCTATATGTGTGTGTCTCATGCAGGATATTGGCTTTGAGGGTATCACTAGACTGGTTCTCTTCTTTCTCTCTTTTTGTATTTGTCGCTCCAGTGTTATTAGTCTCCTCTTTCTTCAATTCCTACTTCGATATCGTGTGCAAGAAGGGTCATACTCCTGTTTTCTTCCATATTCCATAGCTCCAATGACTGCAATCAAACATAATAAATATTAACAAATCACATATCTCAATCACAACATCTATTATTACCAACTCTTACAAGGAAAAATCTCACATTAAATAAGTAATAGTTTTGAAGTCAAATATTGAATGTTACTAACCTAATAGCATCCAATTACCAAAAGTTACCAACTCTTACAAGGAAACAAAACCATATTAAATAAGTAATATTTTTTAAGTCAAATACCAAATGTGACTACTTGATAGCATCCAATTACCAAAAATTTTGGATATCTTGGATGAAAGCCACATGAATGGAATTTATTTCCACTATAGCTCACTTCATGTACACATTTACCACCTTTTCTAGCATGAAAAAACACACCCTCACATAATCCTCACTTACAGCTACAAAATATTCTCCACTTGTATCTCAATAAATTGAGTGTACAGGCTTTGTATGCCTCTGAAATAATAAATATATTAAAGATACCAATCATTTCAAAGAATTTCTTTATCTAAATCTGATAAATGTTTATAGCCACTGAAGATATTTCTAGAAAATATTTTAAAAATTAGAAGATATGGGCATCACATGTGGAAACTGCAGATACCTTAAGTAAACCAATTTAAGCAAAACTAAGAGAATCAACAAACTTTGAAGCTTCATCCAATATTACTTAAAATTTTAGTGTACATAACAAAAGAATGAATGTGAATGCAAGATAACACAAAACATACATGTAAAGAATGCAAATTGGACCTCCACCTGGGAAAAGGAATTTCTCCCCTTCTTTCCTCAACCAATGTTGATTTGGTTTTCCATTATTGATCCATTCATTGACCGATCTATAATGCTAAGTGATGAATGCACCCTCTAGATTCAATATACCTTTACACATATGCACACCATAAGTGTTTTGATACATCACCCCCATGCTAATTAGTTACTAAAAATGTGGGAAAGATGGCGCACTGTCAAACCAAGTTAGTCTTGATGTTAGAGTAATGCATGAATCAATATTGAATGGTTGGAGAAAACAAATTGTATGATTTCAATAATTTTCTTACACCCACCTTCATTGTGTACACTGCAAAGTAAAGATTTGAGTTTTCAAGTGCTCAATTGAACTAAGGTTGTAGTTTCAAGTGATAATATTCAACACTAAAATATGTGTACATGAAATTTCAAAAAGAAAATAAACACTAAAAGGCAGTAGAGATACACTCTTATAGCTACCTGTCTTCAAATGGAATGTATGGAACCCAATTCATTTTCATTTCCTTCATTGGTACTACTGTTTCACCTTCCATTTGAACAAACTTAATTCCAATTTTATCAGAGGGTGGAAATGGGGATGTAACCTATTCAGAGACATGTCATGCTTCTTTGAAAACAAATTCTAATTTTACACCCCCTTCCAAAGTATCTGACCAAATGTACCCACTTGATTTTTCTTCTTTCATATTCATTTACATCCTAAAAAATATCAGTTTCAAAAACCAAGACAACCCTTGTCATGCGGAAAGAGTCGACTTTGCGGACAAAGCCAACCTCCCTAGAAGCTTAAGGCTTTCTAGTGACAAACAAGACAATTAAGAGCAATCCTTCTCTAAATATGCATTTACAATATGAGTAATCAAGTGTTTAGATCCTACCTGTAACCAACGCTGTTGTAGTAGTCTAGCCTCGTTGATCCGGATGAGCTCCTCCTTCTCTTCGAAACCTGCATTCACTAACAATCAAACGATTAAATAGCACCTGAATATGTCATAAAATAAAACATATTTAACATATAGACCAAAGGAGTATATGAAACAACTCATAAATAACAAATTGTTGAGAAGAATGGACTTATTTGTATTAATAGGAAACAAAAGAAACCATTACAACCTGAGCCTTGGTGTTGTGTAGGTCCCTCCCAGGGTCCAACAAGAGTTCTCCTTTACTCTGATCAGCTCACCCACTTCCAAGTGAATCAAGAAAGGATGGGAATCTCTCCTCACAAGCTTCTACAAGAAAGTCCTAATTCCAGCAGCATCTACCCTTAGGAATGTTCAGCTTTCAACCTCCCCTCCCTTTGGCCCAATGCCTATATTTATAGTGCTTTAGAGGAAGTTAATTAGTTCCACCATGAATGGGATAAGCCCCTCTTTCAATGGGATAGCTCCCCTCTTCATGGGATAAGTTCCTCTTTCTTTGGGTGCATGAACCATCTGGAGGCGCTCAATACACATCAAACCATCTTCTAGAATGCTCTAGATTTGACCACAAGTAACTTTTTTAAGACGAAACTCGCGCCTTTTGACCTTTACAGGGGTACGCACCCACCCCTTTACATACAGAGCGTACAAGTACGCAGGTATTGTGAGCTTGGGTTGCGTACACGCAGGTAAGGCTAAGAGAAATTGCGTACCAGAGATAATTGACTTTAAATGACTTTTCTCTCTTTCTTGGAGTTTGACATGAAGAGAAGAGGCATGAGACTTGGCAAGGAGGATAATATGACAGTGGATGGAGCCATACTAACTGCAAATATTCATGGTGACATTTTTTAGTGTAACAGATTGCCCCCTAAAGTGCGCCTGTAGTAGATTAGGGTTTTATATGATCTAGGAAGGGTGAAGTACTTTATCATTTCAAGGATTATCTTGCAGAGAGCCTGGTCAGAACCTGCAAATATTCAACACAAAATACATATATAAGATGATATCATCGCTGAGGTAGGCATTCCCATACTCAGATTGAAAACTTTAACTAACAATCTAACTACTGCTCTGATACAGGAATGATTTTGCAGTACATTACAATCATAGACTCATGTAGACACAGTATGGACGCAGCCATCTGTTTATGGTTAGTCTACTATATAATGAATACAAAACTCCTTGCAGCCTGGATGGTGGAAACTAGATCCAGGGTCTTCATTTCTACTTCCCGAATTGGTACGATTCTATCCATGCGAATAAATGAGTTGATGTCGAGCATGGTAGAAACCACTTGATTACCAGTCGATGATGTAAACTGTTAACAAGTGTGAGAGAGACCACCAGTGATGTCAATGGTTCTCAAAGTACCCAGTACAATCCATGAGATGTGAATGAATGGGTTGATGTCGAACATGCCACAGAGTCCTTTGATCGAAAGTCAATGATGTAAACTGTCGTCAAAGGCGAGAAACCTGCCATTGATGCATGCAGACTTCAAGGTACTGACGATTTCTAAGTCATCTTTCTAGATAATGTGCTGATGTCGATAGAAAGTGACCCGTCGCAGGCAAGCCCACAACACGAAATCATAGTTCAAGTTGAAGAAATGTTGCTGTAAGGACTGACTCAGGGATGGTCAAAATGGATGGCAAGTATTTTGCATATGAATGGTTTATTTGCAGAGACCTCTTGAACACATAACGACACTACAGATGGCTTGGCGACGATTGACCCAAAGTTAATACCCAGAAACGGTTGAAGACTTTCAAAGTGGTTTGATCAAATTTAAGGCAAAGGATTTCCCAACCCAGGTGAATGAAAAGTGTCGTGTTCAAGAGCGGTGATAAGGTTCTTCTGTAACAAAGGATAACAAATAGGTTCATTCTTCTCTCTTTTCCCCCACCATTTCTGGCAAGTACCTCTTTATTTTTTACAAGCTTGAGGAGGACAACATATGCTTGATTATAAGCTCATCCTTCGGATGAGTCCAACTTAGTTTAGATTCGGACCCTAAGAAGGAGTGGTCCGTTCCTGTTTGTAATCGAACAGGTCCTTTACTGTGAAATTTTAACGAGTCCAGTATAGGAGAAACTCGGCGTTTTTCAATTTTAGAGAGTCTGAAAAAAAACTAAAGAAGACTCCAGGGTTGAACTTTTTCGTAAATTTGTGTCTCTCAAGCCCGAAAAAGTATAAAATAATACCTGAGAGAACCGCTTGATCTTGCGACCAAGGAGCACTTTCATGATTAGTGCCTTTGACCTGAAAAGTAAAAAGCGATCAGAGGCACGTCGTTTTATTTCCAGTATCGAATTTGAAATGACAAAAATCCGGCAATCTTTTCTTGTTTTTACAGTCAGAAAAGGGCTATAAGAGGACCGTCTTTTAATTCCATTTTAACGAGTGTAAAAGAAATGCTCGGCAATCTTTTCATGTTTTAGGAGTCAGAAAAGGGCTTAAAAGATGACTCTGAGCTTTCACTTTTTCGTAAGTTTTAACGAGTTCGAAAAAATGATAAAAATATACTCATGGTTTTCATTTTTTCGTAAGTTTTAATGAGTTCGACAAAATGGTAAAAATGCACTCATATGGCCGACTTTCAATTTAATTTACGAGCAGGAAACGACGGAAAGAACTCGGAATTTTCATTTGTTTTATGAGAATGAAAAATAGCAAAATAATCTCGGGATTTTCATGAGTTTAACGAGTCTTGAAAATAACTGAAATTGACTCGAAATAGGTTTCATTTTTACAAAAGCTTGAAACAGAGAAAAACCATGCTTCAAAGTAGTTTCATTTTTACACAAGCTTGAAACAAAGAGAAAATTATGTTTGATGCCCCCTAAGCGTAACTGCTAGAGCGCATGCCCCCCAGCTTCATTTCGTTGAACCAGTTGGATGAAATGAAGGTTCAGTGACGAGATCATTTGAAAGACTCAACCTAAAACTGTAAGAAAATTATGCAAAAACTGAAATAACTAACCTAAACATACAACCTAACATCTATGAGGTCTAGTCAAACTCTCGACCCAATTAGAGGAGGATTTGTTTCATTTTTTAACGAGCTTGAAACAGGAAAAGAACTATGCTCGGATTCGGTTTCATGTTTACGCAAGCTTGAAACGAAAAACTATGCTTGTTATAAGTTCGCATGCCCCCAGCATAATGACGCAAATCAAGGTACATGCCCCCCCAAGCTTCATTGCATTCAACCAGGTGGATGAAATGAAGGTTTACTTTTAAAATCTTGGAAAGACTCGTGGGAGCTGTTTCATTTTTTAGTGAGGTTGACACATGAAAAGAACTATCCTCAAACCCTTGTTTCATTTGTTAAACGAGCTTGACACAAGATAAGGAACTATGCTCATAACTACTCTCTACAATCTACCTAACAAAAAACTCTACTCTAAAAACCTTGATTCATTTTTAATGAGCTTGACACAAGACAAGGAACTATGCTCTTAAAATCCTTGATTCATTTTTTAACGAGCTTGACACAAGACAAGGAACTTTGCTCGTGACTACTCTCTAAAATCTACCTATCTAACCTATCCTTGTTTCATTTTTTAACGAGGTCGACACAGTAAAAGGAACTTTCCTCACCACATCCTATTTCATTTTTTAACGAGGTTGATACAGGAAAAAACTATCCTCGTACTCACTGATTCATTTTTTAACGAGGTCGACACAGTAAAAGGAACTTTCCTCGACACATCCTATTTCATTTTTTAACGAGGTTGATACAGGAAAAAACTATCCTCGTACTCACTGATTCATTTTTTAACGAGGTCGACACAGGGAGGGGAGGTTGAAAGCTGAACATTCCTAAGGGTAAATGCTGCTGGAATTAGGACTTTCTTGTAGAAGCTTGTGAGGAGAGATTCCCATCCTTTCTTGATTCACTTGGAAGTGGGTGAGCTGATCAGAGTAAAGGAGAACTCTTGTTGGACCCTGGGAGGGACCTGCACAACACCAAGGCTCAGGTTGTAATGGTTTCTCCCAGGGTCCAACAAGAGTTCTCCTTTACTCTGATCAGCTCACCCACTTCCAAGTGAATCAAGAAAGGATGGGAATCTCTCCTCACAAACTTCTACAAGAAAGTCCTAATTCCAGTAGCATCTACCCTTAGGAATGTTCATCTTTCAACCTCCCCTCCCTCTGGCCCAATGCCTGTATTTATAGTGCTTTAGAGGAAGTTAATTAGTTCCACCATGAATGGGATAAGCCCCTCTTTCAATGGGATAGCTCCCCTCTTCATGGGATAAGTTCCTCTTTCTTTGGGTGCATGAACCATCTGGAGGCGCTCAATACACATCAAACCATCTTCTAGAATGCTCTAGATTTGACCACAAGTAACTTTTTTAAGATGAAACTCGTGCCTTTTGAACTTTACAGGGGTACGCACCCACCCCTTTACATACAGAGCGTACAAGTACGCAGGTATTGTGAGCTTGGGTTGCGTACACGCAGGTAAGGCTAAGAGAAACTGCGTACCAGAGATAATTGACTTTAAATGACTTTTCTCTCTTTCTTGGAGTTTGACATGAAGAGCAGAGGTGTGAGACTTGCCAAGGAGGATAGTATGACAGTGGATGGAGCCATACTAACTGCAAATAGTCATGGTGACATTTTTTAGTGTAACAACCCTAATATCTCTAGATCATAACACACATCCATATTTTCCACAAACCATAGGAATTAATACTCTCTTACAATTAGACCACTAGTTTTAATATATATTTTTTCTTCTTTCCATTCTTGATGCACATAAAGTGATCTTCTATTAGTAGTAAACAAGCATGCATATTCAAAGACCAACATTACTTGGTAAATGATTTTTCATTTCTAATGTTAGTATTCTTTTGACAAAAGGTAAAATGCATACCTTGTCAGTCCTAGGGGCAAGGGCTACAACATGATACACTTTTTCATCAACTTGTGTTGTGCATACTGCACCAAATTGTTCATCCATATGCCACAAAGAGTGAAGATGTGGCTATGCTTCTCTAAATGGAAAAACCCTATTGAAAACCACTTTACAATTTTTTTAAACTTTTTGTTGTTTAGCTACAAGAAATTACAAGACATCCACTTCATGCAACTATTTATTTGAGAAAAAATTGTGGTGAATTATCTCAATCACCTATGTTTGAATTGAAGGGTATATGCGTTAGAAATGCAACAATACAATGTCAACTCAAGAAATATCTCTAAATTCTGTGTCATGAACACAATGTGTGTTATATTTTAATTTTTAGCATCTCACCGCTAAAGAAGATGTCAGTGTTCCATCCTCTGGCTTCTCATCAACGTATACTTCTAACAATGAAAACCCTAGAAATCCAAATTGGCACCTACCATAGGGAAAATGCATGTATATATGCATGGGAGTCTCTTAGTTTTAGGAACAATAACATATATCTTTAACCACCACTTTTGAAAGAAAAACATTAACAACTATAAGGTCTTGATTGGACACTAAAAAGGAATTGAAATGAACTTACCTTTCGACCACAATTAAAATATATCTATGATGAGGCGAAACCCTTGCAGAATCATCGATAATTACTACTCCATATTCCATTCCAAAAATGTCATCTAGATCTTTACTTTTAGGTAGCCTATCATCTCCATCTAGATCAGCCTCATCACCCTTCAAAATAACACGTTGTGCAAATAAAGTTCTTGTGGGATCAAGTACTTTGGCCATCTCTGTGGCATAAACTTTATTGCCCATTGCCTAAACATGTTCATACAACATTATTTCTTGGAACATAAATGATCAAAGAATGAATTAGATGAAATAAAGAATAGATCCATCTATTGGCATGCATAGAAGTTTCCAATTCCACATTGTAAATCGAATGATGCCTGTAAGAACTACAGTTTGCAAAGATATTAATATTTCAATCCAAATTATAGTAACCTTGTCCAAAAAATTTCAGATGTTAGGCCATAATTTAGTCCACATTCCCATACAAGGAAAGAAAAAAAATCTAATGTTGAGGTTTCTCTTGGTCTTGCTCCTCCTCCTTCCTTAGAATTTCCTCATGCACATGACCTATTTCAATAAATTGTTTGACAAAAAAAATCATGAATTAGAAACATTTATATACTCATATTACCATAAATCAGTTCATTTACTTCACATCCCTCTTTTCCTAGGAATCACCAGAATTATAACAAGATGGCTTATATTTAATGAAACCTTAGCCAAATTTAGAAGTGTCTGATCATGGTCCAAAACAAGGCAACATTTCTTGGCACTAAACATCTTATTTTTTTCATCAATTCTCCATGTTGTTCCTGCTAGATTGCAACTCATTTCTCTTCACTTAGCCCTTCCAAGAGATGATCCACATCAACCCAAGGATTCAAATGTTTTTGTGTGAAGTGGTATTTTCATCTGAAAAACTCTATGAGGGGTATAACCATGCTAGAATACTTTGGAAGTGTTATGTCCCATGTAGTATCTTCTTTTCAAAATTTAGAAGATTCAATGAATTCTTGATCCATGTCAATGGGGTCAATTTCTCTAATTGATTGCCCAACAAACATCTGTGATGATAGAACTCATAATGTTTTCATGTTAGAATTTTTTAGCATTTCAGCAATTCTTGCAAGATTTTCCATGAAATTATGTTCAATATTAGCCAAATACGGAACCTGTTACAAATTTGGACCCATATTTGTAGTTGTTGGTCCTAAAGCCATACATATCTACCTTCTCACTAGGATAAAATGTTTACCTATCCCACTCAAGTTCACATTATCATTACCTGAATTCATGTGAAGAATATGACAAGGATCATGAGGTTTCATCTGAGGCTTCCCAGAGTCTCCAACCTGCTCAACCAACAAATAAAATAAATGATGAATAATTCAACCGAAGGAATATTGGAAAAAATAGAATATATAGTTAAACGATGCAACAAGTTACATTTGAAATGGCTTAGAATTGAAGTCACAGGTTTCTCTTCCAACACAAAGAAACAATGATCCAACTTCCAAGTCATATTTTCAAAGACCACCAATTAATCCAATACAAATCACCAAAGCCACATGCCTTGGGTCACTTACTTCAACCCACATATATAGAATGAAATGAAAACAAAATAAATATATTTTCCACTGTTACATCTCTCAAATAGTCATTACACACAAGATGCAACTCAATTAACTATGTTGAATCACCAACATGTCTTACTGTGGAAGTTCCTTGAGTGTCAGGTTTGGAAGAAATTGCTAGTGCTTGCAATGTCTTTTTATGTTGTACATTTGAATTCTTTAGTGTGCTTGGGTCAAATGTTATTTCTTTCCCAGATGTAGAAACAAATTCTCTACTAGGACCTTACTAGGGAGGATTTGTCTATTGACATTGATAAGGATTTTGTGCAGGTTGTGCTGACAAACTTCTATTGTTCTTGCTTAATGAGGTGTATAAGCGTAGTTGGGTTTACCATTATATCAATAAATACAAAAGGTCTATTTTATTTCTCTTCTCTCTTCCTCACCTATAGATGGAATCCTTGGATTTAAATTGATATATGTACTATTTGGTTGAATTTGATTGGCTTCAAAAACAAGGTCCATTGGAGTACTTTCCTAATAGAATCATTTATCTTTTTGTCTTTTGTTTATATTTTCAATAGTGACATTTTGTGTGTGTAGCAAAAATACTATTACTATAACTTCTCAAATTAGTGGACCTTGATTGGTCTCCATTGTTTTCTATTTCCATTTCCAATTTATGATCCCAGTTAGTAGGTGCTGGAATAATGGTATTATGTTCAAGCCAACCACCACATCTAGATGTCACAACTAAATGGGCCATGGATAAAAAAGTGTGTTCCTATCTTGGTGTAAATAGAGTAGTCACACATCTGGGGGTTTCATACATCCTTCCTGGAGTGTTTGAGTAGCAACATGGCCAATGTATCACTTAGCACGACCTACTAGTGAAGGACAAGGGACCACAGATGGAGACCAACTTTGATAAAGAAGAGATCATCATGTAAACCTAGTAGGGAACTTCCACACCGCGGGTCCAAATAGTGGCATTTCCCATCACCCCTGATGAAGCCACCTTCATTGGAAATTATTTGAAACAAATGTTGAAAAGTCTACTACCATGTGAGAGCCCTCTCAAGAAGTTGCAGATGGTGAAGCCACTCTCCAGTGAGACTTATTCTCTTTCAGTAAAGGATACTTTTCCACCACAATAGACAGAATAAAAAATTCCAATCGCAGTGCCCTTGGTGACACAAGTCCAATGGTCTTTCCACCTCCATGGAGACACCTTCCAGGCCCACCTGACACAGTTGCCTGCTAAGACTCTATCCTCGGTCGATGAAATACTGTGAACGTTTGGATTTATAGAAACCATAGGGGCACATATTCCCCTCGTGCATATAGAGGATGACCCCAGAAAACAAATCTTGCATACTATAATCGAGTAGGAGGGCTAGCAGTTTATAGGAACTTCAACATGTTAGGGGGAGTATTTCTCGCAGCATCACCAATTGTCACCCACAAGGATGGACGGGGACTTAACTGAAGAACAAGCATACACACAAGAAACATACCCTATACCTGAGCAACAACAACTAGGATAAATGCAGATGTGTGAGCTACACTTTTTAGGCCCCACTTCCCCTCTGAAGTAGTTTTTAGCCATGGCACATATTCAGCTGTTGGCCAGTGATCCAAAATACTGGCTAAGAATCCTATGGGTTCACTAGGAACTGGATATCTCCCCATAACTTATTGAAGAAACATAGAAGTCATCTAATAGTACAGAAAATCCCAATTAGAGTCTCCTTTGTGATCTGAGCAATCATTCACAAGTGGCATTCCACTAAACTAGAATGCCCCTGAAGGCATGCAGCAAGGACAATTCACCCAAAATGTTATGCCTTTCGCTGACTTGATGTGTGTCATCAGAGTGAGCACAGAAGAGGCTCTGGTGAGGATGGACCAGACAGAGCAGTTCATCACAGAGCTACAACAAGTAAATAAAGATCTCAATATGCAGCTCACAGTGGTCACAACAGATCGAGATTCACAATTTTAGATGCGACAATAGGTGGAAGTAGAGTTGGAGGTAGTCAAGGGATGATTAGAGTATATGTGGTCAGATTTGTGGGTAACCAATCTAGAATTTATACCTTATTTCTCCAAAATGGAACAAGTTGATGCCCTCTACTACTCATGGGGATCTATGAAGAAACACACGGAAGAAAGCACAGAGAAGGAGCAACATATTCAACAAACCATGCAAAGGATCACTCAATGCTTAGAGGAATGTGCCATGCTCTAGAAGCAGTTAGCACAAGTAGCCACAAGTAGGATTAATATAATCCTATCATTGTCCCTTTGGAAGTGTTATGTCTTGTGTAGTATCTTCTTTTCAAAATTTAAAAGATTCAATGAATTCTTGATACATGTCAATGTGGTTAGTTTCTCTAATTGATTGCCCAACAAAAATTTCTAATGATAGAAATCATAATGTTTTCATGTTAGAATTTTTTCATTTCAGCAATTCTTGCGAGCTTTTCCATGAATAAGGAACATGTTACAAATTTGGAACCAAATTTTTATTTGTTGGTCCTAAAGCCATACGTATCTCCCTACTCACTAGGATAAAATGTTTACCTATCCCACTCAAGTTCACATTATCATTACCTGAATTCATGTGAAGAATATGACAGGGATCATGAGGTTTAATCTGAGGCTTCCCAGAGTCTCCAACCTACCCAACCAACAAATAATGTAAATGATGAAGATTTCATCCGAGGGAATATTGGAAAAAATAGAATTTATAATTAAATGATGCAACAACTTACATTTGAAATGGCTTAGAATTGAAGTCATGGGTTTCTCTTCCAACACAGAGAAACAATGATCCAACTTCCAAGTCATATTTTCAAAGACCACCAATTAATCCAATACAAATCACCAAAGCCACATGCCTTGTGTCACTTACTTCAACCCACATATATAGAATGAAATGAAAACAAAATAAAAGAAAAATATATTTTCAACTATTACATCTCTCAAATAGTCATTACGCATAAGATACAACTCAATTAACTTTGTTGAATCACCAACATGTCTTACTATGGAAGTTCCTTGAGTGTCAGGTTTGGAAGAAATTGCTAGTACTTGCAATGTCTTTTTATCTTGTACATTTGAATTCTTTAGTGTGCTTTGGTCAAATGTTATTTCTTTCCCAGATGTAGAAACAAATTCTCTAATAGGACCTTACTAGGGAGGATTTTTCTATTGACATTGATCAGGATTTTGTGCAGCCTGTGTTGACAACTTTCTATTGCTCTTGCTTAATGAGGTGTATAAGAGTAGTTGGGTTTATCATTATATCAATAAATACAAAAGGTCTATTTTGCTTATCTTCTCTCTTCCTCACCTATATATGGAATCCTTGGATTTAAATTGATATATGTACTATTTGGTTAAATTTGATTGGCTTCAAAAACAAGGTCCACTGAAGTACTTTCCTAATAGAATAATTTAGTTTTTTGTCTTCTGTTTATACTTTCAATAGTAACATTTTGTGTGTGTAGAAAAAATACAATTACTATAACTTCTCAAATTAGTGGACCTTGATAGGGCTCCATTGCTATCTATTTCCATTTCTGATTTTTGATCCCAGTTAGTAGGTGCTGGAATAATGGTATTTTTTTCAAGCCAACCACCACATCTAGATGTCACAACTAAACATGCCATGGATAAATAAGTATGCTCCTGGATTGATGTAAATAGAGTAGTCACACAGCTAGGGGTTTCATACATCCTTCCTGAAATGTTTGAGTAACAACGTGGCTAATGTATCACCTGGTAGGACCTACTAGCAAAGGACAAGGGACCACAGATCGAGACCAACTTCGATGAAGAAGAGATCATCATATAACCCTAGTAGGGAACTTCCATAACCCAGGTCTAAATAGCGGAGCTTCCCATCACCCCTGATGAAGCCACCTTAATTGGAAAATATTTGAAACACATGTTGAAAAGGCTACTGCTAGGTGAGAGCCCTCTCAAGAAGTTGTAGATGGTGAAGCTACTCTCTAGCAAGACTTATTCTCTTCTAGTAAAGGATACTCTGCCACCACAATAGACAGAATAAAAAATTCCAGTCATAGTGCCCTTGGTGACACAAGTCCAGCGGTGTTTCCACCTCCATGGAGACACCTTCCAGGCCCACCTAATAGAGCTTCCTACTAAGACTCTATCCTCGGTCTATGAAATGTTGTGAGCATTTGGATTTATGGAAACCACAGGACCACATATTCCCCTCGTGCATATAGAGGATGACCCCAATAAACAAATCTTGCATACTATAATCGAGCAGGAGGTCCAGCAATTTATAGGAACTTCAACATGTTAGGGGGAGGAATTCTTGATCCATGTCAATGTGGTCAATTTTTCTAATTGATTGCCCAACAAAAATCTATGATGATATAACTCATAATGTTTTCATGTTAGAATTTTTTAGCATTTCAACAATTCTTTCAAGGTTTTCAATGAAATTCTGTTCAATATTAGGAAAATAAGGAACATGTTACAAATTTGGACCCAGATTTGTAGTTGTTGGTCCTAAAGCCATACGTATCTCCCTGCTCACTAGGATAAAATGATTGTCTGTTCCACTCAAGTTCATATTATCATTACCTGAATTCATATGAAGAATATGACATGGATCATGAGCTTTCATCTAAGGCTTCCTGAGGTCTCCAACTTGCCCAACCAACAAATAACATAAATTATGAATAATTAATCCAAGGGAATATTGGAAAAAAATAGAATATATAGTTAAATGATGCAACAAATTACATTTCAAATTTCATAGAATTGAAGTCGCGAGTTTCTCTTCCAACATAGAGAAACAATGATCCAACTTCCAAGTCATATTTTTGAAGACCACCAATTAATCCAATACAAATCACCAAAGCCACATGCCTTGGGTCACTTAATTCAACCCACATATACAGAATAAAATGAAAAAAAAATAAAAGAACAATATATTTTCAACTATTACATCTCTCAAATAGTCATTATGCACAAGATACAACTCAATTAACTTTGTTGAATCACCAACATGTCTTACTATGGAAGTTCCTTGAGTGTTAGGTTTGGAAAAAATTTCTAGTGCTTGTAATGTATTTTTATGTTGTACATTTGAATTCTTTAGTGTGCTTCAGTCAAATGTTATTGCTTTCCTAGATGTAGAAACAAATTCTCTACTAGGACCTTACTAGGGAGGATTTGTCTGTTGACATTGATCGGGATTTTGTGCAGCTTGTGCTGACAACCTTCTATTGTTATTGCTTAATGAGGTGTATAAGCATAGTAGGGTTTACCATTAAATCAATAAATAAAAAGGTTTGTTTTATTTCTCTTCTCTCTTCCTCACCTATAGATGGAATCCTTGGATTTAAATTGATATTTGTACTATTTGGTTGAATTTGATTGGCTTCAAAAATGGGGTCCACTGAAGTACTTTCCTGATAGAACCACTTAGTTTTTTGTATTTTGTTTCTATTTTCAATAGTGATATTTTGTGTGTGTGTAGCAAAAATACTATTACTATAACTTCTCAAATTAGCAAACCTTGATAGGGATCCATTGTTGTCTATTTCCATTTTCGATTTCTGGTCCCAGTTAGTAGGCGCTGGAATAATGGTATTATGTTCAAGCAAACCACCACATCTAGATGTCACAACTAACCAGGAGATGGGTAAACAAGTATGTTCCTAGCTTGGTGTAAATAGAGTAGTCACATAGCTGGGGGTTTCATACATCCTTCCTGAATTGTTTGAGTAGCAACGTGGCCAATGTATCACCTAGAAGGACCTACTAGCAAAGGACAAGGGACCACAGATGGAGACCAGCTTCGATGAAGAATGAATCATCATGTAACCCCTGTAGGGAACTTCCACACCACGGGTCCATATAGTGGAGATGCCCATCACCCCTGATGAAGTCAACTTCATTGGAAAAGATTTGAAACACATGTTGAAAAGGCTACTACCAAGTGAGAGCCCTCTCAAGAAGCTATAGATGGTGAAACCACTCTCTAGCAAGACTTATCGTCTTCTAATAAAGGATACTCTTCCACCACAATAGATAGAATAAAAAATTCCAGTTGCAGTTCCCTTGGGGGCACAAGTCCAACGGTCTTTCCACCTCCATGGAAACACCTTCCAGGCCCACCTGACAGAGCTTCCTACTAAGAATCTATCCTTGGTCGATCAAATATTGTGAGCATTTGGATTTCTGGAAACCACAGGGGTGCATATTCCCCTTGGGTATATAGACGATGAACCCAACAAACAAATCTTGTGTACTATAAACGAGTAGGAGGGTCAACAATTTATATGAAATTTGACATCTTAGGGGGGAGGATTTCTCGCAACATCATCAATCATCAACTATAAGGATGGATGAGAACTTAATTGAAGAAAAAGCATACACACAAGAAACAGACCCTGTACATGAGAAACAATAGCTAGGATAAATGCAGATGCGTAAGCTACACTTTTTAGGCCCCACTTCCCATCTAAAATAGTTTTTAGCCATGGTACATATTTAGTTGCCGATGGGTGATCCAAAATACCGGCTAAGAATCCTATGGGTTTGCTAGGAACTGGATATATCTCCATACCTTATTGAAGAAACATAGAATTCATCTAATAGAATAGAAAATCCCAATTAGAGTCTCCTTTGTGATTAGATCAATCATTCGTAAGTGGCATTCCACTGAACTAGAATGCCCCTGAAGGCATGCAGCAAGGACAAATCACCCTGAATGTTATGCCTTCAGCTAACTTGATGTGTGTCATTAGAGTGAGCACAAAATATGCTTTGGTGAGGATGGGCCAAACAAAGCAGTCCATCATGGAGCTACAACATGTAAATGAAGATATCAATATGCATCTCACAGTGGTCATAGCAGATCAATGTTCACAATTTCAGATGTGACAGTAGGTGGAAGTAGAGCTCGAGGCAGTTAGGGGATGATTAGATCATATGTGGCAAGAATTATGGGTAACCAATTTGGAATTTACACCTTATTTCTCCCCTGTTGTTATATACATTTTTGTGCCCTACAACTCCAAGCATGAAATGTCCATAAACCAAGGGCTCCTAAGTCCCTAAAAGTTTTGTTCTAACCCCTAAAGGAACAAGGTCAACAGATTACAGCTTCTCCCATAAGTTCTCCACCAGAAACTGCTCAGAATAGGTCAAAACAAGATCATTTCAGCTACTCCACTGGCTAGGTGTGTTGCATTGCACCTAAATACACTGTGAGGGTGCGTTGCATTTCAAAAGTCCCTTCTGTGGGGTGCGATGGGCGAGAAATGACAAATGGCAGTGTCATTCCGCGAGGTGGAGAGACAATGGAAGCTTCTAGAATCTTCTCCTGTGACACTTGCCTCACTGAATTCGACCAAGGATGAGTAAGAGGCCTTCAGTCTCCAAGTGGAAGCAAGAACTGACAGAGAGAAGACACTAATCAAATCACAAGCTGACTCATCCTCCTTACAGATATCTATATATGGATCCCTCATCCCAGAGATCCAGAGGCTAGAATTTTGCATATTGTAAGGAATTGCTGTTGGTTTTTTGAGACAAAGATCAGATTGTTGGGTGATCTATGCTTTGTTTGAGGTGAAGAGGGGCTTCTTTGCTGGGAGGTTGATGCTGGGTCAGGAACCACTGGTTGTAACTCCTCTTGGATCTTTTCTTGTTTATCAATAAAAACTATTTGAGTTTTCCTCCATGCTTTTGTATCATTGATGCTTGTTACATTTGTATGGTTAACTTAAATCTGATCCTAAGTTGTTTATGAATATAGATCCATGTCTTTGTATAGTGTTCTTCTTCTGTGATCTTACAGGTACTTTGTGAAGCTGGGCAAGTAAGGGAGCAGGTAGCTGGAGACTATCAAAGAAGAGAGGGATTGGATCAAAGGATTAGCGCAAGACAAAGGTTGGTTCTTTCTATTCCTCTCTATCTATAGTTCATAAAGGAAATACAAAAGTAGTTTTTCTCTGTTTGTTTCTAAGGTAGCTGTCACACCTTAGTGGGATAGAGCAGTTCTAAATAGACACTTTTCCCTGTAACACCTGTGGAAAAATTCGATACCCTCTACTAGTCACGGGGCTATATGAATCAACACATGAAAGAATGCACAGAGAAGGAGCAACATAATCAACAAACCATGCAAAGGATCACCCAATTCTTAGAGGAATGTGTCATGCTCCAGTTGCAGTTAGCACAAGTAGCCACAAGTAGGATCAATATAATCATATCATTGTCCCGTTGTCAGATTATAGAATTGGTCCACCATATCATTGTCTAAATTGGTCTACACCTATACAATGAATCTATATCCCTACGAGGGATCCAAGGTTTGGACTACCTTCTTTTTAGGCTTCTTAAAATAAATCCTCCACTATTTTAGATTCAAGATAGCATCATTTTCAAAATCCCAATCAATCCCTAGCAATACATGATAGAGGTCCTTTTCATCCAGGATATCAATTATTTTGAAATCCACATATGTCTCTACTCCATCTAGATTCACTTCCATATGTTCTGGCCCACCGATTAGGAACTTCCTTGACTAGTTCGCTAGATGTAGCTGAATCAATGAGTATAGGAGCTTCAGATTCCCTATGAATTCCCATGATTTTTTCTTTTTTTATTTCTTTTTTTCATCTTCAAATTGATCCTAGATCTAGCATAACCTCTTCATTTTTATATCCACTTATCAGAGCAGTGTGGCAAAACACCTTTCCAGATCTCTTCTTTTGAAACCAACGCAGAGGTAATTCATAATCTTAAATGGATGGATTAAATATGTGCAAGCAGATACCTTCACTTTGTTGTTGACTTATTATCCTCCAATATTATGAGTAAATTATTCAACCAACCTTGAACATCGTCCTATGTGGGGTGCAGAGGGGTATTATGGCACCTGCTCAATAACCTTCCCATTGGTATTTGTAGCACTGAAATAGTTCCAGTTCCCATGTTTCATGTAAAGATAGTGTCCTTGATCAAATTCATTCCATATTTGAAGTATTCCTTCCGTTAAAATTCACCAAATGTGACAACATCCAACTGAGATCTTTGAATCTATTCAAGAACCACAGTGCCCACATAGACACCCATTTTAGCACACCCTCTCGCCACACTTTTGGTGAGGCCTTGTAGACAAAAGCTGACTCTGCTACCATGTTGTGGCTAGATTCTATAAATAAATAAAGAAAAAACTCTTGGATCCTTAATCAAGAGACCAAATTCACAAGGTACCCACTATAATTTGTCTTTTCATTATCCCCATATGTTGTATTTCAAAAAGCTAGGTGCATTATAAAGCGCCTTAAAAATAGAGACACATTTTATGTTCCTAAAGATGATGTGACACTAAATTAGTCCATGAATCCAAGTTGTATAATAGCCTTGCTACATTGTATCAACACCAAGACAAAATGAAACTCAGAACCGACCAACCTCATTTTAATAGCACATTGAAAATTGAACAAACCCATAAAGAAACCCAGAACCTATCCCAGGTCAATGAGTTGGTCTACCTCTAAGTCATATGCCATTTATGATGGAGTACTATAAAATGATGTGTTTCTTTCAATATGTTATATGCATTTTGTTTTGTAGAAGTGTAGCTTGCTCTCTCTAATGAGGAATAGGACCAATCAATTTCCAAAACTCTACAATTTCACTTTGGTGATCATTATGATTCCTAAGTTGTTTAGAATTATGGGAATCTTGCATAAGATCATCATCTGACTTGTGCTTCCTATCAAGAAATATTCCTGTAACATGTTCCTTGTGATAACATTAGAATCAACAGGGCAGGGATTTCAACAACCTTTCACCTAGGATCTCTATTCTTTGGTTGTATTTTATGAGAATACCTAGTCATTAGATTTGTTAACTTCTCTATCTCAATTGCACACTTAATACTATGGATAACTAGTACTTCTAGATCCTTTGAAGAATTAGTTTGAATATTTAACCCCATAACATTGGATTCCATGTATGAGTTCAATTGTGGAATTCTGCAATCTACTGTTCATACATACATTGATCAAGATAAATAAATAGATACAAAGTTCAAATATAAAAAATATTTTGCACAACAAAACCATTGGCAAGGAACATATTTTCACTTAAGTTCGAGCTTTATTTAACTCTTATATCTTACAATGGCTTCATATTATCTAATTTTGTATGGTACATTAGGATCCTTCCTGATACAGAACAATTATAGCACCCAAAATTCCATAGTTTCAACCAGATATTGGAACAAGGACAAATTTAGAAGAATAACAATTACACCAAAAGAGTATTTTATTTATAACATCCAATGACCCGTCCAATT
Organism: Pinus tabuliformis; assembly: GCA_031772625.1. Classification (NCBI taxonomy): domain Eukaryota; kingdom Viridiplantae; phylum Streptophyta; class Pinopsida; order Pinales; family Pinaceae; genus Pinus; species Pinus tabuliformis. Next base: position 431,538,668 of record CM062811.1, read on the forward strand.
AAAAATGTCTAATTAGTATATATGGAACAACACTTGCACCATACTCAGAACTATTCTTGCTGCTAATTGCAATTGGAGAGTCATGTATACTAGATTGCTTGCTTTTGGTGGCTCTGCTCAAACAGTATCCTGAGATGAGTTTGACACGATGGTCATATGAGGTTGGAAGCTACTTGGTGTAATTTTCCTTCAATCCTGAAAACAACAGAGCAAAAATGTCATTTTTTATCAATTTTTATTGAAGCTTCTACATACAATAAATGTTCTCACAATTGCAACGCAAATGTGTCCCATTAGTATGAATTATCAATTATTAGTAGGCCAAATTGCAAGGCACATTGAATTCATTTTAGGCAAAAGAATAATATGACATAAAGGTCCATGACAGGACAAATTATGTAGACAAGGTTGTTGAGTCAATACTTACCATGTGTTTCAGATCCATAGTGAAGGTTGGCTTTGAGAGTGTCCTCCCAAAGATAGTGCTCTCTTGAAATGACATTGAATTCACTCTATCTTAAGGTTACAAGGTGGCATTAATAGACTTAGTTGATTTCTTTACTATACTTTGAGGGAGAGATCGCATTTCATCTATACCTTTCTATACCATGTTGTTGCCAAGTGAGTGAATTCCATTACCATGTATTTTGGTATTTTGTAAACTAGACCTATCACCAATAAGGTTGTCATACCAAGCTATATCTTGCTTTGTTCGCTGACCATGACTATCTTCTTGGACTGCTTACAGTAGGAGCTTCAGTTGTACATCGCACAAAGTTGGGGGCTAGAGGTCTACACCTATTAGCTAAAGCTGTATTTTCTGGCATTGTGGTCCTTAAATTTGGAGGTGTTCCACTTGAAAAAGTAGGCATTAAAGAAGGCTCCAAAGGATTTGTTTTCACGTTGAGAGAAGTTCCTTGTGGAATTTTGGAATTTCTAGATGACATGATGTTATCTTTGCTCACATAAGAAGACTCTAGTAGAGGAACTGAATTCTTCTGACTTAGTTTTGTCATGGAAGATTGAAACAATGGTTTTGATAACTACATGGATGACCTAGGTTAGGACTTTGATGGAGACGATACTAACTTTGAAGATGTGTTAGAAGAACTTGAAGAAGCTGCAGAGTTTGGTGTTGTCACTGAAAGTTTCTATGCTTTTGGATTTGATCCAAACATAGTTGACCTTGATGAGGGGATCAAAGACCTTGAAGAAGCTTTAGATTTGGTTTTTCTCACTGAATGTTTTCATGTGGCTATGTTTCTTAAACCATCATTACCATAGGATGTCTTTGGTGCATAGATTATTGACCTTGATGAGGGTATGGAAGACCTTGAAGAGGCTACAGCTTTTGGTGACGCCATTGATGGTTTCTATATAATTTTGTTTGTTAAACTTTTTATCCTAGAGGAGGGTTTTATCAAACGTGAATTTGAAACCTCACTCACAGTTTTCAATGAATGTTCTATCTAAATGTTAGGGGATGCACATTCTATAAAGTCAATCTCATGTACCAAAAAATTCATAGACATCCCAAAAACTTAAACAACCTATTATATGTTAAAATATTACTGTTTTGGTGTGGCTCATTGTTGTTTCTCCAAATGTGAAGAGAGTGAAAACAGAGTGGCCATAATGAGCTATCATCATTCCCTTCATAGGTTTGTAATCATCAAGCACTGAGTTTATTTTTGTCTCCCAATAAACGACATCACCCCTAGTAGATCAAATTCGTGTGAGATGAGAATCTTCCATATGGACAAGAAGCCCAGTTCTTTGGCTAAACTAGCCAAAGAGAACATGTTTAATAATCTCAGTAGGGCCATCACTTCTAGCCTTTAAGGTTGATCGATCTGCACAAATCTTAAGAAAAAAGCAGTCTTCCACATTTATTTGCTACTCTCCAATGCATCTATCATAAGAAAACATGGTTGTAGTGGTTCTTAGATCCAAGCCCTGAACCAAACACAAGATTTCAAGATTTGAACACAACAGAATTTATTTATTCAAACTATAAATGAAGAAGAAATATAACTTATAAATTCATAAAAATGTGGATTCTGTACTTTATCAAGAAATAAGTATGAATGTAGGCTTTCGTAATTGGGTAATGAAAAACTGATAAAATTGAACACTGCAAAAACTGAAATTTGGCAATAGGTAGTGTGTAATTTCACTAAAACTATCAAACACGTATTCCAAATATCCTAAAGATATAGTAAATATTAACACGTGATCCATCGAGTTCTACTTTGGCCAGGTTATAGACATAATCATTCCTATAAGAGACCAAAAAGAAACACAGGTTTTACCACATATCTAAGAGTTTTCAAAAATTAAATAAATAGATCATAACCTAAAACTAAAAAAGGCATCTCAAATATGGCTTGAGTGAAAAAACTAAATCTATTAAAATACAGAAAAATCTAAAATTACCATTCCCTTCAACTAGTAAAGAAAAACAAGAAGAAAGCACCCAGAGGACCACCAATAACAATACAGTAGAGAAAAAGAATATTATCTCAGCATCTATAATTGCAAGGAATAAATTAATATCATATATTCCAATTGCAGCACTAAAAGCAAATTCAAAATAACATAAAAGCAGAGACAACACTGTATTACACAAGTAAACATTGTTAATGGAAAGATGCAACACAGATTGGTGAATCATGTCTTTATCAGTGAAATTTCATCGAACCATTGAAGAATTCGACGTTGACAATATTTAAATAAGTTAAAGGAAGCCTTTGACCTATATTGTACAGTTTATGGGATGGAAATCAATATGTAAAAACCTTCACTTGGTTTTAATTGGGTAGAGGAGGAATAACTTACAATGATATTGTATGTCTTCTCATTTTAGAGCTCAACTTTTAAAAAGGGCTTTAACTATCCACATTTCAAGAATCACTGGAATTAGTTGACAAAGAATATAGGGAAAAAATAACTAGCGGTGTAATCAATGGCTTTCTTGGGAGGTAGATTGACATTGGCCAAGGCAGTGTTGGAAGCAATTCTAATCTATTGGCATATTATGGCCTACATCCCGAAGGGGTATTGAAATAATTATAAGGAAATTCTTTAAAGTTTTTATGGATAGGTAAGAGGAAGAAAGAGGGCATTCCACTTGTCAGATGTTAGTCCTTGTCTAAACCAAAAGAAACTAGAGGTTGGGATTTCAAATACATTCACTTCTTTGGAAAATTTCTAGCTACCAAAAGTCCATGGTAGATTATTTCCAAATAGGCACTCTGGAGGTAGGTGATATACCAAAATAAAATTGAACACCTTAACATGGAATAATGAGATAGGAAGGAAAACAAAACTATCCAAAATGGGTCTATAGTCTAGAAATCATTGGCATTAACTTTCACTTTGGTAGGTGTATGGTTAATATGGGGAGTTGGAAAAGGGGATAAAATTGGAATAGGGGCTAATCCATAGGTTCGATGTGGAGAAGCCTACAGATTACCATTGTATTTGATTGCTACTTTGCAATGTCAAGGAATTCATACCCTGGGTTAGGGAACCGATGCAATATCTACCTCATTTTGGCAGCAAAGATGGAAGAAAGGAAAGGAGTTTGGTTTGAAAAAGAGGGAAATACACCACTGGAAGGTATTTGTGGATCACATATGAATATTCATATCAGAATAAGCAAGGAGGATTTTCTGATGTACTCAAGGAACCCTACCCTGGGAGGATATACTCCTTTATTAGGGTACAAAATTTCTTTTGTAGATACAACCTAGGAAGAGGATCCCCGAAGGTGAAAGATTCCATGGAAGTCTTATGCTCCTCTAAATTCAAAGGTTTGAATGTCATTAGTTATTTTGAACAAAGCACTAACATGGAAAATACTTCAAAAATGTAGCAAGAATGGTTTAGGGTGGTGTACACTACGTAAGAAGGAAAGAGAACTAGTTGATCATTTATTAACAATTCCACATATGCAGGTAAGGTATGGGAAGAGATGAAGTAACTGAAAAATTGTAGGGAAGGGTGACAAGTGCAGACTATGGAGGAGGCTTTGAAGAATTGGACCCAGAATAATGAACTTGAAGGTTTTAGAGCTCTTAATATTGTGGTTTCTTGGAGCATATTGTCAGCTTGAAATGCTGATATATTTCAAGAGAGATACATTCCTCCATTTCAATGGGCATCTAATATCATGTCAGTGTTTAGAATCATAAAAATACATCAAAAGACACAAAAACCTAGGATGCAGAATAAACCATGAATTGATTAATTGGGGTGACTTGTATGGTGCTAGCCAAGATGTTAAATTTGGAAACTAGAGCCAAGATGTTAAATTTATCTAAAGATCATCCGATTCCAATAAGTATTCATGGATATATGAATTTATTTGTGTTATGGAACTATTCGTCAAGGTTGGCTAGCAACCAAATAACCCCCATGTGTGCTCAACGTTTTAGTATAAAAGGAGGTGACTTGATAGTCATTTGTACACACACTTCACTCTTGATTTCTCTCCACTTGTTTTGGGTTTTAGTGGAAGAGAATTCTAAGAGGAGGAAGCCCTAGACGCAGGAGGAAAGGATCCAAAGCATGAAGTCTAAACGCAGTCCTAGCAGAGCCCTAGCTCATGACATCTCTACGCATGACCTAGATCTAGGACACAGTCAAGTTGTGAAGAAGAGATGCCCTAATCATCTACACTATCAAGGAAGATAGCGCCATCTAATACATTGTCCCAAGGGTGACCCTAACTGTAGTAAAGAGGCTCCCTAACTCCTTGTATAAAGGATGCCCTAACAATACTCAAGAGAGGCTACTTAGTGGCAGCAAAGAACGGAGTTGTTTAGAGGTTCTCACCTACATGTAGTCTGAGTATGAAGAGGTAAGACCGTAGGTTTGTTGGGGCACATTTTATGGACATGTATCTTTGTTTTGAGCAGAACGTGAGCATTGGAGGAAGGGTTGGATAGGAAGCAGGCCTTAACACCTCAAATTAGGGCATGCATAGGATTGTTTTAGGGTAGTAAATTACTCATATCAACAGCATGGAGGCAGAGGATACTTGTGGAGGAAGATGCAGTTGTTTAAGGGACTGTGTGGGTATGTTCTAGGGTTGAAATGGGCCATAGTGATGCTCTAACTAGAACACAGTCATAACAACAATGGTACATGTTGTAGCAATAGTACATCGGACAACAATGGTACATGGTGCAGCATTGATACAACAATGGGAGCAGCAATGGGTACATGTTGTACAGTGCAGCATAGTGCACATAGGAGTAGCAATGCATAGCATGATGTAAAATGCTGCATAGTGCACACAGTAGTAGTGACAGTGCAGCATGGTGTAGATCAGTGTTGCTAGACATTGGTGCAGCAATGGGATAGCATGGTAATTATGGACATATATCACTAGTAAGAATGTATTGCAACACCGCGATGATGAGGTATTGTAGCAGTAGGATGATGAGGTATTGCAGCATGCATTTGGGTGCAATATAGTGCAATGAAGAGCTCAGCATAGTGTAGCAGTATAGTGATGGGTACAGTCATGGTAAGCAAAGCATGATGAGATGCAACATAGTGATGATGGGTAGAGCGTGGTGCAGCATAGTGAGGTGCAGCATGATGATGAGGTGTAGCACAATGATAGGTGCAATATGATGATGAGGTGCAGCACAACGATAGGTGCAACATGATGATGAGGTGTAGAACAATGATAGGTGTAGCATGGTGATGGAGTCACCTTGGAGAATCAGTTTAAGTAGCATGTCTTCAACTGAGTTCAGCTACCTCATGTATCATCTTCTTAGAGATGATCTATGCTCTTATTTAGATAAGTCAAAGTGTTGAATTATGTTGTATATGTACTCTCTCTCTCTCTGTTCAACTATTGAAGAACATATGAGAAGAATTGATCAAGGGTTTCACCACATTGGGGTTTGTCCTTGCCTAGCTCCACATCTTGTGTCCTCTTGTCTTGGCTTGTCTTCTGTTATTTATGTTTATGTTCTATCTGCAATTTACTATTATGCTGATGTGATTGCTAATCTAGAAAATATATTGAGGTAACTTTGAAAATTGAAATAAATTTCTCTAAGCATAGAACATACCTAAAATTAACATGGTATCAGAGTTGAGGTGAAGACAAAGCCCAAGCAAGAGTAAAAGAGCAATCACCAAAGACAGTTGGAAAGGAAAAAAGGATTAATGGATTCCTCATCCCTCTTAAAATTCATCAAGGGTGAAGTCTAAGCAGAGAATATTATCCAAGTGGCACAATGGAAGCATCTGATGGCCTACCTAAAGATCACTTCAATGGGAAGTCCGGATCTAAGGGTGGAAGGAAAGGTAGATGCCTTGTTTGTAATAAGTTCGGACATTATGCGAAGGAGTGTCCAAATGGTACGGACACATCACTTGATGATGGTAACAGTCATTCCAAGGACATCTTCAATGATCGGAGGAATGACAGGTAATGCAAGTCATCAAGGAAATAGTTGAATCTTCAAAGAAAGCAAGGAACCCTAGGTATGAAGAATCAAACATTGTTTCTGATAAGATAAAGAATCATTATCTTATATTGGCCCTCTCCTCAAAACTCTTTGGGAATCTGGATTATTGATTGTAGTGCTTCAAGGCACCTCATCGGATAGAAGGGTGCTCTCTCTAATTTGGTAGAGATGGAAATAATTGTGGGTTTATACTTGGATTCAATGCCACCTATCCCAGAAAGGGTGTAAGGAATGTTTCCTCTCAATTGAATGAGGGTAACTCAATTCATTTAAAATAATTTCTTTATGTACCTGATTGCAAGAACAAGCTGGTGTCCATTTCGACAATGGAAGTCAAAGGTTTTCAGGGTGGCATTCATCGATGGAAAGGTACATGTTTGAAAATGAAATTTTCAAAGATGCTTTTAATCATGGGTTCAAGGTTGGCAATTTGTATCAAGTTACAGGAATTCAATTGGGGACCATGTCAGTTGACACATCTCATCTATAGCACTGGAGGTCTGCTTGTTATGGGACCCTACCTGATGTAAGTCAGATGGTGACAGGGATGCCTAAATTCAAGAAGAGCATGAAGGTACATGTCCGAAATGTACTGAAGGAAAATCTTACAAGGGGATCATTCCCCTCATGTAGGAGGTCCACAGGTTTGGAACAACCCGAGGGGTTTGAGATTCACGATCATGAATCTCATGTATGTAGGTTGAAGGAAGCTTTCTATGATTTAGAGCTAACATCGTGGGCTTCATATGAGAGGATTGATAGTTGTCTAATGAAGTTGAGATTCACTAGGAGTGAAGTCGATCCAAACCATTTCTTGAAGGTTGTGGATGATATACCTCTCATACTGGCACCTTATGAGGATGACCTCTTTCTGACAGGTGTAGACCCTCTCGTTTGCAAAAGTAAGAGGGAGTTGGATTTCGAATTTGGAATGGTGAACTGCAAGTCGTGACTACCTCAATGGATCTTAACTTTCATCAGTTATGTGGTAGGGATGCCAAACCTAGTTTGGGAAATGCCTTTGAGTTTCATAAACTCATTCTAGCATTGATGTTCTTGGTGAAATCTCGTTTGGATATATGTTTTTCAATTAGCATATTGAGCTCATATATGGTTGAGCCTCACTGGATTAGTGCCAAGAATCTTTTGAGATATCTTCGAGGCACAATCTGTCATGGATTGAGATACACTGTTGGAAATGTAAAGCTGCATGAATATTTGAATGTTGACTAGGTAGGAAGTGTGGAGGATTGCAAGAGCACTTCTGAGTGTTGGTTCTCTTTGGGTTCTGCTTCGATATCCTGGATGAGCAGGTAGCAGAAGACAGTTGCTTTGAGCACCGCTAAGATAGAATACATAGCTACAAGTATGACCTCGTGTGAAGCTGCCTGGTTGAGGAAGATCTTCAGTGAGTTGTTTGACACATGATGGATACCACCGTGATCTTCTGTGACAACCAGAGGTGGATTCAATTATTGATGAATCCCATGTGTTATGATCACTCCAAGCATATAGACATCAGGTACCACTTTATCTGGGATATGTTACATCGATGAGCAAGAAGGCTCCATCGCATTGGGAGTAATGTGCAGGTCATAGACATTCTGTCAAAGCCCTGAGGAAAGGTCAAATTTGTGGCTTTCGAAAACGACTTGGAGTCATTTAGAGACCCTCTTATGAGGATCCTGTATGATGCATGCATTGAGCTCTGGGAGCTCCGAGGGGCTTCGGGTACTTCTTCGAGCAACAAGCGACCATAGGGTGACTCACCCTCTCCTAATGGTGCGTTATGTACAAGGTGAATGGTTCATCCTACCCATGCAGTCTAGGACTCATGGGAAGTACATCTTATTTAGCCAATGAGCAGGGAAATGATGATAGGGACCATAGTAGTAACGATGGATGCATCGTGTATCTACCGTAATCCCTATGCTAGGATGACTGACATTGATCTGGGATCAATTAGAACTAACTTCGGGTTAGTAAGAGTGATATAGCTCACTCTCTCTTGGAACTGATCTGGGATCAGTATGAGTTGTTTGAGACAGTCTTTCTTGATATTGATCTGGGATCAATGAAACTGACTTCAAGTTAGTATGAGTGGTTTGAGAAACTCTCTTGTGATATTGATTTGGGATCAATGAAATTGACTTCAAGTCAGTAAGAGTGATATAATTCACTCTCTTTTGGAACTGATCTAGGATCAGTAAGAGTGGTATGACACACTCTCTTCATATGGGACTGACTTCGGCTGAGTAGAGAATGGTATGAGACATTCTTGATCAATTCTTCTTCTTCATGGTTCAATAAAGTAGAGCAGAGTAGTGCAGGGCACTGATGGTAGAGATAGTAAAAGTCTGGCAGATGGATTAGCAGATGGAGTTCTCCCTAGTTGAGAGGGAGTGTTCAATTTGGAAACTAGGGCCAAACTCCATGTGGGTCATCTTATTTATGGCATTTTATATTTTTCTTAGATCCCTCTAATCGAGAGGTGTAAGATTGATCTAAATATCATCCAATTTCGATAAGAATTCATGGAGATATGAATTTATTTGTGTTATGGGACAATTCATCAAGGTCGGCAAGCAACAAAATAACCCCCATGTGTGATCAATGTTTTGGTATAAAAGGAGGTGACTTGATAATCATTTGTACACACACTTCACTCTTGAATTCTCTCGACTTGTTTTGGATTTTAGTGGAAGAGAAGTCTAATAGGAGGAAGCCATAGACACAGGAGGAAAGGAGCCTAAGCATGAAGTCTAAACACAGTCCTAGCAGAGTCCTAGCTCATGACAGCTCTACGGCTGACCTAGATCTAGGATGCAGTCATGTTGTGAAGAAGAGATGCCCTAATCCTCTATGCTATCAAGGAAGACAACCCCCATCTAATATACTATCCTAAGGGTGACCCTAACCGTAGTAAATAGGCTCCCTAACTTGTTGTCTAAAGGATGCCCTAACCCTAGTCAACAAGGGCTACTTAGCCACAACAAAGAAGGGAGTTGTTTAGAGGTTTTTGCCTACACACAAGTTGAGTATGAAGAGGTAAGACCGTAGGTCTGTTGGGGCACATTTTATGGACATGTACCTCTGTTTTGAGCAGGCCATGAGCATTGGAGTAAGGGTTGGGTAGGCCGCAGACCTTAACACCCCAAATCATGGCATGCGTAGGATTGTTTCAGGGCAGTAAAGTACTCATATCAGTAGTGTGGAGGTGGAGGATACTTGTGGAGGAAGCTGCAGTTGTTTAAGGGACTGTGTGGGTATGTTTTATGGCTGACATGGGCCACAATGATGCCCTAACCAGAACACAATCATAACAAAAATGGTACATGGTGCAGCATTGATACATAAATGGGAGCAACAATGGGTACATGTTGTACAGTGCAGCATAGTGCACATAGGAGCAGCAATGCATAGCATCATGTATTGTGCTGCATAGTGCACATAGTAGTAGTGATAGTGCAGCATGGTGTAGATCAGTGTTGATGGACATTGGTGTAGCAATGGGTTACCATGGTAATGATGGAAATATAGCAACAGCAATAATGTATTTCAGAACCAAGATGATGAGGTATTGCAGCAGCAGGATGATGAGGTATTGTAGCATGCATTTGGGTGCGATATAGTGCAATGAAGAGATCAACATAGTGTAGCAGTATAGTGATGGGGATAGTCATGATTAGTGAAGCATGATGAGATGCAGCATAGTGATGATGGGTGGAGCATGGTGCAACACAGTGAGGTGCATCATGATGATGAGGTGCAGCATGATGATGAGGTGCAGCACAATGATAGGTGCATCATGGTGATGGAGTCACCTTGGAGAATCAGTTGAAGCAACATGTCTTCAACTGAGTTCAGCTACCTCATGTATCATCTTCTTAGAGATGATCTATGCTCTTATTTAGATAAGTCAAAGTGTTGACTTATGTTGTATATGTACTCTCTCTCTCTCTCTCTCTCTCTCTCTCTCTCTCTCTCTTTGTGTGTGTGTTGAACTATTGAAGAACATATAAGAAGAATTGATAAAGTGTTTCCCCACATTGGGGTTTGTCCCTGCCTAATACCACATCTTGTGTCCTCTTTTCTTGTCTTGTCTTATGCGATTTATGTTTATGTTCTATCTGCAATTTACTATTATGCTGATGTGATTGCTAATCTGGAAAAGATATTGAGCTAACTATGAAAATTGAAATAAATTGCTCTAAGCATAGAACATACCTAAAATTAATACAAGAGAAACATACTCTTTGTACTGTAGGAGGTACCTTATTTCTAAATGATTCTCTTCTCCTTAATTTCAATGCAAGCTTGGGTGTAGTACTAATAACTATGTTGAGTTGATGGCTCTAATGATCTTAATGAAAATGACAGCACAAGGAGGAGACAAAATTGTTGATTTTTGGTGACTATGATGTGGTTATACACTAGATGAAGGGCTACTACAAAATGGGGAAAAAGAATTTGCACCTTATGCTAGCTCAGATGAAAAAAATGGAGACCTTCTTCTGCAACGTATACTATCATCTTGCTTGTAGAGAACCTAACACAAGAGCATATGATTTATCAAAATGACTACTTATGGGATTCAGACAAGTGTGATCCTAGAGGTCGAAGAAGGAATCAACTAGCTATAAATCTTGAAGATAATAGTTGGAGTTTGAAGTTGTTTACTAAGTGTTGAGTAGTAGGATGTTCATATTTTGGTTTACTAATTTCTATAGTTGTTGAAATTCAAATAGTTTTTTGATGATAGACTTATGTATATGGACTGTAATGTATTTTTTAGAACGAGAGAAATAATTTATATTGCTTTTGTTTTGGAAAAATTGTTTGTTGAGAGACTAAATTAAGGGTAGTGTGGGTATAATTTTCAAAGATTTCTAGTATTCCTTTGGGTTTTATTAATATGGTTATAATAATGTGAAAAAAAATAGCATAAACAAGGACAGTGTGTGTGTGGGAGAGTGTGAAAATGAGAACACAGATAGATATACATACCAAGGTATTGTTAGGGGTGCCATAGTAGTTTGGATTTGTTCAAACTTGGGGAAACTAATTGGTCTTCCACTACTTTACCTCTAGTTAGTTTTCTTTGTCTCTCTACCTCGAGTTCACCTGAATGCCTCCCAGATAGCCACTCACTAGCTGGCGAAAAGTAAGTATCATCTAGTTTCCTCTTTTTGGTAATTTATTGAACAAAATGTCCATTTGTAGTTTCTTGATGGTTCAAGACTGGTCCATATTGTCTATTCTTTCCATTAAATGCATCATGCTTCTCATTTATCATTGACAATAGATATTCAAACTTTACCTTACTAGGCAATAATGGCAAAGATTCCATTGGTTGAGTTGATTTTAAAGGGGGCTCAACTCCAATGATACCTTGACATTTACTAGCCTGCATAAGAGTATTATTACCATTAGTCAATTGAGGTCAGGTTGAATATTATTAAAATATTTCAGGCATCAACTCTTATTTGGACATATATTTAGTATAGATCCTGCATTTTGTAGTGAATATGGAATCCTACGAAAATGTCAAAAGCTATGAAATAGAATGTACAAAATAAAACCTCAACCCCAAACTTTAAGCTATGTGAGTATACAAACAAGTATGAAAAGAATTGCAATTGATATTTCTCATACATTTCTCCTTGTCAGGAATTTTCTTGTTCGTCAAAATAAATGTTTGTTTCCCATCCTTGCAAATGTTTGATAGTATAATAAAAAATCATCAACCTCAAAACAAATTAAAAATAACAGAATAATGTTGGTTTCAGAAAAAGATCTGCGAATATCCAACACCATTTCCAATGGGATTGTGAGCCAATGGTGAGGGTGGTGGCTTCTCAAGCCATCCACTAAGCTTCCAATCACTGAAGGGCGTGTTCTTAAGAGTTGCCCCTTGTGGGATGGTTTGAATGTGCAAGAAAACAACATTAATGTTCAACCTTCTTGTGCCAGTTTAATTTGTGAGTGGGGCTAGGGGAAATGATAATTTCATTGTTCAGAGGTTTTCCTGTGCAAGGCAACAACATTATGGTTCAACCCTCCTGGGCCAGTTTACTCTGTGAGTGGGGTCAGGGGAAATGCTAATTTCATTGTTTAGAGGTTCAAAATTAACATCAAGAAGAAAGTCAATATGTTTAGCTTTTGACAAAGTAAGGTAGAGATACAGTATGTGCACATTTCCACTCATTTCTCCTAATATGTTCCTGATCTTGAATTTGATGGAATCATTTCCCATACATTTTGCAATAGATTGTAATTCCGTCGATGGATGTACGTAAGCTGAAAAATATTGTCTATTATTGCCTTGAGGAGCTCATGTTTTATATGATTCCATTTCTTTGTTATTTATGTGAGTTAAATCTTAACATCTAAATACTATTTTCACACAAAATGTTGAAGCCAGGCCATCTCACATTTAAAAATCGGAGTCAAAAAGTCAAACTTTCAGTACAGTAATTTGAATCTGTTATATTCGATGGTGTAGACAAGGAGAAATTTAAAGCCAAAACAACCAAAAAATTACAACCTGCCTATGTGTGTAAAACCCTCAAACTGTCATAGAGGAAAGTTACAAAAATGAAAAATAAAACTAAAAAACTATATATCTATGTCTGCTGACAATTGTAACCTCCTATACCCAAATATGGAAAAATTCCTATGATTCAGAAACAAAACTCATTTCCAGAGACACAAAATATTTGTTAATTCATTTTATCAACCAAGTTCAACATTGTTTCTAGCACAGAGACTCAATTAACCAAAAAGACTAGATGCATATTATTTAAATTGTCTAATGACAAGCTAGTTTGGTCAGGAATTAGTAGAAAGTTTTTCCTCCAGCAATAACTAGTTTGTTTCCTACTAAGTCACCACAGGGCCCTAACAATGTGAAATGTAGCCACTAAATCAATTCATCCCACTAATGCCTTGATCTAGGTCATGCTATAGAATTTCTTTTAGATTAATTTAAAAACATGTGCAAACTAGATCCATTCTACAAATATCTGAATCTATTGTGTTACCCCTCAATGAGATAAACTTTATAGTTAGGGTCTGCCTCGAGTTATCACAAGGCATGAAGAGGTTAACTAATTGATTTTTAGAGTTTGCAGGTGCTACACTAAAAGTGTTCAAAGAGATTTTTTGAGAGTTTCCTAGGCACTAAGAGCAAGTTTTCATATCTTGGGGATAAACAGAATGTACAATCGCCGTGCAACCATAATATAACTTGGGTTTCTAACCAATTTTGAGCATGCTTGAACATTGGACCTCACCAAATCATAAAAAATAAGATGATTCCATCAAAATCCAGGAATAGGTAACTGGCCCACCAAAATGCCATACAAGAAAATAGGAAAAAATACAGAAGGAAAAAAGAGATTTTTTATATTGCAGAAAACAAATCTGAAACACAAGATCTAGCCCATTCTAGTTTAAAAGGAGGGCTTAGGATTTACTACCTATAACTTATATTTATTACACAGAATTTATCTATGACAAATATTCAACTGTTAGTACCATCCATTAACAAATGATGGGAATATAGCCTCGGCTCCCATGACAAAAATGAGCATGGTGTTCATTCTGATCCACTCAAGGAGTAGGAATGATCTTCTTAAACCTCAAATATATATCTAAAAATTATGGAAACACACCATAAGAGAGAAATGCATTGTCATTTCAAAATTCATCATTTGATTAGCAAAAAACTGCATATTAATGTATTCAATAGGCTCCACATTTAATGACCAATTTGAAGATAACAGAACAAACAAATCTAGTACACGACAAACAACTTCCTTGAAATCATTTGCAATAAACATATGTTGATTACTTGGCCTCCTACCTCAGAATGCCTCCTACCTCTGAACAGAAGTGAGGAAGTGGGCCTTGATGATGGTCTATGTAAGCAGTGCCAATCATGGCCTAAAAATGTCTCATCCTATGTGATCTGCTTCCTCAAGAGAATCGCAATCATGGCTCGGATTTTCACCTGCACAAGTGATTGTAAGACTGAATGAACTTCAATGCCTGAGCATCTAGGTGCTTCTCCTTGCATCGCAGTCATGGCTCGGATTTTCACCTACACGCATGACTATAAGACCATAAAACTGAACGAGCTTCAGGGCTGAGCATCTAGGTGCTTCTCTAGATGTTTAACAACACCTTGGCTTGGCGTATTTGCTCATTTCGGCCTGCTCATTTCGGCATTCACGAGGTGCATTTTCAGAGCTAACCATAAACTAAATTTGGTCAGCTCATTTTAGCATTCATGAGGTGCATTTTCAGAGCTAACAATTAACTAAATTGTAAGACTGTAAAACTGAATGAGCTTCAGGGTCGAGCATCTAGGTGCTTCTCCAGATGTTTAAAAACACCTTGGCTTGGCCTTTGTTCATTTCGGCCTACTCATTTCAGCATTCATGAGGTGTGTTTTCAGAGCTAACCATAAATTAAACATCAAAAAAAGGTTTTTATAAACCCTTCTTGCAGGTTTAAATGTTTCTTAAGTACCGCCAAAATTAAACACTAATTTTTTTTTTGCTTTAATCTCTCTTAACTGCTACCAAAAGTAAACACTAATATTTTTTTATTTGTTTTGGATTGGGTTTAGTTAAAATTTTCTTGGGGCAATTTAATTTTCATTTTTTTTATAAGAATATTTGGATTTTCAATAGTTAATCTATTTTTTATATTAAAAATTAAAAATTATTTAATCAATTAAAAATTAATTTAGATTATATTTTTAAATTAAAAGTGTTTTTAATATTTAACAAGAAAATTAAAATGGCCCTTGGATGGGGTATATTTTCATTATTGTTTAATGTTCATGTATTTGAAAGATATTGTCAATTGTGTTTAGTGTCCAAGTTAAGGTAATAGAATGAAGAATGATTAACTTCCTAGGAGCACAAGAGGCCATGATTATGTGACATCAATGATGAGCAATGTTATTAGAATATGCCAAAATAGATCTAATAATATGAAAACAAATCAAAAGGTTATGCCTCATTACTCACCTACAATGTCATGATCCTCCTATAAAATATAACAAAGGTATTTGCATCTCCACACATACATATAACAAAAGGAAATGATAAAAATGAAGGAAAATATAAATCTAACTAGGATATAGAAGATTTCTTTGGTATTTGGTAGAAGGATATCAATTTCACACCTCGTAGGTATAATTGAAGCATTCCTTTGAGGTGACAATCTAAGGAGAGGATCAAACAAGGTGTGAAGAAAGTATGATTCTCAACACTCTGATAAGCATGTAAGTGCAACATGTTACAGTAGGCTTGAATATAATCATTTCATTACTTACAGGCTTTGGAAATAGAATGTAGCTCATTTATATAGGTTGGGCATCTTTGAAAACCATCACAGAGTGTCTCGCTACAATAGACCATCAAATTTTTGTGTCGTGTGAGAACTACATCAACGACATGAACGATTGGCTCATAAGATCCTTGTTGTGTAGCCATTCATAGATGACAATTAAAATGACTAATTTGTATTATTGTAGTACTTTTTAAGTAGTCGTATTTTTGTTCCTAAACTAAATTAAGCATTCACATTAGTCATTTTTAGTCACATTACTTATTATCTAGTCGTATATTTTAACCTGAGACTAAATTTGTCATTTATGGTAGTCGTTTTTAGGTGGGTCACTTAAGATTGCTCATTTTTGGTAGTATTTCACTCAGAAAAGTTGTGGTGACTAAATTTTTTAGTCACCTAGTCACTAATTTCATCAGTTTCTACTAGTGTAATGGCCTTGGAATTTTTTGTTTTGATTAGGTTTCTCTTAGGCACTACCTTTTTTTTGCTTTTTAGCACAATTTATTCCTTTCTTCCTTCTTGTAGCAGTATTCTGCCTTCCTGTAGTAGTCATTCCTTCTTCCTTCAGAGTCTTCTAACTGTATGGGAGTGATGAGAAATGATGTAGTTTGTGAAAATGGAGAAGATGCTCTGTTTCTTTTCCTTTTTTTGTCAAGAAATTTTATGGGTGAGATAGAGTGTAGGGTTTGTTCTTGAAATTATGAAATGGGATGGGTGAATGATGGATAGATAGTGAATATGAAGTGGATGGAGGGCTTGGAGTGTTGTGGTGACTTGGCCTTTCCAAAAATTTCTTCTTTTAACTATTGTCCTCATTCCTTGAAATCATCACCCTTCGTAATTTGACTTTTCAACATTGCATGAGTGAAGGAGTGACTTGAAATTAACTTGTTGGAGGTGGTTGAGACTGCTAATCCATCCTTAGCTTATAAAGCCTCATCTCTCATGTATTGACAACAAATTTCTAACTATAATATGCTCAAGAGAAGAGGTCAAGAATATTGCATACCTATACCTGCCTGATGGTTGTTGGAGAGACATTTATGATGCTACTGAGTTGATGTTGTTGTGTTGCTAATGACTTAGGTACATCCTCTTGACTACCTTTTTCTTTTTTGTTGATCTCATTTTGCTGATGGATTGTCTTCTTGTTGATGTGCAGGTGTTGGGGTACCTAAATCAACCTTCCCTAAAGAATACTTGACCTTTTTGACCCATTTCTACATCATATTGCCTCTTGTAGCTTCTTCTCGTCCTTCCTATAGAGATCTTGTAGTAATTCAGAACTTCTTGTAGAGATCCTGTAGTAATTCAGAACTTCTTGTAGAGATCCTGTAGTAATTCAGGACAATCACTTGTAGCAGAATTATTTTTTCCATATCTCCCAAACGGTAGAATGGATTGACCTGAAATTGGCTGATCATGTTTCCATCATCATTATGCACCTCCCCATAAAAGAACTTGGTCAATGGATGCACAAATCTCGAGAAACATTAAAAATGGCTTAAGGTGATGGAGGTCGATTTCTTAGAAACCGTGCACTAGAATTGGCTAAAATTTCTTGGAAATGATACCATAATCCATATGCATCTCCCTATGAAACAAATTTTTAAAGGATGCATGAATATCGAGAAAATTCAAAAATGGTTGTAGGTGATGGAGGTCGATTTCTTGAAAATTGTGCACTAGAATTTGTTTAAATTGCCTGAGCATGTTACCATCATCCATATGCATCTCCCCCTGAAACAGTTTGGCAAATGGATGCATGGTTTGCAATATATGGCAAACAAAATTTTCTGTCTATGTATTTCTGTTTCTTGTAGAAATCCTGTAGTAATTCAGGACAACAAGCAAACTAAATAGATGATGGTGGAAATAGATGAGGGTGATGGATTGGCATGGTCTTGGCCTTGTTGAAGCATTTGAGCAAAGGAGGAGAAAGTCAAAATTTGACTTGTTTTAACTAGGCTTGACCAATTTTTTCTTTTGGTACCAACTTGCTTTTGTTGCTTGCAAATGTTGGAGAGTACATTCATTCACTAGGGAGATACATGGAGCAAATATTTTCTATTTTGTTTACATTTTTTTCTAGGCCTATTAGTCGCCTCAAGGAGGTTTTCAACTAGTAGATCTGCCTAGGCACCTAAAAGGAGGTTTTCACCTAGGATCTTTTCTTTTTTCATCTTTTTTCCTTTTCCCCAACCTATTGACCACCTCATAGAGGTTTTCAATCAATGAGCCAATCTAAGGTGCCTCAAAGGAGGTTTTCACCTGAGATTTTTATTTTTTTCTCTTATTTACCCTACCCTACTTGAAAAAAAAATCACTTTCAAGTATAAGAATACTTCAAATGGAGCCATGTGCACATCAAGATGATAGAAAAAACTGATTTGTAGGCTTGAAATGTATGCTTTGACATGTAACTGAATTTGAGTGACCAAATTCTTTGACTTTGATGATATCAAGCACAATTGAAGAAGAGAGTGTTGTTGCAACTTAGTGATTGTCTGGAACCAAAACTCAATATAACTTTCATGCCCTTGGTTTGATTTCTTATCTGGATCATTCTTCATGTCTGCTTCTACCATGACCTTTAAATCTTCCTGTTTTTTTTAATTGTTCTCTTGAATACATGGAGGATTTGATGGTAACCATGAGGGAGCTTTATCAATCTCTAATTTTTAGCTTTCTCAAGTGTAGCCCATGGTTCTTTGATCTTCTCTTTTGAATCTTCTTCTCCTAGATGTAGTCCTTCAATGATATCAAGAGAATCTCTTCTTTTCAATACTCTTCCTGAGCAATGGTGAATACCATTTATCTCAAGAAGAGATGTTTGGAAGTGTTGTACCTCAACATTGTAAGTGGGTTGAGCTACTTCAATGTGTGGGTTTGGAAATGGTGGTACAGGTAGTTGAGTGGGAGTGGATATTTGAGATGGATGTGGTTGGGGTTATGGTGAAGGTGAAGGTGAATGGTAGGGATAACATGGAGTTGGCCATGGAGGATATTGAGGAAAATATTGAGGATATTGTGGATGGATCCCATAAGTTCCTTGCCAACCTTGATGCCATGATTGGTTTTGTGGTTGAGATGGCCAATGTTGCCAAGGAAAGGGCGTGTTCCAATTACTTTGAGATGGATGTGCATAAGATTGAAATTGTGAATTAGGCTCTTGCATTATATCAGGTTGAATAGGCTACCATGGTCATCTTGGAGCTACATAACATAGTTGCATTGGCACTTGACTTGCTCCATTGTCCTCTTGGTAAACTTCCTTCAACCTTGGTAATGATGGAAAATATTTAACATTATGTGATTCTACATGGACAACACAAATATCAACATCTTCTTTTTATCTTGCACTCTTAACATTTCTACTTATTCACTTAGATTGCTAAGAATTTCTGTTTTAAAGTTATCAAGCAAATTTCCAAGTTTAGCTTGACTTACCGATCTTGATGTTGATTCACTTGCTCTTTCCATTCCTTTTGATATGTGTTTGCATGTTTCACAAATTTCATCAAATGATAATTGGTATACATCACCTCTACTCATAAGATCAAGGAGATCAATCCACTCATCTTTAATTGTTCTAAGTAAGAGATTTTTTAGTGTGTTGGATCCTAAATGATGTAACTTTTCCCTCTTAACATTATGCATGAACCTCTCTATTAGATCCTCTAGACTCTCATCTTCTCTTTGATTCATTATAAATATTTATTCTTTAAGATCATGATCTTTATATTTTTCTAACAATATCTTTTTCATATCATTCCATGATCTTATTGAATTAGTCCCTAAACTTATGAACCATTTAAGAGCTCTATCCTTCAATGTTGCCGAGAACAATATCAATTTTTGAGTTTTTAATAAGTAACCACAAGATCTACAAACAATTTAAAATTCAAAGAGAAATGTTTCTGGATCCTCTGACCTTAGACCATGAAATTTTGGAAGAAAAGATGGAGGGATGTTCTTCATGTGCACACTACCATCAGTATCTTGAATGGGAAATCCGAGAGGATCTTCCTCATTGTCATCATCTCCATCCATTTCCTCTACATTATTTCCCATATTATTCTTCTACCTACAAAAGTGAATGGTGATGTGGCTCTTACTGCACCACATGATCAAATGGGGGTGTGGGTTGGTGTTGGATACCTTTTTTGTTTTTATGATTGAATGAAAACACTAATGCAATGCAATTTTCTATTTTTGAAATGAAATATGCCTAATGCAAATATTTTTTGTTTTTACAAAATGTAAAAGAAATGAATGAACCATGGAAGAAAAAAATGCATACTTCAACACCTCCCGGACAATGGCGCCAAAAAGTGATGAGCCTCGGCATTGCAGCAAGAATGTTGCAACTCCCAATGCTACTGACTTTTAATTATCAACCCAAGGTTCGTACAAACTTAAGAGGTATCATCACTATATGTGCAGCATACAATGTGTCATTCCTTTGTTGTCATGATGTAATGGAGTGCATGTACTGAAATCAAACCCTAAACTAATTGCAGAAAATGAACTGAAATGGAAACCCTAACCTATTGCAAGAAATGAAGTACAAAGAAAGAAACATGTTCTAATTACATAAAGATCATGAACTAAATGTAAAATAAACCTAACATAACCCTATTTATCACATGTGATGATTTAAACTAACTGAGCATGGAATCTGATCTAGAGAGTGCTAATTGTTGTGTGCATGAAGAAATACAAAATAACTTTTTCCTTTTTATCATTTTACTTGAAAATGTAAATGCTAAACTTGTTTGGTTCTTTGGCAGGGGGGACAGGTGTGGAGGAAAATGAGTACAATGGTTCAGATGGCTTGGAGGCCAAGTAGGGGCCTAATCCTAGCTTCTAGTGATGATTTTTCTCAATTCGGGCTCAAAAGACGCCACTATAGGTTTTCCTACAGGATGTCTATAGGAAGTACTAGTCCCTATAGGATGTCTACAGAATCCCATGTTTTATTACAAAAAGCAAGCCGAAAGCTTAAGAAGTGGTCTAGATGGTGGAATGGATCTTAGGAAAGGTGAATAATGGAAGAATAAGGCATGGAGGTGCTGGACACTACCCAGAACTCAAGAAAGGGATTCAAGATGGGTAGATTTTCTCAATGGAGATGACACTTTTTTCTTATAAAACAAGAATTTGGATTGGTATTTAGTGGATTTTGGCAACATGGGTGGATGAAGTGAGATGAGGTATCCCTGCAATGTTGAAGCTCCTGTAATAACACACATTATTGTCTGTATCTATCCATAAATTCATCTATACATGGGAAATATTTATTAAATAACGGAAAATCACTTAGTCTAAAAATCAGAAATTCGAGAACTAGTGAGCTAGTAAATCTATTAAATGCCTAACCTAATCAAGTGAAAATGAAATGGGGTAATTTTTTTTATTAAATAGATTTTTTTTTGATCTAATGCAAGTAGAAGCAACTCGATTGAAGCTCGTTAGCATGCTATTAAAAATAACAGAAATTTATTGTTCTTTGTTAAAGAGGAGTTCCAGAAATCTAGATTTGGGAA
The DNA here is from genome assembly GCA_031772625.1 of Pinus tabuliformis. NCBI lineage: Eukaryota > Viridiplantae > Streptophyta > Pinopsida > Pinales > Pinaceae > Pinus > Pinus tabuliformis. Next base: position 431,560,080 of record CM062811.1, read on the forward strand.
TAAGAAGACTAATCCAAGTAGCTCAATGATTACTATGACCTTCCAGAGATTTTTCAAGGATGATGTGATGCTTGTGATCCTTTAAAATAACTTACATCAACCATTTAACCCAATCCATAGATAAGAAATCATTAATACTAAATGAAAAAATATAAAGGAATAAAAACAAGAAATGCATGTGAATAAGAAGTGAAAAGAAGGAAATAAAATGATACAAAAGGGCTTTGAGGCTCCTGGGATGCCCAAGCCCAAGGAAACTCAAAGACGTATGGAGGAGGGAAAGATTTAGAAGCTTAACATGACACCAATCTACATTATTTTTATCAATACAATTACATCCTTGTAAGGAAATATAATGGAGCTGCAGAAATACGGGTTCTCTCCACAAGAACACTAATGAAAATCTATCCTAGAGGAAAATTCGACTTGGTACTTATACAAAATTATTATGAATCATTCCCCATGAAATGAGGAAGTTTTCCCCACCAAAATCCCTTGATTAGTGGATCTAGTTCCCAATACAAGGAATCTGCATTGAATGACAGGGAACACATTCCTAGATTTTCTCAATCATTGGAGTTCCAGAATATGTGCCATAATTCCATATCATATTGTTGATTTATTATTTAATATTGATCCTCCTGTAGTAGGGAGAAAGTCCCTACATTATCTCCTCCTCCAAATCTTCATAATATGCCCAATATTCTCATAATATTCCACAAAAATAAATAATATTAGGCACAAATATGCAATTATTCATAAAACTTCCTAATGAATATAATAAAGTTAAAAATAGATTATATAATGCAAAAAGAGATGTTTAATGTGCTGAAGGATAGTCAGATGGGCCTTAATTTATGTTTAATTCAGAGGCATGGACCTTAATTTATGTCTAATTTTGAGGCCCATCAGGTTCCAATCGAGCCTCCATGTTTGATTATGATGTTAGAGGAGTGCTCAAGGAAGTGGTGCATCACACCAGTTTTGGAGTGTGGTGCTATATCAATTTTTTCAATCCATTATTTTGGAATCTAAGCTACTATGGCTATTATCATTCAAATCTTTGGTGGGATTGCCCCACATTGGATTCTGGGACAACATCTCAAAGTTCTTGACTAGGGGAATAGGGGCACATTTTATGACTAGGATCATATGATATATCAAAGCTCAATATCATAGCTAATGAATATAGTGGGCAGAATCTTCAAGAGTTAACTTTTGGTAATATCTCATGTTACTTCTTCAACAAGCTAGTGACACTAATCCAACATATCATCTGAGTGCTAATGGCTACTCCTTGTGTGCCTCGGATCCTGAGGTGGGCACCCTTAATGCTCTAAGAGCGAGCGGGGGAGGTAGGTAGATATTGGACTAAGACAGTCAAATCATGGTGGAAGTTTATTCCATAGATCATTTTCGGAGTTCACATATGCTGGGATGGATTTTGAAGATAACCCCGACATGGGTCTTCCCTCAGCTTCTAGATGGGGTCCCTCATGTATCTGATTTATTTATCATGTTTTTTATCCTATTTTATTATGTTTTTAATGTATACATTTATATGATTATATTGACATGAATTGTAATTGTGGTTGGAGATATGGGACCTCATGGATGAGAGCGGGATATTATACAATATTAACCTCATGATGATGAGTGTGCACAAGAGGAAATACATATTGGGTAGGTGTGGCTAGTATAATGCAAGTGAGAGGGGGACCAAAGCCTATATCAGTGGGCTTAGTTTGACATAGGGGGAGGACCCCCTCGAAGGAGAGGGAGGCCCTAGTGGAGCTCTGAGAGGAGAACCACATTTTGTGAGATTGTGTGGCAACCTTCAAGGGGAGGGAGATCGATGTGCGCCAATGGATGGTAATATTTTTGTTTAGGGTATCAGAGGTTGCATGGGTCATGTTTGGTGAGGAAATAGTTGATGTTGTGGGGAAACCACATTGTGAGTGGCATTGGTGCTAGATATAGTAGCCATGGCAGTGGAAACAATGCAATTGATCTTGGTACTTGACCGTGAGGAGGCATAAGAGCCTCCTATGGGTGGTAGAGGGAGATATGGTAGTGCTTCAACACTACCACCTCCCTAGATGTCATATGTATTGGTGTACTAAGGGAAACACCCATTATGAGGATGCTCTCCACATTTTTTTTCTATGGCTCATTTTTTACAAGAATATCCCATGGATGTATGTAAATTGTCAATTGAGATACAATATATATATATATATATATATATATATAAAGATATTTTGACCCACATGATGTGTTGATGTTTATTGATTTTATGATGCAATGTATCTTTATTATGAAATACATGTTTCAAATGCTTCCAGATGATGTTTATATGATCAATTTGATGTGTGCTACTCTAGGATGTGGTTTTCTATGTTTCTGAAATATTGATTGTTGGTAGTTGACTTGATACAAACTCCATTTATGTGGAGAATGGTTTGATGAAGGGAGTAAATGGATAAGGCTATCAAAATTAGGTTGTGTGACCATCAAAAGGTGTCATTAGTTGTTGGTTTGGTAGCTTAGTGAAAAATTCCAATCATGCGACCAATTTTAACTATTGAAGTGCTCAATTTGGGCAAGGGAAAGTATATTTTTGAATTAAATCCCACATGTGCATATTTTATTAGGTCAGACCTAAAGAAAATTGGACACCCTTGGAAGGTTATAAATACAAAAGATCTCAACCTCGTTTGGACATCATCATTATGATCATTCTTTCTCTTTCCTTGGTTTGACTCGCACAAGTCTAAAATGGTTCGTGGAAAGTTTGCTCGCATAAGTCCAAGATTGCGGGGTCTGAAGCTCACATGTGAATTAGGGTTTTGGTTTTTGATTGCAGGCTTCTCACAGGAAATTTTTGGCTAGAATTGCATGCAGGGAAACTCATCCATGTGGTAGAATCCTTTTAGCTGCACACACATCTCATCATCCCTACAGCTGGGATCTAAGGGTTGAATTATATAGTTGACTGAATATTTTGCCAGTTGACTGCAATGTTTGGATGTTGACCGCATAGAATGACAGTTAATCGCAAGCTTATAAATTAGGGTTTTGATTGTTGGAATTATTGGGTTCATCTTACTGTTGCTGCTAAAGACAACCCCTGGGTTTAGGAGAGGTTAGTTCCTAGGACATCTTATTCTCTCTTGAAGATAATTCAATCTATCTCAAGAGATGGATGTAAAATAATTTGGATTTTGGTTCAATTACCTTTCTTAGAAGCATATTCAATATACACATGAACAATGTATCATTCGCAAGAATAAATGCTTAGATTTGGTGTCCGACACATAGAGAATGCAATTTAATTTGTTGTTCCAGTAAAGATGGAGAGGAGAAATAGAAGAGAGGAACTGGGTGAAGAGGGTTGGATAAACATAGAATCCTAAGAAATAAATCTCATTAGAACCATGAAAAGGTAAAAGGAGTGGGGTGCAGAAATAATGGAGCACACTTTAAGGCTTTTGACACTATCTCTCACAGTTACTATCAATTATTTCGTAACATAGGTAGTTTTGAAATTTCATAGGTATCATCTGCTAATACATAACATAGGTAAATCTATAATTTCATAGGTTCAATATGTTATCACATAACCTAAGAAATCAGCGAATTAAGATTGAATCCAATAGCTATAATTACACAATTTATGAAGAAGAAAAAACACATGAAGTGAAATATGGACGAAGAACACATACTACATATCCCAAATACTTGGAATCACCATAACTTCTTCATTAATATTCTAGAACGAAATACATATCACCATCCAGACTTGTGGGGTTTTCTAAACAATAACAGCCTATTGGAAACAAGAAAATTGAACCTCTCATATTAAGTTCCTATTCCCTTTTATAGGGAGACAGAGTTTAGATTAACAATTACAAAATATGTTGTTTGAGCGTGCTAGTGGCCTAGTTGTCCTAACAAATTTTGATTCCTATTTGGCATGAAATATTTACAAGACATAAAAACATGAGGTGTCATGATTGACAAAACAAAATATCTCCATTTTTTATTCCTCTAATTTCCTGAGGTGGAATCAAGCTCCATTATTTGGGTTCGTGGTGGGCTGATGATCTTGAGTTGTGGGGTGTTGAATAATTGATCACATTTATCCATCATTAACCTCTGAGAATGGGCCTTTGAGTGATCGCCACACTGAGAAATAATTTTCACTCACACTGCACTAAGATCAAAATGTACAACAACATTTCTTCTCTAAACTAATGACATTATTCTTTTTTTAATCCCCTATAATGTGCACATGATATGAGGGATGGATTACTTCCCAGCATTATACAAGACCATGATTTTCCCTACAAATCGTGGTCCTTCTCACCTTGACCCAACGATCTTTGCGGTCCCCATTACTCCTGTGACACCAAACTTATGAACATATTTAATTATTTGTCGATCCATTCACTCTTCATGCTCTCTGTATTGTAGTATCGAGGCTTTATCATATCGTAACTCTTTTAAAATAACATTACAAAATCACAACATTCCGATGGCCCCAACTCCTTCCTACTTAGCCCCTCTTCCTATTACTCCTCCATGGGACTGGGTGTTGTGACCAGAGGCTTGGTGCTCAAGTGCTAAGGTCTTTAAAATCTTACTGTGGCTTGTCTCTTGCTATATTTTCTCTCGCCCCTTGGTTCTTTGGGATTCTGCAACCACATGCCACCACACATCAGAGCTCCTTTCATCAGAATCTTTTCAAATTCAAATTGAAACAAAGTTATCATGCCTCCTCACTCTAATATTCTTTATAGCACTTAGGTGCTCCGCCCTCTCTACACCCTCAGTCCTATGAGTCCTTATGACTAAATGCCACTTAAAATCAAAGCCCCTATCATCGAATCAGAAATTTTCGTAAAATAAATTGACAGGAGTTACGACAACTCCATCCTCTGAAATACCAACCTCTAAAATGTCATCATAATAACATCATCACTGTCACGTGGTGCCCCCAGATAGTGACATGTGTCACTCATATTTTCTCGATTATGTCCCAGAAAGTTCTAAAACTAATTTCCATGTGTCTATCGTACAACCATGTCATGTCGATGTCATTTTCCATTTCTCCTCTATGAGGCTAATAACATGTTTCCATGTGTCCCCCTTAAGGAGAGAGAAATGGTCCTTGGGGTCCTTTGTTTTGCGATGATTTCATTTATATATCCTCTTCTATTTAGTACCTTGGAACTTCTAAATAAATCCAATCCTTAGGGAGTTATAAAAATCCAATATTCTGATACTACTCTACTTTTATGTCTTCTCGCTCCAATATCAAGTTCTGAAATGTTGAGGCTTTGATATGCTCTTTGCCTCTCCTTTTGATTTCCTGCTTTGATATTCCATTTGGGTCTTGCTTTTAAAATAAAACACTGAGGTCTCCATGTTCCTTCCTCTGATATCCCAAAGTCCAAATATGCTTCCTACTGGTCCATTTGGTATTGACTTTTGATATTTCAACCTTCCCTATAATTTTGACCTTCGAAATTTTGGCTCTCTTTTATGACTTTGGGACTTAGGCTCTCCCTTTTGGTTTTCCCTTTGGACCACCAAGATTGCACCCATCCTTATCTATACTAGGGTTGAAAAATAGGATAATTTGACACAATTACAGAAGAGTATAACAAGGGAGAACATTGGCTTAGACTAGGGACAACGTATTGCAAGTGATGGATTGAGAACCTACATATTAGTAGCCTTCATCATTGGGAATTGAGTCATTTTATTTAGGTGCATAAAAAACACAAATAGAGTCAGTAAGAACTTAAGACATTATTAGTATGTACAATAGAATGACAATATATATAGTGAGGAAAAATGAACCTCTTTAATGCTTAAAATAGAGATTGAGAAACTGCCCATTCATAGGAAGTTCAAGCACATCACCATCCAATTTTTCCTATAAGAACATGTTATTTCCTTTTGTTTCAGATATTTTGAAGGGTCTAAACCACAATGGATCAAACTTACCATGTTTTCCTTTTTCCTCCCTCCTAACATCCCATATAAGTACCAAATATATTCCTTGTAAAGATCTATCCTTTTCCTTTTTGTAAAAAATAGCCTTAATATTCTCCTGATACTTAATCAGATTATGAGTTACCTCCCCTCTAGTTTCTTGTAGCTCTACCAACTAATTTATTCTCCTGGTTAGAAATTTGGGCTCCTCCTCAACATCCTTTACAATTTTAGCCACTGGCACGGCTAGCTGGATAGGGAAAATTGTGGCCTTTCCATATACCAATTCGAAAGGAGACTTCCCCTTGACCTCTTAGTAGTGACTCTATTGGACCATAAAGAAAATTTCAATTGTGAGTCCTAGTTTTTCTGATTTTCTGATATGATCTTTTTCAAAATCCTCACTATAGTAGTAGGTGGTGGAGTGCACTATGACGATGTTTTATTTTTTGCAAAAGCTTAGAAACTTGGCTGACTTGAGCACCTAAGAATTATGTGTGATAATCTTCTTTGGAAATCCAAATCGGGCAAGGATATTCTCCTCCATAAACTTGATTACCACTACATCAGTGGCATTTCTGGCTGGGATGGCCTCCACCCATTTTATGAAATAGTCAGTGGTTGTAAGTATCCAATTGCATTGACCATTAGATGGTGGATGTATTTCTCTTATGAAGTCTAGCCCCCATTGCCTGAAGGGCTCCTCCACTAAAATATGGGTCAAGGGGAGGGGAACAAACTTCTGTTTCTCTGTGAAAATCTGACATTTCTTAGAGGCTCAAACATATTTCTGCACCTCACCAAATAGTTTGGTCCAGTAGAATCCAACTTTGAGGATTTTATGGGTTGTGTCTCTCCAGCTGTAATTTCCCCCACATACACAGTTATGGAATTCATCAATTACCTTGTAAATCTCCTCTTCTACTGGGCATAATAGAAAAATCCCCATTGGGTCTTTCCAATATAGTTGGTCATTTGAGATAACAAACTTTTGAGTTTGCAACCTCAAAGCCATATATTTAACTTTGTCAAAATTTACCGAGAAATTCAGAAAAAAAAAAAGTAAATAATGGACAATATATTTGTACCAATTTAAGGCAAGGTACTTTATCTGAACTTTTTGTTGTTGAGGATACAACGCTTTTCTGCTCCTCTTCTCTTTTGCTTTCTCCTCCCTTATCTGTTATAAAATTTATACCTAGGATCTGGCAGTTAACCTTATACAATATTTTAGCTAATCCGTGCCCCTTTATTAGCTTAGTGGGTTTGATTTCCATCTCATATTCTTGAATTTTGGCAATCCACTTAACCATCTTACCTTTGTTGTCTCCCTACATGAGAATGTCTTCTGCAGCGGTAGTTGGAATATTTGCTATTATATTGGATTGCAAGGCATAAATTTGAAAGGTATTAAGGGATTTGACCAAGGCATAAGCTTGTTTCTCTAAGATATTATACTTCAGCTCCGCATATCGAAACACATGGTTGAAAAATGCTATCATTTGTTCTTCTCCTTTATTATTTTTCTGCAATAGAACATCTGCCACCATGTTAGGAGAGGAAAAAAAGAAAATGAAGAATGGCCTCTAATAATATGGGCTGGCTAAGACTGCGGCTTCTGCAAAATATTTTTTTATTCTAGAGAATGACTCCCAGAATTCTATGGTCCACTTGACTTCCATGTCCTTATTCAACATTTTTGTGATTTCTTTGATAATTTCAGCATAGTTTGATATGAATATCCTCAGAAAATTTATTCTGCCCAAGAAAACCTGAATCTCCTTCCTATTCCTAGGTAAAGGAATTTTATTAATAGACTTCACCCTTTTGGGATGAATCTTTACTCTTTCATTTGCTACAATGTGACCCAATATCTTTCCTTCACTTAAAGCAAATTTAGATTTCTTCGAGTTTAAGGACAGACCATACCTTCTTCACTTTTCAAAGGTGATTTGCAAGTGCTTGAGGTGATTTTCATATAACTCAGAGAAAACAATTATGATATCTAGGTAGATTACTATGAATTTATCTCACTCTCCAACAAATTCTATATACATGTCTCTCTTGAAAGTAGCTCCAACATTTATGAGGATGAAGGCATTTTGGCATACATAAACGTTCCCCATGGTGTAGTAAAATTTTCATTCTTTTGATCCTTAGGGTGTACAATGACTTGGTTGTATCCATAGAAATCTTCCATCATGGACATCTGGGAAGACCCTACCACTTTCTATAGAATATAATCCATTTTAAGCAAAAGATAGTTATATTTTAGTGAGGCCTTACTCAAATTTCTGAAATCTACGCACAACCTTATTTCTCCATTCTACTTCTTGATGGGAACCAAATTTTATACCCAATTAGAGTACCTTAAAATAACAATTATCTTATCATGTAACATTTTCTTCACCTCCTTTTCAATTTATGGGAGAATCATAGGATTAATCTGCCTGAGATTATGCTTATATGGCTTCACCCTAGTTGTTAGGGAAATTTTTTGTTGTATGACACCCGAATTAAAACTCTTAAAATCATCATATGAGCAAGTGAATTCATCAATGTACTCCTTTAAAAGGTCAATATATCTTTTTTGTATTCCCATGGAACTCTTTTAGCTAACTTGATGATTCTCGGATCTTCTTTGGTGTCAATATTACAATCCTCCACCTCCTCCACAAGCTCTTGTTCAGTTGACTTTGCAGACACATCTTTTGAGTTTAAAAGCCTTCCAATGGGACCAACCCTCTTGGGAGGGTATTCCCCTTTAGCTGAAATATCTTGTGACCAACAATGGTTCCCTCCCAACTGACCTACTATTCACATGTTAAATCCTCATCATCCTCATCAATCACTAAGTTCGAGAATTCCCTGACAACCTCCATGAAGCACTTGATCTGTTATTCATATTTGAACATGTATTAGTGCGTCACATTGTCTGGTACTAAGGCCCTCTGCCTGATCTCAACTTCATATCTAAGCAAGGGGTTTTGGGGAGGTTTGAAATTACTAGCAGCAATTTTCAAAGATCCAGCCATCTGATTTCATTCTCTAGGCAAGAACCGAATATTGATGGCTAAAAAAAGTTTTCAACCAAATCCCATACTTCATTCCTGTAGGACTTCAATATTGGGTGCTTGGTTTCACATTGATTTTTTATTTTATTCACCACTAGCTCTAAGTCCTCAAACATAGACAAGCACCCAATGTTAAGGTTTTTAGCAACTTGTAGCCCCAACAACAAAGCTTCATATTCAACCACATTGTTACTGGCCTCAAACTCCAACTTGAAAGAGTGAGGAATCAAACTACCTTCGAGAGACACCAATAACACACATGCCCTATTTCCTTCCTTGGAATAAGTGCCATCAAAATACAAATTTCATACCTTGTCATGCTCCAATGACTGTTCACTCTACTACACTAAAAATTCTACCTAGGTTTCTCCTACGATTTGAGCATATTCTTCTAATAGAAGACAAGAAAAATCCTTCTCTTTACCATACACAGGAGAATTGTATAAACAATCTTCATTTATGACTGTCTTCACAAATCTGGATTCTTTGTATAGTTGACGTCCCTCTCCACCAAACAGCAAAATGGTAGCATATGTTAGATCTAGTTTGATGGACCCCCCAATTTTCGATCCTCATGACCTGGACAAAAGCATGCCAAATCTTGTAGGGATGTCAACAACTACAATGTCCATAACTACACTTTTCACTGAGATTTGGGCAAAATTTACCACTAAATATTTGATCCTACCTAGGCACTTTACTTTTTTCGAATCAAATGAGTATATACAATCCCAACTGCTCCATCACAAATAATGGAATTAATTTATGAGATGCTCCTAAGTCAAGCATACAATTATGTAGCAGTAGGCCATGGATTGCCAAGGAGACATAGAATGGGGCAGTTAAAGAGTCCTAATCCTCCACATGGGGTCCAAACAAAATCATGTCCCTCTCTTCCTACATGTTAAGGCTATCTTGCAAGTGGGTAATGGTGGGTGAACTCATAAACTGAGAAACTTGATCTTTATAGCTGGGTTGTTTCAATAATTCAGTCAAAGGGATAGATATATTGACTTTATCCAACTCTCTTTGAAGACTGAAAGCAGAGGAATTCTTATCAATTTTAGAAGACTTGACGATTTCTTTTTTCTCATCATGGATTGGATTTATCATTGGGGGAAATTCATCAATTTTATAGGCTCTAGACTCATTTGGAATAGGGCTATAGGATTCTTTTGCAGTTGGTGAGATAGCGTTGAGTGGTTCTTCCCTTATCTATTGTCTTTGCTGAATTGAGATGAAGAGTTCCTTCAATTTTACCTTGCCCCCTGGACCTTTTTCTAGATGACCTAAGATCATATTTCCTATGTAAATGGGCTTACATGAAATCTGCGAAATATTTGCAGTAACTATCTATCTCATCATCATCTAGTGGGGCGTCCAAATCAACATCTTCTCCTAATTGTGCTTCTATTTCATTTCCCCTCTTTGAGAGAGAAGACAACTGGTTTTCTTCAACTTCGATATTTTCTTCAACAATATCCTTAGGATCATCTTCTAAATATAGAGGAGGCAGATATGGTCCATTTGATCCTTTCTTTCCCTTTGCAAGATAATCAAAGTTAGTCTCTTGTATTGGGGATTAAAATTTATGTTTGGAGTTTGTTTACTTGGTGGAAGGGGGTTCTTGTTTTCCAACTCTAGTTTTTTAAGTTTGTTAGAAAAATTCCTTATTATCTTGTTCATCTCATCTAACTTCTATTCTTAAGTTTCCTTTGTATACCCCAAAGAATTGGCTTATTCCTTTCCCCATCTCTTATCACCATATTCAACCTTCTGTTTCCACTTTTCAGTGGAGGTGAAATTGGCTTTAATTTCTAGGGCATTTGTTTGGATTTGATCTAGAGAACATGACCTTCTTTCTCTAAGGGTAAAACCAAAATGTGGTTGAAAGGCCCCAAGAAAAACCACTTTGGAAACAACCCATGGGGGTTTAATTTCAGTAGGAAGACTGTTATATAGTTTATTAAACCTTCTTATATACTCTGAGACATATTCCTTGTGTTTTTTTTGCATTGCATTGAATTGTGTAAGGGTATACCCATGGTCCCTTATTTCTCCCCATTTATGCATGAAAGAGTTCTCCATTTACTCCCAGGTATTAATTGAAGCATCTGGTCAATTCTTGAACCATTTACTATCCTCTCCATTCAAATATTGAACAAGCAGTCTTAGTACTACATCTAGATGTTCTATATTCAGATTCTCAACAAATGCACAAAAGATTTATATATGCTTCAAGGCTAAGATATCCTCTTCTCCTGTGAATCTGGGTAGGATTTTAAGGTAGTCTTGCAGCATCCCATTCAGAGGTTGTGGCAGGTTGAGTGGAGCATATATATTAAGTAGAAAATTAGGGATCACCATGTTTTGCAATGGAGATGGTAGAAGATTTACGCAGGGCCTAGTTAGGGAGTTGTATGGATTATGGTTATCTAGGACTGAGAAGTGCTCTGAGTCAGACTATTAATGAGGATATCTTTAATTTCCTCAACTTTTGGGAGGGTCTGGAAAGTGAAAAGGGGTGTACTGACAGAAGCCTCTTCATATTTTGTTCTTGAGGAAAAAGGGTTCAATAATTGACAATGTTCTCCTAAATGTTCCAAGGCTTTGGAAGAGGGCTCAGAGGATTTTATCTCAACCTTCTAGGAGCTCAAATTTGTCACTTTAGGGAACTAGACCACAAGGTTTGGAGTAATAGGGGACCTCTCTTTTTTAGTCCTCCTGGATATGATTTTTTCATGGTTGAATATGGCAGGAGTCTTTTACTAAGAAGTATTAGAACGAGTATGAAGCCTTTTGAAAGCCAGGATGATGAAGCAAAGATTTCAAATAGTGTAATTGCCAAGGTGAGATATCTTCAACCCACTCTTCCTTTTCCCACCTGAAAATAGGAATGCACTAATTTGATACCCAAGGAAGAATATTCTGATTCGCTTCCCCGATAATGGTGCCAAAATATGTTGTGGCTCCTAGAGACAACCCCTAGGTTGAGGAGAGGTCAATGCCTAGGAAATCTTATGCTCTCTTGAAGATAAATCAGTGTAGCTCAAGAGATGGATGTAAAATAATTTGGATTTTAGTTCAATTACCTTTCTCAGAGGTAGATTTAATATACACATGAACAATGTATCATTCCCAAGAATAAATTCTTATATATGGTGGCTAACACACAAAGAATGAAACTTAATTTTTTGTTCCAGTAAATATGGAGAGGAGAAATAGAAGAGAGGAACTTGATGCAGAGGGATAGATAAAAACAAAATCCAAGGCAACAAAGCTTGGTAGAACCATGAAAAGATAAGAGTGAGGTTGCAGAAATTATGGAGTGTACTTTAAGGCTTTTGACTCTATCTCTCACAGGTACTATCAACTATTCTATAACATAGGTAGTTATGCAATTTCATAGGTATCATCTTCTAATACATAATGTAGATAAATCTACAATTTAATAGGTTGAACCCACTATCACATAACCTATGTAAATCTTTGAATTAAGAGTGAATCCAATAGCTACATATACACAATTTCTGAAGAGAAAAACACACATGAAGTGAAATATAGAATAAGAACACATACTACATATCCCAAATGCTTAGAACCACTATAACGTATCCATTAATATTTCATAATGAAATTCATATTACAACCTAGACTTGTGGGGTTTTCCAAGAAATATCGGCCTATTGGAATCAGGAAAATCATACCTATCATATTAATTTCCTCTTCCCTTTTATAGGGAGAGAGAGTTCAAACCGACAATTACAAAATATCTTGAATGCTACAACTATCTAAAAGTGCTAGTGGCCTAGTTTCCATAACATATTTTGATTCCTCTTTGGGATGAAATATTTACAAAACATAAAAATATGAGGTTTCATGATTGATGTAGCAAAATATCTCTATTGTTGATTCCTCTAATTTCCTCAGGTGGACTCAGACTCCATTATCTAGGTTCGTGGTGGGTTGATGATTTGGAGTTGTGGGGCATTGATGAACTGATCACATTTATGAATCATTAACATACGAGAATGTGCCTTTGAGCAGGTGGTACTCATTAATTGATTAGAGAAGGTGGTACTAGTTAAAAGTGCAAGCATTGTGATTTCACCAAGACTCACTCTAAAACGATTGTACTTTCAATCATGGTCTCATCGACTAAAGAAACACAAGATATTCATAAAGAGAGGGAATAGACATATAACCAAATGTTGATAGTTGTACAAATCCTCTTATATTTCACCCCACTTGTCACAAGAATCAAAGCACGATTTCATTGGGAAACTAATCCTAAGGGTGAAAAACAGTCAAAAAAACAAACAAGCAAAGTAAAGAAGAAAAATAGAGTAAGCAAACAAAACATAAAGAAAACACTACTCCTACGCCTAAGCTAAGTAGAGCATGGGCCAACTCAGGTGAAGTGATATTTCCAATGTAGCCACCAACACTTTGGTTGACCCATGTATATGATGGCATAACTAACATGAAAGATATTCACGCCAACCAATAACCAAGAAAGATAAAATAATGCAAACTAAAACGTTCGAAGTTTGAATGCATCCATAGAAAAAAAAGATTGAAAGCAGATGAAAGGCACCATGCGGACGTATCATGGTGTTGTGTCACATTACATGTGGATGACAAAGTTGTACACTCTTTCAAACATGACAAACGAGCAAACATGAAGAAAGAATAAATTTTTAGTTTCGCAATAGTGCTCACTATGTATGACTCCTCCAATGCATAAGCAATAGGATTGTGTGATTTTGGTGGAGGATGTGAAAGATGTAAACTAGATTGATTTTCAATGTGAACAAGAGAGTGATGAGGAGCCTAGGGTGATTCAACAAATTTCTGATCGTAAGCAGGACTGACCTCAAGGCTACAAGAACCTAATATAACCATCAGTGTGGGTTGAAGTGCCTCAACAACTTGAGGGATTTCCACTTCATCAGAAGATGGATCATCAAAGACCGGTGGCTTAGAAACATCAACAACAGGTGAATCAGAATCATGATTAGATGAATGAGTTAAAGGATCATGACAACCATGATTAGAAAATTCGAGATGGACATGAGCATCCTCATGATATGACTAATCATACAGAGGGATTGATGAGAAACAAAAATTTTCACCCTCTGAATTTTCTGCAATGATGGATGAGAGATTAGGTAGATTCGGGAAGAAATATTTGTCCTCTCTGAAATCAAATGACAGACTAACATTTTTGGGTGCAGGAATTGTAGTTAGGCAGACTCCTTCAACACTTAATTGTCAACCCGGGGTTTTGTAAACTTAGAGGTGAAGCACAGGAAATTCCAGAATTGATATGAACTTTTCCCTAACTCTATTCCTACTTCCTTAATTACAACATTGCAGAATCAAAAAGAAAATATCACCCGAAAATTTACACCAAAGAAATTCTAGTGCTGGAATGTGAAAGAAAGTACTTTTGTGGAGAAATAAATGAAAGGAACTTTCAAACTCTTGTGAGCAATTCTGACTAATTGACTGAGTTTTTTTTCCTCTACTCTTGCAATATTCTTGCACTAGTACTGGAACAAAGTTTATATGCTAGAAGTATATTTAGCACTTGTACTAAAGATCTATGTCCTCATTTAGGGGCTCTAAGTCTCAGGACTAGAGCACTCTATTCCTATATCAAGATATTGATTCTTGTACTAGAATAGAGATTCCTGCACCAAGTTTTCAAATTTCTTTCATAAAAGAATAAAGAGTGTGTTAACTTAATGTAAGAATTTGCAATGGTGAATAGAACTTTGAAATAACTTTCACAAACAGAAAGATGCTTCAACCCAACTTAATTTCAAAATAAGAGTTAACTTATAAAGTCAAAGCACACTTTTCTTCAATCAAGGAACTCTTTTGTGCAACTAAAGAAATCATCTAATTGTGACAGTAGGCTTTATCCCTGTAATAGCTATTCACACAAATCCAATTTGCCTTTTTAACCTTCTTAATTCAGAAAGGCTCACTTTGAAATAATTAAATATGAAGGTCGATTCTTTCCTTAAAAGTGTAAAGTGCAGGACAGATTAATACATTATAACAACATTCATTCCTTAATTACCAAAGCATATTTAATTCAGAATATCAAGAATACTTCTAAAATATGAACACTCAGTTGTAGAAACGCATCAAGGTTCTTATGAAAGAAAAGAACGAAAGACTTTTCTTGTAATGGACCAAAGAAATCAACTTATAGAACTATAAATGCACTAGTGCAGGAATAATATGCTTGCACGATCAAGGCAGAAATAATACTAAGCTTTGAAGAGAAAAAATTACAAAAGGGTAAGGTCAAACTTAGTTACGCATGCACACCACAGATCCTTCACACAATGGTTATAAATGAAATCGAACATGGACTTTGTGAAAGAATGAAAACATCTATTTAATTCACGCCTTGAATTAAAACGAAATCAACACACCATTAACGAGAAAGAAGAATGCGAGGGAGAATGAGTTGGGTTGGCTAGGCCCTTGTCAACCAACTCATTTCCTTGTTTAGGAAACTTGTAAACTCAGCTCTCAGCAACACATCAACATAGAATTAAAACATAGGATTGAAATAACATGGAGCAGTCCCTTTATATAAAATTTTAGAATCATCAAATGTAGATGGTGAATTCAAACCCAGCCCAAAACAAGGGCGATACCAGAAAAATTACAAAATACCATAGTTACAGTAGCATTGTTATCGCTATCACTTGCTACCATTTTCTATCTGAATCCTACATTATACACATCCCTTTAGGCCTACGGCCATAACAAAATTACATTTAGCATTACAATCTAAGCCTTTCGGTTGTAATGAAATAACAACAATATTACATGCAAATCCTTTCGGCTGTAACAAAACACTAGACTTGAGTATTCGGGCGACGAACTAATCTCTATAATATCCATGAATTATCTCCACTCTGAGCCCAACTCGAGATGACCGATTCTGAACAAGATGTCTGTGTTAGGTAATGAGTTGTCACAGAAGTTTAGGATTCGCCAGCGGTGCAGGAATCCTACCTGCACTCGACCATGCTAAATAAATGATTAATACATTGCTTACAAAATAATTTAGGAAAGAAGATATTAGTTACAAATAATATTAAAGGTATAAAATCTATAAAAATAATTAATTAAGCACATTTGTAACCCTTAAATATGAAATATAAAGCTAGTGCAGGAAAAGGCACGATCCTTGGAATAGTGCAAGACTAAGGAGGTTGTGAGGTTAAAACAGAGGTCTAAGGTTATGATTTTGAATTAGGAAAGGGGTTAAAAATGAATCAAGTTAGCCTACCAACATCCTTTCCTCCCTATATTGTTGTGGGTCCTCACAAAACCTTTACATGCTGCAAAAAAACGAAAACAAAGGAGCCTCCCTTCAGTTTCGAACTTGTATGTTGATCCCTACTTTCACTGTCTTTTTCTTCCTGCCTCGAGCCTTATTGAGTTTCTTGTTTACCTTTTTAAAACGTTTATAGCACTTTGAGGCCCGAAATTTCCATATCTTGACTTGTCTTTTCTGCTCCTTCAGTTATCCTGCCAACTCTGCATTCATTTGCTTCTGCACTGTATTCTGCTCTTTCATGGCTTCGTTTAATATCTCTAAGCCGTAAACATGCTACTTGAGATCTTCTATCTAAATATTCAGACAAAGGGTGGATTTTTCTATTCCCAATTCCTCTGGTGCAGACTTCTCGACAGTTGATTCCAAACATGTGTTGACAACATCAAGGTCAAGTTTATCCTGCCTACCCAGTTCTTGCATTTCAACATTGTCAAGGGTTTCAATACCCTGAGTTCCAATGTCACTAAGGGGCTCAGTACCCTACACATTCACCTTACCAGGTGTTTCAGTACCTAGAACTTCAAAATTATTAAGGGCTTCAGTGCCCGGAACTTTAATATTATTAAGGGCCTCAGTACCCTGCTCATTCACCTTACCATGGGTTTCAATACCATATCTTGACTTGTATTTTCTGCTCCTTCAGTTATCCTGCCAACTTTGCATTCATTTGCTTCTGCACTGTATTCTTCTCTTTCATGGCTTCGTTTAATATCTCTAAGCCGTAAACATGCTACTTGAGATCTTCTATCCGAATATTCAGACAAAGGGTGGATTTTTCTATTCCCAATTCCTCTGGTGTAGACTTCTCGGCAGTCGATTCCAAACATGTGTTGACAACATCAAGGTCAAGGTTATCCTGCCTACCCAGTTCTTGCATTTCAACATTGTCAAGGGTTTCAATACCCTGAGTTTCAATGTCACTAAGGGGCTCAGTACCCTACACATTCACCTTACCAGGTGTTTCAGTACCTAGAACTTAAAAATTATTAAGGGCTTCAGTGCCCGGAACTTTAATATTATTAAGGGCCTCAGTACCCTGCTCATTCACCTTACCATGGGTTTCAGTACCCGGAACTTCAAAATTATCCAGGGCTTTAGTGTCCTACACCCCATCATCAATTTGACCCTCCATCGGGTCTTTTCTTGCACTTAGCATCATTTTTCTCTTCTTCATCCTACCAAAGAGAACTGACAAGGGTGTGTTGTCTTCCTTCTCCACATAGTCTTCATCCACCATTGTATGGGCTGCCACCTCAGCAAGGACTGAGAGGTTATTTTTACCTGGTGAAGCAGGTGGTGAGTTGTCCAATAGTATCGGGGAGGTCAACTGAACATGACAAACCCTTGAAGAGGCATTCCTTCCCTTGGCTGACCTTCTAGTCTTGGTAGGGCACGGGGTCAAGGTTTCTGATTTTCCTTCCTTGCTTGCACTCTTCTTCTTGTTCGAATTCCCTACACCTCATCCCTAAAAATCCTTAAGAAATTCTTCCCAAGTCACGTTATTAACCTCTAGTTCCTTCTTGATTAAAATTGCGATCATCCTGCGGTGGTATAACTTATATGCAACCTGGCTTTATTTCCCTCTTTGAACACCTTTCGACATTTTCTCTAAGCTCCTGAGAAAATAATAAGGAAAATTAATGAGATTACCGGACTCAAAATGCAGGAGTAATCGTATGTGATACAAGAAGGTCAGTGAATAACAACCCTTGCAGGTAAGAAACTTCTACAACACATAAAGGATATCCTTCCATTTCCCAATCATAGCATTACACTGGAGACCATTCTTCCAGTCCACCTTTTGCTTCGGGTTGACTACGAATTGACACCACAACTTCTTCTCTATATTCTCCTTCTTAAAACATTGTTCTCCCACTACTGCTAAACCTGTAGCCTGAGATATGGACTCCTTTGTGACCTCAAAGTCCAATGAACCCACCTTGGCTCGACTTCCATCAAAAGTCTGGGTGAATTCCAGCGCCACGGCTGAGTCAAATCCATCAAATTTTTACAGAAACAAGAGGAACCCAAACTTCTACAATATTACTAGATTGTTCTATACTCGTCCATTTGATCCATCTCCTTCACGAACTGTGGTTCAATTCTTACATGTGTCATTTCTCTGTCTGAATTCGTCTAATCTTTGTCTAAAACTTTGGAAGAGTATTACAATATAAAGAACTCAAAATGATGGTCGAGCTTATACACCCGTCACTATATTGGCCACTTCCCAAATGGTCATGCTCAATCATTAACATTACACTCCTAGGGTGGATGTGAATACGAATTGGTTCAAGTACAGGGAGGTGATGATGATTGGGAAAGGTGACAGTTTAGATAATGATTCAATGTAATGGCCATGCGAGGTCGAATATGACGTAAGGCCATCATTGACAGGGGATGAGTCTTTCAAGAAGAGGTAAGTATTAGATTTCGGGAGAATTGTACCATCCCACATTTACTTCATGATCTCACATAAGGTGTACTTAGTACTCATTAAAAGGATGAGATTTCATAACCTAAAATTTCTTTGTACTTAAACGATTTCTTCCTAATTTAGTAAATGATAAAACAAAGTGTTAACCATAATATAAATTATTGAATGCCATGATCTACATGTGGTAAGTTTATTCTGCCTATACAAAAATTTACAAAACAAAGATAAGCTTTCCAATATGCATTTTTGCACCAGGTGTTCCTGCACCAAAACATGCGTTTTCATAATTGGGCACGCCCAGTGGTGCAGATTCCTGTATGGAACATGCCTCCACTGAAAATTCTTGTACTGAACATGCCTGCACTTAAACATGCATGCACTTGAACATGCCTACACTAAACATGCTCGCACTCGAACACACATTCCTGCACCAGGGATATTTATAACATATTTGGAAAGAGAGAGGGAACTAAAAATATTCTGATAGGATATAATTCATAGGCTGGATTTGAAAAATTTGTTGGATATACAAGGGAGGGTTTATTCTCCATCCTTTGGTGTTGATATATGCCTTTCGATATGATTTGTGAGTTCACATCAGATCCTACAATTGATCCATGAGGAAAAACAAAAGTGGGAAAAAGAGTAAATTTTAGAATGTGAAGGAAATTACGACAAGGAATTCAAGAATGGGACCATCAAGAGGGACAAATTGAAAAGGGATTTTGGGAAAAAATTTCGAGGGAAAAAGAGGGAAATATGAAATCGAATAGGGAAAGTTTCTTTGAAGAAGGGATGGTAAATTTCATGGGATAAAAAGAAGAAAATAAAGGGGATTTTTTACGAAAATGGGAATAGAGGAAGGGCATAATTTCACCTGAAATCTGCCTATATAGTGTTGATCTGAAAAGTAAATACAGTAGGAATTGAGTGTTACTTGGATAAAAAATTCCGTACCAGCTATCCCAAACTTGGATAAGGGCTTGGTTCCTGCACTTGAACTTGCTTATTCTTGGTGACAGTTAACACATCTAAAGATCAAAAAACATTCCCATTTTATTAGAATTTGATATTCCTACCAGCAAGCTAGTTTTCAGTTTGATCCTTCTGCAATTATGTTAGTAAAACTGATTTTCACAATCGCAGGAAAATATTTTTTTCTTTACCTCTTTTATTATTATTATTATTATTATTATTATTATTATTATGGGATTTTCTTTAAACTTCATTTCAAGAGAGAAGAAATCAGATCACAATAGGTTTGCATAGCCACCTACCAACTGAAGTTCAGACTGTTGTTGCACTTACTGCATGAAATCTTCCTTTGTGATGGGCTAAAAACATGCTTTAAGCCTATGCCCATTCACAAGGAAAACTGAATTTTTCCCATCGATAGTTTTTACTTCTACAACCCCATTGTCGAAAACTTGAATTACCTCATACAGTCCCATCTAACGAGTATGAAACTTCCCTTTAAAATGTTTAAATCTAGAGTCATAGAGAATTACACAATCACCTGGTTGGAAATATTTCTTCCTGATAAACTTTTCATGCCACTTCTTGTGTTTCTGCTACACCAAACTATTATGTTGAACAACATCCCTTCAAAATTCATCCAACTTGTTTAACTACAGTAGACATTGTTGCTATGCTTCTGAGAGATCTAGACCCAATTGAACTGCGGTTCTGAAAATCATTATCTGAAATTCAATCAGCAAAAGGACTTGTTTTCCGTACACCAACTCATATGGTGTATGCCCCATGTTATTCCTCCAAGTGGTTCGATAAGCCCATAAGGATTCAGGAAATTGGCTAGCCCAATCCTTCCTGTGCATGTTTACTGTTTTGGTGAGGATGGATTCGATCACCTTGTTTGTAGATTCCACCTAGCCATTTGCTTGCAGGTGGTACGGTGTAGATTTCATGTGTCGAATCTTGTATTGATTCATGACTTCCTGTACCAAGTTAGAAACAAATTGCGGTCCATTGTCAGAAACAATTTCTCTAGGAACACCAAATCTAGTAAATATTTCATTAAATAGAAAATCAAAAATAAATTTCTGAGAGGCAAAAGAAACAACTTTAGCCTCTACCCATTTAGTAACAAAATCAGTGCAAACCAAGATATGCTTTTTATTTAAAGATGTGGGGTTTATGGGTCCTACGAAATCAATAGCCCATTTTTCAAAGGGCTCAATCATAAATTGAGGACATAAAGGAATTTCATTGGCTTGAACAGGTTTACCCATCCGTTGACAACTATCACAATGCCTAAAATTTTGCTTGGCATCCTTAAACAAAGAAGGCCAAAAATAGGTAGTGCATAAAATTTTATATGCAATTCATTTATCAGTGAATTGGCCATCGTAAGGTTCATCATGGGTAGATTTTAAGATATCAAACATTTCTTCCTCTCTCACACATCTACGAATAAAAAAATCCAGTCCAATGTAAAAGAGGTATCCCTGTATCAAAGAATAAGAAGCACTTTTTTGAATGATATTCCACTTTTCACAAGTGGATAAGTGAGGTGGTGTTTTTCCCATCACTAAATAGTTATGTATTATAATAAACCATGGGGATTTTGCTGACATAGAAAAAATATGTTCGTCAGGGAAATAATCATCAACGGGAATTACATCACCAAGATTATTTAATCTAGAAATATAATCAGCTACAACATTAGACTTTCCCCGTCTATCAATAATTGTAACATTGAATTCCTGTAATAAAAGAAACCACCTAGTCACTCTACCACTAGTTAAAGGTTTATTTATTAAATATTTTATAGCAGAATGATCAATATGCACAAAAACTTCATATCCTGTAATATAATGTCTGAATTTATTAATAGCAAAAATAATGGCTAAAAGTTCTTTCTCAGTCACTGTATAGTTAAATTCGGCAGGTGACAAATTTTTATTAATGTAATAAATAGCATATGATTGTTTATTCTCCTCTTGTCCCAAATCTATGCCAATGGCAATGTCTGAGGCATTAGAGTAAATGTCAAATGGCAGGGACCAGTTTGGTCCTCTCAAAACTGGTGCCTGTACTAATTCTTCCTTCAATGTCTCAAACGACTATTGCTAAGTTGTGGACTAGGCGAATTGACTATCCTTAGCTAATAATCGAAAAAGGGGGCTATCAATCTCGGGAAAATTATCAATGAATCTCCAGTAATAACCAACATGTCCCAGGAAACCTCTCACTTCCCTTTGTGTTTTGGGTGCAGGTAGATGAATAATAGCTTCAACCTTAGCAGGGTCTACCTGGATACCTTTGTTAGAAACCAAATGACCAAGAACCACTCCTGCTTTGCACATTAATCTACATTTTTTTATCACTCAAAGCAAGATGAGCCTCTTGGAAACATAAAAGCACATTTTCTATACTTTTAAGAGCTTCATCAAATGATTTACCAAACACAGAAAAATCGTCCATATAAATCTCAACACATTTAAGATCAGAAAAATAGCCAACACATCGCTTTGAAAGGTGGTGGGTGAATTACACAACCCGAAAGGAAGCACTCGATAATAAAATGTACCCCAAGAGCATGTAAAGGTATTTTTGTCATGATCTGAGGGTGCGATATGGATTTGGTTATACCCACTAAATCCATATAAAAATGAAAAGTAATTTTTCTGGAAAGGGTATCTAACACCTGATCAATGAAAGAAAGGGGAAAGTAATCCTTGAGAGTAGCTTTGTTTAATTTTTGGTAATCAATGCAAATATGCCATCTCCCATATTTTTTAGGGACTATCACTAATGGAGAGACCCATTGACTGTAAAAAATGGGATAGATGAAATTTGTGTCTAAGAGTTTTTATAATTCCTCTTTAACAATATCTCTTAGCGGGGGATTCATATCTTGAATATAGATATGATGAGTACAAGTCTTAGGAGGAAGGCCTTTCATGTCTTCGTAACTCCAATTGAAAGCATCCGAGTGATCTAGCAAAAAGGTAATAAGCTGCTCTTACTGAGATGAATCCAGGTTTGAGCGAATGTGTAAAGATTTTCATGGACTAATTTCAACAAGAGTGGTCCCAGGCTCAAGAGTAGAGGATGATGATGCCATAGTATGGGATAAGGAAGGCTGGATATCAGAATTTTCTTGAAAATCCAAACTAAAGATATAATGAAGTGTGTCAAAGTTAGGAATAGTGTCTAAATTTTTCAAGAAATATCGTAATTCACCATCCTGGGTAGACTCGGTATGGTGATGAATCAAAGAAACAAATTGGGTCTCCTCGTCAATGCTGTCATAATCTAACCATAAAGTGTCCTTGAGTTCCCGAATAGATCTAGCAGGTGGATATAAAGTGACCTTTTTCCCAGAGTCTCCATGTGAAATCTACATATCACCAAAGCGACATCCAATATAAGCATCAGTCGTGGCAAGCCACGGTCGTCCCGGAATAAAAGGATGTCCTCCCACTGGATTCTTTGGCTGAATCACAATGAAATTCACAGGGTATTCCCATGAATCTATAGAGACAACCACATCATCCAATACTCCATTGGGCTTAATTTTAGATCCGTCTACAAGTTCAAGCATGGTGGGTGTAGGATGAATATAGCCCAACCCAAGTTGCTCCATGGTTTGCATGGTTATAACATTCATGGTCATCCCCAAATTTATTAATACATTAGAGACAAGGATATCACCTATCTGGACTGAAAAAACTGGGTTTCTAGGATCTTTGTATTTCTCCATTGATACGCATCCTATCATCAACTCAGTTGCTCTACCAACAAACTGAATGGTCTGAGGTTCTACTCTCTTTCTCCTTGGATTTTTAAGACATAACTCCCAAATGATCTTTGTACAGATTGGAATTTCTCTAATAGCCTAAAGTAAAGGAACCTATATGCAAAAATTACTTAACTCTGAAGCCAGAGTGGATTCAAGGTCACTCTTATCCATAGCCAACCTCTCTGGATAAGGGGTCTGGTTTGAAGAAGATGGTAAATCTGAAGCTATGAGAATGGGCTTAATGGTCACATTGTTTTTCGAATGATCAAGAGTTGCCTCCTCGTTTTTCTCCTTAATGATCACTGTGGATTGTTTGTTTTTCCTAGTTTAACTACCCTTCCTGATCTCAATTGAAGCTCATTTATCCCAACCAGCAGGGTTTGATAGGTAGGAGAAGGGGATGGTCCAACCGAATGAATCAATTGTACCGCCTTATTATTAAGATTTGGAGCCAGATGGGCAGGTAGTTGAGGTGGTCTAAATGGTGCTGGCAAAGGCAATGGTGGCATTGGTTGACTCTATTGAGGTAAAGAGGGAAAAGATGGTTGTGACATATGGTTTGATGCATATGAAGGAGGATATGATGGCATCTGAGTAGGATAGGAATGATATGAATGGTTTGGCCCTCTCTATCAATGTTATCAAGGTTGAGATGACTGTCCATGGTGAAAATGGTTTTCGTGCTACCAATTTTGAGATTGATGACTATTATTATGATAGGAATATGGAGGTGCATTATAACCATAAAAATGTGGTTCGAGAACCATATCTGCACTTACCTATGGCCAGTTCCTTCGTTCTCCCATGGCATGTAATGGATTAGGTTCAGAATGCTCTCCTTCAAATACAACTTTTAATCCAGGTATGGAGGGGAATTCCTTGGTGGCATGGTTCTCTGCATAGATCACACATTTATTAGTACTTTTTATATTAGCAGGACACTCTCTTAAAGGATGCTTTTTCCTACATTTTGGACAAAAAATAGACAATGACTCTTGTTCTTTTTCTAGTTTTTTCTGAAATTTCAAAGAGTCTATTTGTTTGCTAACAATATTCATTATTTAAATTTTCATATTGTCCATTTTATTCTCCAAGCCAATGATCATAGAATCTGTAGATCCTAGTTTTTTAGTTCTGCTTCGACCTCCTCTAGTGGATCTAGTTTGATTTCGTGAGAACTTCCTGCACAGGTCATAAATCTGTTCAAAAGTTTTCTTAGCAATATATCCTTGTCCTAACAAATTAAAATAATGTCTAGAATCCTTAGTAAGCCCTCGTAGGAATAAGGTTCGAATGGTACTTAAATCAAATTTGTGTTTGGACCTTTGGAGCATATACAAAAATTTCTTTAAGTAGTCCTCCAAAATTCTCATCATCACCTTGTACAATGGTGAAGATATCATCCTGTATTTCTCTAGTTTTAAAATATTCCTGATATTTATTCAAAAATACTCTCTTCATTTGTTCCCAAGAACTTACAGTGTTTCCTACTAGTCCCATGAACTAGCACAAGGTTGAATCCTTGGGAGTTGCAGGAAACAATTTTAATTTCTGGGCATCGAAAGAATAACCATAACTCCTACATAGTATATCAAACTCAAAAAGGAATGAATCTTGGTCTTCATGCACCTTACCATGAAAATGTGGAAGAGCTGAAGGTGAAATATTCTTCATTTGCACATTTTCTTCTAAGTTCACTATTCGAAATCCAAAAGTGGACTGATCTTCATTTACCTGATTCTCGCCAGTCCCCTCTACATGGTATCCATGATCAACCATTGTTGTGTGTTAGGAAACTAGCTCACAAAAGGATAAAAAGATATATCAACACCTCAGAATTCAGCCTCTTTGAGGGGGCAACCTCCTTTACATTACACAAATGCATAATTCTTGGATGATACAAATGACAAGACCTCCTTTCTATATATAGGAGTCTAAGGGGTCATAATATAATCAGAGCCAACATAACAATAATAATGTAAGGGCACAATAATAACAATAGTGGGCTTCTATGGGTCACAATAATAACAATATGGGGACTACATGGGAACAACAATATAATAAGGGGTTGTACTAATAACAATAAGGGGTAGACTAGTAGTTTAGTGACCTAACATGCCCCTCTCCTTCAAAAAGTGTTGTCCTCAACGTTTGAGTAGTTCTTGCTACTTCTGTATAAAATTATTGTCCTCCCATGTGAAACCTTTAGCAAGTAAGTTCTTCCACTTGATGAGATACTCTGAACTTGATCGATTTCGTAGCTGTCGAGTTCTTGTTTCTATGACTACTCCAAGCTCCAATATGACTTTTCCTTCCTCGTCAGGTTCAGGAAATATTGTTTGAACTAGGATATTCTGCAACTTTTGAATGAGTGGCCACACTTCTTTATCCTTCTTCCATTCATACCTTGCTTCGTTTATCCAATCTAGTTGGATAATAGAAATGGCGCACAACAATGCTTCCACATCCTCATCCTTTCTTGAGAGTGCATCTGCCACAACATTTTTCTTCCCTTTTTTTGTAGATGATTTCAAAGTCACAACCCAACATCTTTGTGACCCATTTTTGTTTCTCTTCAGAGGATAATCTTTGTTCTAGAAAGTATTTAATACTATCATGATCCATTTTTACCTTGAAGTGTCTTCCCATTAGGTAAGGTCGAAATTTCTTAAGTGCGTGTAGTATTGCCAACATTTCCTTCTCATAAATAGCTTTCTTGAGGGACATTTGTTTGTATGTATGTAACCATAAAAATACCCAATCACCTACATCAAAATGTATTTCATTGCGATGTTGATATACCTATTGTTTCATTTGATTCTACACCAAAGTGGCATTATCCTTAAAAGTTTGAGAACTTGTTGTTTATTCTCGATGTAATATTTCACTACTTGAACCTTTTTCTTCTTGATATGTTCGTCTATCTTGAGATTTTGAGGAGTGGTAATTTGTTCCAATTCTTTACAAGATATGGTCGGATTCATTTCTTGATGCTCAATGTGATCTTTCACTTCTTGAACATTTTTCTTCTTGATATGTCCTTCTATCTTGATAGTTTTAGGAGTGGTAATTCCAGCCAATGCATTACAAGATATGGTTGGATTCATTTCTTCTTTCTCAATGTGATCTTTCACTTCTTGAACCTTTTTCTTCTTGATATGTCCTTCTATCTTGAGAGTTTGAGGAGTGGTAATTCTTGCCAATGCTTTACAAGATATGGTCGGATTCATTTCTTCTTTCTCTGGGGTTGGTTCCTGGTGTATATCCTCTTCTTTTGATGTTTCTTGATCCTTTTCTTCCTCCTCTTCATAATCTATGTAAAATAATTTCTTCTCAGCACACTTATGACCTTTAGTGCATTTTCTATCACAATTGTAACAAAGCCCTTTTTCTCTTTTTTCTTCCAATTGTTGTGGTGTAACCCTTGTAGGTTGTGGAAGGATAGGAGAAACAACACTTCCATCTTTATATTTGTGAGGGGTAGACTTCCTTGTTGCCATAATTTTGCTTTCCACTTTGTAACAAAGCCATTTTGCTCTTTTTTCTTCCAATTGTGTGGTGTTGCTCTATTGAAGGTGTTGCTCTTTGTATCTTCATAATGTGCTATAATTTCCTCCATGAAAATTGACCACGTAACAAGTGGTTTATGAGAACAAAGCCCTTTATACCATAAAAATTGATCTTGTTATAAATATGAAGATGCAATACATACCTTTTGTAATAGTGGTACACTATGTAGATCAAAATATTTCTCCATCTATAGTATCCAATTTACCAGATCCTTGCCATCAAACTTCCTCATCTCAATTTTATTGATTTTAGGAGCTCGATCTTGAAACGACTATAACTCTATTTGGATCTCCCAGTTCTGAAATCATGACCTACAGTAGTCCTCTATGTCCTCTTTCCAATGCCACCAGTCTAATCAAAATTGGATTCTCCAAGGAAGAGTTATGCCAAATCACCCACGGTGATCTGATTATAGACTAGTTCAGTAGAGAGAACTTGTATGATGTGCCACGTGTTGTTGTTTCGACCTTAGTATCTAAAACTGATACAAAGAAAACTAGAGGTCATCCTCTTTCTAAAACTTCTTACGAGATTTCAATCTGATGCTAAAAAAAAAACGTTATGACGATTTTCCCCAGGTCACCTGTTTGGAATGTAATTCGGGAGTCTACAAAAATGCCAACTTCCTCAGATCATATCTCTGCAAATATAGCGAGAATAGCTCTGAAATTTGGACCCAACATTCGGAACTATTTTTGACCAAATGGGTTTTTTGTTTAGCTTCTAAAATGTTGTAGAAAAAAAAAATAATAAATAAAAAAATAAAAATTATAGTGAAAATGGCACGATGACCTATTTGGAGCAGTGAAACCTTAGAATCCAAAGTTCTGATACCAAATGTTAGGAAACTAGCTCAAAATATAAAAAGATGGATCAATGCCTTAGAATTCAGCCTCTTTGAGGGGGCAACCTCCTTTACATTATACAAATGAATAATTTTTGGATGATACAAATGACAAGACCTCCTTTCTATATATAGGAGTCTAAGGGGTTATAATATAATCAGAGCCAACATAACAATAATAATGTAAGGGCACAATAATAACAATAGTGGGCTTCTATGGGGCACAATAATAACAATATGGGGACTACATGGGCACAACAATATAATAAGGGGGTTGTACTAATAACAATAAGGGGTTAGACTAGTAGTATAGTGACCTAACAATGTGCCTCCAAGCGGACCACTTCTAGAAGATGAAGGTTGACTATTGTTGAATTGGACTTTATGATCACTGTTAGCCTCCTTCTTCCTCTTCTCGGATTGTGCCACACCTGAATCACTATTTCCAGAATCTAAGTGGATCATTCCGGTGTGATGAGTCTGGGTCTGGTTGGACCTCCTACCTGCAAAATAAGGTCCAATATAAGAAGAGTTTTCAACTATTTTAGTGTTTTTTTGGCCCTTATTGGGCTTTGGACCCCTACCTTTCTTAGGCATTCATTTTAAAAATCAAATCCAAAAAACAAAATTCAGATGTTGTAAAGAAAAGAATCTGTCAATTGCTGCAAAGAATAAAAAAATCAACACTCGTAAAATCCTTAAAACAATAGAAGCATATTGCAGAAAAAATAATAGTAGAATTACCCCTATTGTAGAAAATGGAAAGTTCTTACCAATTTCAAATCGCTTCCCTGGCAATGGCGCTAAAATGTTGGGTGTAGGAATTGTGGTTAGGCAGACTCCTTCAACACTTAATTGTCAGCCCGGGGGTTTCATATACTTAGAGGCGAAGCATAGGAAATGTCAGAAATGATATGAACTTTTCCCTAACTCTATTCCTACTTCCTTAATTACAAATTTTCATAATCGAAAAGAAAATATGACCTGGCAATTTACACCAAATAAATTCTAGCGTTGGAATGTGAAATAAAGTACTTTTGCGGAGAAATAAATGAAAGGAACTTTCAAAATCTTGTAAGAAAACCTGACTAATTGAAATGGAAATCTATGTCTATGTTCAATATAGTTATATGTCAGACTAATAATTGAACCCTTGAAGATGTTTGACTTCTTGATAGATCTTTCTCCCTAGACTGAGTTGTTATTACTGTACTCGTTCAATATTCTTGCACTAGTACCGGAACAAAATTTATATGTTGGAAGTATATTTTACACTTTTACTGAAGATTTATGTCCTCATGCAAGAGCTGTAAGTCTCGGGACTAGAGCACTCTGTTCCTGTATTAGGATATTGATTCCTGTACCGGAACAGAGATTCTTGCACCAAGTTTTCAAATTTCTTTCATAAAAGAATAAAGAGTGTGTTAACTTAAGGAAATAATTCACAAAGGTGAAAAGAAATTTGAAATAACTTTCACAAACAGAAAGATGCTTCAACCCAACTTAACTTCAAAATAAGAGTTAACTTCTACAGTCAAAGCACACTTTTCTTCAATCAAGGAACTCTTTCACACAACTAAGGAAATCATCTAATTGTGTCAGCAGGCTTTATCCCTGTAATAGCTATTCACACAAATCTGATTTGCATTTTTAACCTTCTTAATTCAGAAAGGTTTAGTTTGAACTAATTAAATATGAAGTTCGATTCTTTCCTTAAAAGTGTAAAGTGTAGGTACAAATTAATGCATTATAACAATGTTCATTACTTAATTACCAAAGCATATTTAATTAAGAATATCATGAATACTTATAAAATATGAACACTCACTTGTAGAAACACATCAATATTCTTATGACAGAAAAGAACCAAAGAATTTTTTTGTAATGAACCAAAGAAATCAACTTGCAGAACTGTAAAAACACTAGTGCAGGAATAACGTGCTTGGACGATCCAGGTAGAAATAATACTAAGTTTTGAAGAGAAAAAATTACAAAAGGGTAAGATCAAACTTAGGTAAGCATGCACACCACAGATCCGTCACACAATGGTTATAAATGAAATCGAACCTGGACTTCGTGAAAGAATGAAAACATATATTTAATTCACACCTTGCATTAAAATGAAATCAACACACCTTTAACGAGAAATAAGAATGTGAGGGAGAACAAGTTGGGTTGGCTGGGCCCTAGTCAACCACCTCGTTTCCCTATTTAGGAAACTTGTAAACTCATCTCTTAGCAATGCATCAAAATAGAATTAAAACACAGGATTGAAATAACATGGCGTAGTCCCTTTATATTAAATTTCATAATCAGCAAATGTACATGGTGAAATCGAACCCAGCATAGAATGAGGGCGATACTAGCAAAATTACAAAATACCACAGTTACAATAGCATTTCTATCGCTATCACTCTCTACCATTTTCTATCTAAATCCTACATTACATACATCCCTTCAGGCCTGCAGCCGTAACAAAATTACATTTAGCATTACAATCTAAGCCTTTTGGTTGTAATGAAATAACAACAATATTACATGTTAAGCCTTTCGGCTATAACAAAACACTATACTTGAGCATTCGGGTGGTGACCTAATCTCTATCATATACCTGACTTATCTCCACCCTAATCCCGACTCGAGATGATCGATTTTGAACGAGATGTCTACATTAGCTAGTGAGCTATCACGGAAGTTTAGGATTTTCCAGTGGTGTAGGAATCCTACCTGCACTCAACCATGCTAAAGAAATGATTAATACATTGCTTACCAAATAATTTAGGAAATAAGATATTAGTTGCAAAAAATATTAAAGGTATAAAATCTATAAAAATAATTAATTAAGCACATTTGTAACCCTTAAATATGAAATATAAAGCTAGTGCAGGAAAAGGCACAATTCTTGGAATAGTGCAAGAATAAGGAGGTTGCAAGATTAAAACAGAGGTATAAGGTTATGATTTTGAAGTAGGAAAGGGGTTAAAAACGAAGCAATTTTGCCTACCAACAGACATCCTAAGTGTTCTGTGAATGATCAGAATTAGAAACATCCGGGGATAAATTTTCACAAGAAAAATAAAAAATGGAAGAATCGCATAAGATGTCAGGATAAAGCGGACGAGGCATGGGTAGAAGGAGGTCTTCCTTCACCACAACTTCTTCTTCAGATTCCCACACATACTCATAAAAAATTATAGCGCATGTTGGATTCTCAATAACCACCCCGCCATAATTTGATCCTCATGAGCACTGCATATGAAGTCTGGAACGAATGAACACATCAAATCAAAATACAGTGGATTAAAGGAACCAATGGATGGAGGTCAAGGGTATAAGACCACGTGACAACCATCAGGCTTGTAGTCCAAATCTATGCAGAAATCTAGAGCAGTAGGAGGTGACAATTCAACAGGTGTATTCGCAGCTTCTCCTACCTTGTCCTATGGAGCTAAATCTATTTGATGAGAAGGGGATGGAGGGTCACCTCTTACATCAACCTTGTCCATCCTAGATTTAGAAGCTCTAACACCGAGGTATGCTAGGAGGGGCTTGAGATATTCTAACTTGTGTGGATTTTTATATATGTGAAGGAGATACTTAAACATTTCTGTGAGAAAATCCAATCAACTTCATCTTCTGGAAATTCAAAAGTGATATGACGGAAGTGTTGATAAAATTGTAGAACAGATTTGTCAGGTGCTTTTTGTAATTTTAATATCTTGAAATTAAGTGGTTTACGGTCATAACGAAAGAAAGAACAACATAACTCTCTGATCATGTGAATGAAAGAGTGAATAGAGGTTGCAAGCAATGTGAGACACCATTGCTTAACATGCCTTTTGAATGTGTAATCAAACAACCCACAGGCAATGTCATTTGAGGGGACTTAATTCCTGTCACATGAACCCAAAAAGGCAACTTTGTGTCTTAACAGGATGTTCCACCTACACCATCATAGTTAAGTTGTGAAAAGTCATCTATGATATCCTCCGACACTTTGAAATCATGATCATGAGAAAAACATGTCGGAGTTGAGATTGTGATGTAAGTCATGAACGTTGTGTAGAGATTCAAAACAGTATTTGAGGGCTCAACTTATCATCTGACCCTCCTTCCAATGCCAGAAATGTTGATGGTGTTGGGCCTGCCAACATTCAAGGGGATCTCCCCGGTAAGAAGTCCCAACTAGACCTCAGACCATTTGGACTAGGAGTCCCAGCGGTGGGTGGCAATGTAGTGCCTTGACCGTGGTAGTGCATAGAAATAAGTATGATGAATTTGGTCGGAAGTAAGTGTGTGACCTTGTAGCGAGTCAAGTGAAATGCACGAGGCTTCTAACACATGGAGGGGAAAAGCAAGTGTGCCCCTTAGAAGCCTATAATAGTATGCATCTTGAAAGTAACACATGAGCAGAATGACTTCACAAGCTGGAAAGTGGAATAGTCCACAAACGAAAGTGTTGGGTTAATCCAAAAACATGCCTTTAACCAGATTCATACAATTTCAAACAAAATATTTCATAATAAAATGCATAAGTTAAGAAACATACATTGCTAAAGCAACCATAATAGTCGAACAACAATAACAACATATGCATGAAAATGTGTTGACTCAGTTATATTATTATTAAGTGAAGTTCCATCCATACATACACCATTGACAGCCACTAGCCCCAATAGTGGAATATTATAGTCAAGAACACCTACTCCTCTAAACAAGTATAATCTCTCTACGCCATGGAGAAGCCAAGGCTCGTCACAATACTCCCTAAGCCTAGCCAAAATCATGGCTCCCAAAATCTTGTTCTATGAGTTATGAGGTTCTACTTATAAAAAAGGGTTGGGTAACCCTTGACATTCCCCTTTGACTACCCTCATGACTCTTCAACTTCTTTAAAAATAACTCATTACATTACATAGTGACTTTTCACATTCCACTAATGACACTTGGAATTTCACTTACAATATATTCACAAATAATATACAATTTCCACATGTACCCATGTGAGACAAAATAGGCTAGAGACAACCTGACAAGACACAACAATATGACTCAAAGGTTTGGGGGAATACCAACTCTGAAACATCCACTTGATGACTCTCAATGACATACTGATACCAAGCTGATTACTATGCTATTGTGTTCCCATACTACTTGATAGTGTCTTTCTAGAAGTGGGCTCTTGCCTCCATAGCTTGTGGGTATATGATCTGGGAACATTTTTCCAACTCATCCTAAAGCATGTGTAGCATGGTCTTGACTATGGAAGGACCACCGATGTACTTCTGCATGTTTTATGTTCTCATCTCCAAGTCATCGCTAATGGCCTCTCACCTGAGCTGCTCCATGTACCTATTGATCTCTAGTTGGACATGCTTCTTCTCCCTAGCAACGGTGAGGGAACTGATTGATAGGATCATGTGCATCCTCACCATCACATCTAAACTCTTAAACAACCATGCATATGAAGCTTGTATGTTACTGATGAACGGGGCGAATTTCTCACAGTTCTGGTTCTGCATCTAGATGTTTACTTTGTCTATATCAGCCCACGCTTCATCATCTTGGGCAAGTGAAGCGGGGCTCCTTTGTATCTCATTTTCCATTCTTACACATGGGCGATAACAGTGTGTCGCTGAGAATTTGGACAATCTTTCTTCTTCACTGCTGAAAACCAAATAGATGGACAGCGACTTATGCACGGTGACAAATCCATCATAGAGTTTTTGCATGGTGGCCTCAAGAGCTAATAAATCAGCAAGTATTTCTTTCCTCATTTTTGCCATTGTGGATCCTGCTGATTTTTCTTCTTTCTATGTATCGGCTTGCAAGTGCTTTGCCAGTTTTTCATTCTCTACTAGCAAGAACATTACATTTGAACATGTGGCTCCTACATAAGCGATAATGGCATCAACCATGCCGACTAGATGTTTTATGACATCTGGCACTATCACCATTTCTTTTATAAATACAGGTCACACATGATCATCCAGGAAATGCTTTCTCCATGCCTGTACAATCTTGTGCTACAACTCATCAAATGATAGTTTGTACACATCCATCACTAGATTGTCATCAAGGAGAACAACCTCTCCTTCCTCTCTCAGGATTGGTTATGATACTGGAGGTGGTGGAGACTGAGGGGTGACCTCAGATGATCTCGGCATGAGGTCAGTATCTTGGTCATGTGGCTCTTGTCCCAACTCCATGTCCGTTGCTTCAACCATTTTCTCAATCTGCTGAGCAAGCTCCCGATCCTACATCTTCTCATTCTCTTCTTCATCTGATGTCTATTCTGACGCCTCAACAGATATGGGCATAGTTTGCTCTATGATCGCACCTTTCCCTTCCTCTTGTTCCTATTTCTGCTTCTCTTCCCTCTCTCTCCTTCTTAGCTCTTGTTCTTCTTTCAAATTCTTCTCCATTTCCTGCAACTTCCTTTCTGCTTCCTCCAACCTTTGCTTCTCTCTCTTCCTTTACTCTCCTCTCTTTATGCATTGTTGCCTAGTTTCCTCTGCCACCAAAGCTTCCTTCTCAATGAGATAATCTTATCTTAACTTATAGCTTTTCTCATCCTCTGGGTTCTCGACGATCTTCCTCTTACCCTTGTCTTATGTTGGCTTTCTACTTATTGTTGTTGTTTTTGTTTCTTCCTATGGCACTACTACCTGCAGAGCAGCTTTCCATTCTATGGCTATACTGACTGGTTCATTGAGCTTGGAATGATTGTAAAAATATCTCCAAGGGTCCTCCTCTACCCAATGACATGCCCCATGGATCCATCGATAATACACCCTTGCATAGTGGTTCTTGCAAATCTCATGGAGATCATAAAGATTATAATATTTGGTGCCAAACTCATACTTCACTATCTCCTTGGCTTCAACATCGACACCCTTCAAGCCCTTAATCTTGTACAATCCAATCCACGGAGGAAGAGCAGGCCATGGTGCCTTCTTCCTACTATGCAACCCTGTTGATAACCCTGTGGAGATGTGATATGCGACATCTTGCATAACCAACTTGTCCGTGGAAAACCTTGGTCGAACATGCAGAGGCTTCTCTCTGCCAAACATCCTGATGACAGTGCTATCGACTGAGGCATACCAATCTACAATGTTAAGTAATGCCTCCATTGCTTCTTGGGACATGCAAGGTGGATCAGGTTCAAAGGTCAACTTGTACACCAGGGTGATGAAAAGGTCAGATAGCCTCTCCATAATTCCTCGGTAGCTACACTTAGAAAGTAACTTGCAATAAATATTGACTTCATGCTCCTATGGTGTCCACATCCAACCCATGCTAGAAAATTGTTGCTAGGCATAGATTACATCAATTAAAAGCACGAACATGTAGAATCTTGCTTTCTCATTCTTGGGCGGATTCCAAGCATTAGTCACATGGATTTTCAACTGATGAGCCAACAGATCCAACCAATTGAATGGTTTTCCATCATTCACCAACTGGTCCAACACAACCACCCAATTCTGCGGAAAGTTCTCAGTGATCTCTTGACCATACAATGCATGCAAACATGATCAACAACTAGTAGGCCTTTCGGAATGACTTCGTCTTGTAAAAATGATTGGGTCTGGATCTGACATTTGACGACTCCTTCACCCAACGCTTTATAATATCCCTATTGTTTAAATAGTTGTGGGTGGCATAGAAAAGTTCATCCATATGATTCACCGGCTAAGGTAAGTGATACATCTTATGATAACTCTCCATCCTGAAGGTAGCAAGTTTTGTTCCACTGGTACTGCTCAATGTCATAGTCTCAGGATGTGTGTGTGAGACAATGCAGTGGATGATGTCCACACATGGGAATGCAAGGTACCTTCATGAAACCTTATGTAAGCCTGATTGGTGGATATTGACATACACCTGCCGATCTTCTAGATCTTCATTGAAGTCTCCTTCAAATATATCCTTGATTTCCTGCCATGTTATCTTCATGCCCTTCTCAATGAACAACTGAGTGTCTGCATAAACTCATAAACTCACTAACACCTACTCAACTACATCCCCAATGCTACTTTCTACATTATCCTTCAATGCAACTCTCTTGGAAGCCATGCTACCTATAACTGTGGAGAGCTATTCAACAACTGTTGTACCTTGAGATAGAGAGGACACTAATGGCATGCAAATATTAGCATGAAACCAAAATCACTTCAAGAACAAACCAAACAACAAACTAGGAAACTGTTGGGAAGAATTGTGCAATATTGGCTCTCAGAGGTGACTGAATGCCATCTGGTTATGCATATTGTGCAGTCCTAGCTTCTAGTGTGGAGGTGTTGCTGACTGGAAATGCATAATGCATAGTTCAGTCAAGCTTAAGCTAGATGGGGCTACGCATTGCACAATCCCAGTGACCAAGGCTCAGGACTAGCTCCTGGAACTATGTAGTGTATAGTTGGAGCCAATCCTTGGCAACCTCTGCCCAATTTTTGGAGCCAAGACAAAGCCTTGAGATCCCGAAATGTGCAATGCATGCCTAGGAAGAGCTAGATCTGGGCCAAGAAAACCTAGATATGCCCACTGGCAACATGAAAACGAGAAGATATTAAAGTATAAGTGAAGGTGGGTGCAGATCTAAGTGAATGATGATTCATGCAAACAAAGCAAGTGTAGGAACCAATCAAACTGAAGAACAGTGAAGCATGTGGAGAGAGTCATTGCAACGATGACCGTTAGTACAAAAAATGGGTTATACATGCAAAACTTGGGAAAGGCAATGCAAAACTTGAAAAAAAACTTCTACAAGCTAAAAAAAAAAAACTCCAACGGTCATTTAATAAAATGGGTAAAACGACACTCTCACAAGCCAAGCAAACAAAAGAGACAGAAAAAATAGCAAAAGGATAGAAAAGCAAGACTTACTTGAAAAAGTTGTGACAACTGTGCCGAAGGTTCCTAGATCCCCTCAGGAATTCCAGAGCTCCAAGATCAAATGTGAAAAATGAGCTATGGGGACATCCACTAAATAGATTTGGTCAATTTAGGTTTTATGACGTGAAGGCCAAAAATCTAGGAAAAGATGACACATGGTGGCAGTTTCAAAAAATAACTCAAGCGTAACTCTGACTAATAAAAATAGATCCCTATTTTTTGGGGATTCTATTTTGCATTTTTATTTTTCTTTTTCGAGAAAAAGCTGCCATGCATGCACAAAGAGATTATGTAGTTTCTGGGGAAACTGAACAACAGACTATCTCATGCATAGTTGTTGAGGGAAAGATTTTTCACAATTCCTGGGCCGAGTGGCTCACAATGCCTCTCATGCTTTGCACAGTTTCCTAGCTGAAGGCAAGTTGTCAGCTGGCTTTGTGTAGTTTTGGAACCAAAGGCTCACTGCAGGCTTGTATTGCGCAAATCCTGGACTGAAGGTTGGTTGCCCTTAAGGATTGCACAATTCACTAAGGCAAGCCTGGAATTGGGTTGAAACCAAGTGAAGAGATTGACTTGCAGCTTAGATAGAAAAGAAATTTATAAAATACAAGTTGTAAGTAGAAGATAAAACTTAATTAAATCACAAGTACCTGGGTCAACATAAGAAGATCTGTTGTGATTTGAGGAGGGAGGTTCCAAAACAAAGCATAGGAAAAATTTTGGAGGGTTGTTGTAGCCGCTACAATACATCCTTGGTTTTTTGATGATTTCCTTTGTATTTCTTCTCTTTGCTACCTTTATTCTTCTAAAGAAATCCAATTTTTAGGGAGTTACGAACCCCGATATTCCAATAGCACTCTTCATCAATGTCTTCTCATTCCAATATCAAGTTCTGAAATGATGAGGCATCGATATGCTCTCTGCCTCTCCTTCTGATTTCCTTCTCCGATATTCCATTTGTGGCCTGATTTTAAAATAAGCCTCTGAGGTCTACACATTCCTTCCTCCAATATCTTGAAATCTTGATACGGTGCAAACTGGTCCTTTTGGTATTGGCTCCCGATATTTCAGCCTTCCCCATGATTTCGGCCTCTGAAATTTTGGTTCTCTTTTATGGCTTTGGGACTTAGACTCTCCCTTTTGGTTTTCCCTTTGGACCACAAATATTGCACCCATCCTTCTTTGTACTATGAATAAAGAATAGGGCTACTTGACACAATTACAAAAGGGTATAACAGGTGGCAACACATCTCATGATTTTTCTTAGATGATTTTTGTTGAATAGTTGTATGGATGAAGATATGGATCATTGTACTCTTTTTTTCTGAATCATTCAATGACAATCTAATAAGAAAAATAATTTTAAAGTGTTTTCCCCATAATGTATTTTTCCTTGGTCTCCAACAAATCCTCGTGTCTTGTTGGGTCCCTATAATACTAGTGATTACCCCATTACTATTGTAATTGTACCCCTTATTAATATTGTTGTTCCCCTATTATCCCCATATTATTATTACTGTGCCCCATAGAATCCCTCTATTGTTATTTTTGTGGCTTTATATTATTATTGTTAGGTCGGCTGGGTTATATTGTGACTCCTTAGACTCCTACATATAGAAAGGAGGTTTTGTCATTTGTATCATTCAAGAATTGTTCATTTATGTAATGTAAAGGAGGTTTCCCCCTAGAAGAGGCTGAATTTTAAGGCGTTGATCTATCTTTTCTATCTTTTTCTTGAGCTGGTTTCATAACATTTGGTATCAGAGCTTTGGATTCTAGGGTTTCACTGCTCCAAACAGGTCATCGTGGCATTTTCGCTATAACTTTTTTTCTGCGGCGTTTCAGAAGCTTAAAAAAGAAAAACATTTGAGAAGACATCGCGCTGAAGCTCGGGTCCGAATTTCAGAGCTTTTCGCGCTATATTTGCGGAGATATGATATGAAGAAGTTGGTCTTTTTGCAGACTCCTGAATTACATTCCAAACAGGTGACCTGGGGAAAATCGTCATAACTTTCTCTCTGAGCATCAGATTGAAATTTCGTAAGAAGTTATAGAAAGAGGACGGACTTTAGTTTATTGTATATATTTTGCAGAGCCAAAGGTCGAAACAGTGACTCGTGGCACGTCGTACAAGTTCACTCTACTGAACTAGTCTATAATCAGGTCACTGTGGGAGATTTCACATAACTCTTCCTTGGAGAATCCAATTTGGATCAGACTGGTGGCATTGGAAAGAGGAAAAAGAGGGCTACTGCAGGTCACAATTCTAGAATTGGAAGATTTGAATGTACAGAGATACATCAGAGGCAATATCGAGCTCCTACAAAGTGAAAAAAGGTGTGTAGAGTCTTTTAAATTTTTGCTTAAGATTGGTTTGAAATTTATTTTGAAGGAATTCAAAGGGCATAGTAGAGCATTATTATCGGTAATTGATGCCCCGAGGAAAGAAAATGCAAACAACTAGTAAGGAACCTGAAAGCTCTAGCATGACTCATGAAGAAGAGGAAGAAATGCAACATGATATATCAAAATTACAAGACCAAGTGCAACAACTGTCCCTTGCACAAAAAGGAACAGAATCTAAGATGGATGGTTTAAAGAAAGATGTAGAAGCTAAGATGGATGGTTTAAAGGTGTAGAAGCTAAGATGGACTGTTTAAAGAAAGGCGTAGAAGCTAAGATAATTGACGTGGAAGCTAAGATGGATGATTTGAAGATAGATTTGAAGACAAACATGGAAGATTTGAAGACAGGCATGGAAGATTTGAAGACAGATTTAACAAATTTTCTACAAGAAATGCTTACTAATGGTGAAAGGGTAGTAAAGGAAACTCATGATGAGAACAAAAGAAATGTTAATCATGATTTCATAGACTCTAATGTTGGATCGAAGACCCACCATA
This sequence comes from Pinus tabuliformis, assembly GCA_031772625.1. NCBI lineage: Eukaryota > Viridiplantae > Streptophyta > Pinopsida > Pinales > Pinaceae > Pinus > Pinus tabuliformis. The sequence goes on from CM062811.1 coordinate 431,599,946, forward strand.
TTCCAAAAATCGATATGAGGAAGTTTGATGGCAAGGATCCCGCAACATGGATATTACAGATGGAGCAATTTCTCGATCTCAATAATGTGCAAAACACACAAAAGGTACGTATTGCAACTTTATATTTGGAACCAAATCAGTTTGTATGGTATCAATGGCTTTGCTCTCATAAACAATTTATCACTTGGGCAATTTTTACGGAAGAATTGATAGCACATTATGAGGATACAAAAAGCAACACTTTTTTTAGCCAATTGATAAGTCTCAAACAAAAGGGTTCAATAATGGAGCACATTGAGGAGTTCCAAAAATTGAACATAAGGGTAAAAAATATTCCAGAGGAGCATAGGATTGATGTGTTCATAGGGTCTTTAAAGGATAATATCCAACATGATGTTCACCTTTGGGAACCTGATTCATTAGAGAAGGCATTCAGGTTAGCAAGAAAAATGGAAAGCAAAATTATGGCAACCAGGAAGCATACCACTCACAACTATAAAGACGGAAGTGTTGTTGCCCCTAGTCTTCCACAACCTATAAGGTTGACACCACAACAATTGGAAGAAAAAGGAGAAAAAGGGCTTTGTTACAGTTGTGATAGCAAATACACTAAAGGTCATAAGTGTGCTGAGAAGAAATTATTCTACATAGATTGTGAAGAGGAAGAAGAAAAGGAGCAAGAAAGGTCAAAAGAAGAGGATATACTCCAGGAACAAAGCCTAGATAAAGAAGAAATGAATCCGACCATATCTTGTAATGCATTGGCGGGAATTACCACTCCTCAAAACATCAAGATAGAAGGACAAATCAAGAAGAAAAAGGTAATAGTGTTGATTGATTCAGGAAGTACCCACAATTTTATTCATTGTAAGGTAGCAAAAGAATTGAATTGCTTCTTATATCCAGCACCAGAGTGTCAAGTGATGGTTGCAAATGGAGGAACAATAAATTGTTCTAGAAAGTGCCATAATATCAAGCTATCCATGGGAGAATATGTATTGACTAGCCCAATGCTTTCCATTCCAATGGGAGGTGTTGATGTTGTACTAGGAGTCCAATGGCTACAATCCTTGGGTACAATAGCTTTTAATTTTCAAGAACTTTTCATCAAATTTTCTACAAAAGGAAAGGAATTTGAATTAAGGGGTATTGCAGGGAAACCAGGAAAGATAATCAGCTCTAATGGTATGACAAAGCTTCTAAAAAAGGAACAAAGAGGTGTAATTGCACAATTATGTTCGCTAGATGTTTCCACATCGGAATCATCTATTTCTCCAGATCTCAAAAAAGTCCTGGACAATCATTCCAAGGTATTTGAGACTCCCAAAGGTCTCCCACCTATGCGTGATCATGATCATGCTATTCATCTGATTCCAGGAAGTGTTCCTCCAAACATCAGGCCGTACAGATATCCCTATGCCCAAAAGAGTGAAATTGAACGTATGGTTGCAGAAATGCTAGAGGCTGGTATAATTCAACCGAGTCAAAGTTCTTTCTCTGCTCCAATAGTATTGGTGCACAAGAAGGATGGATCATGGAGCATGTGTCCATATTATAGGGAGCTCAACAAGCTCACTATTAAAGATAAGTTTCCCATTCTTTTCATTGATGAATTACTGGATGAATTGCATGGATCAATTTACTTCACCAAGTTGGATCTTCGTTCAGGATATCATCAAATCAGAATGAAGATTGAAGACATTTCGAAAATAGCATTTAGAACTCATGAGGGTCATTATGAATTTTTGGTCATGCCTTTTGGCCTTACCAATGCACCTTCAACATTTCAAGGTTTGATGAATTCAATTTTCAAACCATTCCTTAGAAAATTTGTGTTAGTATTTTTTGATGATATACTAATCTACAGCAAGTCTTGGAAGGATCATGTTGAACATGTTGACAGGGTGCTACAACTATTGGAGGAAAAACAATTATATGCAAAAAGATCCAAATGTTTCTTTGGAGTCCAAGAGGTGGAATATCTAGGTCATATTGTATCTCATGAAGGGGTTAAGGTAGACCCTAGCAAAATTAAAGCCATTAAGGAATGGAAAATCCCACATCCATAAAGCATCTGCGAGGATTTCTTAGGTTGACAGGGTATTATCGCAAGTTTGTTAAGAATTATGGGAGAATAGCAGCACCTCTAACAACATTATTGAAGAAAGATGCATTTTCATGGACTCTGGAAGCAACAAAGGCCTTCGAACATCTTAAAGAGGCAATGTGCCAAGCACCGGTCTTAGCTACACCGGACTTCACAAAAACCTTTATTGTGGAATGTGATGCTTCAGGAAATGGAATTGGTGTTGTTCTAATGCAAGATGAAAGACCCATTGCTTTTGAAAGTCGTCCAATCAAGGGAAAGTTTTTACACAAAGCTATTTATGAGAAGGAAATGTTGGCAATACTCCATGCACTTAAGAAATGGCGACCCTACCTAATGGGAAGACACTTCAAGGTAAAAACAGATCATGATAGCCTTAAATACTTTTTAGAACAAAGATTATCCTCTGAAGAGCAACAAAAGTGGGTCACAAAGATGTTGGTTATGACTTTGAAATCATCTACAAAAAAGGGAAGCAAAATGTGGTGGCAGATGCACTCTCAAGAAAGGATGAGGATGTGGAAGCATTGTTGTGTGCCATTTCTATTATCCAACCAGATTGGATAAACGAAGCAAGGGAGGAATGGAAGAATGACGAAGAAGTGTGGGCACTTATTCGAAAGTTACAACAAGATTCTAGTATGTCTAATACATTTAGCTAGAAAAATGATTCGTTATGGTACAAAGATCGCTTATACCTCTATAAGAATTCCCAACTAAAACAACAGATTCTTATGGAATTGCACACTTCTCCCTTAGGAGGGCACTCAGGATTTTTAAAAACTTACCACAGGGTTAAGAAGGAATTTTTTTGGGATGGCCTTAAATCAGATATTCAAAAGTTTGTGGCAGAATTTTTGGTTTTCCAACAAAATAAAGTTGAAACAATTAAGACACCGCGTCTATTACAACCTTTATCCATTCCAAGCCAACGTTGGGAGGAGGTTTCAATGGATTTTATCACAGGTTTACCCAAGTCTGAGGGAAAGAGTGTCATCATGGTGGTAGTTGACAGACTTACCAAGTATGCACACTTTTGTGCATTATCACATCCATTTAAAGCCAATACAGTTTCTACTGTATTTATGGAAACATTTCAAAAGCTACATGGAAACCCAAAGATTATTGTAAGTGACAGAGATCCCATTTTCACTAGAAATTTTTGGACAGAATTATTTTCTTGTCTTGGTACTCAGTTAGCTCATAGCTCATCTTATCATCCTCAATCTGATGGGCAAACTGAGATAGTAAACAAATGTTTGGAAGGATATCTTCATTGCTTTGTATCTGATAAACAGACACAATGGGTCAAATGGTTGCCTCTGGCTGAATGGTGGTATAACATTTCCTTCCATACAGCAACAAAAATGACCCCATTTATGGCACTTTATGGGTATTAGCTACCATCCATCACATCATATTTAAGAGAAAATTCTAAGGTTCAGGTAGTGGAACATCACATCGAACATCAACAACAAGTCCTCCAACTCTTAAAGGATAACCTCGTGTTGGCACACAATAGAATGAAACAATAGGCAGATCAACATCACAGTGAAAGAAGTTTTGATGTAGGTGATTGGGTATTCCTATGGCTACAACCATATAAGCAAATGTCCCTCAAGCAAGCTAAGAAGGATAATAAATTATCACCAAAGTATTATGGTCCATACAAGGTGTTGCAAAATATTGGTACTATGGCATACAAATTGGAGCTTCCTGTAGCTTCTTGATTGCACCCAGTTTTCCATGTTTCATGTTTAAAGAAGGTTATAGGTGACAAGCTCCCAATTCAAACAATATTTCTAGAACTTGACGAGGAAGGAAAAATTATATTGGAACTGGAAGCAGTCACAGAAACAAGAACTCGACAGCTACGAAATCGATCAATTTCGGAGTATCTTATCAAGTGGAAGAACTTATCCGCTGAAGATTCCACATGGGAGGATGAGAATTTTATACAGAAGTATCCAGAACTACTCAAGCGTTGAGGACAACACTTTTTTGAAGGAGAGGGGCACGTTGGGTCCTCATAATACTAGTGATTACCCCATTACTATTGTAATTGTACCCCTTATTAATATTGTTGTGCCCCTATTATCCCCATATTGTTATTACTGTGCCACATAGAATCCCTCTATTGTTATTTTTGTGGCTTTATATTATTATTGTTAGGTCGGATGGGTTATATTGTGACTCCTTAGACTCCTATATATAGAAATGAGGTTTTGTCATTTGTATCACCCAAGAATTGTTCATTTATGTAATGTAAAGGAGGTTGCCCCCTCGAAGAGGCTGAATTTTAAGGCGTTGATCTATATTTTTCTTGAGCTTGTTTCATAACATGTCTCTATGTGGGAATTCTTTTCTTCTATTATTCCTTTAGGTTTCGTTGCATTGATGATAAAAATTTTCTTTCTACATAGTCACATATCTTGTTGAATAATGATGTAAATATGAATAATGTTATGATGTTGTGGGGTGAATTTAATATCGAAATAATAAAATGAAATTATCAAAGCAAAGAACAATATAACCCTATGAAAAATTAAACATGGTATCAGACCCGGGGTGAAGAAAAGTCATTGTGATCACCCCTATAAAGACACCTTTAATGGAAGAAAGAGAATATGGAGGAGATGTAAAAGAATAATAGTGATTGAAGGAAACTCTAGGAAATTTGACTATTATGTTTTGATTTATATTATGAGGTTAGGGTTCGGAAGGAACCCTGGATTATGACAAAGGTTTGAGATATACAATCTAGAAACCCTAGCATGATCAATGTGAAGATGTTCTAACACTTGGGATAGGTTTTATGTAGCCCTAGATGGGATAGTCTCAATTAGGCCTTGATTATTGATGAATTTGGTTGAAATATTGAAGATTTTTTTTTTATATGGTCAATGGATAGTTACGACTCTTGATGCATGGTTCAAGAGGGAGATGATCACCTCTCATTGAATATATGTACTTTTTAATTTATATTACTTATTTATATCTTTACTTTTGTTTATATTTATTGATTTGATAATTGATTATGTGTCCTACATGTATATGTAAGTATTTTGATACTTCTAACCTCTTGATGAGATGTGATAAGTGGATCCTTCTTGAGGATAATTTGAGGTGTAGGAAAATATCGCTAGTACAGGAAGAGAGGAGATAGTGTTGGAATGAAGGAACCTAATGAAAATTTGACGAAGTGCTCCAGATGCCAATAAGAAGGTGCACAAGTATTTGAATACTACAAGGTATGTATGGTGTATTGTTTCAATGTTATAATTCAACTACAATATTGGATGACAAGGTAATCCATAAGGTATGATGAGAATATGACCTTCACAAATAGCTCATGTATGCAAATGAAAGTAAATTTTATCTATGGCACTCATGATAAGATGTGAACTTGGTATTGGAAAATTATCTTACATTCTATTAAGTCATAGTAAAGCTACCTAGAAACATTGATTTTTGAGATATTGGTACACTTGATGTTTGGCTAACATCTATCATTTTTAGACATGATGGTTCTCTTAATCCCATAAAGAAGTCTAGCACATTGGTTCTTATATATGATAACTTGATATTATTGATAATTCTTGTATGAAGCATGGTAACCTTAATGGTGAAAGTGTGACAATAAGATTGATATTTAGGATTGTCTTGTTGACATTGGTTAGCTTAGTAATTATGACAATGTGATATATCTGGATGCCCTATCTTGATGATTGGATAATATAATAAAGAAGTGATGTATTGATTATGATCTTTGAAGCATGATGATACACTTGTTAGCTTCCCTATTCATATGACTTTAACCCTTGATGAAATTTTGATGCCATGTTTATGTATGGTGAGGAAGTAGCTAATGCTACCATGATGGATCTATGTTTAGAACTTGATATAATTTAATTTTATGATCTAACAACTCTATTGATGCATGAAAGTATTATGATATATATGTTGATGAATTGAATGATGATGACTGAAGCGGATACTCATTTAGAGGGACAAAAATTCCATAAGATCCCTACACCTATTATCATTTGCATTAAATGTATACAAGATTATTTTTTGATGAAGTTTTTTGACATAAATAGATAAATATTTGATGTTGTTGATCTACAATAAGTTTTTTTTCTGAGAAGAAAATGTTTCACTTAATGTTATCCCCAACCACATGGAAGAAAGTTTATTAGTGTTGTTATAAGTCTCATAACCTCACAAAAGAAGGTCTATACTTACGGTTGTGCTAGTAGGTCACAAAATTTGAATCATCATGTACGGAATCTGAAGTGCGCCTGGAGTATGAAAGTCCTATAGACATGGAGCATACAAAAGAATGTCCTATGAGCAGGGAAGTTTGAATATTTGAGTTACTATAGAGAATGTGAATGTGTTGAATAAACTTGTGTTTGTAGGGGACCAGAATATGCATATTAGTATGTTATTTAGATTTGATCATTGAAGCTAATATATGAGAGTATTTGATAATAATTGCAAGGGTTTGACATGATTTAGCTTATTATCTTGACTTAGTGAACATATTGTCTTAGATGATTGATGATGCTTTAGAACTTTGACATAATGCTTGATGGTACATAGATATGTTCTATCTTATGGATTGTTTGAATTCATAGTGATAAAAAATTAGGGTTTTTGATAAGTGATGATTTTCCTCGATGACAGTGCTATGTGGGCATGATGACTTTTAGTGATTCATGTTGGTATTGATTCCATATTGATATCATTAGATTGGGCACATTAATTTTAATATAAAAAGAAGTGATTCAATATGAAATGATGTCACAATGAATGGATGAAACATATATTTATCCTTGGTATATGTGTTTGCATCTAGTGACACAAATGATTCATGTTATGATCATAAGGATGACTTGATGAAGTTTGGATTGATATTATAAATGATAATTGTTGATAGGTTAAATAGATAAGGTTGTAACTTGGTACTTGGATGTGAGCTCCACCTAACACTTGGTCTGAAGAGTTTGTCACTGGGATATTGGTAGAAACTTTTATGACTTTGATATTAGATTTTGATCTGACATCTAAGGCTTGATAAGATGACTTAGTTGATTTGATTACATAATATAGATTTGTGTGAGGTTGAATATATTGGTTTGATCAATGTTTTGTTTGAAGAAAGCATTATATGAAGCAAGATTCCTAAGCTTGGTATGTCTGAATTGAAAGTTACCTAGTGAAGCCAAAAGATGTTCCAATCCGAACCTTTACTTCAAAAGTGGTCCAAGGTATGGCTTTGATTTTTATTTTATATATCCTTGAGAGATAATTAGCCTCTGATTATCAAATTAAGAGGTAGTTGGCCTCTGAAATTCAAAATGAAGAATCATGGCATGATGAACTATAATATGAAGGTTGGAAAAGAAACTATATATCGTGAGGCTATGTGAATCCTTGGACACTCTGATTGGATTTCAAGAAGTTATGAAGAGATATTGTTGAACTTGATTTGGAAACTAATAGTTGATTGAAGCATTGATATTCTATGTTAACACTCATCCATATATATATATATATATATATATATATATATATATATATATATATATATATATATAGATATGTTTTACATAAAACTTGATTGAGTTGCTTCATACACATTGATTTACTACCAAGCAACCTTTGAGATATTTGCACAGTGAATTTTTGTTCTGAGATATTCTTCCTATGATATGTGACTTCATGGATATGTTAACATTGTTTGGGATCATTATTGATAATAAAGAACATTTGGGTGGTTCCTTAGTATGAGACCTGCCATGATATTTTGGATGTGAATTTCATAGATTTAAGCATGGATGATGATGAGTATGATATGGCTAGTTGTGAGGCTAGTTGAAGAAGCTCCTTTAGAGAGATATCTGAGTAGGTTCTAGATATGATAGGGATACATTTTGATAATAATGAATGGGATTTGATTTATAGAGAATTGTGTGTATAGCTACGACCAAGAAATCTTCATATATTGAGACAATGTTTTATTGATAATATAGGAGCATTTGGTTGTTTCGTTAGTATGAGATCTGTCATGATATTTTGGATGAGAATTTCATAGATTTAAGCATGGACGACGATGAGTATGATATGGATAGTTGTGAGGCTAGTTGAAGAAGCTCCTTTAGAGAGCTATTTGAGTAGGTTCTAGATATGATAGGGATACATTTTGATAATAATGAATGGGATTTGATTTATATAGAATCATGTCTATAGATACGACTGAGAAATATTCATATATTGAGATAGTGTTGTTGTTCAAAACAAGCTTAGGCTTTTGGTTTCCACCTCTATGAGAGGGAGGATGAATAAAGTATCCTTTTTGTGATATATATTTGTGCTAATATTATATTTGATTTGATGTCTTGTATGAATAGGAGACTACTACTATTCAGGCATGATGATTGAACTCTTCGGTGATTTGTTCAAGATGATACTAGATATAAGCACGATGATATGTTTCTAGTCTACAGAGAGCAAGACTAATCAAGAACATTCAGTCAGCTCTTCCCCCCTATCTAATCTCCTAAGCTAAAGAATTCAGGTGGAGGACTCCTAAGGTTAATATATCTCTTAACAATAGGGTCACAGATGTTTCTCCCCTATCTGTCACCCATAGAGTCAAAGATGTTAACTCCCCTGTCTTGGTCTATGTAGAGTATACCCCAATTGGAATCATACCCATAAGTTTGGCTTGTTGGGAATATCAGTCCCTTTCTGGCCAATGGGTTGAGAGAGTGCTTGGAGGTGTACAACCCAAGCTAATTATGATGCAGTTGTTATACCACATGATTATTAAGTGTCATTGTTAGGAAAGTTAGTAGGAAATAGGACGGTTGTGATCCTTAACTCGTATAACAAGTGGTATCTCGCCGATTGATTGCATCATGGGATGGTGGTGTTCCTTTCATAGTAACTGGTATCTCACCTATTTCTCGACATTGGGTGAGAGTGTCCCATAGGACATTCCTCATTGTCATTTTAGGTTGAAACTAAGCTCCCTAATCTAGTTCTAGGTTGATATGTTCTCCATGATGATAAGCTCTTTGATGTTTCCCAGTTGGTAGCATTGGGCTCCTTTCTAGCAAATATTCTAGGTTGAGATGTGTTCCTCGATGTAGTTTCAAATTGAGATGTTCTCTCCAATTTGATAGAGGTTGGTAGCTTAAGCTCCCCTTTAATATCAAAATCCTCTTCTTTTAGATCTGATAATGTTCAGCATATGAGTAGGAAAAATCAAGAGATAAGTAGGAATAAGCAGATATGAATTGAGATGACAAATGATAGCATTTGATGACGAGATACTTGAGACAGGATATGATTTGATGACAGGATACTTGTGATGATTTCATGATGCAATTAGATTTTCTCCCTAACTAAGAGGGGGTGTTAATTTGGAAGCTTAGTTACAAATCCAACCATGGGATGAGATTCCTCTTTTTGAGAGGACCAATTTGATTGTTGAAGCGATCAATTTGGATAAGGGAAAGTGTATTTTTGAATTAAATCCCACATGTGAATATTTGATTAAGTCGTCCCTAAAGCAAATTAGACACCCTTGGAAGACTATAAATACAAGTGACCTCAACCTCATTTGGACATTATCATTATGATCATTCTTCCTCTTTCCTTGGTTTGGCTCACATGTGTCTGAAATGGTTTGTGGAAATTTCGCTCGCATAGGTTTGAGATTGCAAGGTCTGAAGTTCACACGTGAATTAGAGTTTTGGTTTCCAACTACAGGATTGTCACAGGAAATTTTATGACTGCAACTGCACGCAGGCTAGCTCATCCATGCGGTTGAAGCCTTTTAGCCACATGCACATCATGTTATCCCTGCAATTAGGAAATAAGGGTTGAATTTTACAGTTGACTGAAGATTTCGCCAGTTGACGCAGAGTTTGGCAATTGATTGTAGACAATGACAGTTGATCACAGGCTTCTGATTCAGTGTTTTGATTAGTGGATCTATTGGGTTCATATCATGATGTTGCTTAGTTCATTTTTTTTGGGAAGTTGTATGGATGAATATATGGATCATTGCACTATCCTTTGCTAAATAATTTAATGACAATCCAATAAGAAGAAGAAATTGAAAGGGATTTCCCTGTAGTGGGTTTTTCCTTGGTCTCCGACCAATCCTCATGTCTCTATGTGTGAATTCTTTTCTTTTATTGATCATTTATGTTCCACTGCATTGATGATGATATTGTTCTTTCTACATAGTTGCATATGTTGTTGAATAATGATGTAAATATGAATATTCTTATGATGTTGTGGGGTTAATTTAATATGGAAATAATGAAATGCAATTATCAAAGAAAATAATGATATAGCCCTAAGAAAAATTTGACATCAGCAAACCCAATGAAGGAATTTGGTGGTGGATCCATTTGCAACACAATGATATGTGTGTAGTTTAGTATACATGATGGTATGGTGATTGACATACAAAAAATTGTAAAGTATGTACAATACACATCACAGGTTGAGATAAGATTAGTTATTATGGGTCACATATCATAGGAAGAATATCTCAAAACAAAAATTCACTGTGCAAATATCTTGGTTGATCCCGATGGCACATCTCAAAGGCCATATCAATAGACTCTAACAGGTTGAGATGTGCCATCAGGATCAACCAAGATATATGCTCCTTTCAGGAGAAAATGCTTGACTATGTAATGTCTTTTCCATAATGTTTCAAACTTCCCCAAACCCAAGATTCATTGGTGATGTCATAGCATAAGAATAGGTCTCCCCCACTCAATGAATGGGTCGCTATGTTGTGGTTGAAGATGGATTTGTATTGTTTTTTTGAGGCCTTATTATGTTAGAGAGAGGGTTGTTGGTTTTCAGCAATTGTGTTCCAAGTGTATAAGGCAATGCTTAGGGGGAGTGGTATGAAGGAGTAGTTCCACTGTATAGTGTAGTGTAGGGATCTTGTACGCAATTGGGAGCACTACTATCACCCATGTATAAGGTGGAAATGAGTGAAAATTGTGGATGTTTTTCCCAATGTGCAATATGCCCATAAGGCTAAAAATAATATGTGGTGTTAGTTAGTTTTATTCTTGTTCAACCCAGTAACATCATTTTAAGGAATTTGCTAACATCCTCTACCTAACCATTTGATTGGTGGCAGTATGGTGAAGTGAAATTATGGGTGAACCCAAGTATATGAGATAGTTCTTGAAATATCTCATTTCTGAAGTGTTTGTTGTATTCAAAATCTAACACTTTAGGAGATCTGAATCATGTCATGTTGTAATTGAAGAAATTATTTTCCATAGTGTCAGTTGTATTATTGAACATGGGAATAACCTCTTACCACTTAGTGAATTAGTCAACTGTGACTGTGATGTACTTGTTTCCATTTCAATGTGGTGAGTTGCAAGTCATGAAGTCAATAATTCATTTGCAAAAGGGGCCAATTGCGATGATAGGGTGGAAAGGAGTTGATGGTGCTCTCATTTTGTGGGAGTAAATTTGGAACTTGGTACATCTTTTGACTTCTTGAATGTAGTCTTAGAATAGAGTTGGCTAAAAATAGTTTACACATAGAATATTCTAAGCATTGGACATCCCTGAGATGGGTCCCTTGTATGCACCATTATGATAGTCATTTAAGAATCATTATGCTTCCTTGAGGGTGACGAATCAAGAGATGATAGTTTTGACCCCTCACTGATATAGTACATCTCCTATGATGAGATAATAGGGTGCCGACTGGTGAATGAATCACCAGTAATCTCACAAGAGTTAAAGATTGAAATTTTGAGTCTATATGTATAGAAAAATTTCGTTATACCAAGGGTCATCAAACAAGATAACAAATAGATGTTCATCAAGGAAAGTGTCGTCCACTGGTGAACCTTTAATATCAGGTGGTAGAGCAAAAATGAATTCTAGGAGGATCACGACCTTGTTGCTTTTAGGGGAAGTGAACTAAAGGTCAAATTATTACATGACGATGATCCATTGGAAAAACTTATGGTTCATCATTTTGTGAGTGATAAAGTATCACATGGGATTAGCACTTGTGACTATGGTTGTAGTCCAAAGAATAATGTAATGCCTGAGTTTTTGTACTAAATGTACTAATCCTAACGTTTTTTTTCACTAGCTCATAATTAAGAGTAGGTCCCAACAATGTTTTTCTCATGTAATATATGACATGCTCTCTGTTATCATCTCCATCTTGGACAAGTACACCCACGTTGACAACCTCATAGGCTAAGAGATAAAGAATGTAGTCCTTGTTGTAATTGGGAGGGATTATCAATGGTTCTTGTGATAATGTGTCCTTCAAAGCATCAAATGATTATTGAGATTGTTCATACCATTGAAAAGGAATGTCCTATTAGAGGAGATGAAGGAAGCCATGAGCACATGTGGCATAGTTAGGAACACAGCAACATAAGAAATTGGCCTCACCTTGAAGGATTTGTATTTGTCGTAATGTCCTAGGTGGGATTTTCTCACATATTGCTTAGAATTTCAGGGGGTCAACCATGATCTCTTGTTGGGACATAATGAGTTCCATCAAGTGACTAGTAGTGGTGCAAAACACACACTTGAGAGGGTTCAAGTGAAGGTTATATTTCTAGCATCCCTAAAATACAATCCAAATATCCTCAATATGGTAAGAGCATTGTTTGGAATGTATGGTGATGTCATCCAAATGGGACAAGATAATATGATACATATCATGAAATATGAATTTCATGGCTCATTGGAATGTGGTGCCAAAAATTTTTAGGTCGAAGGACACGACCCAATCTACAAAGGTATACCATGGGATGGTGAAAGTAGTTTTGTACTAATTTGTATGGAAAATTTGAATATGATTATAGCCTAATAATCCGTCTATAAAAGATAATGCCTCATGCCGAACACATCCATCAATGACTTGATCCTTGAAGGGTGTGGTATAATTTCTTTTGGAAATGTCTTGTTCAAATCTTAGAAGTCATTACATATCCAAATGGTGCCATGTCTTTTCATAAGGAATATAGGGTTAGAAACTCAAGATGTGTAGGCAATGGGATATATGAACCCAACTTTGTGCAAATGTTGGGCATAGAATCCCCCCCATGATATGTTTTGGGGCTTAAAGCCCAAGCCTTGAGTTGGTATTATTGTAAAAACTTCGAGAATTGTGGGCGCAGAGCGCAAATTGTGTGTTAGAGTCATAGGGCTGTCCACCCTAATTTTTGATGTAGTGTCGGCCTACCCATGGTCTGCGGACCATGGGATTGTATAAATAGAGTGAGGCTCTAAGTTGAAAAGAAAGATATAGATTAATGGAGAAAATAGGTGGAGTCTAGAAAATAGTAAGCCTAAAGTAAGAGTCTAAGTAACTTTGGTCGTAATAGTAGGAAGAGGCTTTGTAGCTGAGTGCGTAGAGGCCTAGTAGAGTGCGTAGCTGAGTGCATGGACCCCTGCAGCTGAGTGCGTAGGGCGAAGTCAAGTCTGTAACCAAGGAAGGAGAATAATAAAGAGAAGTTTTATCTGAATTCCGTGCATATGTTCTTGTGTTATTTCCTGTTTGATATCATTTTCAATTATATTGTTTATTTACTACGCGTACTTATATGAATGGTGAATATTGTTAAGTATAACTGAAAGCATACAGATAAGCTAAGTTGATCAACTAATATTGGGTTACTAGTAAGGATTTGGGTAATAACACTATTCGGGCCCCGAGTAGGGCTACACGAGGGCAGCATCGCAGGCTGTGAGGTACTAATAGGTGCACGTAGTGACGTGCATGCAGGGTCAAACCACGGACCACTTGGATACCATCAAACATCTCTAGGCTGTGGAAACATGGTTCTAACACTCCCCCATACTACTTCGGGTGAGACCTCAGTCCACGCTCCCTAGGTTGCTGCCAAAAAGGCCAATAGTACCGGGATTTGTTTGGCTAAATCACCTCTAAACCTGGGTCAGGCCACAACAAGCCAATAAATGGTTTCATTGCTGGGACCAGGATCTGCATAAGGGATGTCTGATGTCATGTCACTGGAATCCAACAAAGAAAGAAATTGAAGGGCGGTTGGACAAGAAGATTCAAGAGTTCGCGGCGTAGGAAAATAGGAATCAGCAAGTATCAAAGGAATAGTTGTTGTAGCGCTACTTATATATGGAATCCATGAAATTTTCTTTGCATCCTTTCCCTTTGAGCTGTATGAGTGGATCGCGAATATAGTAGACAGTCAGGGAAGGTGTAGGCTTGATAAACCAATTGTGTGGACTCTAGAATTAGTGTGCAGACTAGAAGCATCGGAAGATAAGATCGCACGCATTGTGGGCCATTAGCTCGATCGAATTATAGGAGGATTTATCACTAAGTTCACGGTAGACACGAAAATTAGGTACAGTGAGGTGGAACGATGCTTCCTCAAAGGACCGCAAGGTAAGTACATTAAATGTTTTAACACTTGGATTAAGATGTTATTGTGTGAAAAGCAGGTTATGCGAATAAATTGATGTTTGGGGCTATGCAAAGTGGGAGGATCTATAGAAACGAAGGTAGTGCAGGGATAGAAAATAGCCCCTTGATTTCGCCTTGGCGGGAAAGCAAGGAAGAGCTCGTGAAAGTTTCTCTGAGAAGCGCGGTCAATGTGATAAGGCAATGAATTCTGTGCTTACCACCTACACCTACACCACCACCAGTCTCACCATCTTCACCTCCATCTCTGCCCACCCCACCTCCGCCACCACCACAATTCAATATGGCGTGTGCGATCGAACTGCGGGTATTCAGAGGAGTAGGGAATGAAGATTCAGACCAATTTTGGTTCATTGTAAGGGTGGTATGGGAAGCACAAGGAGCCATGGATGACAATATAAAGAAGGCTATGCTGGTAAGCTCGTTGCAGGATCGTGCACTAATGTGGTATATTAAGAATTCTAATGACCATCAAAATGCAGGGATCATAGATATCTAGGCCATGCTAAACAAGAAATTTAGTAGGCCAAAATCGGAGACATAATTGATTATTGGGTTTAAGGAAATCACAATGCTTCCGGGCGAGACCCCATGGGATCTAGACTAGAGACTGAAGAGTATGATTCGCAAAGCCAACATGACCTTGACGAATGGAAAGCACCGCCCATGGTTTGTAATGTCACTAACTCTGCATTTATGGACGGCGCTGTCACAACAAAAGATTTCCACCCAGTTCGAAGCTTTGGAGATTGCAATGAGATTGCGTGAGACCCCTATAAAAGATCCTGGTCTAGGAGTCCAAAAAATCCACGTGCAACTGCAAATTTTGTGTCTGGAAATGCAGAGTTTGAAACAGGACAAGACACCTTGACTAGAGGTATGCGTGGAAGTATCGTGCATAAAATGCAAAGGGCAGGGGCATAACAAGGACCATTGTCCAGTTTTCACGAATTACTTGGTAGGAGGAGGGTCGATGTCATTAAGACCAAAGGTAGAAGCAGGACCGAGCGCGACACCTGCATTATGGTGTGCGATTTGTCAGATAGGAGGAAAACACACTACAGATAATTGTCACCTATTGTAGAAATATACGTAGATGTCCCAGCAATTGTTCTGTAATTTCTGCAGGTTGGTAGGCCATGATGAGTGCACCTGCAGAAGTTATGAGCTGATGATGGATCGGACCCCTGCCTATAGAGTGCAGACCAAAACACGAGCCCTCGATCTGAATGTAGGGATGGTGCATGTTGGATTTCAAGGGCGCAGACGAGGTTGAGGTGGAATGGGACTAGGAAGGGGTCGCAGACAACTAATCGGTTACAATTGTGGAGGGCTAGGGCACTATGCCCATGATTTTACAAATCTGATGAGAGCATCATGTTTATACTGTACCCAATTTGATCATGAGACAGAGGACTACCCTACTCTGATAGCGAGGTTGTGCGATAAAGGAGTACTCCAGCCTCCCCCGACTCAGAACCTACAAATGATGAGGTCTAAGTTGCACGAAGAAGACCCAAATGTAAACATAGTGCTTCGAAGTGGTACCACAACCAGAGAGGACAAAGGTAAGCAGCCAGAAGAAATTGGGTGGGTTCACAAGGCTCCTACAAAGGAACCTGAATTTGATTTGGAGCACACGAAGGAGACATTCATGGAAGCTAAGAAGAGCTTCACGGACGCCTCCACTTCAGGTAGTAAGGATCACCTAGAACCAGGGCTAGATCCTTCAATGCTCACTACCTTTCCGGAGACATGCATGAAACTACTGCATGATAGAAAGGCTGTAAAAGGACTATAGGAACTTATCACTAGGTGCGTGAGGTCAAGAGAACCACGTGTAGTCCGGAAACTTGGAAAGCATGCAGTGCGCACTAGAAGGGAAATGAGATTGACTGTGCAAATCAGAGAGTACGAAATGGATCAAGTAATTCTGGATCTCGGATCAGACGTGAATGTACTTCCGAAACAAACATGGGAATGCATAGACAGACACGTGCTACAATGGTCTCCTATTCAATTGTGAATGGCGAACCAGCAAAAGATCTTACCCATGGGGAGATTGCAAGGGGTAACGGTGGATATTGAAGGTGCGAGTGCGTTGGCAGATTTTGAAGTGATAGAGATTGTCGACGATAGCAATCCCTATCCCATGCTACTGGGCATAGACTGGGCCACTGATATGAATGGAGTCATAAATCTAAAGAAGTGCAAAATGATTTTTGAGAAAAAGTCACTACGCGTAGTAGTACCGCTAGATCCTGCCGAAGGAGCGCGATACACTCGTGTGCGATGATGATAGTGATGACAATCTCGATTGCATTTATAAGATAACCACGTGAGAACATGATTGGGTGAATCCAACAGTAGATGGTAGGATTTCATGGGAGTGCAAAATCTCCTGCACTTCAGATTCAGACGAAGAAATAGAATGATGGCAGAATCACTGCACGAAGTAACCATGCTCAATTGCAACATGATGGTAAGGTCATTGCGCTATGTAACAATGGAGATAAGGGATCTTCCTAGGTATGACGGGTTGACAGCGGTGGATGAATTTCTGAAAAAATTTGAGAGTGAAGTACCGGAACAACAACATTTTGACGCTCTGAAATGGGCACTGTGTGCTACACCCGCAAGATGGTGGGGTACACACTAGCAGAGTTTCGGGGATTGGCACGAATGCAGAAGGGGGATGCTTATATGATTTGGAAAACCCCAGCTACGAATGAGAGCCGGTTACGAGGGAAAAAACAGCTTGCACGCCCACCTTTCCTGATGGATACAGACGTATGGCACGCAATCCACACAAACACACACCACTCCTAGAATAGAAAATAGGAACAAAACACAGCGGCAGGAAATATGAAGCATGCCAATGATTATCCACGGAGAAGCGTTTGACCGGGTGTGCGAAGTGCTGAGCAAGGTCCACCAGGTGAGACGCACTGACTGGGACCTGCGTGTACCAATGGTTCGATGGGCCTATAGGACCATGTGCAAAACCCTGATCGCGAGAACAATTCCAAGGCTGCAAAATGAAGCATGGACTGTAATCTCTAAGATCCATGCAAAGATGAATCCGCACGTAACAACACCTACAGATTCAACAATGCGTGAAGCCCGGGATGAAGAAATCACACAGCTATGCGAAGCAGAACATATAAGACTTCAGGAAGAAATTCGACAAGGAAACTTGAGACTTTGCAAACTTGAAAAGGATCGGGTAAGGCTAAGGAAGAAAGGCGCTTTAATGGACGCAGAGGTCAAGAGGCTGGAAAATGAAATCAAGGGAGCATGTCTCGTCGATAAACCAAGGATGGCAAGGCAAGGTGTGGATGATCATACTAATGAATTAGAGGACTATCACCGAGAATTGGTTAGTCTGCTACCGTGGATAGGACTGCATATCGCCAAACGCAGTAATCAAGTTTTCACATTGCAAATAGTAGAATGCCAGGTGTCGATCACCACAATGGCAGATGAGGACTCTCCGCAAACCATGAAAATGGGCGAAATGGGCCCTGCACAGGTGGTGCGACCACTTGACTAGCCATAGGAAGGATAGTCTTAGTGCTCCAAGCAGTTGAAAGGGAGCGCGGGACTATAAATTATTATGCCCGGAAGCTGCGCACTCTGAGAGGTGCGCACAGAAGCAGAATGTCACAAGGTCCACAACCGTGCATGGAGGACTATGTTGCCACATGGAGTGACTGAAAAGTGACCATTGGTATCACTATTCATGACAAGATTTCTGAGTTGAGGCCAAAGGGAGCCGGCGGCGGGCATTTAAGACGAGAGTTATGGGCAAGATTTGGGTAAATTTGTTGCCAAGGAAGCATTGATGGCCCGGAATTGGTGGGGATGGTTGAATTTGAATTCAAAATGTGCTATAAAACTCAAAGGGCTGGCCAACAGACAACACTTAGTCATTTGAGCATTGAGCCCTTGAGTAGAGCATAGAGTGTTGAGAGCCGAGCGATCATTAAGCCCCTAAGTATGCGAGAGACAAAATACTATGTAGAGATGATGACGGCCACTAAGGATGGGTTGGGAATTGAAGAAGGAACTACTGGCGAGGCCGTACAAACCCCCATGGTACAGGATGTTCCTGAAGGTGTTGGGGTGGTGACAGAAATCCCCAAATCACCGCAGGCGCTGAGGCTGAAGAAGGATAAGTAGGCAATGGGACTAGTACACATGTCCCCAAGGAATCCACGACACAGGAAGCTGTCAATGGAAGAAAAAGGGAAAGCAGTCACTATTGAAACAGATGAGGAGGAAGAAGCTTTGCAGACCTTGATTGCCATCGCAGAAGAAGAAGAAGACATGGAGGAGGACATCCAACCATTACACTCTGCAGTGAAATTTCCCGTGTATGTCCCTCCACAAAAAGGGAAAGCCAAGGTACAAAAAAGGATCTGGATGCAACAAATAGTTCACTCCATACCCCGCTCCTCCCCGATGGCATTGTATTTGAGGGCTCGCACCTAGGTCACATGCCCACCATGAAATTTGAAGACTGGGACCTTGAGGATAGCAAGCAGTTCCTACACTTAGAAATGGAAAATCTAATGAAGCAGAATACGGAGGGGCTGGTGATAACATTAGAGCTGTGAAAATGGTTGTGCGGTGTGGAAAAGTCCGGGTTTCTACATTTGTTATGGATACCACATTTCCACCGCACGCCCATCACCATTTTCATCATCAGGCAGCTACTCTGCCTGGTGCATGATGGGTATATATGGCTGGAGGAGTGTATTCCCATCACGGCAGACCTCATCCACTGAATTTATCGGCTTCCCTGCAAGGGAAAGGACCCCGTGACGATAATCAGGAAAAGTAGCAATTTGGCTCTCGCAAAGGCCATGAAGGCAAAGTATAAGTTGGAGAAGAAAAAGATGGGTTACGCTATCACCAGCATCAAGGAAAAAGGGGTGTGCGTAGCTACCCAACTCATGGCTGGTAAAGTGATGAGAAAATGTTGCGTCGGTGATGTACCAGTGTCGGTGATCGCATTAGCTAAACAGTGTGCGGAGGGGGTCCAGTTCAACTGGGCCGAGTTCCTCTCCGAGAAATTTCTGTTAAACTATCGCAAGGCCCAAGAGTAGGGTAAGACCTTCCACTATGTGTGGTTGGTCTTATCCATCTTGTTGGTAGCGGGAGAACTATCGAAGGATAGTTAGTTCCCGAACATTGACCAAGACATACCAGAGGCTGCGAAGTATGCTTTGCTCTGGGCCACCAAGGATGTGAAATGGATTAGCGATACAAAGATTTTCTGGGTGCTCATGGAGGTAAACATCCAAATGTGGATCAATAGGAGGCCACGCCTGTCACCTACGGTGCACAATAGTTTGTAGAGTTTTGCAGACTTCAAGGTGGATATGCACAACATATACATCAAGGCGCGAAAGGATCTGGTGAAGCAGTGGAAAAAGCTACCATTTATAGCCACTGACGATGCGATCTTTAATGTGTTAGAGACATGGCCTCCTGAGTGGCGTGCCCTATATTTGGCGGAACAGGAGAAGGTGGCAGCATAGAAAAAGAAGGATGATGCCAAGCTGTGCATCACCCAACTAGCCGAGAGGAGGCCGAACAAAAAAGCGGTAGCAGAGGTAAGGGCAGTTTGGGAAGTGGCACAGGAAGCCGCAAAGTAGAAGAAGGCCGCAGAAGCAACAGCAGCAGCGCAGACAGCAAAGGCCGCAATAGTACAAGCAGAGGATGGCTAAGCAGCGTCCTCAGGGCAGGAGGCAGAGGGCACAGAAATAACAGAAGAGAGCGCGGACCCAGGGACACCGACTACACAACTCAAATGGTCGTGCATCGTAGAAATATTGGGTTAAAGAAAGAAGGTCGAGGCCTCGAAGCTGGCCATCGACCCGATCACCTTAACTAAAGGTGATCTCCATGACATCAGTGAGACAGTCTGTGATGTCACCAATGAAGTGCTCCAAGAGTTTATGACAGAGCACCAGAGTGTGTTGGGAGCCCTTAGGGCACAGCTGTAGGAGTTAAAGGTGTGACCCCCTTAGGAAGGCATCCTGTCTACCCACGTCACAACGGGCACTTCAACAGCAGAGAAGATGCTGCGCACGAGGATGGCCAACACAATAGTGTTGCCAGATGGAGTGTTAGTATCAACAGATGCGATGAACTAAATGACAGTTATCATGATGAAAGGTCTTAGCCTTAATCTAGCTACCCTTCCTCAAGAAACGCTCTATCAGCTACAGGATGGAATAACAGCAGAGTTGCGTGCTAGGGAGAACCGTGCAAACCAATTTCTTAGTGAACAGAAGATCAATATGGAGAAGATCAGCTTGCAGTGCGACGATTTGGTGTCGCATAACCAAAGGTTAGTGCAGACGGTAGATAACGCTTTCCGACGCATCCCAGAGATGGCTATCACAACAGATCTATCGGTAGAAGTGTGGATTCACAGTTTGGCAAGTGGAGTCCACGATGCAAGAGAAGAGGCAACAAAGGTTCAGCTAGAGCTGCACCTTCAGATTGCCGAGCTGCGGTTGAAGGTGCAGCCTTCCACTCCTCCAAAGATCAGAGAACAATGTGCCAGCACTATTACAGTAGGATTGGAAGAGATTGGAGGTGCAATGCATGAATGTACCAACATGTTGGAACAGGAGCTTGAGGTCCTCACAATGTTGCAGGAGGACCCCAACATCCAACAACTGGAGACCAAGGCACACGAACTCCAACAATAGTATGACAACATTAGAGGGACTGCGTAGATAGTAGTCCTTACTGAATGGCTTGCAAGGATGCAACAAGCCAAGGCATTAAAGGAGCAGGTGGATGTGGCACACCATAAGGAAGCAGTTCTTAAAGCACGCATCCAACCATGGATTGACAAAGCCTTCACAATCATGGCAGATATTGAAGGAAAGCTCGCGCAGATTCAGGGGATGTGTGAAAATATGCAACGTAGCATGGCGAAAACGGAGGGTTCAGAAGGGAGAATGTAGCAGGTTCAGCAAGCAACAGCTTAGTGCGCTACAGACATCCAGACCATTCGAGACCAGTTGGAGGGACTCCACGCCAAGATTGCCGTGCCGACAGAGTGACTCGAGGGAAAGTCATGATGTTTATGTTGGGGACTTGTTGGGCATGGAATCCCCCCCATGACATCTTTTGGGGCTTAAAGCCCAAGTTTTGAGTCGGTATTATTGTGAAAGCTCTGCAAATCGCAGGCACGGAGCGCAAATTGTATGTTAGAGTCATAGGGTTGTCTGCCCTAAGTTTTTAATGTAGTGTCAGCCTACCCATGGTTCGCGGATCATGGGATTGTATAAATAGAGTGAGGTTCTCAGTTGAAAAGAAAGATATATATTAATGGAGAAAACAGATGGAGTCTAGAAGATAACAATCCTAAAGTAAGAGTCTAAGTACCTTAGGTCATAGTAGTAGGAAGAGGCTCTGCAACTGAGTGTGTAGAGGCCTAGTAGAGTTCGCAGCTAAGTGCGTAGGGCGGAGTCGAGTCTGTAACCAAGGAAGAAGAATAATAAAGAGAAGTTTTATCTGAATTTCGTGTATCTGTTCTTGTGTTATTTCATGTTTGATGTCATTTTCAATTATATTTTTTATTTACTGCACGTTCTTATATGAATGGTGAATATTGTTAAGTATAACTGAAAGCATACATATAAGCTAAGTTGATCAACTAATATCGGGTTACTAGTAAGTATTTTGGTAATAACACTGTTCGGGCCCCGAGTAGGGCTATGCGAGGGCAACATTGCAGGTTGCGAGGTACTGATAAGTGCGCGTAGCGACGTTAGCACAAGGTCAAACCGCAGACCATTTGGATACCATCAGACATCTCTAGGGTACAGAAACCTGGTTCTAGCACCCTCCAATACTACTTCGGGTGAGACCTCAGTCTGCGCTCTGTGGGCTGTTGCCGAAAGGGCTAGTAGTACCAGGATTTGTTTGGCTAAATCACCTCTGAACCTGGGTCAAGCCCCAATAAGCAAACAACAAATTTTCAATTTATTATTTGATAGCTACAACCTCTTATGGGTGTAGTGGTCATTGTTTCTACATTATAGGGGAGGCATCAAGCCAAGTGTTGGCATGGTATTCTACAATGACAGGACTTGTACTAGGAATTTATGCATAATAATAAGAGGATATATCATGATATTCTTGGAATAGGGATTTATAAGTTGGATAATTATTCTTGGGAACATGTTTCCCCTAGTGTTATATCCTTGACAATGCCAAGATTGATTTAGATATCCACCTTAATGGTTAGTGAAATATTTTCCATGTTACCTTCTTCTAAGGTACCTAACTTTGGAATGGGGCTTTTAAACTAGTTGATGTGGCTGGCGGGAATGAAATACTTGGTCAACCATGATGGTGAAAAAGATCTTTATGGTAAAAAGAAGAAGTGGTGGTGCATGGCATCCCACGAACACTCTAGTGCTCTCATGGCCTCAAGGATATCCTTGTCAAAGTGAAAGACATTCGAGAGGGGTGATGTTGGTATCATAGGGTCATGAGGCAATTGTTGGCACATGGATGTACTAGTGGACGAGTAATAATGTGATATCATACTAGGTGTCCCAGGACCAATGATGTGGAAACAATGAAGATGGGTTGGGTCCAATCTATCCTTGAGGGTGCTACCTTTGTCATGGAAGAAGAGATCTTGACATTGTGGAAAGATAAGAAGATGGCTCATGTCATGGCTCCTACGAATGAATATAGAAAGTAGATATTCTCAATCGTGTCATCAATACTAGGGCGCAGAAGTATCTCCTATCTAATCTCATGCGGCAGTTCAAAGGAGGGTTCTGATGGTTTTGTAGGTGTCATGGGAATCTGGTGAGAGGCATTGTCTTCACTTGATATGAGCAAGGAGTGATTAACCTTAGGAGTAAGGTCTATGTGGTGAATCCTACTAATGGTGGACAAACCTTACTGAGGCATTATGTTGCCCCTTGTGATGATGGAAGGGATTGATATGGCATAGATTCTCTCCACGAATGGGAAATAAATTACTTGTGGTTGAAGGCGTGTCACCGTAATTGAGTGATTATGTCGATATGTTATGCGCAATGGGAACATATCCATTTGATGAGCGGTTTCAACATAAAGGCTACAAGGGTGTACTTTGCATCAATTGACTGAAGAGGTGATGTAATTGAAATAGTTTGAGTTGCATCATCTGTATTTGTAGTTGGTGGAAGGGGAGGTGTGACCGTCGAGGTGTGATGCAGAGTTACCAATGCATCAGGATATCAAGGGAGATATGGAAAATGAAGTGTTCAATGTCTGTGTTGCGTACACATGGTGCATGGATGGTTTGTGCATAAGCCTTTGCTATGTAAGGTGTTGTATTTTTCTCTGAGTAATGAAAAAATAGATGTGGGTGCATATAGGGCATGAAGAATGACCTTCAACTCGTCCAATGCTAGGCATTGATTGGTAGGGTGGCTCACCAAGTTGCAAAGGTCACATAGAGGGCTCACCCTAAGAAAAGTTGTAGTTGCAAGGTCTTTCTTCTTTGGTTTATGCAATGTGTCTAATGAGAACAACTGCTGACATAGTCGATGTAGAAGGTGGTGCCAAATACTACATGGAAAACACTAGAGCCATGTTAGGGAAGGTGACCATTTCCATCACTTGTAGTAAGATGTATCTAGGTGGGGGGTAAAGGATAGGATTTTGAGTGGTAGCATATGGTAGAAAAGGCATATGAATCGTCATATCTATCTCTAGTTTTGTAGGTGTGGATTCGTTGTTTTGAGTTGATTCACCAGAAGAATGGTTACGATGCAAATAGGATCTATCATAGGAGAGTGTATGACACTATGGTCTCCAAGTAGGAACCGAGGGGTGTGGAATCTTTAAAAATTATAAGCCCAAATTTAATAAAAGAATGGACCAGTTCGTATTAGGATCACATAAATAGTAACACATTATTTGGTGAGGGAGAGGTCATCACTTCATAGTGTGTTAATTGGTAGATGGTGATGATTTTCCCATTATGAGGTAGACTCATGGTGTGGGATATTGAAGATGTGACATCCTTTATGGCGTGAATGTAGCTTCATCCAAACAAAATATTGTAATTTAATTGTGCATTGAGGACCTCAATATCGATGATAGTTATCTTAGTGGAAAGTTCAACTAGGATATTTTTAAAAAGTCATATTAGTTGCAAAGGGATACCATCATATGCCTTCAATGTAATATAGGAAGCTATGATTCTTGGGGTTCCTAGTTTTTTCCAAACTGTCTTCAACATGATACATGTGGATTCCCCTTCATCAATGATGCATCAATGAATAATGGCATTTCTTATGGTCACTAGTATTTAAAAAATGACAAATGATGCTAGTTGTGGTTCTGAATTATCTAAATCAAAGGTGATTAGGCATAAATAAGAGGGATCGATGGCACCTAGTGTTGAAAGTAATGATTCCCTCTAACTTGGACAGGTTTGAAGCACCTCCAATGCTGACATGGAAAAATGGGATTGTGCTAGGTTATCGATGATGTTGTAACTATGTGCAACCTTTGCATTATGTGATGTATATCATAAAATTCCTTTATCCAACCTAGAAATTAGGTCTATGGGAGGTTGTGGGATCATGAAAGGTGGTATGGTAGTAGATCACATTTATTTTGTTGATGATGGATTAGGTTGTGGAGGAGGACCATAATCTTGAGGAGGATACTAAATTAAGAGTGTGTCGATGTTTCCCTTGGTAGTTTGTTTTAACTATTTAAATAAGTGGAATATATAGTTTCTCTATGATGGATCACCATGGAAACAATCCTTTGGAAACAAATATCCCACAAAGGGAAAGGGGGAACTCTCGTAATTTTGATTGAGGTGAGTTCCATGGAAGAAAAGGTAATAGGGGGAAATTTTGCCCTGTTCCAGTCTTGAAGTCATAAAACATCATGAAAATCGAATGACCTATTTTTTTTGTACATCTCAATGTTGAATTCCCTAAATTTCTTAAGCTATGTCATACTACCCATTTCTATCTCAATGCCCCTACACTTTCAAAATCCCCACTTCTTGTCTAGGGTGTTACGGCAAACCCTTTGACTAATAATGACATGGGTTAGGATTTTGATATCCCTATGCCTACTCCTCTATTTTTATATCCCTATGCCTACTCCTCTACCTATGTTAAATATACATCTTTATCATCTAATTCCATCTCCTAAAATTTAAATTACTCCTCATAACTTACTTGTCTACAAAAACGTTCTTTTCCATAAGTTACTTCACTCTTCTAATTTTTCTTCTTAATACTTCTTCTTATTATGAATTCAAACATAAAACTTTATAACATTTTCCCTATGCATCAAACTCCCTTAACTAAAATAAATTATTTTTGTTGTAAATAAAAAAAGAAAAATCACTTTATAACTTAAAAAAAAACCTAATAACTAAAAACTTGATAAAACCATTAGAAACAAACACTTTGATTTTTTTTTAATATTTTATTTGATTAATATAATTATAGATTTGTTATCCTTTTACCTTCTACATTAGTTAAGAACCACATTTATATTTAAAAAAAATAAAACACATAAAATTTAATCTATATTAATTTTATAATTTCAATATTATTAATTTTATATCTAGTTTTTATTATTAACTATTTTCATATATTATTAATTTAAGAAGTTTGAACAACTCGTTGTACTTAAATTTTCCCTTTTATACGATGACTAATTACTCATGATTTACAAAGTAAATTGATTACTTTGTTTAAATGCTAGTGTGGAAATAACAGGTCGACTTATTATATTCATTCTTTACCATGAATAAATGCTCATGTTTTACAAAGTTTTGGATGTGGAATTTTATTTTTTTTTATCGTGAGTTCCATTAATCATGAACAAAATATTGGATTACTTGTGTCAGCTAACCTTATAAGTCACTTTATTACTACTCTCATATAACTTTGTAAAGTAATTTACAAGTCATTTTGTCATAGTTTACAAAATATTGGATTACTTGTGTCAGCTAACCTTATAAGTCACTTTATTACTTCTCTCATATAACTTTGTAAATTAATTTACAAGTCATTTTGTCATAGTTTACAGAGGTAAATATTTAAGTCACTTTATCATTTGAAACGAGTTTATGGAGATAAAGATTTCAGTTTAAAAATATTAGTTATTTGATGTAGATTAAATTTAATTAAAAAAAAATATTATTTTAAATTATTAAACATATATAATTTAAATATTTTCAAAAATTTCAAAATATTACATTTATTTTTATATTTAAAAATATAATTTTAATAATAAAACATTGTGATTTCACAAAATTATTCCATTTCAAAGACAAAAATATATATGAAAATTTGACAAGTGCTATTAACTTGGTTCTTATGAAGATATGTTTAGGGTTTCCTAAAGTTCCAGAACTTCATTATTACAATAGTTAGTGAGATGATAAAAGATATTTTTAATATTCTGAATTTATGTGGATTGCAGGTTCGTAGAATATTACAGATGTTCTCAGAATGTCACAGAATCTGACAATCAGGAGAAAGGTCAAACATCAAATTATGGATATTCTGAAATCCCTTTCAACCTTATATTTTTTTTTGGCAATCATTTGGCTTACTTAACTGGTTGATGCAACTATATTCCTCATCTCTAAATTTTCAAACTTTGCAGGTTGAAATTCACTCACACATTAATATTCACGTATATATCAAAATGGTTGAAAACTGGTTACATGAATATACAATTGCTTTAAGTTACGAAACATGGCGATCCTTCACGTATTACAGCTATATTGGCCATATTCTGAACAACTTCGGCCATATCAAAATAATTTGATGTTCTCAAATAATTTTTTGTTGAGTTTAAATTCCTGTTAATACAGAACCCGTGATCTACTTGAAAAGAAATCGCCCCCATTCGTAATGCAAACTCCTCTGTCTTTAAAGAAAACGTATTATCACAAGATCAAACACGTTACTATATTCTTGTTTTTATGTTAAAAGAGAATTATTGGTTTGTTTCTTATTTTTATATTATAGGATAATTATTCGTTTGTTTTAGATTTTATTCGATTGTTTTGAATTCTGGTTAAGAATGGGTTATGTTAATTTTTTTTGGGATTTTTTTGTTTTTTGAATTTTGGTGATGATATATTTATATTATTTTTTTATTTTTTTTTAAGTATTTTTATAAATATTCAACAATTAGTTTTATGAATATTAGTGAGATTATTTGTAAATCTATTTCAAATGTCAAAATTCCATAGGCTGGAGTTGGTGATGAGACTTTATATTGTTTGTATCTTCTTACATTACCGGCTTACAGGTGATGCCTTTAGAAATTTGAATACCGGTGGGACTACTTGCAAATCTATTCCAAATACCAAAACTCCAAAGCCTAGAGTTGGTGATGAGACTTGCTTTCATATTGTTTGTATCATCCTACACTACAGGCCTATGGTGATGGGAGTTGTTTTCATATTTCTTGTATAGACCTATGGTGATGGGAGTTGCTTTCATATTGTTTGTATCCTCCTACACTATAGAGGTATGGGTGATGGGAGTTGCTTTCATATTGCTTGTAGCCTCATGTATCCTCCTACACTACAGGCTTATGGGTGACGCTTCCAGAGATTTGAACATGGGTGGGGACTGCTTGCAAATCGATTCCAAACATCAAAAGCCTGAATTGGTGATGGAACTTGCTTTCATATTGCTTGTATCCTCCTACACTACCAGCATATGGATGAAGCCTCCCTCTGAACAAGGGTAAGACTACTTGCAAATCAATTCCAAACACCAAAACTCAAGAGGCCTAGATTAGTGATGGGACTTGGTTATAGCAAAATTTAGTCCATACAAATATAGAGTAAAGTCAACCATTAACTTTAACATTTTTTTCCATATCCATTAAATATAAAAATCTATAATAAATATAAACTCAAAAAGCTATGATAAACATAAAATCAAGCTATGATAAACATAAAGTCCAAATATACTATACTGAACATTGATCTCTGACCTAATTCTTTCTGTAAATTTGATTTGAGAATCTATCCTTTTTATTATGCCCATGCCATGAAATGCAGCTTCATGCCATGAAATGCAGCTTCTTTAGGCAGACAAAGAATCAATAATGAAAATTTATAATAAATATAAACTCAAAAATCTATGATAAACTCAAAATATACTATATTGAACATTGATCTCTGACCCAATTCTTTCTGTAAATTTGATTTGAGAATCTATCCTTTTTGTTATGCCCATGCCATGAAATGCAGATTCTTTAGGCAGACAAAGAATCAAAGTTAATCGCCATTCCCATCACAAGTATGCACGAAAAACTGGTGAAAGGTAGTCTTTTCTGTCTCGTGAGCTCTGGTTTCAGTGGATCCTGTCTGCCCAAATATAGCAAGGACACGCACCACGACGGCCCTATTCGTATTTTTCCGTGCTCTCACTCATGCACATTTGAAGTTTTAGTAACTGAGCACTGCCTCGGTGCAGCTAATCCACGTGGAGAGATAACCTTATTCGAGAAAACCAAAAATATTTTGATACCCGTACCTCAAGTGGGCCTATACTATAGGATATTAAGATCTCCGTATGGCTGTTTTGGCTAAACTTTAGCCCACTATTTAGCGCGTTCTCTAGAGCTTGGGTGTCAGGATGATTATTATAGTAATATTGCACTGACGATGGGCATCTCCAAGAGCGCTCACATGGAGTTATAAATGAAACTGGTCGCATGGCTGGCTGGATATAATGAAGCGAGCATCAATGGATATTGTTACAATGGTGGCGAATATATATCAACTGTAGATTCTTTCAGAGCCGCAGTTTGGCACGATTCAATGGATGTACATATATTTCTTCGAATTTTGTATCTCTCCCTTGCACCGTGCCAAGCTGCGTGCACCTGAAAGTAGTTGCAGATGCAGATGCTCTCAGAGAAAATACCATAAGTATCTCATAGTCATTTACATTAGGGTTTAAGATAGTATAATGTTATGGATAAGCAATACATTTATGTATAGCTTTTATGTTCATCTGAACTGAGCATTTATAAGTGTATAGAGGATGAATAAAAAATTATACTCAGAAAGATTTGATCTTAAAATTATTCTTGATAAACCTAGAATTAATATAGTTTTAATCACAGATAGACCTAGAAATAAGATAGCTATAGTTTTAGTGTGAGTATAAGAAAACAGTATATTATCATTATTTTATATCATAGAATGAAATTTGCGATCTCTTCCCAATTAAACCTTAAAAAAATTGGACTCAATTATAATAAACAACAAAACAGATTTTTACATTCACAGATTAAAAAGCTCTAAAAGCTCAGAGCTCATTACTTTTATGAGCTTGGGCATGATTACTAGAAGCTAGGTAAAATGTATCCCTAGCATGACATGCACATACACATATTAGCATCAATATGTTGGATACTCATGTGTAACACTAGAAATGAGCAAAGACTGAACTTTATATATATGGATAGCTTTTCAAATTCCTGTCTTAGTGTTTAAATTATTCCTGTGTTTTAAATTTTCTTTAATATATTTTCAAATAGATCCATTTGAACACATGCTTTGATGGGTTAGCGTTTGTAATGGGCGAGAGCAATTGTAATGGTTTTAAATTGTCAAATAGAAGACATGCATATTTATTTATATAATGAGCAGTCTAATTTTCAGATGTTTTGACTTTTTTTTGGCTGTGTATTCATTTACAGCAGATTTTGATAGAAATTAGAAAGAGACTTTGATTAAAATTAGATAGAGATTTGATTATAAGTTTGATATGCCTAATATGTATGTGTTGAGAATTAAATTCATTTATATATTAAAAAATATATTTTAAAAGTAAAATAAAAAAACATAATCTCAACGAAAAAATATCACCAAATTTTAAAAAGAAAAACCAGAACATTGAATAATTATAAGATTTATTAAAATCATTTCTGCTATCCAAATGTTATAAAGTATCTAAATAGCGTTAGAGAGTTTTTAGATAACTGAATCATTTATGCATTGTTTTTTGCATTCAGAAAATGGAAATCATAATCTTACAAACAATTATATCACCAAATTTCTACCAAAATATCTAGTAGTTATGCTGCCTGTTAATATAACATGTGAAGGTTAGTGCTTATTGTTAACTAGTGCTCTAGTGGGCATGAAGTTACGTCCGTTCTAGTTCGAAGTTCTGACCGAATAGATATGGCGTGAGCAGTAGTAATGACATGTAACTTATGCAATAGAAATGTTACTTCTGTATTTATATTCAACATATATGATTAAAGCTTAAATTTTGAAGCTTATCGCTGCCTTGTTAACCAGTTCTGTCGTGGGCATGGAGTTACGTTCCAGTCTGAAGTTCCCGATCTCAAGATCAAAGAAGCTCGACACGCGAGAAGCTTGAAGATTGAGAAACAATGCATTTAAATGGCTAACAGTTTTTTATTTGAAAATGAAGCTGCGCAGTCGTTCGATAACATCAACAAAATAAAGAAAAAGAGAAAAAATAAAGGGGATAAATATTGTTGGACTCAGTGCTCATATGCAAAGAGGATAATGTCAGGTGTACGCTTCACTGCACATGCTAACTTGACCATCTGTCATGAAATTGATGCATATGTATAGTCAGTCACAGGAATCAACATTACAACATATAGGTCTGGTTTACATCGCAGCTGCACCTCATCGTGTTTATCAATTCGCTGTAGTTTAA
Source organism: Pinus tabuliformis (assembly GCA_031772625.1). NCBI lineage: Eukaryota > Viridiplantae > Streptophyta > Pinopsida > Pinales > Pinaceae > Pinus > Pinus tabuliformis. Next base: position 431,631,300 of record CM062811.1, read on the forward strand.
TCTCTGAAACAAAGTAGTTTTCGTACAAACAGGCCAGTTGCATCCTATCATATTTGTCCATGGTAGTGTACCTTTGTAGCTGAACATATTTCTGATCATATTTATCCGTATGGCTGTAGCTGTAAGGCTATAGCAGGGTGGTTGCAACAAGATGCTGCCATACCATAAGGCCATAGCTCGGTTGTTACACCAAGATGCTGCTATACCAACAACCCAACTTCATATTTATTTATGAGGTGGTAGCGGGGTGGTTACAATTAGATGTTGGCATACCAACAACCCAACATCAAACTTTTTCTGGTTTGCAATTTTCTTCTGGCCTAATGGGCTGATGGTACTTGCTGTATAGCCTAGGAATGTGGACTGACCATTTGATGGTACTTTGTATAGCCTAGCCTAGGAATGTGTACCGATCATTTTTTATTTTTACTTTTTTAAGAATTGGAAAATTTATGATAATTTAGTTGTTAAATTAGTATTGGAGCTAGTCACATGCAAGTTTATTTATCATTATTATTTAAGGAAAACCAAGTTACTTAGAATTAATTGTAGTTAATTTTTTGAGAGGCCTACTTTCTCTCTTGTCAATACCTCAAATGCAAGTTTATTTATCATTATTATTTATGGAAAACCAAGTTACTTAGAATTAATTGTAGCTAATTTTTTAGAGGCCTACTTTCTCTCTCGTCAGAAACCTCTGACTTTTAGGGGGTTGTTATGGGGCTGTTACTCCTGCCAAATGCCTTTAAGTCCTGGACTATTAAATCCCAGAAAAACAAACTCTTAATCAATCAAAAACAACTTTAAAACATACTCTAAACCAAATGTAAATGATCTACTTACTAAATCTGATGAATGTTACCGGTTTATCTTAAAATATAAAATTTCGGACAGACGATCATTTTTCCGCATGCCGGATTGCTTTCCATTACTTTGCGATTTTCAATTCATTAAGTTTATGCATTAGTGAGGAAATGGAAACCTGGATGGAGTGAAATAGCCTATTCAAGTACCAGCCAACCACCATACTGTCTCTTAACATCTCTAAACAAATATGCTAGTATGATCAAACTCCCCTCATGCTGTATTCTTTTTTATCTTTTTTCTAACTCACGGAATTTTCTTGGACATATCACTTGAGAGATTTTCACGTAAAAACATGACAAGATGCCCCGAGAATCAAACCCAGCTTAGTTATAGGAAGCTTTCACTAAAAGTTATTCTAACCGGTGGATTATTTTTGGAGCGACATTGTACAGTGCTTGCATTTTGGAGTGAAACTATGTAATGCTTGACACGTTTTGATCTCTAATCTGCAGTGAAACTGTGTAATGCGTGACACGTTTTGATCTCTAATCTGGGAGTGTGTATTATTTTTTTAAGCGTATGGTTTCTTTTTTTAAGTTTTGCTAGTAAGATATAGTCAGATAGGTTGGGGATTGAACTTCCATCATTTCTATATATATAATAGTTTTGTAATATGATTTTTTTGCCAATTATATTATCACTTACAAAACTTATTAATTATAAATAATAAATGGGTATGAGAAATGGTAAATTATTTAACTTTTGATGAGTCCCATTTATGAGATTTTTTTAATAAAATTAAAGTTAATAAAAAAAATATATTATAACAAATTTTAAGTCTCTAATGAACCATCATCTTTTAAATTTTAAATTTTATTAAATTATTTTTTCATTCATATTTGAGTAAATAAGAAACTTTAAAAACTGCAATTTGAAATTGTAATTTTATTGTAAGGTAATACAAATTAGACTACTGTAAATCAATTCCAAATATTTAAACTCGGTGGATCTTGATAATAAGAATAAAAACCATATTGTAATATAAATAATATTAATAATGTAAATTAAATGATGTTAATAATATAAATTATATAAAACTGATCTATCCCAAAAAATTTCAAAATCTAGATCACACTATATCAAATAATTATCTACTTACTTATAAATAAATAAAATAATTTATTATTAAATTTAACAACTTTTCAATAATAATAATTATGTCAAAATCTAGTTCACCCTATATAAAATAATTATCTACTTATAAATAAATAAAATATTTTATTATTAAATTTAACAACCTTTCAATAATAGTAATTATTATTTACGAATCAAAACTTATTTAAATTAAATATCTAACAACATTATATATATATTATATGAAAACAGTTCCATTCCAAAAGCTTTCACTAATCAATATACAGCCTAGGAGTCAACATACTTTTCACACGACACTATTAAAAAGAAAACTTAAACAACATCCCAGCAAATTAGATTAGTGTGACAAACATGGTTGGATAGATATCTAAAGGTGATACTTCAATGATGGTAAGAAGTGAACTTTAGTTTACAATCCGGAATAAAGAAATTAACTACCGCTTACATTTTAATATATAATCTAAAAATCAAATGAACGTTAGTGAACTGTAGTTTACTATCCGGCATAAAGAAATTAACTATAGCTAACATTTTAATATATAATTTAAAAATCAAATGAAGATAATGAAGTTAAAAAGAAATAAATAGCATCCCGCAATGAGATTAGTGTGACAAACATGGTTGAAGGCTTGAAGCTGCACATGACTTAGATATATGAATGTGATATTTTAATGACCGAAAAAAGTGAACTGTATTTTACTAGCCAAAAGAAAGAAAAAGAAATTAACTGTGGCTTATATTTTAAGCTATATAAATTATGATATTAATAAAAAATTAAATATTTTTTTTTTTTTATATTTAATATTAAATTAAAAATTATTTCTTTACTCAACATATTTATAAACATAGATTTTATTTTTCACTAGAAGGGTCAAATTTGGATAGCTATTATAAATTAATTTAATAGAAGGTTATATGTTTAGCATTTTTATTTATTTGTTATTTGGTATTAGTGGTTTTTCTAGCTTCTAGTTTTATTAGGTGTTGAGAAGTGTTTTTCTTTTAATTTATCTTACGTTTTAAGTTGTCTTATGTCATTACTCATTTTCTAATTTGGTTCATGTTTTTTTGTTTATTCTAACATCCTAGCTCATAAATTGCTTTGTTATTTTTGTGTCTTCACTTTGCTTTTCTTTTGGTTCATGTTGAAGACAACGTAAACACATAAGAGGTTGGAATTCATTTTAAACCTCTCCGAGCTCAAAGTGGCCTCTTAGTTTTTGTTAATTCTCTAGTTCCCTGTATATCTTCTAATTTTATTTGGCTTAATCTTGCTCCTCCTTGATGGTTGTTCACATGAGATCTTTTGTAGTCCAAAAGCTAGCGTTTTTTTCAAAGTTGCACCAATAAAACATTTTAAAAAGAATCCCTTCCCTTATTCAATCATGTCCACGTGAACATCCCCACATGCCATAAAGAACTAGGTACCTAGCTTTTATTGTGCTTCTCAAAGAAGTTAACACTGGTGAATAGGTAGTGCATGTGAAATGAAGATTTGTGTTTGAATGTAAGTCATTGCATCCTAAACACTCGCCCAAGGAAAACCAAATACATTCAAACCATAAATTTAGATTCTAAAATAAAAACTACCATGAGTAGGTTCCTTCTGGAACTCTAAAAAGTTCAACAAGAGATCTCGATCAGAGAGATGATGTGTATATACTGCCTAAGAAATTGAATTATAAAATCTACAAGTTAACCAAAAAAAAAAAACTTATTTTGAATTTTCCAAATTTGAAGAGGATATATGACACGACCCTTACTCTAATTTCATGTACAACAATAATAACTTGGAGGAAGTGTATTCTTACAAGTACCTAGGAATTGATATTCATCACAAGCTGAACTGGAACCATAGCATTGAGAAAAGGATTAATGGGGGGTGGAAAGCTTATTTTGGTCTTGAAAATAATTGTAAAACAACAAACCTCGTACTGTGGGATAAAAAGAAGTTCCTCTTTGAAACTTTAGTTGCTCCTGTTATCTTATATGGCTCGGAGGTTTGGGGTTGCAGCATCTCCAGAGAATCATGGAGAAAGATTGAGCAAATCCACAAGTGTTTTATAACTTATAACCTGAAAATTAAAATTAATACACCCTATCCTATTCTCCTTATAGAAGCAGGTCTTTTCCCTATTGAGAGCCTAGCTATGATTACACCCTATCCTATTCTCTTTATAGAAGCAGGCCTTTCCCCTATTGAGATCCTAGCTATGATTAGGTTTCTGTTGTACAAGCACAAACTCAATAACATAGACAATCATAGACTTCCTAAGCTAGCTTTAAATTCCAGCCAAAACCACCTAAGGCTCAATCGGGGGTGGCATAAAGACACAAGGGCCTAGCTAAACTATTGGGAGATCAACCAGAATGATGCATTACAAAACATTAATAACATTAAAGATATTGTTACTTCTAAGTTCAAATAAAAAATATGGTGTGAGAAAGATTTAGCGGCTAAAAGAAAATTAAGTTATTATAAGAAGGCCATCAACCCCACCCTAGAAGATCAAAAGTATCTCTCTATTTTAACTAGCTCAAAGAAGAAAATTAATATAGCAAATGTTAGAACGAATTCTCATGAGCTCTATAGTGAAACAGGTCATTGGGCAGTTACTAAAACACCATGGATGGAAAATATCTGCCATAAATGCGAGAATAGGAACATCGAGGAGGAAAACCACTTCCTCTTAGAGTGCCCCGCATACAACCACATTAGATCTCAGTTTCACAATCTTTGTTACAATACTGACCTTCCTAGCCTTTTACAATGTCAAAATTATAGTGAGCTCGGGAGGCTTCTCTCCAAGCTTTTTTAGCATAGGAATAAAATCTTAAATCAAAATAAATAATTTGTTTCTTTAGGTCTTTTTGGTCATAACGAACGTTAACCATCATCACCATCATCATCATAATCATAATATTCTCTATCTCTTTAAATTTTTACATTTTTTAATTTGCTTATTGTATTAGGAGCAGTTGTTATCCAACAAAATGATAAGACTATTTTTAGAAGTCATTTGAGTCTCTAGTCTATATCATTGTGCGATTAACTATGCACCATTCTTGTCTAGTAACCTGTTTGTAGCCATAGGATGAACATCTTATATTTTTATCATAAATTAATATAAATTTAGACTTAGCATTAATAATAATAATAATAAGTATCTTAGACATATAGATTAAATGGTTGATAAATTCTCATAAGCATAAACATAAAGAAAAACATAAAAAATAACATTATTATTATTATTATTATTATTATTATTTATACAAAGAAATAATAAATGACTTAAATATAAGTAGGTTTTAAAAAAAATTAATGAGATTCTTAAATATGGAGATTCACGTCCACTTCATTGAGTCAATATCTATCTGAATAAGTTTATGACCTCTACACACTCATGAAAGTAAAAGTCAATAACTTTACATTGTGGAATTATAATCATATTAAAACTTTGTAGAGTTATACTCGCACATTAAAGCTCTCCTCAATAAAGTATTGCTTAAGTGAAACATAGCTTTATGGAGTTATACTGGCATGTTAAAGCTCTCCTCAATAAAGTATTGCTTGTAACAAAGGAAAATGGGAAATTTGTTTACAACTAAATGACATCTGGGTAGAGTAGTGAGAAATGCCTCTTGAGCATGGCCCTTTGGCTTGTTAAAGTCATTCTTTCTCTGCTTTCTTTGAGACAAGGGCCCAACATCCCTAAACACACTATCATTTTCGATAGATGATTCTAGTTCCACTTGACTCACACCATGGTTTATAGTTTGAGTAACAATATGTTTTTTTGGGGTTTTCATATATTTTATGTATCTCTAGTTTATAGGTAATTTGGCTACATTTTGGATAAATCTAATCTTATGTAATTTTTTAGAAGTTCTGATGTAAGTAGCATTCAATGTTGTTCTTATTTTCTTTTTTGACCAAAACTCTACTTTCAAGCCATTTGATCTGGTTTCCTCAAAAGTAACCAATTTGGATGTATATGATTGTACCACTTTGACCATAAATAGAATACCTAAATATACCAAAAAAAAAGGGTCAATATCATGGCTTATCAATACTACATGTCCAAAAAACCATAACTTATTTCAAAATTAAAATATTCTATATAGGTTTTATTTTAATTTAATTTGATAATAACTGAAAAGCAAAAAAAACACAAAATCTCAATCTCTATCCTAATTTCTACTATAAATATTCAATAAAATATAAAATTTACCATCCATTTATTAATTATCAATAATTAATTTAAAATTCAAAACTTTATTTTCAAATAAACATACTAATACATATAATTAATATAAATTTATATTTATACAAATTTTTAACTATTAAAGTAAAATAAAAATCATAATAAACATAAAAATTATATATATATATATATATATCTTTTAAAACATGTTATATTGATTCTAATTATTCTCCCTATTTTATTTTAAATGAACCATTTTGGTTTTTTTGGGTAACTTTCTAGCCTGGCCTAACACCCACCTAGTTAACTCTATTATAGAGAATCTGATCTTAATGAACTCAAAAAAATATAAACCTTGGTAGGAAGAACTTCAAATTGGAACTATACAGTATACAGAGAAGATTAGAGTGGTTACAGCCACGAATCTAGAAAAAGAAGAGCTTCAACCAATTTACCCTTTTTGTAATGTTGTTTTGAAATCAGAGTTCTCCTGGGGTAAACAAAAGAGTTCTGAATAACGTAACGTATTAGTAAATGCAGACAAGGCTAGGCAAGTTTTGCCTGATTGAAAACAGTCGTGGTGTTGCAGGGAGGGGAAAAAACAAAGGAATACGACATTATGGTGCGGCGCGCGTTGAAGATGGCCAAACGCGAGTGTTTTGAGAAACGACATTAGAAGTCCCTTCAGATATTCGTGAATGACCATTACTAACAATTCACTGAGCTGGAATATTTAGAGTATCTATGGTAAGTATACTGTTCCGGATAAAGTAACTTGTAGTGCAAAATGATCACAAAAAAGCAAAGAGAACAGGCAGTTGTCCTTTTTCCAGCGCAATGCCGAAGGGCAACTGCCTGTTCCTTGCCAACATCTGCCATGCCCACATGGCTGTACTTTTTGTCATGTTCCCTCCTTTTCAAGAGTGGGATGGCATTGTAGAAACTGTTCAGGAAATTAAGCAAGCAGGCTTGGTTTGGCATTTTCTCAAAGGCTGTGTTGACATATTTTGGAGGTTTCTCTTAAATTATATGTGATTCTGCTTTTCTTTTTGTAATTGCGACTGCAACAACGGGATTAATTAGTCAGATATACAGCAGCTCCCATGAGAACACTTCCCCACCCAAATAAATATTTTTATACCTGCAACTGCAACATAATCAATAAGATATATATTGGTTCCACGAGGAACAGTTTCCCAACCAAATAAATATTTTTATAATAAATGCAATTGCAACAACCAGATTGACAATGGAGATGCTATATGTATAAAAGTGGAGATATTATATATATATTTATGTGGAGAGAAGATCTCATATCTGCAACAACAGGCTTAACCAATAAGATAGATTAAATATTTAAGAAAAATGGAATTTAAATACTAAAATATTTTGTTTTTTATAATATATTAGAAAAATTAATTATTATATGAAGTTTGCTCTGTTTCTCTGACATAATATTTTCATAATTATTATCCAATGTCATTATTACTTGTCACTACAAAGATTCCTTATAACGTATTATTATTTTGATTTTTACAATATGTATATTGATTGAAAAATTAATTATTATATGAAGTTTGCTATAAAAAAATTCTTACAAATATTATAATCATTATGATGTCATCATTACTTGTCACTACAAAGATTTTTTATAATTCATCATTAATTGTACATGATGTAGAGATGTCTTATTTAACTTTTTAGGGACTGTACATGATATCTATATGTTTTATCGACAAAGGAATCAATGACTCAATAATAGTAAGTCGTATATATTGTTTGTTACACTAATAATAAGTCGTATATATTGTTTGTTACACTATATTGCAAAGATATGCCTCGTATACAAAGGAATCAATAAATAGTAAATGTCATATATTGTAAGTCGTATATATTGTTTGTTACACTATATTGTAAGGATATGTTTTATACAAAAAGGAATCAATAATAATAAGTGTCATATATTATAAGGAAATCATCTCATAAATGTTAAAGAAACGATTATATTAAAATGTACATTTACTATCAAGAAATCTCACTATTAAAAAAAATCAATTTACAATAGGATAGTATATATAAATAATTACTTCTTTAATAGAAAATAAAGAAAATTCTGCTTTACTACAATGTTCTCTTACCCATTGTATTAGAAGAAGTTAATTTTGATTACTATAAAGTAATATTAGAAGAAATTAATTTTGATTATTATAAAGTAATACAAAGAATATGGTAAGGAAAATAGAGGGTCAAGGGATATCAGATTGTGTATTGAAGATCATATTCTCTTTCACATCTAGATAAATATGGCATTTATATTCTCTTAACAAATTAGTGATATCTTATTATAAAAGTTAACAAGAAATTCAATTGAGAATTTTGACCTATGGCTTTAAATAAGTTGAGCATGACCTTGGAGAGTTTAGGAGATGAAGATCCAACCTCAATACAATGTAAACATCCATCTTATTTTGTAATTTTGCATGAAGTTTATGATATTTTAACCTATAATTTATTTTGCATGTAAACATGATGTTTTGCATGTAAACTTATATATTTAATGTAACTAAAATATGAGTTTATAGCTTTAGAGTGGTCTAATTCTAAACCCCTAATGGAGTTAAATTAGTAAATATAATGGAAAAATTAACAAGGGTCAATTTTACAACTTATTTAAATTACTGAGTAAAAGAAATGGAAATTTGGAAAAATATGAATAAACTTGGTTCTTCTATACATTCAATTTTATTTTCAAAAGAAACATGATTTAAGTTTTATATATATATATATATATATAAGGAGGTGCAGTTAGTGTACTATGTATAATTACAATATCAAAACATTGTTCAAGGTAATGTGTTACATAGAAAAGAAAATAAGTCCAAAATCACTAATAAGGATGAACTTTTTCATTTCTCTATTACTATTATTTGTTTATTTGTCAAAAACTCAATGGAACATAATTTATTATTTCTATTATATCTCATCACATAAATCCTGTGTTATTTTTAATCATGTTAAGTAGATAATGCATATAGATTTTGAAGTAACAACATAAAGTGAATAACCAAATTCAAATATGGTACAAAAATCATTTTTTACTATCCTTAGTACCCAAATATTTTCTCCAACCATTAACCCCAATTTCTTGATTGTAATTAGATTTCAAAGGGAAAAAACCATTAGCCAAAAAAAACATCTACCAAAATACTATTGGCTGAAAACCATTAACAAAATACCATTTGCTAAAACATATGCACCAAAAATATTGGCCCAAAAACCATCTAAATACTACAAATAATATAACACATATCCAACATCATAATATTTTTTTTTTCAATAATCTTCATAAAAATAAAAATTATGATAAAGAAAATAATGTTGTAACAATAGCTAATAATATTATTTTTTAAAATGATCACTTTATTAATATTTATTCATTTTTAACTTCAAAATTATTTTGAATAAATATTTTTCTTACAAATTTGTATAACTAAACAACTCAATAATCATATAAGTAAAGATCTCAATAATCATATAATTAATTGTGCTATTTAAATTTATTAAAAACTACTCCAAATTATTAATATTAACAAAGGTGATGTTTCTTTTCCAATTCACATGTCTATGATATATTATAATTTATGGAATAAGGCATTTGGCAATCTAATTATAAGAGCCTATATAAGACCATTCAACATTAATAACATGGTTTTAACCATTACTACGCACATGGAAGGCATTTTTAACTTCAAAATTATTTTGAATAAATATTTTTCTTACAAATTTGTATAACTAAACAACTCAATAATCATATAAGTAAAGATCTCAATAATCATATAATTAATTGTGCTATTTAAATTTATTAAAAACTACTCCAAATTATTAATATTAACAAAGGTGATGTTTCTTTTCCAATTCACATGTCTATGATATATTATAATTTATGGAATAAGGCATTTGGCAATCTAATTATAAGAGCCTATATAAGACCATTCAACATTAATAACATGGTTTTAACCATTACTACGCACATGGAAGGTGTATCCGATGGTTTTTAGCGATGGTTAAAAGAATAAAAAAAAAATACTCTCAAAAAAAGAGAAGTAGAGGCCAAACATCTTCCAATGACCTTGTGTAAAGAATAACCATGGTTAAATGTATTTATTTATTTTTAATGATGGATTATTTAAATAGATTTCAGTCAGAAGATGTATATATGCCGTTAAAGACCATAAGGAGCAACAATACGAAAGTATATGACAATAATGTTTGAATCGATAGATTCTGTAGGTAAAAAGGTATCGAGCAAATGTTGCATACATTTCAAAAAATACATGGCATTATTGCAGAGATGCTCGCGGTATTTTTTATTTGAAAATAGGGATTATAAATTTAAAATGAGGTGAGGAATTATTTGCCTTTATAGCATGAAGTCGTTTTATTAAATTTATCCAAAAAAATACATTTGAGGAGGCAAGAAAATAATTTAACTAGAATTTTATTGGAGTTTTATTTTATTGAAGTATTATTTTTTTGGTGTATTTAGTGATTATTTTTATCTTTATTTTTAAAAAGGTATATTATTAGTAATATTTTTTTTCAAAGCTAAAATTGCAAGATTTTATAACCGCTATATGTAAATTTGTATAAAATTGTAAATGTCCCCAAAATAAAAAGGGGACAAAATAAAAAGTGGTGTTCGAAGCCTTATTCCATTTTTTTGCAAGGGTGGGGAATTACAAATTTGGTGAAATCATGGTCTCGATAACTACTATTATTTAAAATAAAAAAACCCTGAAAACACACCCTAAATTAAAGGTTGTGCTAGTAGGAACGCCGGCCTCTAAAATTAAAGATTGTCCTAGTAGTGACACCCATTTTTTCTCAAGGGTATCATTACAATTTGTTTCAAATTGCAACTTTGACATGTAGTACCATTGTAAATCAATCATTGAAATGAAACATGGTATTAGAAATGAAACATGGTATTAGAAGAAGTTTATTTGTTTTTTCTCAAACATAAAATTACAATGTTTTTGAGATGATTGCCTAAAACTTTGACATTATTGCAAATAAAATGATAAAAAATAGAAAATTTAATTAATTTGCAAAAAAAAACATATTAAAGAGTAAAAAGTAATACAAAATAAAATAACAAGTTTTTCAAATATTCTCTCACACATAATGTCCCCTTGTACATAACCTACAACATAGATGGCACTTACAAGGGAACTGATGGGTTTTAGCCCCCCATCTTTCCCATGACCTACCATGCATTGAGTACACTGACTTGCTGTGGTGGTAGCTAAAGGGGCAGATTCCCAATCCCGTCTTGGCGGCACGTGAGTCTAGCTCTTGCTAAAATCATAGGATCTTGGCGGCACGTGAGTCTAGCTCTTGCTAAAATCACAGGATCTTAGTATATCGGCTTACACGTAATTGGATATACTCCTCGTATTATAAAGGCAACTACAAGGATTGATCCTAGGTCTCCCATAAATTAAGACTGATTCACCATGTGATTAAAAAAAATACTAATAAGGCCCTTGCCCATTGGTAACTAAGGATTAACCTTCCACTATCGATAAAGTGAAACCTTATAGGCACCATCATAATTGTAGGCCACATGTCAGGTGAAGCGAAATGATGGCAAACATCATTCCACACCCACCCTGCCTCCGCCCACGTTCCCAGCCCCTACCCCGCCCGATACACAATTTGTTGAGTTAACACTTAAAACAAAAACAAAAAAAAATAACCCTTAGTTATCAACAAGTGATGGTCATATAACTATATTGACCTAACAAACTATGAAAAAACAATTTTCTAAAAATTTTAATTTGTTTATAACTTTTCCATTTAAATTTAAATTTAAATTTAAATTTAATTTAAGTTTTTAAATATTTTTTATTCACCATCTCTTTTTATTATTGTCTTGTAATATATTTTATTGGAAAACAAATTAATCAATTATTTTTTTAAAAGTTTACAAAATGTCTTTTGTTTTAGTTTTGTTATTCTTTAGTTTTAAGTGTATTTTTTTGTCCTTGTTTTAAATAATTATGTTTTCTTAAATGGCTGAGGAAAATATAAACATGTTTTAATTTTTTTCATTAATATCTTTTTTTTTTATTTATGTTACGATTGTGTTTTTGACAATGATGTTTTTTCAGAAAATAGTTATAAAAGTGTAATTTTCAGAAGAAAAAAAAATATATATTATGTGTAATATTATATTATAATTTAAAGGATAATTTTGAAATTTTATTTTATGATATTATTAATTATTAAAGTTATCATTTCAAATAAATTGTAATTTTAACCCTAAGAAAAATATTATTACTAGCACTCATGTTTATTTTGGAGATCAATATTATTACCTTTGTTTATAATAATAATATTGGTTGTAGTAATCAATATTTTAGATAAATTATAATTTGAACCCTAAAAAATAGAATATGTTATGAACATTTACAAAGATATAAAGTCATGGTGAGAATTTGTTGTAATTTTAATTTTTTTTAAAGTGCCAATATTAGTCTTATTTTTTATTTGGAGGTTGATTTTGGTGTTTTTATGAAAAAAAATAGCAATTTCTAGAGCTAGAATTCTAATTTTAAGGTCATAATTATTTCCAACTTGATAACTGTGTTGGGTATGGAGTTGGAGAAAAATTATTGTTAATCATTTCAAGATTTTTTTTGTGTTGGTTCATATAGAATGTGATGCAAAACAAAATAAATATCAAATAGCCACAAATGTACCTTAGTGAAATGTAAAAAAGATTCAAAGGAATATCACCTATACCATTTAGAAAAACTAAAAGTTGTAACATGAGGAACATATGTTTCAAACAGAACTTTCATTCTGACAACCTTATCACTCCCTACCATCTTTTGAGGCATTTCCTTGTACTATTCCCACCAATATCTCTGGTTTAGAGGGTGAGTGTAAACCTATTCTTATGGTGAGACTTATTTTAGAAAAATAAGGAGTCTCCTTGATGAATAATAAGACTTTGTAGTTGACCATCCTTCCTATGGAAAAGAATTGGTTAGTTAAAAGGATTGGTATAAGATAATGCTACCCTGAATTATGACAGATTATTGCAAGGGAAATATAGAAAACAAAGAGCTAGCTAATCATTAAAAAGAATTATTAGATGCAGTTGTACAACTTTTTAGGACATGGTGTAAATGGATGAAACATAGATAATGAAATCATATTCCATAATATATAAATTTTATTGATGAAAAGTTATTGTAACTTAAAAAAATGTTTTTTAAAGATTAAAATGTTATTTTTCTCTAGAACATAATGCATATCTTTGAGTTGGGCTTCGGGTTTGGTATATAAATGATGATTTTTTTTTAAACATATTGGTATGATTGTAGAAAATAAATAAATCTTGCACATCGTTATTAGTTTTTAATGTTGATTTAATATTTTCTTTTAAATTAAGAAACACAATGAAGCCTTAAAATGATGAGGTTGATTGTTAGGCCTGCTACGAGGCTCTTAACATATCTATACTTTTTTTCTTACTTCATAGGTCTTTATCTATTCTAATGTGGGTTCTTCTTTGATTTCAAATTAATTTAACTAATCAAAATTTATAGTGGAAATAAAAGACATGTTTTCTATAAATTTGATGTGCCTAAATTAATTAATTAAAAAATAATAATTAATTTATGAATATGGATGTGTGTGTTCAACTTCATTAGTCATGAAATTGTAGAGCATATGCAAATTCATGGTTGAAATTTAGGAAATTGTAAAAATGGGTGTTTTTTCTTAAATTTAAATGGACCAAACCAACGGGTTTTTCAATCTGAACCTAAAACCAAAGTGACCACCTCATCCACCACTTAATTAAAAAAAGTGTTTCGACCAAATATTTTTTGAAATTAATAACATGTGTGTGTTACTAAAAGAATTGCACGTTATAACATACAAACGCCCTTTTCCATCTTCCTCTTTTTTTCACTCTCTATGTCTCTCCCTCCTTACCCCCTCTCACCTCGCCTCACTCTTCATCCTTTTCTATCTTCTTATCTATTTTTTTCTATGTCCCCATATCTTCCTCTTGTATCATGCTCTCCCTCTCCCATTCACTAAGTCGCCCCTTGTTATAACCCTATTTTCCACTCCATTATAGTAAGAGAGACCCAAGTTCAACTTACCTCGGTTATTGGCAAGAATGCATACCCTTTCACCTTTGTTTTACTTATAGGAGATTGATTCCATGTTAAAAGGGTGCAACTACATAATTGAGCAATTTTTCACAATTATTTGCCAAAATTTTATAATTATGAGATAATTATTATTTCATAATTGAGATAATTGAGAAAAAGCTCATAATTGTGAAAAGTGTTTCTAGAGTTTCTCATTCCCAAGGAAATCAACTTAACCCACTTGTGTGTGAGCTTGCTAGGGGTCCATTATTGTAGAAGCTTCCTAGCTTCTCAAGCCCTTGGGTGTCTAGATACATTCTCTCGAAGGATAGAATGAGGCTATATAATCTTACCAAGAGGAAAGGGGGAAGGGGGAGTATCTATATAGTAAGAGAGCTCTGATGTATTGGGAGGAGGAGACCATGCTACAAGCTTGAGGAGAGGATGTCACTTGTGAAGGTATATTTTTATCATTTTTTTTTATGATCAATAAAAATAAATGTTCTCTTTCTTATAGATTTGAGTTTATAATCAATTATTCATGTCTATTTTATTTGTTTAAGTTGGAAGTCTTTTGGAGAGGACTATTTGTGGTCCTTGTTTGGTAATGATTGATGGATTTCAGAGTTAGTTGTGTGAGTCAACTGCTTCAAGACTATATAAAAAACTTAACATCCTGAGCTCGGGAGTGAAAAATCCTCCATCATCCCATGGTCAAAACTAGAGCATTTCAGAAACTTGTTTGTGTGGGGGACATGCTTAGGTCACAATGCGAGTGATTTTTCTCGAGGCTACCCAACACATGGTATGGAATCCCATGCCATTGGCTTACTACCAATAAGCCAATGATTCGTGAGCCCCTGTGGGGCAGAGGTACCTTGATGTAGGAGCGTTCCACTTGCAAGTCATAAAAACATTGGATTAGACCTAGGGGTTTACATTTACAAAGGGAGTTGGTTCCCTAAGTGATTGTAATTATTATTATTTTCCAAGGTTTGTAAGGAAAATGTAGGAATTTACAGGGTAAGTTCCTCAGACAGAACACCAAAAGGACACCGCCCACAACCAGATCGCAGATCAATACACCAGTATTTTGACGTGGTTAAAACCCTCAAAGAGGGAAACATTCCACGGCCTGAGCCAACGCGGCCACTTCAGGCAATTTATTAATAAAAGAATGAAAATTTACATATGTTTCTCTCATGCACGGATTACCCTACAAATGACCCTCCATGCGCTTTAAATAGAATTCATGGACCAATCGGGTGTCAAGCCACGGATCAAGTGTCGGTAATACCAAGGAGAGAATGAACCGTCGAATCACTACATATCGTGACCGTCGGATTGTAAGTTACAAAATGTACAACGGTAAAGAAACACACTTTACCTAACTCTATACTAGACCAAGTTGTACTTAACTATTTCCTATGTGTCGGAATATCCTAACATCCCCCCTTGAGAACAACTTGGGATAGGATTGAAGGATTTACAAATAT
Source organism: Pinus tabuliformis (assembly GCA_031772625.1). NCBI lineage: Eukaryota > Viridiplantae > Streptophyta > Pinopsida > Pinales > Pinaceae > Pinus > Pinus tabuliformis. Next base: position 431,647,137 of record CM062811.1, read on the forward strand.
GACACAATAGGAGAAGGAAGGAGGCACTAGAGCCTATCCCCCCTTAGTGACAACTTCCTGAACTCCAACCATAAATCGAAGTTTAGTGAACTTCGCCTCTGTGAGAGCCTTTGTGAAGATGTCTGCAACTTGATCATCTGTTGAACAATATTGCACTTCAAGAACATGGTCGTGAATGAGCTTTCTGATGAAGTGCATGTGCAGTTCAATGTGTTTGCTGCGCTGATGTTGGACTGGATCTTTGCATAGCTGAATGGAACTTTGATTATCACACCAAAGTGTAGTCGGATGCTGCTGCTTAAAGCCAAACTCTGATAGGATCTAACGAAGCCACAAGGCTTCCTTACTAGCTTCTACAGCACCACGATACTCTGCTTCTGCTGATGAAAGAGAAATGGCACCTTGTTTCTTGCAAGCCCATGTAATAGGTCCTGAACCAAGAGTGAACACATAACCAGCAGTAGACTTCCGATCATCAGGGTCACCAGCCCAATCGGAATCAGTGAAACCAACCAATAGGGGAGCTGCTTCGGCACTGTAATGAATCCCAAACTGAACTGTACCTCGAACATAACGAAGTATTCTTTTAGCTGCTTTCCAATGACTTTCACGGGGGTTTTGCATAAACCGAGCAACAAGGCCAACAGCAAAGGAAAGGTCAGGACGAGTATGGGTTAGATACAAAAGTTTTCCTACAAGTTGACGGTATAAGGTAGCATCAACTTCAGGAGAAGTACAAGTGACTGAAAGTTTGACTCCAGACTGAAAGGGAAAAGGGGCTAGCTTACAGTCTTCCATGTGAAAATGACGTAGAATATCACAAGCATACTTGGACTGGGAAAGGGAAATACCCTCCTTGGATTGCAAGACTTGAAGACCGAGAAAATAGTGTAAGTGTCCTAAGTCTGTCATTTCAAATTTCCTTTTAAGGCTAGACTTCACATGGTTTATAAGGTTGGGATCACTACCAGTAAGGATAAGATCATCAACATAAAGAACAAGGATGATAAGAGAGTTGCCCACTTTCTTGGTGTAGACAGTATTGTCAGAATGACACCTAGAAAAGCCAGATTCTAAAAGAAAGCTATCCATTTTGGCATACCAAGCCCGAGGAGCTTGCTTGAGACCATAAAGGGATTTCTTAAGTCGACATACAAGGCTGGAGTCTGTTTGTATGAAGCCAATGGGTTGTTCCATATAGATTTCTTCATGCAAGTCCCCATGCAAGAAGGCAGATTTAACATCCATCTGATGGACTTCCCATTTGAAAGAGGTAGCAAGGGAAAGAACAAGGCGGATAGAGTTCATTTTGGCAACAGGGGAGAAGGTTTCAGTGTAGTCAATGCCTTCAACCTGTGAAAAACCCTTAGCAACAAGACGAGCTTTATGTTTATCAACTTTCCCATCTGGTCCATACTTGGTTCTATAAACCCATTTGCATCTAACAAGTTTTCGTCCCTTTGGTAGAGGAACAAGATCCCATGTATCATTTGCCAACAATGAATGATATTCTTCATTCGTAGCTGCTTCCCAATCTGGATGGCCTGAAGCTTCTGCAAAGGTGTCAGGATCATAATTTACTGGAGCTTGAGCCAGTAAAGAAGAGGCTCTCTCGAACTGAGAACATGTACGTCGCTGATCTGTAGGATCACCTGCTGCATCTCGAGTAGCACGAACCCATTTTGGAAGCTGAGGAGCTGAAGGAAGATCCTGAGATGGTGGGGGAGGATTGTCATCCTCACTTTCATCATTTGAAGAAGAAATGTTTTCAAAAGTAGAAGAGATAGGGAGAGGTGGCATAACCGTCGGACTAGGCTCGCAGGCCGATATATTTTCATCAAATTTTACATCTCTTCTAATGATAACATTTTTGGACTTAAATGGAATAAGTCTATAGCCTTTGACATCTTCAGAATATCCAACAAAAGTACATTTTTCACTCTTAGGTTCTAAAGCTTTATGCTTTTCATCTGGAATATGGGCCCACGCTTCACTTCCAAAAACACGAAAGTGACTTACATCTGGTTTGATTGAGCTCCATGCTTCTTCTGGAGTGATATTCTTTAAAGCCTTAGTAGGAGTGTGATTTATTATGTAATTTGCACAGTTAATTGCTTTTGCCCAAAAACTAAGACCAAGTCCTTTAAATTGTAGCATACAATTAGCCATTTCCTTTAAGGTGCGATTCATCCTTTCAGCTACACCATTTTGTTGTGGAGTATATGGAACAGTATGTTGCATTTGAATTCCATTCTCAGTGCAATAGTTGATGAATGTGTTTTTAACATATTCTCCGCCATTATCAGATCTTAACTTAAGAATTTGATGTCCAGATTGTTTTTCAACAAAGGCCTTGAAGGCCAAAAAAGTGTTAAATACTTCACTCTTGAGTTTTAAGAAGTATACCCAAGTGCGTCTGGAGAAATCATCAATGAAAGTTAAGAAATACTTGCAGCCAGAGAATGACACAACTGGAAGTGGACCACATAAATCACTATGCACAAGCTGTAAAGGGGCTGAGGCGTGCCAAGAGGCACATTTTTCAAAACTGTCCCGATGATGTTTTCCGAGTACACATCCGGAACAAACACCATCTCTGCAAGATACCATAGGAAGACCTGTCACCATATTTTCTTTACATAGATGCTGAATGGAGCGATAGTTTAAGTGACCAAATCGCTCATGCCAAAGTTTGCTCACTTCATCGTTATGAGCAACAAATACTGAGGGAAGATTTGATGACCCAAAGTTGTGAAACTTATACAACCTTGTAGAATCATCAGCAATGCCAGTAGCCAAAATCTGTTTAGGATCTCTTCAGTCCTTGATTAAAACATCATGAGGTGAAAATTCAACGATTTTACCTTCACCTGAATGAGTTATCTGATATACAGATAGAAGGTTGCAGGATAAGGTTGGAACACATAATACATCATTAAACTGACCATTGTCTAGATGAACAGTTCCAGTCCCTACAACACTAAGAGATCTATCATCACCAACATATATATTTTGGTGTTACAATCATTTAAAGAAGAAAACATGGCTTTGTTTTTGGCCATGTGATAAGAAGCTCCAGAATCAATGAGCCACTCATGAGAATGAGAAGAAGAAGATACATTTAATGCATAGCCAGACCGAGATGCTTGACAACCACATGCAGAAAGTGACATTCCTGAAGATGAAGTTGAAGTTGAAGATTGCCCCAAATGGATGTTATGCTTCTTCATTGCTGCTTCCAAGGCTTCCATCTTCTTAAAGCATTTTGATTCTAAGTGGCCATCTCGATTACAAAAATTGCAATGTCTATCAGTCTTCTTCCCTTTGTTTTTATTTGTCTTATCATTTTGTTGAAATGATTTTTCATTTTGGGGCTGAAATTGCTTAGGACCCTTGTTTGGTTTAGGACCATTCTTTTTAGGATATGACTTCTTAGGATTCTTTGAATTTGGTTGCTGCTGGGCGGCTAACGCTTTCTTGGAAGAGTTTCCAAGATTAATAAGACCAAGGTGTAAGAGTTTTTCTTGTTCTCTTATTAAAGAATCACAAAAAGAGTCAAAGGAAGGGGGCTTGTAGTCTGTTCCTTGAGAAATGAAGGCTTCTCTTGTAGAATGGAAGGTGGAAACAAACACAGAGTAGGCTGGTCCCAACTTTGTAAGAATGGAATAGATAAGGTTACTATCTTCTTTCTTAACTTTAACACCTTCCAAAAGATATCTAAGGGTCTTGAACTTCGACAAGAAATCTTCAATGCAAGAAAAATTATTAGGGTCCAATGTAAGCAACTCATTTTCAAGTTGATGGGCTCTAATTTCATTTTTAATCCCAAAAACTTTATTGATTTGTTTCATTGCTTCATCAGGAGTATCAATTTCTGCAATATGGAATCTAAGATCTAGAGAAATAAACATCCCTATCAATCCACGTGCTTGATCTTGCCTATTTTCCCATTTAGCAGCCTTATCTTCATCCTTCGGTTTCTTTTCTTGGCCTGAGGCTATTCTGTAGAGACCTTTACTTCTAAGTAAATCCTCAATGTAAGCCAACCATTGGAAGTAGTTGGTGCTGTCAAGGGTAACTTGGTATTGAATTTCCATTTCAATGGAAACTGAAGCTAAAGATGCTGAAAATAAGTGTTCCAATGGATAGATCTCGAAAAACTAGGTTGGTTTAAAAAAAACGGCTTCCGGATGAAGAAGTTATGGCTTTTTGAAAAAAAGTTGTTGAAGTTGCTGACGAAGTGCGGGAATGTGCGGAAATGAAAAAGTCCGCCCCCACAAAATGGAGACTTGAACCCAAGACCTCTACTCTCTTAAAATAGCTTTGAACCAATTGATCTATACAAAAAATGAGAGAGAGAGAGAGAGAGAGAGAGAGAGAGAGAGAGAGAGAGAGAGAGAGAGAGCTCTTTTTCCCTATAAAACAAAAAACAAAAAACCCAACACGGACATGCAAAGAAAACGAACCTTACGGCTCGAGGTTAGCTTTAGCCGAAAAACTAAATATTTTCAAAAATGAACCTTGCGGCTCAAAGTTAGCTTTAGCCGAAAAACTAAATATTTTTCTCAATGTTTCTGATTTTCCGAGATCACACTAAGGTGCAGGGAAAAGAGCATACACATGAGAAAAATCCTTCCTTTCTGTTTCTGATTTGCCCAGATCGCACAGAGTCGCAGGGCAAAGAGCATACGTAGAAATGAAAGGTATAGATCCGGTTAAAAAAAATCTAAATAAACCGAAACCGAAATAAGCAGAGAGAAAATAACATTAAACTGAAAATAAACACTGTATACCTCCAGATCTTAAAAATGACGTAGCTAGGGCTACCGGAAACCTTTTCGGGTGAAACAAAAGGGGTTCCTCACTGGAACAGATGCTCCCAACACAACAGAGCAGTCCTCTCGGCCCGAAAGCAGTCAGAAACAGCAGATCTAGGAAACAACAGTCGGATGCAGTTCTACCGGCTTCAGATTTGGATCACCAACGGACGCGGCCCTCAAATAGCTCTGATACCATGTAGGAATTTACAGGGTAAGTTCCTCAGACAGAACACCAAAAGGACACCACTCACAACCAGATCGCAGATCAATACACCAGTATTTTGACGTGGTTAAAACCCTCAAAGAGGGAAACAGTCCACGGCTTGAGCCAACGCGACCACTTCAGGCAATTTATTAATAAAAGAATGAAAATTTACATATGTTTCTCTCATGCACAGATTACCCTACAAATGACCCTCCATGCACTTTAAATAGAATTCATGGACCAATCAGGTGTCAAGCCACGGATCAAGTGTCGGTAATACCGAGGAGAGAATGAACTGTCGGATCACTACATATCGTGACCGTCAGATTGTAAGTTACAAAATGTACAACGGTAAAGAAACACACTTTACCTAACTCTATACTAGACCAAGTTGTACTTAACTATTTCCTATGTGTCGGAATATCCTAACAGAAAACTAGAGAAATTGTGAATATTGTAATTAGATCAACAGATGTTGACAATATCTAAAGAGATATGGAGAGATTATAGGTAGTTATATCTTTAGAAATATTTGTGGATCTAAAATCCTGGAATAGGGGATTGTTGAGTAAATAGTGGATCATAACTATATTTTTGTTCATAATCATTTTCCTATAAAATATGTAATTAGAGGGGATGAAATAGTTGTAGAGGTGTGTAAATAGAGATATTTCTAGAATATTTTGGGGGCCAAGTACGACCTCAAGGCCGAGAGGGATTTTACTATAAATTTTGCTAATATGGCCTTTTGTAATTATTATGTGTGTATATTAATAGAAAAATACTCAGTTGAGTAATTCATATTATTGTGTGAGATTCAATCTTGTGATTTTGTTGAAATAAAAGTATTGTAGGTGTAATCAAGCTTGCGAGAGATTTGAGCAGTGGAAGCACAATAGACCAAGGAAGTTGGATCAGTTCCAATATTAAAAGTGTGTCAGAGTAAGAGCCAAGGTCAAAGTATAGGAACTGAGATCAAGAGGAGAGAAAAGATTTATAGGAAAGAGGGTGCACTAAATAATGCAGAGGAATTGAGATAGAAGCAAACTCATAGTCGCAGCGGAAGCATTATAACTGATAATTGTAAAGAAAAAAGGAGTTTAGCTGATAGGAAGCCAAAAGGAAAGCACAAAGGTTGAGGATAGAGAAGAGTATGTAAAGCCAAGCCAACCATAGTGTTAGCTACCTATACCAATAGGTTTCATTTTTCATGATTGGCAGGGGAAGTGCCAATATGATCTACTTTGGTGATACAAAGATCTCATATTCTGGTGGAAGACATATACTTACATTTGGTTGATGCTACCCTACTTCTGAATGGGTGATCCAACAGCCTAAGCTGGGTCATGCCATGTTTCAATTTTTGTTGTAGATTAGAGAAAGAAATCTGTCCAAACAGTTCAATCTTGGCAGGTAAAGTAGTTAGGTAGAGAATGAAGGTTCCAAACTGTTTAATCTGGGGCCTTGGAAGCAATAAGGCTAGCCTTAGATAGAAAACCAAAAGAAAAAAGCCAAAGGAAAAGAAAAGGCACAAAAGGGTCTGCAAGTCTAAGTGCACCCTCCTTGAAGTAACAAAAAATGCTAGGCAATAGAATGGGTAGGTAGTTGGGGTTGCAGAAAGCATGGTTTATGGCACTTCACTGGCCTAAGCAAAACTAAAAACATGGTGCCAGTGCAGGTCTCTTATTCAGCAGTTTTGCAGCAATATAATGAAGCATGTCTAACTTCCAGATTATCCCCCATCAAATTCATTGCTAACATCCCAATACTACCTATGTTCATGAAAGAAAGTCAAAGTCTTTTGTTGGTTCTTGTCTCTTTAAGAGCCACATTTCTTGTGTAAAATTCTTTTCATTTTGATCTACTTCCTAAACTAAGTTGATTTCATATAAACTTAGTGGTTTTCCCCTTTCATCAACCTTTTCCACTCATTTTAACTCCTAACTTCTTATTATCTAAATCCCCTATGTTCCCCTTTTCCCTTACTATTATAAACACTATGGTGTATAAACCCCAAGCAATGTATAAATATTCCCTCCCCCTGGCAATTATAGCCATATGTCCAAAGTCAGGGATTAAATTGACCTCTGGTCAGTTTAACAACCTAAGCCCTACCCCTCTTTTCCCTGCAGAAACCTTTGAAACCATTTACCCACTTCATTTGCAAAAAGACCTTGTAAAAAACCCACTATTACCCCTAACCCGCGTTATTTACAAAATGCACCAAAATACCCATTCTTCCGCTTTACCCAAAGTTTGGCGCAATACGCATTTCATAAAAAATACATTGAAAAACCCATATAATTCACCAAAATCCAAAGTCCCCGCCGGGCACGCATTTCAAAGAAAATATTAAAATATTCCCGCACTGCTGCAGTATTGTCCTGGCGCCTTAGCAATCCGTCGATCGTCGGATCTGGGTTTTTCCATCCGATGGCCCATATTCATATCGGGTCGGCCCCGATGACCGCACTTTACCGCCCGAGAAACTGTCAGAGGGTGACGTCAGGCCTCTGCCACGCGTCACCCCCATATTTTCTCGGGCCGCCCTCTGACAATACCATGACCGTATCCAGAGCGGTCTGAGAAAAACCATTTACCGCTTGTGCTTTACCGCCGTGCCCACGTCATTGCTACGTCACGCCCACATCAGTTCGACTCGGCGCCCTGTCAGCACCCCCGCCCGCCAGCGCTCCGACATGTCCGCCACCTATGAAATCCCCGTGGACCACTCACAGGCCGCCACGTCACTCGATGACGTCATGCTGACGTCACCCGGCCCTGACCCCACCTGATGACATCATGCTGACGTCATCCAAAAAAGGCGCCAATAATCCAAAAAGTCCATATTTTAGCCAAAATTCGTGTTTTTTGTCACTTTTGCCAAAAAGACTGTTGCTCACCTCTGCATGCAAATTACGACCATCCGTCGCCAACCTGCGGAAATCGATCCGAAGACCGTTGGCGCCTTCAACCCACCTGCATTTGTAACCATTGCCGGCAATTCACCAGGTTTCCTCTTCCTATCAAAGGCAACTTGGAGTAGTTGCCTCATCCTCTACAGCCCAGCAGCAAGCAGCCAGAACTGTTCAACAGGAATCCAGCAAGGATAAAGGGAAGCAGATGGAGCAGGAACAGCCACCTCCTATAGCAGAACAGCAAGCAGAAAAGCAAGTAGAACAACAAGAAGAAGGGCAAAAAGAGGGGCAGCCAATACAACAAGAACAAACAGCTGAAGCCCCAATATCCACTGAGCAACAGGCTCAAGAGAATGTGCCTCCTAGGCAAGAAAAGACAGTGGAGGCCTCAGTGCTACAAACTCCACAGAAAGAAGAAAAGGGAAAGAAGAGGGATAGAGAGCAGGAGACTCCCCTCACCACATCCACAAATCAAGGGGAGAAAAGGCAGAGAATGAATCCCCTCTCCGAGGAAGAAATGCCTATTGGGCAATCATTGGGCATGGGCCCACCGAGCATGGAGGCATCTGCCAGTTCCTTTCAGCAGGAACAAGAAAGAACCCTTGGAGGAGAGGTCAGCTCCTCAAGTCAGCAAAGGAGAGCTGAGACAGGCATCAAGCAACAATTCATTGACATAAAAAAGAGAAATGAGCCACTCAGGCTCCAGATCTACAACCAGTTGCTTAAGATGGCCCCTACCAATCAGCAGAGGCTTATGTCAGCCTACGACATAACAGAGGGGAAGATGACCATGAGTCATTTCATGCCAACCATGCTGCAGCCACAGTCAGCTGCAGACTATATAAGAACCAACCTTGAGGTTCTTGCAAAAGACATCCACCCTATGGACCAAATAGAACTTCACAAGCAAATGGGTGAGATGGTCTATTCGACATTGGCAGACAAGACATTCACGGCACATAGGTTGGAAAACAGCCTGAACAATACAGCTGCCCAACTTGAGTTGGAGAAGGCATCCTCTCAGGCCAAAGACAACAGGATCAGGTCTTTGGAGGACATAATCATAGAGCTTGGGCATGACCCAAAGGATCCAAAAGCTATACAAACGCTGCTGAAAATAAGAGATGCAGACCTTGCAGCTCTAAGAAAGATGATTAAAATCCCAGCAACCCTTCACCCTCAAACAGAAGAGGTTGCCCAGCAAAGACAAGACCAGGATGTAGCAACATTGCTGGTAGGACTGCATAAGCAGCTGGTGCAAACACAAGAAAAGCTGGAAGAGACAGAGGCTGCACTGCAGGCAGCCCTACAGCAGAAAGAAGGAGGTCAAACTTCTCAGCCCCCTCCAGAGATCATAAACCTTGAGGAGCTTCCACAGACTACTGCTCCTCCCATAGGGCAGACAGCTCAAACAGCTCCATCAACATCAGCACCAGCATCAACCTCAGAGCAGGCTCCAAGCCTTGATATGCAGAAATTGATGAATGAAATCAAACTCCTAGAAGCCCAGATGACAGAGCTGAATGAAGCCAAGGAGAATTTAGCTAAGCTGAATGAAAAATATGACAAGTCTAAGCAAAATGTAGCTCAAAAAGGAAGAGAAATAAAGGCTCTCAAAGAGAAGATAAAGGAGCTGGAGAAAGAACTCACCCTTGACAAGGTTGTAACTGAAATCAAGAAAGTCTTATGGGCCAACATTGGCCAATCCATAACAGATCAATGGCAGTATATAGAGACAATTCATGAGCAAATGGAGCTCATAGCCAAGGCACACAAGGAAGTCCAAAGGGCAAGGGCATCTCTAGGCAATATGCCTGAGATAGCCAATAGAATGATTAATGTCCTCAATAACCATACAGGTCCTCAGCTGGCAGCAATAGGAATCCCCAATAGAACTGAAACCATCCTGCTGATAAAGAGGGTCCTCACATTGAGAAGCTTAGTACAAACATTGGACAGAAGAAGCCAAGACATGCAAACAGAAGTAAACAGATTCATGGATAAGTTTGCAGCATTACAGGGCAGAGGCCTTCCTGGCTTACTGAACAGCGCAGGGAGACTATTATCACATGAAAATTATGCCAAAAGGGTGGATGCATTTGCCACTAACGAGATCACTGCAGGATCAAGTACCTCAGAGGTAACAGGGCCAGCATCTGGGCAAAGTCTCTATGACAGAGTAGAGAACTTATTTTTTATTATGAATGAGATCAAACATTTGTTTGAAGTGCCTCCAAACTTCTACAAATACACAGAGGCAGATGAAACTCTAGATGCAATTTTGAGACATCAATTGCCTACACAGGAGTGGTGGACCAAAATGATACAGTTGTTGCTGTAAACAGGAGGCTTTTATCAAAGTTTTTTCATCAAAAAACATAAATCATCATGTTCAGAAAATGTGATGCATACACTATGACTGGAGAAGAGTGGACTGAGCCAGCTCAGCAAACCAATTCGGCCACTAAAGCAATACTAACAGCTACAGATGACAGGGCCGAGAAAGCTACAGCGTGACAAAGCCATAAAGACACATCATTCAGCATTAATGCAGAAAGCTCAACCGACTCAGTGGCCTCCAAAGGTCAAAAAGACTTCTGACAGAATTAAAGAGTATTCATTTTGTATTTAGAGCAGTAATAACTTCCTTATCTGCTATTCTGTAAAGTTGGTGAGTGTATTTATTTATCAAGTGACTCAGCGGTTCAGATATTTTTGTATAACCGATTGTATATATTCCCCCTCGCATAAGCTTGCAGGGGTTGTTGATTTTCTCTTCAGGAGATACTATGCTGTAAATGTTCAGAGTTTTAATACAACAAAGCTGATGGAATTTCCAAAGTTCTGTGTTGTCTGATGCGTTTTGATGTGCTTGCTGAATGCTACAGGATTCCTGCGTATTTCATGAAACAATAAGTTTCTTTAACCTGTTCGTTATGTTTTTTATTTCCTTCATAATCCATTCATGTTCTGTGTTTCACAGTTTAATGGCAAAGAAAAAGAATAGTCTCATGATTTATTCATAGAATACCCTGAACTCAATCTATGCTATTATGTATGTTTTCCTCAGTTATAGTTATAAGAGTGTAATTCTTAATTGCTGCACTTCCAAACTATACCTTTCACAGTGATTATCGTTCAGGAATTCAAACCTGCTCTTGGTCAATACATCTCTTTCTCACATCACCAATTTAGTGGAAACTTCTTAATTGCCTTCCACTGGTTAAACATACTTCATCACTACAATTTCAAGTTTGTTTCATGAAATATTTTAATGGCCCTGTTGTTTCAATAATCACACTCAACAAATTCAAACAACCTGCAACCACAGACTCCATAGCCCAATGGTCTAAAACTGTCTGAAGATATCACATTAGGTACTGAAAGACATCATTCAACCAAAATTTTCAAACCAAATCCTCACCTCATATCTAGCCTAAGATCCTCAAGAACAAAGTTAAACAGTCAAAGAGAGAGCCCTCTCTGATTGCAGGTTGGCTAGAACCTGTGATCCAAAGCTTGGTTAGTGGTTACCCCGGCCGCATTCCCTCAGGAGTCAAAGGGAACAACCTGGGTGTTAACACATAGAAACCAAAGATAAATCCATAAGTAATATAAAACAAATAGGAGTATCCAAAGGATTAAATGTCGGAAGGACAAATAAACAACAACAAAAAAGAGGAGTTAGGGTCAGGAATTTAGTGATAGATAACATTCAATAGAGAAACCTTTATTGTAAAGGCTTGTTAGCTTGGGTAGAAATTAAATTAACCAGTAGGTATACATAAAGGCGGGTGTTGAGCTCCAGGTTCCGATAGTTGACACAACAACAACTGCTCTAGGTTATGATAGTTGACACAACAACAACTAATGGGAATAAAGTTTTGTTCACGGGTCTATCAAAGCTCAATGTCAATTGAAATTTGTGAGCAGGTCATAGGTTTCCATAACTCCCTTGTCCATCAGGTCAACTATTAGGAGCAGGCTCACATGGTGTCAATAGGTCTCGAGGTCAAGTGGGCCATCCTGGAGGTTTTAAGCTCAGAGGTATAAGAAGTGGCTATCAAAATTGCAATGGGATTGTTTGTTAAGGAGGAGGAGAAGGCTTACATGATAGGGCTCACATGGCATTCAACATGGAAGATATTTTCAGTGAGTCAGCCCAGAAAGATATAGACGAATTCTTTGTGAATTACAAAACATGTAAAACTTTGGGTTGAAAATTTTAAATCCCTTGGTCATGAGTGATGGTCACAAGGTGCTAGGATAATAAGGAGGTAAGGCATTGTTATAAAATGCAAGCATATATTATATGGCATACTACGAGGTAATCCCGAATGCTTGAATACGTATGGAGGTGTCGATATGTGAGGTATTTGGGGATTAGCCCAAAAATGCATTAAAGGGGAAAATCCACCACTGAATAATTCAAAAGAAAAGGATGAGTTAATACAAACAAGCATATGTTTATATTTCCTTACAAGCATGTTAATGAAGACTTGCGGCCAATGATTTTATAATACGATTTGTATGTTAACCCTTTTAGTTCCTCCCACTTGTAGATGTTACAAAAATGGATTTATATCCCGATAGAGTTTCTAGAAAGGTTGAAGGAAGCACCACCCGTTATAGAGAAACTAGGAATTGTGGGTTCACATTAATTTCGGAATTAAGTAGGATCATAATTGGGCATGAATCATACCTTAGTAGCCGTTCCTAGGAAAGCTACCATGTAGGTGGTTGGTTGTGGGAAACAACCATCCCCCTTCCTTACCTTCCTCTCAACCACTTTGCTTGTGGAGTTGAGATCTGGTAAGTAAGAAGTTTCTTGGAAGGCCATCTAAAACATAGTACTAGGATTGGTCTGCTTATGTGATTACCTTTTAGGGACTTTGTAGTGTTTGTTGTTTGGTTTGGGTCAACAATTTCGCCTTAGGGGTGCTTGTACTAACTTGATTTGGTTTATATTTATTTATTCACCTTGGCTAAACCCAGTCACCGTCAATCACGTTGAATCTTAGGTTTACCTCTTGAGAGAGGTGCATTATTGACTCCTGCTCATAGAGTGCCTATCAGTGCTCAAGACCCAAACCAACCTAAAGTTGAGGAATATATTCATGTTCCTCCTAGTAGTGACTTGATATCTATCAAGACACTTGTGGACGATTATGCTTCTCTTGTCAATCTACCTTTGACTAACCTATCAAGACAAGAGTTACTATGACTGAACCCTGATGGTTCTACACCTACCTACACATATATTCCTTTTCTACCAATGGAGGAGGTTAGTTCCTATTTACCCTCTGCATATGTAGTCTTTGCTACCATGTCATCATTTCCAACACTTAATGTGGCAAGACCTACTCCTCCTTCTACACCTATCACATCATCTTGGGGCATACCACCTGTCTCTTCTTTGTCTCTTGCAAATTTCCCTAGTGTCTCTGTGCTCATTCCTTCATCAATGCCGGTTATGGGAGTTAATCCTAGACAACCTATAGGATTGGGAATCTTCACTCCTATTTTTTCTCAGCCTATTATTCTTATTCCTCATATGGGTATGATAGCCACGATAAATGTGTGGGGAGGGTAATTTTTTTCTCCTAGTTAGCTTGGGGTAAACCTTGCATCTAACATTTCCAAAGCCTAGTATAGTTCACAGTTTGGAGGGACGTCATCCTTTAGTACTTTTTCTTGAGGGGTAGTTTACCTGGGGGAAACCATGTCATTAACACTATGATTCCTATCAGTCATCATCCTTATCTTGGTGTTGCAGAACAAGGCAATCCTTGTTTTCCTATTGGGTATAACCCCACTAGTAGCCATTCTCTTGGGGGTCCTTTTCTCTCCGGGGACATTTACCATTGGGGACAAACTTCTTACACCTATCACGTTGGCCCACATCCTCCATATGATAGGACGAACTATCACCATGGTCCTCAACATGTTGCTCAGAACCAAGGTATGGGGGGACCTTGCAATTATTATGGCGGATCTTCCTCCTATAACCCATTCAATCATCTTCATAATCCTTTTTTATCCTCTCTTCATATTTTGGATTTTTTTAAGCTGACAAATGACCCAATCCTTCATGATCCTTGGTGGCCACCCATGCCCCCAGAACATGGGTTCATCAAAATATTTAGTGGATGATTTAATCAAATTACCTTTGTTCCAATGTACCCTGACTGGAGATGCTGCAAAATGGTATATTGAACTGGATACGACATCTTACAGTGACTTCTCATCCTTGGCCTAAACCTTTTTGACTCACTTTCAGTGACCTACGAGGTATGACATTGAATCTGATCTCTTATATAACATCAAATAAGATAAGTCCACTCTCATTTCTGATCATATTCACGAGTGGCGATGTTGTAAGAGGTTAGTTTGAACAAATCTTCCTGACAAGATCCTTTCGAAATGGTTCATTCAATCGTTTTTACCTCCTATAGCAAAGGATTTGTCTATGTTTAGGGTTGTTACTGGGGAACATGCTATCTTAGTTTCCCAACGACTAGATCTAATTTTCTCTCAATTTGGCACACTTTATGAAGTAATTCATAATGATCCATGCCCTTTTAACAGCCCACCCAAACTTACCTCGGGACTACACTCTGGAGTGATTGGTTCTATATCTAACTCCATGAGAAAACTTTCTTCCCAACTTGGGAAATTGATCGTGACATCACAAGCCCCAAAAAGAGTGTTTGGCTATGAAATATCTCCCTCTTCTGAGCAACCACTGATGTTATCACGGTGAACTCCACAACACCCAAGAACACTCTGCAACCTAGTGGGAAAAAAATTAAATAGAATAAACAAAAGAATCAACCTGCTAAGGAGAATCAACCAAACCCACCTAGGCAAGGAGGGGGCACATCTCAAAGCTATTGTAAGATCAAGTTCCCTCGTAATATTTGTCAAGGTGAGCATTTGAATCATGAGTTCCCTCGAATGGATGAAGTTCATTGGCTTCTTACACCACCACCTGCTACTCAATGACCTGTTGTATTGAATCATCTATTATTTGCACATCCTCAATAGCAAATGGATTCCCAGGCTCCTTAACCTCCACTAAGGGGTAATGAGGGGCCATATTTCCATCCTGACAATAATATGTTCATCTCTATGTGCTAAGAGAATGTCAATGTGACCATGCGAGCTAAGTCGTATGATACTCCTAAGTCAAGTTCTTCTTCTAAGGACTCAACCACCCAGATACTTCCATTGGACTTGCCATGCTAGATAAGCCTGTGGAACTAGTCTATCACCCACCTAAGGGTGTCATTCATAAGTCAACAACACATAATTTGTCTACAAGAGCTACCCAACACTACATCATTGTTGAGGACTTAGCACAAGATCCCTGTGCCATGTCTGTTTTGGAGGTTTTGTAGAGCTGTCCTCAATAACGTAAAGACTTGTTGACTATGATTGGAGGAGTGGACCCCTATGACTCAAACCTCATCACTTTCAATGTTGACAAGGTTGCCTTTTGGCTTTCCCATTAGATCACCTTTCAAATTAATGTGCGAATATTTCATAAGAATATTCATCGCACTTTGGTGGATGAAGGTTGTTTTACTTATGTTATGTTAACATCATGTTGGAAATATCTTGGCTCTGTAATGCTCACAAAGTATACTACAACTCTATAAGAATTTGATGGACATGATATTGTACCTCAAAGGGTTCTTCCCAATTTTTCCATTGAGCTAGGGGGAAAGACTTCCTACATTGATGTTGAAGTCATCGACGCTCCCTTGGACTATAACCTATGCTTTGTCCATAGCTAGCTTTATGTTATAACCACTATTGTGTCTTCAATGTTTCATGTTCTTTGCTTTCCCCATGAAGGCTAGATAGTCATGATCAATTAGTTGGAATATTGTATGCCATCGAACTAGCTTATCGCTACGAGGAATTTGGTCCCACTTGTTGGAGATAACCCTTGGGGTTATGAGAGTGTTGGTGTGGGTTTATTTAAAAAATCATCCCTTATTGGTGTTTTCCCTTTACCCTCGCCCAAAATTCCTTCTTTACCTACCATTGTTCCCATGCACATGGTTTCTTTTATCATCCATGGACTCCATTGGTCTCTTGGCCCTTGGAAGGTTCCTTCTTCTATATATGTATATCGACATGGTGAGCATACAACGCCTTTATCAAAAGAAATTTCCTCTCTAATAGTCCCATCAGTATCCTGACACTAGTCAGAAACTCCATCAAAATATGGAATCTGACAAGGAACATTTTCCCACACAGGCCATCACTCTGCCTCATCCACGTGACCCTCTTGACATTGAGTCTTCTTCACGACAAGTCATCTCAAAGGTCATGGATTCACCTGTTGATTATCCTAGGAAGGTTATGCCTCTTAATGTCTCTACTCTCCCTAATTTGGAAAGGTAGAGATTGGTAAATAAAATATTGAATCAAACTAGGGAGCATCTCCTTAGACCTCGTTGGAAGTGCCACCCTTGGACCAAGTCAAGTATTAGGTTTCTAATGTTTAACTTTCCAATGAATTGTCCAATTCCCCTCTGTCTGTCGATGAGTATCGTGTACCCCATTTATGTCTTGATAGTCCTTGTCAAGGAGCTCCACATGGTCATAAGACCACTCACTTTGAATTCCCTCAGGTCAATCTTAATAACTCTATGGTTCTATTTGTTCCCTGGAATCATCAACCTTTAGCAATTAGGTAGCTTAACTTTCTATGGCATGGCCCCTTCATGGTGCGACATATGGTACCTCCACTCTTTCATGAGTTCATGTGTGGAAATCCTTGGCATGTGCCTGATAGTGGGCATACTTTGATGTGACCTATTAGACTGAGTTGCAGTTGTAAATGTTTTGCATAGGAGTGTGTGTGACAGTGATTTTATTTATTTTTTGTTTGGTGTGTGATGCAAGCGCTTTTCTAGTACATCATTTATGCCAAAAATAATTTTTTTTTATAAAAATATATATATATATATATATATATATATATATATATATATATATATATATATATAGATGGTCATGTTTTTACCTAATTCATGTTTATTTCTTTCATTATGTGATTTAACCATGGGTTTAGCCTTTTGAGATGGCTTTTATAGGTCAGGGTGGAATTTTTATTGCAACATCCTTTGGACCTTAGGTGTGTTTCTCTTGAACATGGCATATATGGGTAGGTCACATATTATCATCACCATTCCATTATTAACCAATAGTGTCATAATTGTACCTTAGGTCTAACCCAGTTAAGTTGCGGAAACCACTCTTCTATATGCACATTGTAGCTTGATAGTAGAGCCTACCTATACATGGATGCCCTAGTTCAAGCCTTTTTTTTCCATCTTGGCATCCATGTTTTCATTTATATTGTCCTCATGGAATCCATCCTTCTAACTTGCCATGACTTAGAATCTAAGCCTTATGTCCTCTTCTTTGTCTTATTTTTTTTCATTCCCCAGGAGGATTCCACCACTTCATCCTTCATGATTGCCACATTTTATTAGCCTATTTATGCATGATGAGCCTTGGTTTCATCATTCCATCATCATCTTTTTCTTAGCCTATCATTCACTTTCACTTTTTGTTTTACCCTTTCTTGGAGGAGCCATTGCGATGAGTGGTTGTATTAGCCAACTTCTTGACCTTTCCATGTTTCAATCAGTTCTATCATGATCAAAACGAGTTGCTACCATTTATACAAATTATTCCTCCAAGAGGAGTTTCATTTATTCTCTTTTTAGACTCCTTAACTTAGAAAATATTGACGAGTGAACTTGTTACCTTCATGCTAAAGTACTCAACGAGACGTCTATTCAGTTTAAGTTTAACCCTTTTCCTGACTGAGTAGACTAGTTATGAAAAAGGAATATTGTAGTACTTTATGGCTAGAAGGTTCTCCCTTGTATTGTTTTATCTTTTTCTTTTTCGGGTTGAAGGGACTAGATTTATGAAAGAGGAGCCTATTGAGCATACTTGTCTTTTCTTTTTCACTCATTAAACCAAGAAAGAGACTAAAAGGAGAAATGCAAGGGAAAAATTATTTTTGTTAGTCGTCAAAATGGTAGTGTTAGTCATATCACCCTTAAACATTACACCTATCTGCATCATTATCTTACAGTTTGGTTTTAGCTTGCCTAGGAGTAATACCATACATATGATTTTGTCTATTCCTCTAGATAGTTACTCTTCCAGTCATATGGAGTGTGCTTCAATGCCTCCTATTTTATTGCATGATATTAGTTGGTGCTCATTAGTCATGTTTCCAAGTCATTTTTGTGTTTTTCCACTATGTGTGCAAGGGAAGTCTCAACCCATGTCACCCATCTGCAGTTTCCTGTTGACCCTTTTGAGTCGGTCAACCCTGTTTTAGTTTCACTTCATTTCTTCATGACTTCATCCTTCCACTACATCATCTTGGTATGTTCTCTGTTGATTGATGGTAGATACATCAAGGCCATCCTTTGACATATATTCTCCTGTCAACTTTAGCTCATTATACAAGAGTTTGATCTAAGAACTAGTAGTAAATTAGAGCTTGTAGATCTTAGTGGTAGGTTTCCTCACGATCGACGATGGATTTATGTTATTAACTCCTGATCAGTTGAGTCTATGAGTGTTTGACATAAAATCATTTATTCGCACTTAGTGGATTGTAATGGGTACCCTGGGGTCCATTTTCATCACTGGTGCATCCCATCACATCTATTAACAGTAGACTTCATTGACTTTTAATCAAGCAGTTTCTACCATGCTCGACTTGAACACATCTATTATAATGTTGTAGATTCATACCATCAGGGTTATGTTGAAGACCCTAGGTTAGGGACATTTCACTCTTATATTGCACCCTTCCCAGGCTATGTTGGACTTACGTATTCTCATGTCGTAGATTCATACCATCGGGGTTATGTTGAAGACCCTAGGTTAGGGACATTTCACTCTTATATTGCACCCTTCTGAGGCTATGTTGGAGTTATGTTTGATTTATGTACTTTGAGGACTATTATGGGACACTTCCTATCTTTTATGTGTCCATAGTCCTACTGATTTATACTGTGACATAGATCCACACTGTATTTGATGGTGGTTGTGATCTATTTGATGAGTCACATAGTTCCACATTATATTTATTGGTGGCTATGATCTTTCTAATGTGTCACATGGATCCACTATGTATTATTCGTGGCCATGTATTAGGATTTCATGTCATGGATCC
This sequence comes from Pinus tabuliformis, assembly GCA_031772625.1. Classification (NCBI taxonomy): domain Eukaryota; kingdom Viridiplantae; phylum Streptophyta; class Pinopsida; order Pinales; family Pinaceae; genus Pinus; species Pinus tabuliformis. The sequence continues at coordinate 431,666,304 of CM062811.1, forward strand.
ACAGTGTATGTCTGGTAGCCACGTTTAGTATATATTCATGACTAAGTGATCCAAGTGGATGTTCGTGGACACCTGCCTATCCCACTTGGACCCCAAAAACTGTCTCTTTTAGTTTTCGAGTTTCCTTAATTGTAGCACACTTTACTATTTTTAGTAGTTTTTCGGGTCCTAAACTTTCGGAGCTGTTTTGAGGCCCTAAATGATGTTTGTTTGGAAATCTAATGCCAATGATTTTCCCATAAAATTGTATTTTATGTCATAGTCCTTGGAGAGATATTTCGAATGGGTTATCATGCACGTCAAATGGAGATAATATGGCCAAGTCACAACCCCGGAATTTGCCTATTCAACTAACCCCAACGGGGCCCATAAACTCTTGGTGTTACATCTCCTCATGTTAGGGTTTTGGTTGTTTAAGGTTTTTCTCTTATTGTTCAATAATAAAAAGGCCATTGAGCCTCATTGTAACCTAGTTTAGAGCATGTAGCCACCACATCTCTTCTCAGAGATAAGCTACCATTGCCTGAGCTAGTTTATTTCCATTTTTGTTTGTAAGCATATTTTAGTATTTTACATTAATGAAATGAAGTATTATTTCTACTGCATCTCTGTATTTATGGTTATCTCTGTAATTTGTTGCATTCCTTTTTAAATTCAGATTAGTGGTATCAGAGGGGTCTTCTCTTTCTCTGTTTTTCTTTGCATGTCCCCAATGAGGTCAGGATATAAGGAGCTACGGCTTGAACTGGTCAAACCTTTGCAAGACCAACCTCACAAATCATGATGGCCTCCCATGGTGGATGAAAATAAAGATGAGGGGGCAGGAGATCCTGTCAAAATATTTCTTGAAGAAGCCCTTGAGCGACAGAGGAACGCGACGATGTACAACTTTTCCTGGATCCTTCAGCGACTACCCATGGGCAATGCATCTACTTCCAACAGCTACTCTAGAAGCACTACACCCTTTAAGGTACAGGTTAACTTTGATATTCCCTTATTCAAGGGTCAGATAGATGCAGACGCTGTAGATAAATGGTTAAATCTGCTAGAAGGATATTTTTCTGTTCATGATCTTTCTAACCAGGAGAATATTACTTTGGCTCTTCTCAAAGTCGTCCCCTACATCAAGGACTGGTGGGAAACCTACTGGGAGCAGAAGGATGAGAGTACAACCTCACTATTTTCAGCCACATCCACTTGGAATTTGTTTTGGGATGCCATCAAGGAGTAGTACTACCTTGTCGGAAGATATGAGGATAAATACATAAAGTGGACCACACTGCAGCAGGGAAGGGACCAAGACATGCCAGAGTTTACCAATATTTTTCATACCCTTGGCACAAAGTTGGGTATCAAGGATTTTGAGTGGCATTTGGTACTCAAATACCATGACTTCCTACACAGGTATATCTAGGAAGAGATGGAGTTCCTGGACATCTCCTTGCTTGGCACGATGTACTGATACGCTATCAAGATCGAGAAGAGTTTAAACAAAAGAAGCGAGACTTTGGATCCATGAATCCGAAGCATGGGAAAGGCTTCCCCAAACCGCAGAACCAATGACAAATCCAAGATGGGGTGACCCAAGACAACCCATCGAAGCAACAAGAAAATAACAACACCACAAAGTCAAAGAAGGACACATGAAAGTGGCGTGAGTTCCATAAGAGCCCCACTCAAAACAAAAGTGAGTGTCAGACCAAGCAGTCGTTGGTGGCCAAGTTGAAGGCTTCAGAATCAGATGCATGTTTTGACCTTGAGTCAAAACTCGACAAGAGGAATGAAAAATGGAAGAAGATCATTGATGCGGAGCCTAGCGTGACTGTTGCCACCACCAAGATCCAGAAGAATGAGCCTGAAGATCCAGAGGAGGGGGAGAATATTTTCAACTCACAAATGTGGGTGAAGGGTTCGCTGCTGCAATTCATTTTCGATAGTGGTAGCCATAAGTAGCTTATTTCAGTAAAAGCCGTGAAGTGGTTGGGCATACCAACTACACCACACCTGCAGTCGTACAATACTGGGTGGCTTCACCAAGGATGAGATCTCCGAGTCTTCCAACAGTGCCGCATTTCCTACAACATCGAGCCCTTCACATATGAGGTATTGTGTGATGTTTCACCTCTTGATGTTTGTGATGTATTATTAGGCCAACCATAATTATGGAAGAAACATGCTGTGTATGAGTCAAGGCCTTGTGCTATTATTATTTCTTTGGGTAATTCATTATATAGAATACCAGAGGTAGCCCCACCTACCACCAACTCTTTGATCTCTACTAAGAAATGCAATAAGATCATCTCCCAAACTAGGAAATTTGTTTTCTTTCTGGTTCGCTCTCAAAGTAAGGGCAAGATCATAGCCACATCCATGGCTGCTAGGAAGGGTTCCTCCATGCAATAGAAGTAGTTGGATACAATCATATTCTCCTCACCCATAAGTGTACCGTTGCACTGTCAGGTCCATCATTCATTTAATCTGACTCCCAGATCACCTCTACCCAATGAGACGATATATAATTGCTCTATTTTTTAAAATGCTAAGTACAAGCAATGAAATGATCAACATCAGGTGCCACACAAGTTTCAGTTGGGCAAAAAAGTCTGGTTGCATTTGCAGAAAGAATGCCTTACAAGAGCACATCTGAAGCTTAGACCACTTTGATATGGTCCTTACACCATTACCAAGGTTGTGGGAAACAATGATTTGGAGCATAATGTTCCCCCATTCCTTGGCTTGCACCGAGTGTTCAGTGTGGACCGCCCTGGACCATGCTTCCCACCATTATTGGAAACATCAGAGATTGCAGAATAGCTCACTAAGGACCAAGTTCAGCAAAAGTTTCCCCATCTCATGGAGGCACTCAATGCAATGGGGACCATTTCTTCCTAAGGGGGGGGGGGGGGGAATGATTCAGGTGGATGTTGGTGGCCACCCGCCTATCCCACTTGGTGGTTGTGTGTAGGTCCTAGATCTATTCTAGAGGACGAGATCTCTTGGTTACAGAAAGGAAACTCTACTTTAGATTCAAGATCCATCATGGATCTATGAGGGCTTTAGGTTCTAGCTCAAACACTAGTTTAGGGATTGCATGTATAATTAGTTGTTGATCTCATTGTTTTGGATTCATATCTTTGATTGCTTTTGGTCATTTTTTTTTTCAATCTGGTAGTCTTGATCAAGGCCACAATACTATGGAGCAATATCTCCTAGCAGCTATGCCAAAATATCCACAACGCCCCTCTTTCTCTCTCCTTATCCCCCCCATTCTCTCTTTATCTCTTTCCCTATCCCATTCTCTCTCTCACTCTCCCTATGTTTACTTCTTATCTCTTCCCTGACCTCTTTCTCCCCTTTCACTATCCCTTTCTTTCTCTTTCTCTCTCCATATGCCTCCTTATTATCTTTTTCTCCTCCTTCCATATTTCCTACTCCTCCTCTCTCTCTCTATCCCTATTCCTTCCCCATCTATCTTCCTTTCCCATCCTCTTCATAATTTTCTCTCTCATTATCCTTATATCTCTCTATTCTTATGTCTCTCTCTCTCTTATATCCCTCTCTCCCCCCTTTTCTAATATCTAATCTCCTTAATCCCACCACTCTCTCTCTCTCTCTCTTTGTCTCCCTATGTTTCCTTCCTTTATCCCCCCTTACCCTATCCCTTCCTTTCTCTATCTTTGAACCTTTGACTCCCTCCTTCTCTACATCTCTCTCCCCAACTCTATCTCTCTAAGAACCCCCTCTCTCAACCCATTTGTTTCTCTCACCTATCCCTATCCTCTTTCTATCTCTCTCTCCCATTCCCTATTCTCTCATCTCTCTCTCTCCCTCTCCCTATTCTCTCATATCTCTCTCTTCCTCTACCCATATACCTCTCTCCCCCCCTATCCATGTCCCTCCTCTATCTCGTTATGTCTCCCCCTTTATATATATCTTCCTCTTTCAATGTTTCTTTGTCTCTCTCTATCCTTATTTTTCTCTCCCTCTTCCTTCCCCTAACTCTCTTCCTCCCCTTGTCACATATTTCCCTCTAATACCCCTCTTTTCTCTCTTTCTCTCTCTCCCTACCACCCCCCCCCCCCCCCCCCACCACCTTCCCTCCCTATACCCTCTCCCTTGTCTCTCTTCCTCCCTTCCCTCATGTACCTCCTTTTATGTATCTATTTATCTCCCTCTCTCTCTCTCTCTCTCTCTCTCGCTCACTATGCCCCCCCCATGTCCCTCTTTCTCTATGATTTGTAATCCTCCCCACTCTATCTCTTGATCTGTCTCCCCCTAAACCTCCCCACTCCCTTTATTTATCAATATCTCTCTCTCTATCTTTTGAGGAACCAACCTCAAAATTGTGAAAACAACAACTCACTGTAGGCTACAACCTGATTGAGGAACCAACCTCGATAATGAGCAAGATCGAACTTGCTCTAGGCTCCAACCTGATTGAGACACCAACCTCGATGATGAGCAAGCTCCAACCTAATTAAGCCTCCAAAATCAATGGATGTACCCACCTACTTCTTCAATTTCCTTGTGGAACTCTTTTCAAAATCTTTCAAACTAGATCCACCATCATCTTCTATGGTTTTTTCTAATAAAGAAAAATTTTCACTATCTTCAATTATTGTTACCACCATCATTGTTACAATCACAACCTACACATATTGTGACTTCAATCACTACCACTGTAACCTACAATCACTTCCACTAACTATCACATCAATCACTATCATTAGATGTCATACTATTGTCCGTACTCTCTTCCAACTAGTTCATTGATCTGGTCACACAAACTCCTTCCTGGAACTTGCTCTCACCATATATAAAAAATATCTACAACCAACTCATAGAGCCTCAAAATACACAAAAGATATTATGGTCATCAAATATTTATCAATAAGGCGTTTCACTCCTTTGAAAACATTCACCTCTGAACCCTTATGATAATTATTCTCTTGGAATCCAATTTGGATCAATAATGAGCCTAGAAACCCATAAAAACCATACAAAACTATATATTAAATTAGAATTTTTATAGTTTTCCTTCTTTTGTTGAACTTCTATAAATTGTCACTTTCAAACATTGATGTTATAGAATGTATACCAATGATTGGTTAAGCATTCAATCGAATGGTTTTCAATAATATAAAAATAGTGTGACCTTATTATCATCAGGAGTCGAGCCAGGTTCTCGGCTAATCCACTACCGACGCCCCACCAAACAAGCTACATGATGGTCCTTGTAAAGCAATGATATGACATTATAATGAATGTGACTCACAACCATAGCGAGGTTATGGGAACACCTATGAAGCAAGAATAGTTACACTGTGTTATTCACTAGTCCAACATGTTGGGGGTCACGTGCCAATAAAAACTACACAAACCAATAGAAGGATGACAATGTGGAGTTTGTCATGGGGATCAGCATTGGTCAAACTCAACAATAAATATTATGCATTGACCAGAGTTAGATGTATGATATTGAACCATATTTAAACCACTCATGACCATGAAACCAAATCAATTATAGTCCAAAACCATACAAAATTCCAAACCAAGATTTACCAGAGTGTTGTTGCCATAGTTATGAAAAGAGGAAAACTTGTTCGCTCCACCAATGTTGTGACTTCACTATGATAAAAATATTTTGCTTCATCTCTTGAATTCGAATAAAATATCTTGCACATGTGTTTATAATGTTTTTTGGTCTTGGGCTTATGGATGGCCAACCAAAGGCCCATGAATTATTCCTTCGTAATAAAGACGACATACGTTAATATATGAGCCATATAAAAAAGGGATAAGACGTATCACATGACTTTAATTTTATTTAATTGATTGCTTCCACCATACAATTGGGAGCTAGCCCTAACCATGTGACTTAATTTTATTTAATCCCTTGCTTCCTCTATGTGACCACTTGTTAACCCTTACTGTGTGACCATGCTCTTTCTAATGCTTAGCTTTGCTCCTTAAACTCAACGTCTTGGTCCCATGTGACCAAGCTATGTGACCGTGTCCCTAGAGGTCCCTAATTATTCACATGATGAAATCAACATGATTTCATCATGCCACATTATAGCCCATGAGGGGTGCCACCTCTCACAAATTTTCAACCTTTCTGCCAACCAAAATGTGTTATTTTTCCCTACGATGTGGCATATCTTGGTTTTGTGCCACATTTATAGGAAGCCTATAATCATTTTCCATGTGTCTAGATCACCAAATAATCACGTCGAGCCAATCCACATGTGTCATGTGTTAATCTACTAAGTCATCATAATGAGCCATTACGCGTTCACCACATGTCTTCCCAAACATAAAGATAAGCCACTTTGGGCTCATCATGTGTGTCTGCCTAGTCACAAAAATAAGCCACTCTCGGCTCACCATGTATTTCCCCAGTCATCAACATGAGCCATTTTAGGCTTGCCATGTGGCTGTCTAGTCACCAAAATGTCATTATGGGCTCTCCATGTGTCTACCCAATCATCAACATCAGCTACTCTGTGCTTTCCATGTGTTAATCTATGGGGCCACTTTAGTAGGTTGGAGGTTGTTAACTATCATGCATATTTTCATGTGTTACACCAATTAGGTCTTCGTCGAGTTGTAGCATGTATCTAATCAATACAAAGTTTCATGTTGTTTAATGTCACTAACAATCGTGCATGTATGCTTAGTGTCTATCAGTGGGTTGAAACATTGAACCATAGATCTATCGAGAAGTTATGCACTGGTTAATGTATTCATATTTTGAGTTTTAGTCTATAGCCTTTAGGTCCTTAATAACTGTTGAACTTCAAATGGCCATAACTTTTCATATGAGAGCGATTTTGCAGAGTGGAACATATTTCTGGAAAGGAATTGATAAGACCTATGTAACCATGTTATTTATACAATCATAGGAAATCATAATCTTGTCAAAAAAGATATAAAATTAAAACTCCTTTTAATCATTTAACGAGGGTACATAAGATATCCATCTATCATACTCCTTTATTTTTCCTCATGAGGGATATATTTTTTGTCTCATTCATTCGATTTGACACCAATGATGTCTTGTTTTTATCAATGACAACACTATGTGCAACAATATCCCCTTTTGTCATTGAATGCAACCCATCATACATTTATTCCCATTGATGTTAATCAGTCAAAACTTCCCCTAATATAGTGTTAAGGACTCAACCTATCTAACTGTGAAGATGCCTCCCTTATCTCTGTCAATACCTGCATTTCCTCTTCCAATTTTCCTATTTTCAAAGTTAATGTTTGTACCAATGTGTACAATTTCTCCCCCTTTGACATCAATGTCAAAGGGTCATAAATGTATACCATATTTATTTGCAAACTTGATCATGTGGTGGCTCACTTTATGCCATAATTTCTACATCTTTTAAGTATTTGATAAAACTCCACAAACCATTCTTGTATGAAATAAGGTTTCTATAAGCATGTTGCCACACCTTCTTAAACTATTCCTATTCATGTATGATCTTGTAGACCTATAAGAACCATCCTACCATTTTTCTAAAACATAATTATGCCCCCATGGGGATAGAGTCTCCCCTTGATTCATACACTTTCTTGTGGACCTGATTTAAGTCTCACGTTACCAATCCTACTCATAATTTTTCCCGCACCTTCAAAGTCTCCCCTGAGACCATGCTTCCTTCATTGATAAGTACACCTCATATATGCATTCTTTAATTTCCCCTAAATTATCCCGTGTACTGGAAGTTTCCTTCATACATAAGTTCTTTCCAATGCTCTCTAGGTTTGTTTAAACTTTCATGTGGACTTGTGGATGTGATGAAATATCCTCCTATTTAGAAAATTCCTACTATCAACCTTACTTCTTACCAAATATTTCCCCTTTACTTGTTTATATGTTGTCCTCAAAGTGCTCCTTCCACTTGAATACAATTTCTTCTTCACGTTTGATTCAAATGATACTATTGAAGAAGCTTTCACCAAGGGATTATATTTGAGGATTTAGATTTAATTGAGGCCCTTATTGACCTATTCTCTGTGAAAAAATGATTTTCAGTTAATCTAGTTATTATTCTCATATCTTTAAACAAATTATTTGTGCCAACAAGTTATTTACTACAAATAATGAATAAAACACAATTGTGAATTTCACTAATTAAATAAATTACGAAAACTATAATAGAAAGTCAATAAAAAAATGGACACAATAATTTTGGACAAAACATCCTTAGAAAAAAACCCTAAAGGGAAAACCAACTCTTCAGATATGAGGGTTTCATTATTAATCTTCATAAGATTTTGCATTTGATAAATATTACAACTACTTGCCAAACTATGGCTATGCTTTGAAAAAATAATTCTTCATATCCACAAGTTGATATAACCATTGGAAGACCCACACCCTCCCTTTGCAACCTAACATAACCTTTCCTACAATTCACACTATGAATTTTCACAATTTCCGTTTCTTGCAATCACTCTAATTTCTTGCAATTTTCCATATAACTGAAAATCTTGATGTGCTAAACTGGAAACTCATACGACCTCTCCCAGAAATATCATATGCTCTCTATCTGCTGAATACTCTAGGAGAATTCCTCCTCTAGATCTTGGAAACTGGAATAATATTGATGAAAGAAAGCTACAAAAAGATTTACTGCTTCAACTACTACTAAAACCATCATTGGTGTTAAGCCCCACGCTATCTGTTGGAGAGGTAAATCCCCTCTGCGGACAGAGGCGATCCCACTAGCCCAAAATGGGTCTAGCAACAATCAAATCACGCTACTATGCAAGTTCCTAGTTGCATACTGAAAGTGGATTACGATAACCAACCTAGAGTCCAACGCTAATGTTGAAGAAGAGTTGATACTCCCGTTCCCTTGCTCCGGCAGGTCACAATCCTTGTGATCCCCGCGTATGGATACCTGCACAAGCAAAGAACGAAACGAGAACAAGCATAAAATCCACTAAAATACAACTATATTTCAGTCAGAAAGGAAATAAATCAAGCATTATCATGATGAACAATGAGATTGGAACCATAACAGTAGTCGTTTATTAATGAATAATAAGCAGAGAAAGATACAACCAAGGTTCTGACGTTGAACCTATCCTCTGGCTGGGCGAGCAGCTATGTATGTCTTGCAATAGACCTCTTCTCTCTCAGACTTCGGCAGCATAACCTCCCTATGCTTCAAGACTCTTACTATCACTCAAGACAAGCATAATCACAACTAGCATTACTCAAAAACTAGCTTGTCTAATGCATGAGGACAGACTTTTATAGATGGAGAAGGGAGGAAAATACAATGTATCAGGACACCCATTGTGGATTGGCATTATCTCCGAAAAGCCGCTGTGGATAGATGTCAAGGATAGATGATGACTCTCGACCTCTATCAGATGGATTTTATCCTCAAAAGACTTCGTGATCTGAAGGGAAAAAACATATGGGTGCGCGTTTGTCAAAAATCATTACCAAACTTGGTTGGCGCGGGTGTTGTTCTGAGACAGAGCGCCAATGGTCGCACCCTCTTTTGAGGATCTCAGTGATTGGCGCGGGTAAGACATTGAGGACCCGCGCTAATGGAAAAAGGGCACTTTTCAGGGATAATTTGCAGAAAGTGTCTTCAGGGAACATGGAGTACATACTCAGGGGAACATAATGCAAGTGTTTTTAGGTTATGTCACTGCTCACAGGTCCCGAAATGCGTCCTCCAACGTACGGAAACAGGGGTAACAGGGACGGTGACCAATGGTGACAAATTACTGTGTAACAGATGCCCCCTAAAGCATGAGGCCCGAGAGAGAGAGAGGGGTGAAATGCTTTACAAGAACACATGTAGCTGCCGCCGAGAATCTGCATTGAGAGATACAACTGATAGCTCAAATACATGATGTATGTGGTATGGTCGCAGCCATCCATAAGAGAGTACATAATAATCTAGATCCATAGTATGGACGCAGCCATCTGGTTAGGATCAATGAATTGACTCAGGTATGGTCGCAGCCATCCAGTGAATGAGTCATGTATCAAGAATCACGCTTGGATTACAACAGACACAATCCAGGGTCTTGCGCTCCATCTCGACCCAAACAAAAGTACAAGTTCAAGCATGCGAATATATGAGCTGAAGTCGAACATGCATGAACATCGTCTGATTACCAGTCAATATTGAAAACTGTTAACAGACGAGAGAGGTACCACCAATAATGACAATGGCCCTCAAGGTACTACAGGTACAATCTACGGCGTGCGAATTAGTGATCTGACGTCGAACACCCGTAGAATCATTCGATCGGAGGCCAATGATGAAAACCTCACGTCGAACACGAAGAACCTGCCATTGAGGCATGTAGGCTCCAAGGCACCGGAAGGGAGTCTCTAGATCAGCTTCCTGGATAATGAGCTGAAGTCGACAGGAAGTGACCTTGATCGAAGGTGGGCCATAATGTTTCCCACATCATCGACACGAGACAGAGAGATAATGTGGTGAATCAATATTGTGCGAGCTATCAGAGGGAGGTTGTTTCTTTGAACATATCGGCGGCACGACAGTGGAATTGGCAGTATTTGACATCAATGTATCAGAGGTCATGATGACGAGGCAATGAGCAGATGAGAGGTCAAATAGGAGTACCCAAGTCCACGGAGGCAAGTGAAAAATATGAGATGAGATATCCCCACTCAGACACAAAAGCAGAGAAGTGCCATGTTCAAGAGCGACATACTCCCCACACGACGGTAATTATGGTTCCTTTTTTCCCCCGCCATTTCTGGTGAGTACCCCAATTATTTTTAACAAGCTTGATGGGGATGGCATATGCTTGTGGTGCGTCATTTTGACAAAATCCGATGTCATCAGGTTTTAACGAGTCTGACAAAGGAAGAACTCGGCATCTTTTCATGTTTAGAGAGTTTGAAAAGACATCAAAAAGGAAACTCCAGGGGTGTCCTTTTTCGTAAAGTTGTGTCTCTCGAGCCCGAAAAAGTATAAAACAATGCTCGAAAGAACCGCCCGACCATTACGATCGAGGAGTACTTTTCATAAATAGTGATTTCGACCTGAAAAAGTAAAAAAGCGATCAAAACCGCGTCGTTTCGTAACCATTAACGAGTTTGAAACGACAAAAACCCGGTAATCTTTTTATGTTTTAACGGTCGACAAAAAGAACTTAAAACGACCGCCTCTTATTAACTTTTAACGAGTCAAGAGGAGTAACTCGGCAATCTTTTCCTCTTTAAACGGTCAGAAAAGAGCTGAAAGCAGACCTTAAAGTAACCTTTTCTCATGTTTTACCGAGCTTGAAAAAGTCGAAAAGGAGCTCGTTTCATTGCTTTGAGTTGCACCAACCCCTGTCATCATACAAAAAACAGCGTAAAACCCACTTCGACATAAAAATATTCCACAAATACTCAAAAATATCATTTTTAATGTATTTTTAGGTCAAAAAATGCTATAAATAGTGAAATGGTAAAAAATAAATTTACTTTTCACTTTTTACCTTGTGAGTTTACCATTGGAGGGTTTCGGGTGCAAACTTCAACTGCTGATTGCGATCAATCCAGGAGATCATTCGAGCCGCCGTCTAAAACAGGTAAGAGGCCTCATCCTTAGCTTCATTTTCATTCCATTTTTTTAGTTTTTCATCCATAGATTAGTCCCCTGCCAGAGGATTTGCAAATTCATAGGGTTGCGCCATTAGCGCGAGTTTCCCGCTCGGGATCACGCCAATGGGATTTTCTACCCAAAGGAGGCGCGACCTTGGCGCGACTGTTTTAGAAACAGTCGCGCCAACCGCGCAACCTAAATTTCCCGCACATTTGACCGTTGAAATTGCAAATTTCTCTCAGTTTTGGTTTCACCAATGATCTAATGATGAAAAATTCGACTTTATGGTCGCAGGGATTCATCAGAATGGCTATAGAATGGAGAGAAAGAGAGCATGATGCCGTTGATGCCATGGCAATGGAGGATGATGCATGCATGGATGCTTTGAGAGACTGTGGCTTGAAGAAATTCTTCCTCACCTCTTACTTACGTGCACAACCTGAGTTGCTACGATTTATCGTGGATGCTTGGGATACGGAGGATCAGGTATTTCGCCTGAAAGACCAGACATTGGAGTTAGATGTTTCCGATGTCTACTTTATCACTGGTCTATCGCGGCGAGGTGCATGACCCATCTTGACTGGTAGCAGGCCTTCTGGGGAGAAGATGGGGGAGGTGATGGAACGAGTTTGTCCTGGGGCACAGTTTGGATCAAACAGTGCCAAGGTAGATATTATCACGGTTCCCGACCTGGTGCTACGAGTGATATTGTTCACTATCACACGGACGGCTGGGGTACAGGCGCCCCACGAGGCCAGCAAGAATCATTTGCTGCTGGCAACTGAGTGTCTCCAACCTACACTGTTTGATTGGGCCACGGCAGTGACGAAAAACATCAAAAGGCAGCTTACCAAGTGTAAGCGTGATGGGAACAAACAGTTCGGATATGGATCTATCGTGGTATCTTTCTTCCTGGAGTGACTGCCGATATTCCGGGTTCAGGGAGGTATAGTGGCAGATCCAGTGCCACGGGAGCCGAGATTGACTCGATGGGCAGAACTCATGCCCAGAGGAGGAGGGGGCCAGCAGATGGCCTGGAGGCCCGAGTTCTTTATTTGGCTCCGTCACCAGATGATCATCATAGAGGACTGGCCCTATGCGGGCACGGATTTTACTGGAGATCCAGATCTCCCATTGCCTGCAGGAGAGGACTGGGACGAGGAGCTAGTTAAGAACTCTTTGTGTTTTTGATGTTTTTATGTATTTAAATTTTTTTTGTAATACATGTCTGTCTCTGACAACCTCTATATATATGTATGCAGATGTTGGTGCAGAGCGACCAGCTGACTTGCCTCATAACGCACGGAGGGCACAACCTGCAGCCGACCCTCAGGTAGAGGGTGATGCGGGTGACGATCTAGTACAAAACCTTGAGGCACTTACTCGAGGGATTCCAGATTATGCCAGATTGGCAGACGTGCCCAGAGCATACCAGAGGCACACGGTGGGAGTATCTACTCGCGTCCATCGTCTGTTGAGACGTTTGGTGCGGGCGGTGACATGCTATCATGAGCATCACCGTGATTAGACGCCTAGGTTTCATTTTTGCACGTTTTTGAGAGACATGTTGTCAGCGGCTGTATGAGTTTTGGACATGTATTATTTTTTGGATTATGTAATGCGCGTGGCGCAAACATTATGACACACACGTATATATTATACATATGCCTATGGCTTGTTATTGTGTTTTTCATGTGCTTTCTTGTATACTGTTTTGGTTACAAATTACGCAAATGTCTATCTAATACATGATTGGCCAATGCATCAGATAATGTGTTTAATTGTCGTGGAATATGTTGATATGTAATAAAATCAAAGTTCCTTTCTAACAATCTCACACGTAAATACAACCTTAGAATACGATGATCTCTGACGGAATATTGCCCGTTGAGCTGGTGGACGACAAGTTGAGAGTCCAGGTTCACTACCAATGCACGAATGCCGAGATTAATTGCTTCAGCAAGTAGCTCGATTACAGCACAGTATTCGGCGACATTGTTAGTAGTACGACCCAAACACACACCCTGACAATCTATCAGCTCGCCATGAGGATCGTAGATCACCCACGCCGCAGAGGACAAGTTGCGAGTACTGCGGCAGGCACCATCAGCGAAACCAACATAAGGTGTATTCGACATCTGCACAAGAAGCGAGAAACATAATAAGTGGCAGTTACGCCTTTAAAACTGACACACACACACACAACACACTAGCTAGAGTACATGTATGTACAAAATAAAATGTACCAGCATCACGCATAGTACTTTTTCAAATAAAGCCCATTTCGGGGCTTCCCAAGAGGGTTTCCTTCATAATCAATCAGCTCGTAGGCTCCTTTCTGCAAAACTTTCTTGACAATGTAAGGGCCTAGCCACATAGACTCGAGCTTTCCTGCTCCTAGCTTATCCTTTTCCTGATCGTAGAGCAGGACTAAATCTCCCTCAACAAAAGAACACGGACGGACGGTCTGATCGAAGTGAGTCTTGACTCGCTTCTTTTGTGTTTCGATGGCCAGAGAGGCCAGGCGACGAGTCTCATCGAGCCGTTCTAAGTAAAGAAGGCGTTCTTCTAACGGAGTGGTGTTGGGAAATAGCTCGACAGCTAATTTTAATGAAGGGATTTCACATTCAATCGGAAGGGTAGCCTCTAGTCCATAAACTAGCTGAAATGGAGTGAAACCAGTGGCATCCTTCACAGAGGTTCGGTAGGCCCACAAGGCAGGGAACAACATCAAATGCCAGTTAGACTTATGCATGCCAACGGTACGTTGAAGCATCGTAACCAAAATTTTATTGATAGCTTCAACTTGGCCATTGGACTGAGGGTAGTATGGAGTTGAACTATCGTGCTGCAAGCCTAGCTGGGTTGTTAATTCCGACATCATATGATTACGGAAATGCTTCCCGTGATCAGTGACGATGGCTTGAGGGACGCCGAATCGTGAAATAACATGATTAAATAAAAATTGCGCCGCTGTGTGACCGTCTTCAGTTAATGTAGGCATCGCCTCGGCCCATTTAGTAAAGTAATCGACGGCAACGATAATAAACCCATGCCCCCCGGCCGAGCGAGGGTTACAGGTCATATAATCAATGCCCCATTTTGCAAAAGGGCCGACGGTGACAACAGGGTGCAATGGAGCAGGAGGTGCTCGCATTTTCCGTTGGTATATCTGGCACTCATGACAAGAGCGGACGGCAAGGATGCAATCCTTAAAGATAGAGGGCCAAAAGTAACCAGCACGGAGGATTTTTTGGGCAGTAGCATATCCGGACATGTGACTGCCACAGGCACCAGAGTGGCAGTCATTCAAGACCCGCTCAGCTTCCTCGAGAGTAAGACAACGGCGGAGAACAGAGTCGGCACCGAGGCGGTATAATGTATCCCCAATGATACGGTATGGTTGAGATTGATGACGAATCCTTCGCCGAGCGTCTTTGGACACGCCCGGGAGAAAGGAGGACGTTTGCAGATATATAATTATATCTCCGTACCATGGATCGAGGGTGCTAATGAGGAATAAGGTCTCATCCGGAATTTGATCCTCGATGTGAGAGGTCGGGGAAGAAGATGGCAAAGAGCAAATTAACTCAGCAAATACAAGGGATTTCTTGGACTTGGCAGTGGTAAATTCCAAGTCAAACTCTTGGAGGATAACAATCCACTTTGAGTACTTGCCCCCCAGCAACTGGCGTGACAATATATACGTCATGGGGTTGCAATCAGAAATCACAGTAGTAGTACGCAGCAGAATATAATGACGGAAGTGTTGGACAGCACAAACAACGGCCAATGCCAACTTCTCGACATAAGCATATCGAGTTTCCGTATCTAAAAGGTTGCGACTGAGATAATAGATAACATGCTCAATGTCATCATCGTCAGTTTGGACAAGAACCATGCCGATGGTGGTGTCGGCGGCGGCCAAATACAAGGTGTAATCGCGATAATAATTCGGAGGACGGAGCAATGGAGCAGAAACAAGGAGGCCCTTGAGACGCTCAAAAGATTCCTGAGCTGTGGTATCCCAATGAAAAGGGACATCGCGCTTTAGTAATCGTGTAAAACCTTTGGCCACCTCGGCATAGTTTGGAACGAAACGACGTAAAAAATTGGCTTTACCCTGCAAGCTTTGCAATTGCTGTAAAGAAGCAGGGGGAGGAAGATTCACTATAGCCTTGACTTTAAGGGGATCCAAACGGATGCCCTCTCGGGAAACGACAAACCCGAGAAGTCGGCCAGATTCAACGCAGAAGACACATTTGTGAGGATTAAGCCTGATTCGGTAGTATCGACAGCGAAGAAAGATTTCGCGAAGGTGCTTAGGGTGGTCCTGACATTTAGCTGAATGAGCAGGGAGATCATCCAGGTAAGGCTGTATAATGTGTCGAATGTCATGGAAGGCATAGGACATTGCACGCTGGAAGGTAGCACCGGCATTTTTAAGACCGAAAGGGAGCTTCTTATAGGCAAAAGTGCCCCATGGACAGATAAAGGCAGTTTTGTGTTAATCAGCGGGAGCAATATTGATCTGGTTATAGCCAGAAAAACCGTCCATAAAAGAATACATTTCACTTCCGGCACACTCGTCAATAATCTTATCAATAAATGGTGTGGGAAAATTATCTTTAGGACAGGCTCGATTTATATCCCGATAATCAACACAAACACGAATTGTACCTTGTTTTTTAGTCATAGGTATGATATTAGAAACCCAATCTGTGAGCGGAATAGGATAAATAAAACCAGCTTTAAGAAGCTTCTCTACCTCGGCCTTAATCGCTGCAGCCTTTCGGGGGTGTACAGGGCGTAAACGTTGACAAACAGGCCTGGCACCTGGGTACGTGATTATCTCATGCACCACTATGCTAGGATCAATGCCGGGCATTTCTTCGTAAGACCATGCAAAAACGTCACGAAATTCGCGAAAAAGATTAGAATAAAGTTGAATCTCCTCCGGAGTACAAGTGACTCCAATGTGAAGATGCTCGACAATCCCTGGTTTCACAGAGATGTCGATAGGCAGGGTTTGCGTAATATTTGCCATATTCCCTTCTGAAAACACCTGATAAATCTGAATAGGTGTTTGCAATGGGAGACAAGGAGCAAACCGCTCAAGGAAAGTGAGAATATCCTGAGGGGCAGGGAGAAACGAGGAACGATGGTGAGAATCATGCCAAGGAAGTTCCTCGAGAGACATAGTCTCAATAATGGCTTCATCGGAAGAGAATATTTCTTGCAAAGGATCCGAAGAAGTCTCATCTACAAGCCCTGAGGATGGATCGAATGAATGGAGAATCGTGCTCGAAGGAGCAAGTTCAGAAGAGGAAGCCGTTGCAGCAATAATTTCAACATAATTGAGTTCGGCAGGACTCAACGGCATCTGGTCGCCCCAAGAATCTACTTGGCTGGTGGGAGGAATGATCCACGGATCAGAACAAGTAGTAATCATATTCACAGAAGTGACGTTAGGAGGTGGGAGCGGAAAAACACCCATAAGGGTAGGATCTTTGAAAAGTCCGGCTCCCAGACTCTCAGATAACTTCGAGGTATGCTCCACAAAAGGAATATTACCTTCAGAAGAGGAAGCGAAGAAAGATAGCTGGTCTACGGTAACAATCTTCCCTTGATGAGGGAAACGGATGATACGAAACAGAGATGAAGCAACAGCTTTCATCGCGTAGATCCAGCTACGTCCGAGAAGGAGGTTGTAGGTAAGAGTAGCATCAACGACTTCAACTTCCATTTCGACCGTCTTCCCTTCCAAAGTGATGGGCAAACGTTGGAGTATACCATAAGGACGAGAGGCTCTTCCATCAAAAGCTTCCAAGGTTGTGGGAGACTGACTCAGCGTAGGAGATCCAATAGCTTTCCAACAGGCGACAGACATGATGCAAGTTGAAGCACCTTCATCGATGACTGTACGGTGAATCGTTTTGGAATCAATAATAACCTGTATAAGGAATGCGATTTGAGGAGGCAGTCTCTGCGTATGGCGTTCTAAGTCAAAAGTAATTAAATCCGAGTCAACCGGGTCTATGCCACCAATAGCGGATAGCAAGGACTTCCTCTGAGAAGGGCAGCTCTGGAGAACTTCTAAAGCGGACATAGCCGACAGAGTCTGCGCTAAGTCCTCAACGATATTGTAGTGCTGTGCAGCACGAGCATTTGGGTTGTAGGAAGATTTCCGAAGTACTCCTTTTGGAGGGGGTCGAAGAGGCGTCTCAGTAGTAGGTCTCTCAATGTGGAGCGGACCCGAACTGAACGGAGGAGCACTAGAGGGTATCTCAGGCTCCTTCTCGGCAGATGGCGGATAATCTTTTGTTCGAGTACTGATATTGACAGGTATCGTTCCAGCCATAAACACTTGAGAACCGAAGGAAGAGGGAGGCTGAGATGGGTCAGCCACCATTTGAGTTTGTTGTGAGGGAAAGGGTTCTTTAAGCACCGCAGGAGTCCCGGGAGCGCCTTTCAACAAACGACTAACTTCGGACCGCCTCGGGCAGTCCCTGGTATAGTGATCCTCATCACAGATAAGACAAGGATACTTGGGTTTGCGCTTGGCACCGTCCTCGGGCGGAGGTTTAGGGGCTTCCTGCTTAGGTTGATCTGGCTTATTCTTCGCTTTCCCTTTCTTCATTGCTTTCGAGGCTTTATCTGCTGTGGTGGATTGGACGGCATTGACCTCGGAAGTAACATTCGAAGTAGGTATTACCTGAGAAGTGGGTTCATTTGAAACAGCTGGTTTTTGCTTCCCAGGGTTCGCGGAATTTTTCTTCGAGTATGAACTAACAGAAACAATAATCCCATCAACAGTTGGTGTTGGTAGGGGTTTAGATGTTCCTGGTCTAGGGGCATCAGGAAAATAATCATACAATGTACCTGACTGAGAATAAACCAAGTCAAGGTACTGAGCTCGCGCGATAGCTTGCTCTTCAGTGACACATGCCCCCATGGCGATGTCCCGAGCTATTGGAGGAACGAACAAAGTCGTAAACCAATCGGTAAGAAGCTGGTCGGGAATCCAAAATTTGATCATACGTCTACGGCATCTCCATTCATGGATATGATCAGAGATATGTGTAGCCGTCATTTGTCTTAAGGATGTGAGGAGGTGTGTACCCGTTTCATATCGAACAGGCAACTGAAAATGAGTGAGGAATGCCATAGCCAAGGAGTTAAAATCCTGAAAGGATCCGCGATTGAGCTCAATATACCACTTAGCGGCAGAGCCGGTGAGAGTCCTTTGAAAAAGGCAAAGCCGAATTGAATCATCAAGCCATGAATTGGATGAACACCATAGGTGATAGGTCATGACATGAGCTTGTGGATCCTCATTAGGTTTACCATCGAATTTTGGGCAGTCACCGGGAATTTTCGTTGGAACCGGAGGCCAATATGGATTGTGTAGAATAGGATCATTAGTCAATTTAGACACATCTGGTAATTCTAAAGTTGCTAAGAAAGGTAATTGAGGGTTAAATGACATCTGGGGCTGCTGTTGGGATGGAGCACCAGGGTTCCAACCAACTGGCGGTTACCCCCAAGGGCTTGGTCCGGACGGATTTGGCCCCATAGGATTTTGTCCGTAAGGATTTGGGTTTTGCCCCCCAGCATTCCATGGATTACCAATCGGCCCTGCAGGAGCACCATATGGTTGCGGATAATAAGGATTTGTCTGCAGTTGTTGATAATTTTGGTACGGGGCAAACAAAGGTTGCCCTTGAGGTTGCTGGTAACCATAGGGTGGCTGGACTCCAAACTGAGTTTGAGGAGTAGGCGGAGGTTGATAAAGTGGTTGGGATGGAACCCCAGCTTGAATTTGAAAACCAGACGAGGGCTGGGGTCCAGCCTGAGGCAAAAACCCAGGTTGAGCAGTACCAGAAGGATGTCCTGTAGGTTGGGCTATCTGGCCGAAAGGATAACCTTGTTGATATTGGGGTTGACCTCCCTGCCCAGAAGGTTGTACCTGCTGGGAATGGAGTTGTTGTTGTTGTTGTTGCACAACTGAAGGTTGTCCTAACGGACCAGATGGCTGAGTGGGCTGGGCAGTTGGTTGGCCTGATTGGATTTGAGGCTGACCGACTTGCCCAGAAGGTTGACTATACTGGACGGTAGGCTGACCATGTGGTTGAACAGCTTGTCCAGATATTGGACCATACTGGACATTGGGTTGGTTTGGGTTAACCGATGATTGACCAATTTGTCCAGTAGGATAACCTTGCTGGATACCAGGTTGGGCTTGTTGAACAGAAGACTGACCTGAGTTACCAGAAGGTTGAACATAAGAGGAGAAAAACGGACCACCAGAAGCAAAAGGGTTTCCATGGAAGGATTGCCCTTGTTGGTCTTGAGGAGGTTGTCTTGGAGATTGCGCAGATGATACTTGACCACCATGAAAAGAGGTGGAGCCCCAATCAATTGACAACGGAACTGATACCTCAACAAACGGTTGAGACGGCAAATATGGATCGTATGGCCCCTGTGTTGGGACATTTGACGTAGGATCAAAGACTCCGAATAAGGAAGCTGAAGGACGACTAAAAATAGGAGTCGAAGAGGCTGCACATACCGTTGGAGCGGTTGTGATTGAGGTAACAGATGTACTGCGACTTTGCGGAGTAAAAGGCTCCGTGGTAGGAAAAGTGAGTGGTGACCAAATAGAACCCGTGAAAGGAGTTCCAGAGGGCATAGTATCCCTTAAAGCTTTATAGCCTGGTGGTAGGTTTGCAGTAGTGGGAGTGCTACTGACAAGTATAGGGTCCGTTGCGGTGGGAATTTCACCGCTCGTCGCAACGGACTCATCAGTCGTTGTAGGGGACAAATCCTCCATGTCAGAGGAAGAAGGTGGGACTGAAACACGAGGAGAAGTATAGTCCCAAAAAGGGACACTGTCCTCAGAAGGTTCCCAAGTAGGGTTCCAATGAAACTGGTAAGTCTCGTCGCCTGGGGCACGAGAACTAAGTGGTTGTATACTCGGAACCACAGGAAGACTCACAACCGGTATCTCGGAAGAAGACGAAATTGGTAATTCCGCCAGGATGAAACTTCACAAAACCTAAGGAATCTACCGAGACAAAACCCCTACTCAAACTAACGCAAACAAAATCTAATTGGGTAAATGTTATCGTGGCCGAATAAATTTTAGGACGCAAAGACACAACTTGACCTTTTCATGTTTTAAGAGTCGAGAAAAGGACAAAAAGATGACTCTAGTCTCCTTCGAATGTTTAATGAGCACGAAGTGACAAGACGCTCACAGGCACCTTTTCTTTTAAGGAGTTCGAAAAGGATCAAAAGTGACTACTCTGGAGACTCTAGGCAAAGGGTTTACCAAACAATCCGTAAAACTGCTTATACACCTTGGCAATCAGATGAAAACCAAGGACTTCCCGTACTGCAGTCAATCTTCCCGAATGCTGTGTTCAGTGCATTACGGCTTGTAAGGCGCCAGACTCGGCTTCCTATGGATAAAGGATGATAACCTAGTGGGGTCTCCCGTATATACGCGACGGTACGTGGGAGCTCAGTCCGTACTGGTACTTATTGTCTCTCAGGAGGAATCACCCAACCATCAGTGAGGCAATAGTTACCAGGTTTTACGACGCCGGAACACGTCTCTAGCCTAGACATCTAGAATATGTGCGTTAGGTTCCAATGCGTTGTTAGGTTTGTTCGGTTTATTTTACAGTTGATCTTCAATTAAGTTTCAGTTTTTTGGTCCTACCGTATGTGATCTCTCAAAACTTCCTAAATGCAAACTATATGCCAAAATTATATCATTTCGTTCAATGAATTCTAACTACAGAAGAGTTGAGATTTTCAAACAAACAAAATGAAAAATAAACAAACAACAAAGATCCTAATGCAGCTAATAACAAGAAATGAAACTTTTTCTTTTCTTTTCTTTTTAAAAGCAACAAATAACAATAAATGCTAACTAATATAATGCAAAAAGATCTTTTGTTTTTTCTCTTTTTAAAATGGCATAATGCATTTAAACAAATCTCAAGAGATATTAACAAGCATAAACAAACAAAATTCACTCAATGCAAAGAGAACCAAATCTGAAACACCAAGATGAACTGTCAAAACAAGGAAAAGCGCACAGACCTTCAATGAACCATGTGATCTAAGTCCAAATGAAG
Source organism: Pinus tabuliformis (assembly GCA_031772625.1). Lineage (NCBI taxonomy): Eukaryota > Viridiplantae > Streptophyta > Pinopsida > Pinales > Pinaceae > Pinus > Pinus tabuliformis. Next base: position 431,688,061 of record CM062811.1, read on the forward strand.
TCAAGCAAAATCCAAACAAGCTAGAGGTGAATTGCTCGAAGCACAGAATAACAAGCTTTAACAACCACTAGACAGGTGCGGAAAACAACCAAAAAGTTGACTGGACAATCAAAAACCAAAACTTCCCACAGAAGGCTCGATATGCGAAGCCACTAGATGCTCTAGGGCTGGGATACAAAATCGATAGAAATAAGCAAACAACTGAAGGATAAAGGTAACAACCAGTCAAACAGAGGTCCAACACACTTCCAGAAGCTGCAAAAGATATACAAAGACAAAAATCTGAGTTTAAAGAGCTTCCAACAAACACACTGGCAAAATTCACAGGACTGGCGCGACTGTCAGCCTGCAACTTGCGCTATTCAGGAATTGGCGCGAGTTGCTGTGGTGCAACATGCGCCAACTGGCACGACTGTCAGAGAGAAAAACGCGCCAACACAGTTTGCTGGCCCAAAAAATAAATAAAGGAACCCAGGGTCTAGTCAACAGTACTGAGACAGATCGAACAGCAGAAAACAACTTCAAAGCTGACCCAAAAAGCTCATTTATACAAGCAGGCAAGAGAAAACTAACATGCAAGACAAACTCAAAACAGTTCGGTTCATAAACCAAACCGGAGATCGACTGAAGTGGCGTTGATCTACTCCGCTAATGCAAAGCAATAGCGTTTCAAAGGCTGCCTGGCCGTGCTTCAAACTCCGTCCAAGGTTTATGAATCAAACAACAAATAGCTCTTCCCCAGCGGAGTCGCCAAATTGTTGGAGAGGTAAATCCCCTTTGCGGACAGAGGCAATCCCACTAGCCCAAAATGGGTCTAGCAACAATCAAATCACACTACTATGCAAGTTCCTAGTTGCATACTGAAAGTGGATTACGATAACCAACCTGGAGTCCAACGCTAATGTTGAAGAAGAGTTGATACTCCCGTTCCCTTGCTCCGGCAGGTCACAATCCTTGCGATCCCCGCATATGGATACCTGCACAAGCAAAGAACGAAATGAGAACAAGCATAAAATCCACTAAAATACAACTATATTTCAGTCAGAAAGGAAATAAATCAAGCATTATCATGATGAACAATGAGATTGGAACCATAACAGTAGTCGTTTATTAATGAATAATAAGCAGAGAAAGATACAACCAAGGTTCTGACGTTGAACCTATCCTCTGGCTGGGCGAGCAGCTATGTATGTCTTGCAATAGACCTCTTCTCTCTCAGACTTCCGGCAGCATAACCTCCCTATGCTTCAAGACTCTTACTATCACTCAAGACAAGCATAATCACAACTAGCATTACTCAAAAACTAGCTTGTCTAATGCATGAGGACAGACTTTTATAGATGGAGAAGGGAGGAAAATACAATGTATCAGGACACCCATTGTGGATTGGCATTATCTCCGAAAAGCCGCTGTGGATAGATGTCAAGGATAGATGATGACTCTCGACCTCTATCAGATGGATTTTATCCTCAAAAGACTTCGTGATCTGAAGGGAAAAAACATATGGGTGCGCGTTTGTCAAAAATCATTACCAAACTTGGTTGGCGCGGGTGTTGTTCTGAGACAGAGCGCCAATGGTCGCACCCTCTTTTGAGGATCTCAGTGATTGGCGCGGGTAAGACATTGAGGACCCGCGCTAATGGAAAAAGGGCACTTTTCAGGGATAATTTGCAGAAGGTGTCTTCAGGGAACATGGAGTACATACTCAGGGGAACATAATGCAAGTGTTTTTAGGTTATGTCACTGCTCACAGGTCCCGGAATGCGTCCTCCAACGTATGGAAACAGGGGTAACAGGGACGGTGACCAATGGTGACAAATTACTGTGTAACACTATCATTGCACCCTCTTCACTTAAATGAATTGATTTCCAAGACTACTCATCGATTTCCTTTATAATCTCTTGTTGATAAATAAAAGGCCAATATATAAATCTGAAATGATCTAGTCAATTTCTAAGATCACTTACAAACTTTATTAGAAGTATCTAGAGGAAAATCGACCATGTCTCAATTATTACTAATCAATTGATATATTTCCCTAAGTTAAAACTTAGGAAAATAATGAAAAATTTGTGAATTAATTTAATTAAGACCTTTACATTCAAAACAATAACTTGTACTTGGAAATATTTTATGCTCTTGTGTTCCTAGCCTCATAGACAACACCTGAGGCTAGAACACTTGTCCGAGCTACATCAGCCAACATGTCCTCTTAGCTAGGAAGGTGTTCTACACTTGACACCATCATGCTCTGTGCTCATATCTATAACACCTTTCATCTTATGTCCCATTCCACTATGCCACATCTCTCTTGGATTGTTGTTGAAAGTGATGAGTGCAAACTCATCATACATCCTTCTCAAAAGTTCATTTGCGGCTACTACTATTTGATTCTCACCCTTCTTGTTACCTTTCTTCTTGGGTGAGAAATTGTTGCAGTAATGGCCAAACTCATGATAGCCATAACACTTTATCTTCAACATGTCCTTCTTCTTTTCCTCCTTAGAGTTGGACCCCTTACTCGATCCCTTCTTCACTTTTACCTTTTCCATAAGAGAGAAATTCTACTGTCATGTCTCTTCTGCATAGAGCTATTGATAGCACCATTGTTTCCTTTCACAGGGCTCTGTTGAAGCTCCTCCTATGTGAATTCGTTCCACAAGCATTCCCAACTAGGAAAATTAGATCTTCCACTAAATACTTGCATCAAAATATCCCACTACTCCTTAAACCTATTCATGGTTGTTCTCACATGCTCTTCATCCTTAACCTTCTATTCAATGGCTACTAGCACATCTCTGATTGTCATGATGTGGGTGAGATAAATGAAAATATTTTATCCCTTATTTTTGTTGCTGCTTCTGAGCTTCTCCCTCAGGATCATTAAGTGATTCATATTTTTATCCTAGAAAAGTTTTTATATGGAATCCCACATATTCTTGGTTGTATATTATTCCACTAAATGTGGAACTATGTGATCCTTGATCCCATTTATAATAATATGCCTAGCCTTGGCATCATCTTTCCCATACTCATGTAATATGATAGGATTTGTTGGTACAACAATATGTGCCATAGAAAACTTCTTCACTCCATGATCTTCTAGAATAAGAAGGCATTGTATTCCCCAGGCACCAAAGTTCAATGCACCATCCAACCTATCTTTATCCTTCACTCCCACTAAAGCCATTACTGAAGCCCTCGAGAGAAAAAAAAAATATCTTCTACTAGCTAACAAAAGTATCTGGAAAACCTCATTTTCTTCCTCTGTAAGTGATCTCAGCTTCTACTGGGAAACTTGCACTTCCTTTGTGAACTTACACTTCCCACAAGAACTACATATTGGCCCTCCTAAAAACTTGCACTGGCTCCAAGAAATCACTCTGATGAATTTATTTTCCTCCAATAACTAGAGATACCCACTTGCTATGCCTCCATAAAATAGATATGGTATATGGAAAACAAAACTCTCTCTTTAACAACACACATTGGTAAACTGGAAATTCACATTGGTTAATAAAGCCTCCTGCTTGCAGAAAATAACACTAGTAAAATTTCTCCAAGTAATTCTAGAATTTGATTTGGGTATTAAACACTTGGTTTCCTCTTCCAAACCTCTGTGCCGATCTACTCTGGTAAAACCCCATGCTTCAGAACTACTTTGATACCATGTGAAAAAATAATTTGCAGTTAGTCTAGTTATTATTCTCCTACCTTTAAACAAATTATTTGTCCTAGAAAATTCATTAGGGGATTTTTGAGGTCTAAAATGGGCCTCCTAAGGAAATTATAAAATAATAGTGCAAATAATAAAATAAAATAAGATTAGATTACATCATCAAATTTTAGAGGGAAGAAAGAAAAACTATTTTTTCAACTCATATTTTCAACTTATCTCCCTATGGGTTTACTCAATTTTTTAGTGGAAACACTAGTTGGATGTATAATTTCATTCCTCATCCAAGAAGTAGCCATATTGCATACTTTCAATGGACCCTACTACACGAAAAATGAGAAATGCATGAAAAATGTGATTACAATAACATTTTTTGTGTATTTATCATTTTTCATGTAGCAGGGTCCATCAAAAGTATGCAACATGGGTACTCCTTGGATGAGGAATCAAATTTTGCATCCAAAAAGTATTCCCGCTCAAAATTTTAATAAAACATTAGGGAGATAAGCTGAAAATACGAGTTGAAAAAGTAGTATTATTATTTTATTATTTTTTAATCTCTTTACTTTTTTACTTCAGAAACAGTGAATCATCCCCCATGGTTGACATCATCATCTTGAATCCTATTGTTTTTTATAAAGTTTACTTTGGTTGTAAATTTTTCTTAGGAGGCCCATTTTATACCTTAAAAATCCCCTAATGTATTTGCTACAAATAATGAATAGAAGAAAACTATAAATTTCACCAATTAAATAAATTGTGAAAACTCTAATAGAAATCCAATAAAAAAATGGACACAATATTTTTGACAAAACTCCCTCAAAAGAAAAACCCAAACGGAAAACCAATTCTTTATATTTGAGGGTTTTATTATTAATCTTCAACAAATTTTGCAATTGAAAAATATTACAAATTCTTGCCAAACCACAACTAATTTCTGGAAAAATATTTCTTCACCTCCAGAAGTCAATCTTGTTAGATTCCTATAATAATAGGATTCATAATTTCGAATTGACTATGGTTAAGTCTTGTAATATTGTACATACCTTTGCTTTCTACAAATGTTCTCCATATTAAAATTAAAAAATGTGAAGAGGGTATGTCCTAAAAGAAATATCAAAGTACAAAAAGAATAAGAAAAGATAAAAAAATATGAAAAAATATGAACCCCAAACAAAAATAGATCATGAAAGTGTGCAAGTCCAAGTGCCACTACTCTTTAATTTACTGTCTAAAATAATGGCTGTGTGTAGCTTGTCATACATGCCACAACCCATGATAGTCAAACTGTTTAATCTTGACTACTTCATGCTTTAAATTTCCTGTTTATAGTTAGAGAATAAAGATCTCACCAAATTGTTTAATCTTGGCAGATCAGTAGATAGGTAGAGAAATAAAATGTTCTCATAATCTTAATTTGAGCCATTGGAAGATATAAGGTTAGAAGTATATAGTTTAATTTTCAAAAGAAAAAGGAAAGGAAAGGGTCTGCTAGCTTAAATGAACCCAACAAAGTGAAGAAAAAAATGTTACAGTAAGTAAAAGGGTAAGTAGAAGAAAGGTTGTAGAAAGTACAAAGTTGATTGAAGCATAAGAACATCTATCATGTTTAATCATGTGTTTCAGTGTGTAGGAGTAGTTATGAAAGTAAAAGGATGCTTATAAGCTGATTTGGTTAACTTCCCCTTCATTTCATTTCACCCCCCACTAAATACTTACTAATTTCCCCTTTTACCCCTTCATTTCTTATGAAGACACCTTTTCCCTTCATTTTCACCCTTGCCCCTTGGTTTCACACATTCCCTAGCAAATTACCCTCCAAATTCATTCCCCTACCCAAAAACCATTTTCCCTTTGAAAAAATCACTTTCCCCTTGATTAATTTCCCAAAAAACCCTTTATCCTAAGTTTTATCCCCCCCCCCCTGCATTATTAATAAACCCCGCAATTCACCATTTTCCCGACAAAACTTGTTTAACCTGCCACTCTGGTGCAGTAAACTAATCCCGCTACATAAACCCAGTCATTATATTTTTAATCCCGCCATTACTCATAAATTAATTACAAATCAATTGTAATTAACCCCTGGGCCCCGCTAATTTCCGCCCCAATTTCCCACCATGCAACTTCACCGCTCAACAACCATCTGATCTGCTACCCCCAAATTTGACAGCGCACATCCATATTGCATCCATTCACCTCCTGAACTTTACTCACTAGAGAGCGCGCAATATGAGCGGTATTGCTCGGGCCCCTTTTGGCTACGTGGCAGCACTGTGTGAACTCACGTGCTCTTGGGAAAATACCGCCCAATGGCCAAAAGCGGTGCAACAACCCCATCAACTGCCTCCCCGCATAAGCGAAAACCATCATTGTTCATTATGTTTCTTTGCGCCAATTTCGAAACGATTCTGGTTAAAAGGCCACAGACCCCCATTTTTACCCTTTTTGCTCAATTTTCTCTGTGAAAGCTTCCAAGCCTTCCTGCGCAAACCCGAGTTTCTAGAACCGAATTCAACCACTGAGTACCTTCCAAGTACACCTCGGACGCCCAATTCAGCCATCCACAACATACCTGAAGCCACATTACCCTCTGTGGCCACCATCAAAACCAGTTTGCAGTCTAAACCTCAAATTCCAAGTATTTTGATAACGAACCAGTACCGACCCTATCAAATTCAAAAACGTATAGTTAATTCAAACATTAAAGTAATTTAATTTAATTAATTTCCCTTGAATTGAGAGTATTTCCCGCTGAATACCCAAACCCCTATCCTGCAAACTGCCATTACCCTATCACTGCACCTGAGTTTTCAAAACCTCACTGCTTCAGCCTGTATAAGCCTGATTCCCACATTTATCCTAAAGATGGCTACCCAGACCTCTCTGGATGTCAAACCTGTGTCAACCCCTCACCTGGACATTGACCATTTGGCCCTAACAGACAGGGATTTCCAAATTAAAGACACTGCTACTCCAGGCCACCTTCTGAAAATCCATTGCTGGAGTAAGGATAGGTTTCTAAACCATGTAGATGACATCAACCTTTGGGAATCCAATTTGCTAAAGTATACATTCCTAGAATTTTACCCATTCCCAGACATTGTACATTTTTGTCATGCCTGCTATTTCCCAAGCCAAAGGGCTATTGTGGCACCAAACCATGAGTTACTATTCACCATTACTGTTGAATCCATCAACTAGATGCTACAAATCCAACCTAGCCCTAATCAAATCCCTCTTTCCATTGGAAATCTATTAGACCTGTACATCACACTAGACCCAATCAAAATCAAGCAAATTTTCCAGAATTTCATCATTGAGGAACGCCATACTCCTACAGACACTCCACCCTATGCTGCCACTATTTTTTCAGAGACTGGCAAGCGCATAATCACCATGTTGTCATGCATCCTAGGATACACATCAGATGAACATGTGGATAAGGTCATCATGGTCTTCCTGTCCTTTTTCACTTCAGGCAATCATCCTGCTATTATGTATGATTATTCTTAGTTCATTGTAGACAGAATGCATGAACAATTCACTAGACTACCCACTGAAAGAGTTTTCAAATACTCTTTATTGTTGTTTTATATGTTTTTGTATTACCAAACAAACAAGTTCCCTATGAGGATCCAGAAACTAGACACCAAGGGAAAGGAGAGATCAGTCATTTACTAGACACCTTTGTGTACCCAGTCATGAACATACTGACTTCTAAGACTCAGCCTAGAATCAACCCATAGATCAAGAGGGTACTGCAATTGGCCAAGAACATCAAGGTGGGAGATTGGTACTTGTACCAAAACCACATTGAGATCAGAATTTATGGCTGTGAGCTAGCCCCCTATAAGTTTCCCAAATACCTCCCTATGAGGATATTTGCTCTTGAATACTTCAAACAAATCATCAACTCTGATGAGGTCCACTTCCTAGCTTATAGGAAGAAAACCCAATTCAAAATGAAAAACCAAATGGGCCCATTCATTTGCAACAACAAAGAGGTTGGACCAGAGGCTGACAGGTTACTTCAACAAATGAAATTCATAAACAGTTTCATGTGGCACTATGACCCTCATGGGGCAATAAACAAGCTTAGACTCAGGATCAAGTTGGGAACATACATCCACCACCCAAGAGCTGACATTGAAAATTTTTCCAACCAGGATGAGTGGGTGGAGAACACCTTGATTGATATGGATAGCACTATTTTAGATGTAAAGAACACATTCATTGATCTTGAAAGACAATTTGATCACAACTCTTTCTTGTAGGTTCCAGAACCAGGGGAGCCAATGAACATTCCTCCTGTCCTTTAGACCCCAGCCAATGAAGAGAAGAATCCTAAGAGGAATAGGGAGGAGGCATCTGGCCCTGCCATGGAGACTCTGATGAGATGTTTGAGCCAAGAAAGAGGCCCAAGTTGAATCTTGTCTTTGAACAGGAGGAGAAAATTGCTTCAGTGGAAATAACCGACACTGAGGCAATGGGGCAGAGAAGTGAAAAAACAACTATATTAGAGGAAACACATAAGCCATGAACCTCCAACACACAGATGATAGAGAGACAACAGAGTATGGAGATTTCTTCCTTGGTCAGGCCAACTAACAAGGAAAAGGATATCAAAGATAGCTTCAAAGAGATAAATATGAGGAATGAAAAATTGAAGGCAGAGACATATTCCCAATACCTCAAGCTTACACCACCAAACTAGACCAGATTGATGTTAGCCTTTGAAATCAAAGTAGGGAAAATGCAGGTGTCATTTTTGCAGCCCACTATAAAACAACCAAATACCTCAGCAGACTACAAGAAGACAAATTTTGAGGTGTTGGCTAGGGATGTTCATCCCATTGATCAGATAGAGTTCCATAAGCAGGCTGGAGAAATGATTTACTCCACCCTCACAGAAAAGGCCATGGATGACTTTAAGCTGAAATATTCATTGGATAATGTGACATCCCAATTCAAGCTGGAGAAGGCCTCCTCACATGCCAAAGACACCAGGATAAAATCCTTGGAGGACTTGATCATTGAACTGGGCCATGACCCAAGTGATGTTAAGGCCATAGAGAAATTAATCAAGAAGAAGAATGAGGACATAGCAGCCCTCAAGAAACAGCTTAAGCTACCTCCTTCACAACACCCATAGACAAAGGAAGTCCTGGAAAGCCAGACCAATCATGAGGAAATGATGGACTTAGTGCTGGAGCTGAATGATCAGGTGAAGGAGATTCAAAAAGAACTGGATATCTTGATGTAGCTCAAACAAGCTGGTCTTGATAATTCTCCTGCAACTGTCATTCCAACAGTAACCACAACTCTACCTTCTACATTGACAGCACCCTTGGCTCCCACTGCTCCAATGGCCACTGCACTGCCGGCTACTACATCAGCAATAAGATCAACAAAAATAGGCTCCACAGGTGATGAAGCAAATAGGTTGGTCAAATAAATGGAAGAAATGTTCATTCAGACCACTAAAATGAACAGACTTAAGGAGAAAGCCACTAGCTTGGAGACAGATTGGAGACTTTCCCAGATCATGCATAAAGAAGAACAACAAAAGGCTACAGGGATGAATGAAAGAGTAAAAATCTTGGAGAAAGAACTGACACTGGGTGAGCCTCTAAGTCAGGCTAAGAAGCAACTGTGGGCCAATATCATTGACTCTGTCAATGATATTTGATCATCCATTCAGGTTATTTTTGAACAGATTGATTTGATAAAGCAGACTACAGAAGCCATTCAGAAAGTTAAAGAAGAACACGGAGATATGCCAGAGGAGGCAACAAGAATCATCCACTTCCTCAAATCCAAGAACAAGTATGAGTTGCAAGAACTAGAGATACTTGACAGGACAGGTACAATTTTGGAAGTCAGAAAAGTCCTCACTAAGAGGAATTTGATGTTGAACTTGGAGGATAAGTGTCAAACCATGCAACTAGCCATTGACAGGTTCATGGTTAAGTTCGAACTTTTGAAGGAAAAGGGATTACCTAATCCCTTAGTTATAAATAATAAGCTAATGACACAAAAAGATTACAATAAAAAGATCAGTTAAGTGGCCAGAGATCAAGTAAACACTTCATCCATGAAGGGTATACCAATAGGCAAAGTACTATACCAAACTTTTGAAAATTTGTTTTACCTCCAGCATGAGGTAAAACACCTTTTTGTCAATAAACCAACCTTTGCCAAATACACAAAGGAAGATGAGATATAATGAAAAATGCTCAATATCTAATTACTAGATGAGGAAAGATGGGAAAAATTGAATGATTTACTGTAGTAAATACACATTAAAAGTATAAATTTACAGTAAAAAGTAAAAGAGCACAGTAAAAGGGTATTCACAGGTGAGCAAGGTCAAAGGGTATCAGATGAAAGTGTATCAAATGAAAGTTCATAACTAAAGATTACATCTAGTGTGAAGACCAAACAACCAAGTAGCTTAAAGGGAAAAAGATCAAAGAGCAAAGCCAGCAGAACCTAAATAAAAGGATCAACAAACAACAGTTCAATAGCTGTCTCTATCTTCTTGCATGAAGATATTTCTTTTTCCTACATTAGTTCTCAATGCAATTTGAGATATTTTGTAATTCCTTTTTGTATAAATACTTCATAATTCGAAGTATTATGGTGGATTATTTTACATTTTTAGAGTTATTTTTATCTTAAAACCTAAGGGTGATTATACCACTTTCAAGTCAACCGACTGGAGCAAGTAATAAAAGCGTTTCGCTACAGGATTCATGAGATGAGCTATTTGCAGTGAAGTATCTTCTTTGTTTGATTTTGTTACCTTATTATGTGTTTCATAATCTTAAACATGTTCTAAATTTGAATGAATTAACTAGAGATATCACTCAAAATTTGTTTAAGTACACTCTGTTTTGCACAATTAATCATTTACATGTTTTCCTCTGACACCCAGATTTGAGAACCCTTAATTGCTCTCCCATCCTGGTTGACTTCTTTCACTCCTTCTAGAGCCTGGCCTAGGGAACCCTTGATTTCTACCTAGATCCGATTTGAAATGATTTCACCATTTAGCCTTTGAGATCTGCAGTAACTCATTTATCTTTCCCCGTAGACACTGTTTTTAGAATTGATTCTAGTCTTGTTTGTCTGACATTCAACCCCATAGCCCAATGGTAAAAGAAAACCTCTATTCATCTAAGTAAAGTGATCCCACCACCCAAATTCAAACCAAAACCCAAGTGCAAACAATAACTAGCCTAAAATCATCTTAACTCAAACAAAGTTAAATTATAAAGAGAGAGCCCTCTCTAAGCATCAGGAGGGCTAGGTCCTGATCTCCAAAAGTGGTTTGTGGTTACCTTTGACTTTTCTTCCTTCTTTAAGTTCAAAAGAAATATCAAAGTGATAACAAATCTGAGCAGTGGAATAATCATGACCTCCCTCTACAACCTAACATGGCCTTCCCTACAGTTTGCACTGTAAATTTGTGCAATCTACATTTCTTGCAATCTCATTGGTTTCCTGCAATTGGCTCTAAAATTGGAAATCTCAACATGCTAAATTGACAACTCGTATAACCTATCATGGAAATCTTATATGGCCTCTATCTATAGAATAAATATGGGAGAATTCCTCCACATATAAAAAACTAGAAGAATAGCGATGAAAGAAAAATATGAAAATACTTACTACTTCAATTGTTGTTGAAACCGTCACTAGTGTCAAACCCCATGATATCACTATACCCTCTTCACTGCAATAATTGATATCCAAGAATTCCTATAATTTCCTTTACAATATCTCATTGAAAAGACAACAACCAAGATCTAGATTTGAAATGATCTAATAGATGGCTAAGATCAGTTAGAGATTTCACTCGAATCCTCTAAAAGAAAATTGACCATGTCTTAATTATTACAAATTAATTAATCTATTTCCATAACTTAAAACTTATTAATTAATTTAGTTACTACCTTTACATTCAAAATAATAACTTGTGCTTGGATATGTTTTCCACTCTTGTGTTCCTAGCCTCACTAACACCACCCGAGGCTAGAACACATGTCTGAGCTACATCAATCAACATTGTCCACCTTGTATAATTAATATTTGTATTAATAGGAAGTCCCTCTCTATCGTACCATCTCAAGTTGAGTCTACAATCATGTGGTATATGAGCTTAGTTTTGAATATGTAACATTCAACATTTGACTTCAATATTTGTGGAAATGGTTGCTATATGGATTAATGCACGAGTGGTTGTGGCTGGAATACCCTCAAGGATCTTCCTCTATCTCCTTTCTCTATCTCTCTTCTTAACCTCTTGGTATCAAAACAACTATATCTCATGCAAAGTTTTGACAATCAGTTGACAATCCTTCAACCTCTTTTACAATGCCCAAGCCTCCAATATAGAGATGATGATAGGCTTATCCTTTCCAACTCTCTCATGAGTTCCCTTAGGCAAAAGATATAATGTTTCCTTGCTTTATTTCTATTTCCCCTTCCATTAGAATCCATTAGAAATAGAAATATCCTTAGACAGGTCGAAGGTAGATGTTCCCTGCTTTTCGGGCTAACATTTGAGCGAAAAGTGGAATTTCAGTCAGTCAACCCACTCTTTTACCTCTGAAATCTCACAAAGCTTGGGTAACATTGTCCCTTAGGAAAAATAGTGAGTTACCCTAGGGACTAACAACCCTAGCTCATGCATAGGGAGTGTGCTAACTCTTCTTGTTAGTTCTTAGGGAATGTTACCTTGAAAATAGGCCTATGAATTAGGTCATGTCTTTAACCAGTCTATATTTCTCCTCTGAGCTGATGAGGAGGTCATTTTCATGTATAAAAAATTCCCCCTAAAGTGTGAGGTCAGAGACGAAGACGATGGTCAAAATACTTTATAAATTGTTCGAAAAAAGAGGGAGAGGATCGAAGCTTTGGGACTACGGGAAACCTGCTACAAATCACATATGCTAAAAATCTAAAATCATGTCCTGAGTCGGGCATTCCCACGCTCAGTAACTCTGTCAGAGTGATTTCTAAAAATAGGTATGACGATTATGTCCACTGATAATCACAATGTGGAACTGACAAGCTGTCTCCAAAAATAATATACATAGCTTGGGAGAGAAACAAGGCTGAGTGATGAAAGCCTCTACTTGAGGTCTTGGTCGCTGCTTTATCTGAACAACACATTTCTATACATGTGAATAAAGGAGTTATGTCTAAAATGTGAGAAATCGTCTGATTACTAGTCAATGATGAAAATTGTTAATAGATGCGAGGATGGCCACCGATAATGATGATAGTCTCCAAGATGCGCAATATAATCTAACGAGTATGAATAATCATGTTGTCATTGAACACACGTAGAATCATTCAACTAGGATTCAATCATGAAAAACCCCCAATTAAACATAAGGTAACCTTCCACTAATGACTGCAAGTTCCAGGGTATTGATATGTTTCTGGATCTACTTGCTAGATAGAATATTGAAGTCGATAGGAAGAGACCCATCAAAAGGTAGGCAATCATGTTTCCTACGTTGGTCGATATGAAACGGGACACGGATGATTGTTTTTGAAGATAAATTTTGAGCAATGGGTCAAACAAAGAGAGTTTGAAGATAAATTTTGAGCAATGGGTCAAACAGAGAGAGGGAATGATGGAAGAGAGATAGAGGGCATGATGGAAGTATATGAGCGATGGTTGATAAAAGAAGTAGAGGATAAAGGAATCCCTTGAACAATAGAAGGCAAGTCACAAAGGTTTACCAGGAAGCTTTAGACTCATGAACACAAAGTATTGTTAGGATACAGGGATGTAGGAACATCGAAGTATATAGGATAAACTAATAGGATGGTAAGGTTCATCTGAGAGGCCGACAAAAAAGATGTTTGATGAGGGAGTGCCATGTTCATGGGAATGACTGCTGCCAAAAAATCATTCTGAATATAGGCATCAAGCCACTGTCTTGTTGATTTTTTCCCCATCTGATTAAGTTTAACGAGTCTAGACGGGTAAACTCAATGGTCTTTTCATATTTAGAGAGTATAAAAAGATCTTAAAGAGAAACATCAGGGGGGTCCCTTTGTCATAGTTGATAACCAGGTGCGACAAAGGTTTAATAGTATACCCGACAAAGTTTCTTTTCCATAAGCTAGTATATTGAGTCTGGATAAAGTGATTAACCTATGCTCAATAGACGTTTTCCTCATTTTGTTACAAGTATGAGGGGACAGAGTAAACTTGATATTCTTCATGAAATTTTAATGAGTCACACGAAGATAAACTCGATAGATCTTCATCAAATTTTAATGAGTCAAATGAAGAAAACTCGATAGATCTTCATCGAATTTTAACGACTCAAATGAAGAAAACTTGATAGATCTTCATCAAATTTTAACGAGTCAAATGAAGAAAACTCGATATGTCTTTTTCAGTTTAATGAGTGAGGAAAAAGATAAAATAACTGCTCATGTCTTCTTCGTAAATGTTTTACGAGTCCGAAGGAGATAACTCGTGGTTTTTCAGTTCAAGAGTGAGAAAAGGTCCCAAAAAAGAAAGCGCTCATATCGTCTTCATAGGATTTTTACGAGCCCGAAGATGGTAACTTGAGGATTTTTCATTTCAAGAGAATGAAAAGGTCCCAAAAAAGATCATGCTCATATGGAGTCAAACATGGTCAATTCTTCATTTCAACACTAAAATTTCATCAGCTCATATGCAAAATTTAACAACATATCAAAATGGTATATGATTAACAATCTAGCAATGAATAACTTAAATTTTAATGACTATAAAGTGATTCATACCTCTAGAGTGACTATAAGAAGGGGAAAAGTATTCATTTTCACTATTTTGAGTTATGTGAGGGTGATATCGAGTGAAAAAGGAGCAGACCTTCCATAAGATATTGTGAGAAATCCGGGAAACCATTCGATGCACCATCTATTCTAGGTAGATGGCCTAACCTTTATATTACATTTCATTACCTATTTTAGTCAGTTTTGGGGTGAAATTTGAGTTTTTGGGCACGCCCTAATTTGCCAGTGCAGCTAATGCTGTCTCCCAGGCCTAGGGAAAGACTTAAATGCTCTTCCTGTTCCATAGGGATGCGTTAGCATGCTTTGTGGGCCTTGGGGGGAAATGTTAACCATGCTAGACACACTCTAGAAACCCCCAACTTGATTTTTCATGATTTTGAATAGATGAAAGACTGATTTATGGGTGTTTTTATGCAGGTTAGGAGTCAAAATCATGAGTCTGTGGCGGGAAAGAGCCCATGATAATGAGGAACCTCAAATGCTAAATGATCTGATAAATTTAACAACTTTGAGAAGATACAGATTGTTAAAATATGTTAGACTTGACCTGATGAAGGGTTAGGATGACCTCCTTAGTTGGATTAACAAACTGTGGCATGAACATCAGGGTGTGTTTAGGATTGGGGATCATGAGCTCTCTACCAAAAGAGATGATCTTTACTTCCTCACTGGTTTATCATGCAAAGGTGCCCGAATAAATGTGACAAGAGGGAGAGTAGATCCCAGGATCACTGTGGATTTGGTCTGGATACATATTAGACGAGGCAGTGCACTACTGAGCAACCAAGTTCCTATTTTGCGGATCAAAAGTATGCCGATGAAGGAAATTTTATTGATGATCATATGCTTGGCAGGGTGTTATAGACATTTTTGGGCACTGCAACCCCAATCATAAATGTCCATAAACCAAGGGCTCTTAAGTCCTTAAAAGTGTTGTTCCAACCTCTAAAAGAACAAGGTCAACTAATTACATCTTCTCCCAGAAGTTCTCCATGAAAAATTATTCAGAACTGGTCAAAACTGGACCATCTCACTTGCTCCATGGTCAAAGTGCACTGCATCCCACCTAAATACACACGGGAGGTGCGATGCATCTTGAAAATTCCTTCTATGGGGTGCGATGGGCGAGAGTGGACAAATGGCAGGGTCAATCTGCAAGGTGGAGGATCATGGAATCTTCCAGAAACTTCTCCTGTGACACTTGCCTCTCTACATTCACCCAGGGATGAGTAAGAGATCATCAATCTCCAAGTGGAATCAAGAACTATCAAAAAGAGGACACTAATCAAATCTCAAAAGCTGACTCACCCCCCTTGCAAACATCTATATATGGATCCCTCATCCCAGAGATCCAGAGGCTGGAATTTTGTATCTTGTAAGGAAGTGCTGTTGGTTTCTTGGTGTAATATCATAGTGTTGGGTGATCTAAGCTTTTCATGAGGTGAAGAAGGGCTTTCTTGCTGAGAGGATGATGCTGGGTTAGAACAATTAGTTGTAATCCTCTTTTCTATTCTTGATTATTAGTAAATCTATTCAAGTTTTCCTCCACATTCTTGTATGATTGATGACATATGCATTTGTGTGGTCAATATATATCTAGTCCTATATTGCTTATGATAATAGATCTATGTTCCAGGATAGTGTTATGCTGCTTTGATTCTACAGGTGCTCTTTGAAGCTGGGTAGACAAGGAAGTGAGTGGAAAAGATCTATTAGAAGGGAGAGGAATCAAGCAAGGAACCAAGTGCAAGACAGAGGTTGGTCTCCTTTATTCCCCTCTTATCTACTTCTCATAAAGGAAAATGAAAGTGGTTTTAGTTTGTTTGTTTCTAAGGTAGCTACCAGCCTTAGTGGGATTAGCAGCTCTGCATAGACACTAGATTTCCCGATAACAAAATGGTGACTCCGCTGGGGAGAGAATAGATTGTTTGTTTGTCTACATTTGTTTGCTTTTTAAACTTACAGATGGAGCCTGAAGTCAATCCAGCTAGCCTTCGAATTGCATTTTCTATGCAAGTGCAAAGTAGATCAATGCTGCTTCAGTCTATCTCTGGGTTTTGTTTATGAACTAAACAATTGATTTACAAGCTCTCTAATTGCCCTTGTGGTGGATCTAGTAACCTCTTTAGATCTACCCCATTGATTTATTTACTGATTACCACTTGGTCGGCCTAAATCCCTGAACTGAGCT
The DNA here is from genome assembly GCA_031772625.1 of Pinus tabuliformis. NCBI lineage: Eukaryota > Viridiplantae > Streptophyta > Pinopsida > Pinales > Pinaceae > Pinus > Pinus tabuliformis. Next base: position 431,704,744 of record CM062811.1, read on the forward strand.
GCAAACTGTGACCCGGAACCCAGTTGAAGTCTCGTCCCTGGACCATCACACTGTATCTTCTTTGGATTCTAGATGCATCACACTTCCCAAGTGTAGTAGGTGTGCTGCATCTCTTTTTCCTTGTGTTATAGGTGCACTGATCAAACAAGGCCTCTTCTGCTCTTAGATTTTGGTTTCTGTGTTCACTCTTTTCAGCTCTATTTAGGAGTTTTGCTGCCTGTATTCAGTATACCTCTGTTGAAACCCCCTTCCTTGCCATTATTCCACCTCCATTATGCAAAGAACTGTAAATGCTTTTATGTATTTTGAGCCATTTTTAGTTCTCTTTTACAAAGAAGTAGCGTAATTGAACTGTCGTTTCTTGATTTGAAAGTGTCGCAAGTGTCATTTTCAATCATAGAAGAGAATCTGATTGTTCTTGATAGTCAATTACACTGTTACTCTTGTATTTGATTTGAATTAGTAGTTTTTCAAGTGTTGAAAGCAAGTTTTCAATTCCAAATCGCAAAGTGTTGTCATTGTCTTCATTTTGTCTTGAAAAGAAACTTGTTAGTAATGTCGCTTTGAAAAATAATTCAGATTTGCACTTAGCTTTCTTTTTATCATTCACACATTAAGAAGGCTGAAAACAAATACATGCATGTGCATTTGCATTTAGACTGTTTGTTGATTTGATTTAGGACAGTGCATATAGTGTGTGCTCTCTGCTCTATGTTGAAAGAATATCATCTCTCTTTCCTTAGTAGCTAGGATTTTCATTGCAAAAAGAAGATTAAACGATTGTTTATCATCTTAGATTTCATTTTAGGAATTGTACATCTACATCACGCGGTGAACTTGAAAGGAAAATTTCTTAAGCAAGATCAACTGTAAAATAAATTTAATGAATCTAAAAACGCTTTGGAACCTAATGCACAACATTTATAAGTCTAAGCTAGAGACGTATTCCGGCATCGTAAAGCCTGGTAACTGTTGTTTTCATTGATGGTTGGGTGATTCCTCCACTTTGAGATGATAAGTGCCAGCATGGACTTGTGTTCCCACGTACCGTCGAGTATATATTGGGAGACCACAATAGGCTTTATCCTTTATCCATAGGAAGCCGTGTCTGCCGCCCTATCGATCGCAATGCACTGAACACAGCATTCGGGAAGATTGACTGCCGTACCGTAAAAGGTATTCTGCAGTTTTTTGATTGGTTTGGTAATCCCTCTGTCTAGATTTCCAGAGCAGTCTCTTTCATTCCTTTTCAGACTCCTCAAAGGAAAAGGTCCATCTGAGCACTTGTCACTTCAGGCTCATTAAAATCAAAGGTGACTAGAGTCATTTTTTGTTTTTTCTCGACTCTTAAAAATTGAAAAAGAAAGTTGTGTCAAAGCATATAAAATTTATTTTAATCGGAATAAATATCACCTTTCCTACGTTGGTCTTAGGTTGAGAAAAATGGAGTCCACCAACCAAGGAGGGGAAATCCTAGTCCTTTCTCCTCTTGGGGAGATGTTGGTGCACCCCATATGGCCACATTGTTGCTTCCAGGATTGAAAATCGGCTTGCCCGTATGGCTCTTCTCAACTTCTGTCGTTCAGAACACCGTGATTCCTGAAAAATCAAGTCAACAACTAAACGATACCAAAGTTACCCCCCAACCCTCTACTTCATCCAATTCTTCCTCTCCTCCTTCCTCTTCGCTTGATGAAGTTGGTAAAGCCAAAAATCAAGTAATTGAGAAGAAGAAGGAGAAGAAGAAGAAAGAGAAGATGAAGAAGGAGCCAAAGGTGAAAAGGGGCAACCAGGAATCGTCTAGCGAAAATCCACACACTGCACCATCCAGGCCTAAATCGCCATGTGTCATTTGCAAAGGAGACCACTATCATCGAGATTGTCCTTGCATCCCTCGGATCTTAAGGGACTAGTCTCCTCGTTTGCGCAATCCGGTGTCATCAACCTTTGATGATCATGTTGAAAGTACACCGTCAACTAGTGAAAGTGAAGCCCCTGGACAAAAAGGAAGATGTAAATTTCCTTGTAAATTGTGTGAAGGCGATCACACCATCCACCATTGTCCCTTCTTCGACGAGCTTGGCTAAAAGAGTTTTGGACGACCGTTCGGTTTCACTGTTACGGCTTCCTCCTGGATATAAGAAGCTCTTACCGAGTCCGTCACTAGTTGAAAATCCGACTGATACGCCCTTGTGGTCGGCCGAAGCATCTATCATTGAAGATAAACCATATGAATCCACACCAGATGAAAGTCAAAAGGTCGAGGCGGCAGTTGACCCGGACTTGCCTTCAGAGGATCCATCTTCAGATGATACAGTCACCGAAGAGAACAAGAACGACACCATTCAAATTCTCTTCATAAGCACAGACTCTGATGAACATGGGGTCAGTCTACCCGTTCCTTTACCGCAGGAAGGAAGTTCGTCAGAGTCATATCTGGCCATCTATTCGGTCCCACCTCCAAGCAACTTGGTTGTTTCCTTCGATTGGAATCTACTAAGCAGACCTCGTTTACCGGCTAGTGTACCATTTCGAATCATTGCTCAAATATATAGAATGGTCATGGCCGATACCATCATAGATGAAGGGGCTTCTGTGAGTAACCTTTCCTCAACTTCTTGGAAAGCGCTTGGTTCGCCATCGCTTTTTCCTAAGATGAGAAATCTAACAGGCTTTGACAAAGGAACCAGTTGACCGTTAGGGATCCTTCCCAATGTGCCCATAACATTGAGAAGGAAAATCATTCACATGAACGTAATGGTAGTCCAAGGACCCCTCGATTATAATCTACTCCTTGGACGTGACTATATTTATTGCATGGGAGCCATTGTCTCCTCACTCTTTAGAGTAATGTGTTTTCTGCATGAAGGAAGAGTGGTCAAGCTCGTAGACCAGATTTCATTCCCCGGTTCACACATAGCAAATAGTAATACACCAACCCTGAATGGTGTTTTCACGCAAGGAATGTCTCATCAATCCCCAGTTCGTCCTCCTGATGAGCGCGAGTGATTCAGAGGATATGACTGAAACCCAGGGGGCATGCACCTTGGCTAGTTTCGACAGGAAAACCTTGGGTATAGGGTAGGTTTCCACAAAGGATATATGACTGGTTGACACACCCGTCCATTTAGGAAAATGGGGTTAGACTGGAATAAGATACCTCTGTTAAAGGTAGGCCTTTCCCAATAAAACAAATTTTTTGTCCGCAAATTGAGGGGTAACCTGGAAACTCTACTTCACTATACCTGGGGGCATGCAAACCTTTTGGCATGCAAGCGAAGAGCGAACATTTATTTTTTTAAATTTGTAGGTCCTCTAACCCTTTAAACTCGTAGGATTGGTCGTTTCCTAACTTGCATAAAGAAAGGATGTGGGGCAAATCTTTGAAAAGATGTTGTTTTTATATGAGATATCCTTATTATATGACTGGATCGCGTAGTTTTAACGCAGAATTCAAGCTCGTTAAAAAATAAACATAAGCAATGAGAAAATGTTCCCCCAGAGTTTAAGCTCATTAAAAAATGAACCAATTTCCGGTAAATAACCATCGTGAATGTATTGCCATCAACCTTTGAAGGCTTGGTTGTGTTATCATCATCACCTCCACTTTGTATTGGCCGATCATTCACCCCCTTTGCAAACATCTATATATGGATCCCTCATCCCAGAAATCCAGAGGCTGGAATTTTGTATCTTGTAAGGAAGTGCTACTGGTTTCTTGGAGTAATATCATAGTGTTGGGTGATCTAAGCTTTTCATGAGGTGAAGAAGGGCCTTCTTGCTGAGAGGATGATGCTGGGTCAGAACAATTGGTTGTAATCCTCTTTGCTATTCTTGATTATTAATAAAGCTATTCAATTTTTCCTCCACATTCTTGTATGATTGATGATATATGCATTTGTGTGGTCAATATATATCTGGTCCTATATTGCTTATGACAATAGATATATGTTCTGGGATAGTGTTATGATGCTTTGATTCTACAGGTGCTCTTTGAAGCTGGGTAGACAAGGAAGCGAGTGGCAAAGATCCATCAGAAGGGAGAGGAACCAAGCAAGGAACCAAGCGCAAGACAGAGGTTGGTCTCCTTTATTCCCCTCTTATCTACTTCTCATAAAGGAAAACGAAAGTGGTTTTAGTTTGTTTGTTTCTAAGGTAGCTACCAGCCTTAGAGGGACTAGCAACTCTGCATTTGATTGTTTACCCTTTTTGAGGAACAACTGTGAAGAGTGATCCTGTTAGCCATCCTTGTGACACTGCCGTGATTGGAAAATTCCAAACCTTACCTGGAATTAGCTGCTACTTGAATTTATCACTCGTTCCTCAAAGAACGAGTTTCCTTTAAGCTCTTTTCAACTGACTCGTAAAATATGAAAAGATTATCGAGCGATTGGCCTCTCCAGCTCGTTAAAGTGACCGGAAGTGCTATCCCTCCTTTAGATTTTAATCTTTTTGGACTTGAGGGATTATTACACAAAAGATCGAGTGCTTTTTTTGTTCGGCTCGTTAAAAGTACCGAAAATTCATCCCTTTTGTATTGTTTTATACTTTTTCAGACTTAATGGATTATATGAAGAAAAAGGATTATTGGAGTTTTCTTTACGTCCCTTTTTCAGACTCTCTAAAATTGAAAAGGACCGAGTTATCCTTTTCGTTAAACTCGTTAAAACTGAATAGCGACAAACTTGTCCATACAGATGAGAACGAGTTTCACTATCGCTAGGCTCGTTAAAACATAGTGATGGGTTTGCCCGAAGGGAAAATTATAGAACAAACATATGTTATCCTCCTCAAGCTTGACAAAAATAAAGAGGTACTGGTCAGCAATGACTGGGGAAAAATTGCGAAGAAAACTTGAAAAAACTTTATTGGTAGCAAGTTGCTCTTGAACATGACACTTTCACTCCGCATCCGAGCCGGGTTGGGTTGTTCCGTTCACTGGTCATATCACAATGGGTCCATCACACCATCCATATTTGGGGTTAACGCTACCAATCCATCATGTCAGTGTCGCCGATATGATCAAGAGAAGTCGCTCAGAGAATTCACCTGTGTCTCACCCACTGCAATACATTTACGCTCCATTCGTTCATGACCGCCACCCTGAACCTTATATCACCAGATCATTTTCACCTCCATTAAAATCATTTGCTCCATTCCGTGTCATTGATGTGGGATTCACTAAGGCCCTCCTATGATGGATTGCTTCTTGTCGACATCAACTCATTATCCAATAGGTCGATCTAGGAACAACCCTTTCAGTACTTTGAAGCTTGCATGCCTCAATGGCAAGTTTCTCACTTCCGGTGACAGGTTTACATCAATGGCCTTCGACCGAAAGATTTTGCGTGGTGTTCGATGCCAAGTCCCTTATTCACACCACGTAAATTGTACTACAGTACCTTGAGGGTAATCATCATTATCGGTGATTCCTCTCGCGCCTGTTAACATCTTACATCATTGGCTGGTAATCAGGCGATGTATTTCCATGTTCGACTCCAGAACATCTCTCACATGGATCGACTTGTACTTTGAGCGAAGATCGAATGAGATTGAAGACCCCGGATCTAGTTTCATCCATCCAGGCTGTGATATATATTCAGGAAAATAAAGACATCAAATGTACACCATTACTGCACAAATAATCATCCAACCTAAGGGATGATGGCTCTACCAGAATCATCAGTCTACACGCAGACGATTGTCTGTCTTATGTACATGAAAATGAATTTATAAAGCTGAGCATGGGAATGCCCGCCTCAGCTAGATCATGAAAATATTATGAAGATAATGTATTGTATTGTATCTTATTACAGGTCGCCTTCCAACTTGAAAAAACTTAGATCCTCATGATAAAGCATTTCACCCGACATCAACAGATTAACGACCTCATGCTTTAGGGGGGAACTGTTATAGACATTTTTGGGCACTGCAACCCCAATCATAAATGTCCATAAACCAAGGGCTCTTAAGTCCCTAAAAGTGTTGTTCCAACCTCTAAAGAAGCAAGGTCAATTGATTACATCTTCTCCCAGAAGTTCTCCATGAAAAACTGCTCAGAACTGGTCAAAATTGGACCATCTCACCTGCTCCATGGTCAAAGTACGCTGCATCCCACCTAAATACACACGGGAGGTGCAATGCATCTTGAAAAGCCCTTCTATGGGGTGCAATGGGCAAGAGTGGACAAATGGCAGGGTCAATCTGCAAGGTGGAGGATCATGGAATCTTCCAGAAACTTCACCTATGACACTTGCCTCTCTGCATTCACCCAGGGATGAGTAAGAGATCATCAATCTCCAAGTGGAATCAAGAACTATCAGAGAGAGGACACTAATCAAATCTCAAAATCTGACTCACCCCCCTTGCAAACATCTATATATGGATCCCTCATCCCAGAGATCCAGAGGCTGGAATTTTGTATCTTGTAAGGAAGTGCTGCTGGTTTCTTGGTGTAATATCATAGTGTTGGGTGATCTAAGCTTTTCATGAGGTGAAGAAGGGATTTATTGCTGAGAGGATGATGCTGGGTCAGAACAATTGGTTGTAATCCTCTTTGCTATTCTTGATTATTAATAAATCTATTCAAGTTTTCCTCCACATTATTGTATGATTGATGATATATGCATTTGTGTGGTCAATATATATCTGGTCCTATATTGCTTATGATAATAGATCTATGTTCTGGGATAGTGTTATGCTGCTTTGATTCTACAGGTGCTCTTTGAAGCTGGGTAGATAAGGAAGTGAGTGGCAAAGATCTATCAGAAGGGAGAGGAATCAAGCAAGGAACCAAGCGCAAGATAGAGGTTGGTCTCCTTTATTCCCCTCTTATCTACTTCTCATAAAGGAAAACGAAAGTGGTTTTAGTTTGTTTGTTTCTAAGGTAGCTACCAGCCTTAGTGGGACTAGCAGCTCTGCATAGACACTAGATTTCCCAATAACACAGGGTCCAAGATCCAGCATGTTTCTTCAAAGCCTTAGTTGCTACTAGCAATAGACTGCTTACAGCCACAAGTATTCAATTAGTACAAGGGAGTCCTTCTCTAAGTGAAAGTAGAATTGATAGCTTGCAAGACTTGGGCCCAAAGAGAGTTTGGGTATGGTCCTATGATAGTATTCCTTTTCCATGAGAGAGTGCTCATCCTGAGGCCTTGTATGAGTCTGGACATAGCTGGTCCTAGGGAGCCGAGACAGGATTGATGGGCTTCCCTAATACCTCGTACTGGAGGAGACCGACTAGACATGTTTTCAAGGATGACTTCTTCGAGTGGCTCAGTGGCAAAATCATCATGATAAATGATTATACATATGCAAGAATGTATTACACAGGAGATCCGGAATTGATTTTTCCACTTGGAACTCCGTGAGGGTCACAAGGTAAGAGCTTTAATAAGAGTACCAAAAAGTATTTTTTAACTTTTGAAATTTATGTAATATTTTCTTATTATGGGTGAAAAAGTATTGACATGAATCATTTTCTTGACACTGATGTGGCAGCGGTACGTCTTGTAGGCATGTCCCGTTATGCTAGGCAGGGTGATCAACTACCTGGGGCTAGAGCAGGTGCAACAGCCATCGAAGAGGGAGATGACATAAGAGTCTCCATGAGGTTGCTAGGAACCTCGAGGGTTTGAGCATGGGTATGCCACCTCTTCCCATGAGGGAGATACTGACTGATATTCTGCGACACACTTTGGGTGTGCCAAAGCGGTTTTTGGTTTCTCTTAGGAGGTTTTCTATAGTTTTTCTTAGTTATCATGAGCAACAGGCTTAGCAGTAATATGGTATAACTAGTGGGTGTCGTAGTGAGGCTTAGTAAAGCCATTTTCTACTTACAAACACCCAAGCTTTTGGAATTTTTAATGTATAAAGACTGGACTCGATATATATATATATATATATATATATATATATATATATATATATATATATATATATATATATATAGATATATATATAGATTGACATGGTGTAAATTTTTTGGTTTTATTTTTTTGTAAATCTTTAACTAAGTGAACCAACGTGTACACGCGATTGTTATTAAAGCAACCAGTGTATATGCAGAGAACTTTTGATTTAACCAATATGTCAGATATTAATTAGACAATGTAGTAAAAGTAGAATAAAGCATAAGCATCACACATGAACACCAAGATATAAGGTGGAAACCCAATGTGGGTAAAAACCACTTGCTACTGTCATCTCTATCTTCTTTTAATAATAAGAAAATTCTGTTTACAATTTTGTACTGGTGCAGACTTATACCAGTACGCAGGCTTCTACCTGCAGAAGGCTACAACCTTCTCTCATTTTCCAGCTACTACTGGAAGGGAGCTACAACCCCCTAGCTCTTGTACTAGCAGATAAGTTTGCTAGTACATAGGCACCGACCTACAGAAGGCTATGACCTTCTCTCTTCCTCTATGAACCATGTTTCATAAATTTTCAGACTGGATCCATCAACAACATCATAACTGTAATTCAATCATCAAATATATCTGCATCAACCAATCACCTTTTGAACCAACCACAACTGAATCAATCAATCACTTTGACAACCCATCAATTTGATCATTCAGAATACTATCACCATAATACAATAACCAGAACCCAAGCCAGAACCCAGAACTCTGCAACAGCAAACAAAAGCAACTAAAACATATTTTATAAGGAATACACTACTTCCATGTGTAGAACCTGCGTGTATACGTGCTTTTCTCAAAGCCAACCAGCATATACATCTGTAAATATAAATTCAGAGTTCTGCAGCTATTCCAGACTTTAGTTATACCTAGATCATATCATTTACAAAATAATATATGCATCAATATTTAGATCTAGAATATACATGAGAAAAAACACATCATGATAGTTCATTTTACGCCTTAAAATATCGATCGATCAATAGATCTAATCCCTCATCATTCGCTAAGGTTCATCCTTGGTTCAGATCCACTAATGCACCATAACCCAATAACCTGCATACTAGATCTCACACTTCATCAGATACTCGATACTTGCCCACATTGGCCTAATGATCTTCTCCTCCTTTTATATTTTTAATCCTTTCTCAATACCATGTACCAAAACCACTTAGGATCAATACCTTGGACCAAATACCTAGGGTCAATACCTCGGACCAGATACCTTGGACCAATACCATGGATCAAAATACCATAGACCAAATACTTCGAACCGAAAACTTATTTTTCCAAGGTATACATGCTTTTCCTTCTGTGAAAGTGTGTGTATGTATACACGACTTGTATATAGTGAAACTGCATGTATACACAGCTTGGTCAATGGTGAACCTACATATACCTCTCTTTCTTTATTCTGCGAAGACTGATCTATAATTCTTTGTTGTTTACTTACTATACTGTGATCTTTCATCTAAGTGAGTTGCCATCAAGGAAAATACCTGTATCATAATGCCAACAATCTCCCCCTTTGGACTTGATGGTAGCAACCACACCAAGTCACTCTCCCCTTTTGACATCAACGAAAAAAGGTCATGCTCCCCTTGAGTACATGCTGAATTCTCTGATATGTTGAAGTGTGCTGATTGAGCTCCCATGATCGAGTCCATGCTCCCCATGAGCACAAGAAAAGTCCACGAAAAGATTTTCTAAAAGAATAACATGACTCTATATGTACATCACCAATGACATTCCTATCACCAATGACTCATACATACATCCATCTCACAACCAAGTGGGGATATACCAAATTTGACTCATCCATCCAACCAAGTGGGGATATACCAATTGTTTATACATGAAAAAAACAAGAAACATTACATCATCCATCCCATGCATAGTGGGGTTACAAATTAGGTCTTTTCATGACCTTTACATTAAATGATATACATGATATATGTTACAGAGACCAAATATCTTAAACAAGACCATGATAGTCATCAAAAACTATCATATGATCTGCACCAATAGCAGCATCTGTCAACAACATCCAGACCAGCAACCTATATATGTCCATCATTAGTTCCCAAAATATCATCAACCCATGACAAAGTATGTTGGCATATATCAACTCATCCTCTTGATGTCATCAAGATCAACTTGCTTCATTCCCTTATCATAACCTTCCATGAATCAACTATGCATATGTCATATCTCCAAGCGGTAGCACAAAATCATATCATATGTATGTGAAAACACCATAGACATCTTTATCAAGAACTGCATGATCTTTCCAGAAGAACCTTCATTATATGATCACAAGGGAACATCCCACATCATCAACCATGATAATCAACATATGTGAGTATAAACTTATCATCACAAAGTAAGAACTCATTAGGTACCAAGGACTTCTAGTCATAATGCCAACAATGCTTTACTAGAAGCATACTATGTTCTCCCCCTGAACCTGTTACACTTGTTCACTATCAGATCTAAGCATTACATATGTCAGTAAGAGATATCAAAGCATCATCATCAATCAGATATACATAAAGTTATCAACAACTTTATGAGGACCAATATATTTCCACATGTTATCAATAGATTGTAACCATAATCAAATAGAGCAGATAATTGATAGAACCATAGCAGACCCCTCTTTTTTTTGAGTCTGGCAAGGAAAATTTTAAGAACCCCTCCTAAATTTACATGTATAATAAATGGGCGAATCTCCATGGTATATAGGAAAATGGAAGGCGATTTTATCAATAATATATATGTATATATAATTTTTTGGCGAATCTCTCACCAAGCATGGCGAATATTTTACTCAATTATAAAATCTTGTGTTTATTGTATACACAAATGAAATCACTGCATTTCTTTAAAATATCTTTCGAAATAAAAATTACCAAAATTACATATCGATAACCTAGTAGGTGTAGGATAAAATTCACCTGTTCCATTCACAGAAAGCATGAGAAAAAACCTAATACTATATATAAAACCAAGAAAAATTCAAATTCATCACTTCTAGGGAACTCGTAACCACCTTGCCAATACATAAGTATGTTCCTGTTTGCAATTAGAAAAATTACCCAAATTACAATCTGTTTACTCCAGCATATGTTGGAAAGTTATAGAAGGATGACTAGTGTAATCAATCCATTCCTTTTAGCTCTAGATTTGTTTCAGTTTAAAACAGAAGTATACAAATATACTTGTCCAATGTCTATGCTTTAACCATTCACCTTAAGATGTTTTTACAATATAATTTCATAAGTCTATTTAATATCTTCATTATCATAAAACCAACCTATATCCATCTTAACTCCACATCTACCACTCTTAGGGGGATGAAATCTATTTATCCCTCTGAGCACTTGGTAGACCCAGAATTAAGATGGATCTAAGATGATACAATTTCTCCTTTAAATAGTCTATGCTCACATAATACCATGGTATTACCATGGGTCAATACCATGGGTTATCATAAACCTGGAGCTTAAAAATTACTAATAGTAATTTATAAAAATTAATAAAATTAATAGTTGATTTTTATTTTATTTTTTATTTTAACCAAGCTAAAATGTTTAACATACATTAAATTACAACATCCATTTTTACTCTTGATCGGATCAAATATTTTTTCACTCTATCTAGTTTGCATATCACGATATTTGATACGTCTCGGGGGTTAGTAGATCCAAAGTAAAGATTGATCTATGCTGGTTTAATTCCCCCATTTAAATAGGCTACATTCCAGGTGAATACCATGGGTCAATACCATGTGCCATTTTTATTTTTATTAATACTAATATTAGGGTTAATAATGTTTTTTTGCATGGTATTAATAACAATCTACTCCATGGTATTTATCCTATAGTATTTTGCCCATAGGTTTCACCTAAATATAACGCATTTTTTGAGTGTTCGTAAATATAAGGTGACTTATGGAGTAAATATAAAAAAATGTTTTATTTGTTTACCATACCTCTCGTTTATTTATATTTTTATTAATTTACCATACCTCTTTTACAAATATGGTATTTGGCCCATAGGATTCACTTAAATAAAACCTCTTTTTTGAGCCTTCATAAATACAAAGAGAGTTATGGACTAAATATAAAAAGAGGTTTTATCTATTTACCATAGGTCTAGTTTATTTATATTTTTATTTATTTACCATACCTTTTGAGTAAGTATAAAAAAATGTTTTATTTATTTACCATACCTCCACTTTACTTATATTTTTATTTGTTTACACCCTTGCATGTATATAAGGTGACTTATGGAGTAAATATAAAAAATGTTTTATTTATTTACCATACTTCTCATTTATTTATGTTTTTATTAATTTACCATACCTCTTTTATAAATATGGTATTTGGGCCTTTGGCCCATAGGATTCACTTAAATAAAACCTATTCTTGAAAATGGGCGAATGGATTCACTTAAATAAAACCTATTCTTGAAAATGGGCGAATGGAAGGTTGTAACTCCTAATTTCAAGGGCCAAATTTACCTTTTTTACCCTCTCCCTTAAAAGAAGGTGGGCTATTTGAGGTGATTTGTAAAAATGTACTATGATACAAAATAATCGCCCACTAAAAATTTAAAACCCCTTAATTTCGCCAAAGGGTGAACATTCGCCCATAAAATCACCCCTAGAGTCTGGCCCATTGCTTTTCTTCAAACCAACATATACACAAATGTGTCCACAGAAACCCACATATGTACGCGACTACGCTTCATGAAACTCACGTATAACCACCTTTCTTTGAAAAAATAGGATTTAACAACAGGATGATGTAGCAACTACTCCCAGCTTTTGTCTGAGATATTCAAATGTCTCTCTGGGCAGTGGTTTAGTGAATATATTAGCAACCTGTTCCTTGGAGTGAACATACTCCAATTTGACCTTTTGTTCAAGCACTTGTTCACGTAGAAAATGATATTTGATGGTTATGTGCTTGGTCTTGGAGTGCATCACTGGATTCTTTGAAATATTGATGGCACTTGTATTATCACATAGAATGGAGATGGGTGGAGTACATGTGATCTAAATTTCTTACAAATTTTTCATCATCCAAAGTAGTTGTGTGCAGCAAGATGCAACATCCACGTATTCTGCTTCAGCTGTAGATAATGCAATTGAACTTTGTTTCTTGCTGAACCAAGACACTAACCTGGAACCCATATAGAATGCACCACCACTAGTGCTTTTTTTGTCATCAACACTTCCTGCCCAATCTATATCTGTATATGCATGAAGCATAAGATTTGTATCTCTAGGATACCATAAACCAAAGTTCTATGTTCCTTGAAGATATTTGAAAATCCTTTTGACTGCCTGAAGGTGTAATTCCTTTGGATTTGCTTGGAATCTTCCAACTATTCCTACTGCATGCGTGATGTCAGGTCGGGTACCTGTTAGATAAAGCAGACTGCCAATCATGGATCTGTAAATTGGTTGATATACTGCTGCTGATTCATCATTTGAGCTGAGACTTCATCCTGTTACCATTGGGTTACATACTGGTTTAGAATATTCCATGCTGTACTTTTTCAAGATCTGTTTGAGATATTGGTTTGTGAGAGAAAAATACCATCTTTATTTTGTTGAACTTGTAGACCAAGAAAATAGGTAAGCTCACCAAGCAAGGACATTTCAAATTGTTGCTGCATTACTGAAGAAAAATTTTAACTCATGGATTCTTCATTGCTACCAAAAATGATATCATCAACATAAAAAACAATTATTAGCAATTTATCAGTGTCAATCTTTGTATATAGATTGCTAGCTGTTGACCCCTTTGAAAAACCCTGTTGGTGGAGATATTTGTCAAGACAGTAATACCAAGCCCTTGGAGCCTGTTTTAGACCATAGAGAGCCTTCTTGAGTCTGCATACAAGTTTTGCATCATTTCAAGAATGAATCCTTCTAATTGTTCAATATAGAATTCTTCTTCTAAGTCTCCATTAAGAAAGGTAGATTTTACATCCATTTGGTATACTTTGAATTTCTGAAAACTAGAAAGAGCAAGAAACATCCTTATGGCTTCAAGTCTAGAAACAGGTGCAAAAGTTTCTTCAAAATCTATACCTTCTTGTTGAGCATATCCTTTACAAACAAGTCTAGCCTTGTTTCTAATAACTTCTCCATTTTTGTTCAGCTTGTTTTTGAATATCCATTTAGTTCCTATGATATTCTTATCATGAGGTCTAGGAACTAATTCCCAAGTATTATTCTTTTCAATTTTCTCAAGTTCTTCATTCATGGCCTTGACCCAACATTCATCTTTGCATGCTTCATTTACATTTTGAGGTTTGGTGGAAGATAGTAATGCTAAATAGCTTGAGGCTTATGTAATAGTTCTTCTTGTCTGCACACCTGCCCCTTTTCCCATAAAATTTGAATTTTTGGATGATTTTTCTGAACATACCTAGATGGAGTTTTTATTCTATCTTTATCTCTTCTTCTATTGCTTCATTGGTTTATTCTTCAGAATCAGTGTGATTTGATGTGGGAAAATGATCCTCATCTTCTTCATTGTCATAATCTTTGGTTTTTATATGTTCTGGATTTTTGCATGCTTCATCAACCACAACATCAATACTTTCAATAATTTTCCCAACTCTTTTATTATAACAGTTATATCCTTTACTTCGGGAAGAGTAGGAAAGAAGAATACTTTCATCTGCTCTGGATTCAAACTTACCAAGCTTTTCATCAGTCCTTTTGATGTAACATTTGCTTCCAAAAGCTTTGAAGTATTTTACAGTGGGAGTCTTACCATACCAAAGTGCATGTGGAGTTTGAGTGGTGTTTACCCGAACATTTTCTTGGTTGAGAATAGTGATGGCGATGAATGCAGCTTCACCCTAGAAGGTTGCAGGAGTTCCAGATTCATCTAGCATAGCTCGAGCCATTTGTTGATCAGTTATGTTCATCCTTTCTACCACTCCATTTTGTTGAGGAGTCCTTGCAGTGGAGAATTGCCTTTTTATTCCATGTTGTTCACAAAAGTCAAAGAATTCATTCGTGGTAAATTCCCCTCCTCGATCAGATCTGAGGCATTTGATTTTGTGATTTGATTCATTTTTAACCAAAGCTTTGAAGGCTTTGAACTTTTCAAATGCTTCATCTTTATGCTTTAGAAGACCCATCTAACACATTCTGGAAAAATCATCAATGAACAATATAAAGTGTTCTTCTCCACGAGGTGAATTTTTCCTTGATGGTCCACATAAATCAGTATGAACAAGTTCAAGAGGCTTACTAGCTGACCCTTCCTTTTCAATGAAGTGAGATATGGTTTTCTACCAAATTGACATGGTTTGCATATAGTATTCTTAGGAATGCTAATATCTCGAAGATCACGAACAACCTGGAATCTGCATGCTTTTCTTATTTTAGAAAAGCTTAGATCTCCCAATCTTCTGTGCCATAGCCAATTTTCATCAATTTTGCTTATATAGCACTGTTGTTGTCCTCCCTTGAGTATGTATAAGTTGTTTGGAGTTCTTTTACCTTTGATCATAGTTTCTCCTGTATCAAGCTCACGAACAACACATCCATTTGATCGAAACACCACTTCATTTCCTTGATCACACATTTGACTCACACTCAACAGGTTATGCTTTATACCATCAACATACATAACATTCCTAGCTTTAACTTTTTCTTTCAAGAAAATAGAGCTTTTACCTTTTATGACAGTAGGAGTGTCATTTCCAAATGAGACATTCTTTTCCTTTTCTAAGGCATTATATGAGTGTAGTTTTTCTTTGTCACCTGTCATGTGTTTTGAGCAACCATTGTCGATGTACCACTGGTTTTCTTGTCCTTCTGCATACAAGGCTATACCACATCTTTCTATTTGTGGTTCTTTCTTTCTCCACATTTTGGGATTTAATGGAGTTTTCTCCTTTTGAGATATTTTCCGAAATTTACTCCTGCATTCAAATTCTTCATGGTGAAAGTTGTTATAGATTGAGCATTCTATTTCATTTTCAAGAAGAGAAAAGTTATTATAGGAACTTTTCTTGATCCCTGTCACATTTCTTTGATTTCGTGCTTCTATAGTCATGATGGTTTTGTAAGCAACATATTGAGCAACTTTGTGTCCAAAATTATGACATGAGAAACATTGACCATTGAGGAAGTTCTTGCGATTATCGAATCTATTGATCTGGTGATTGTAGTTTCTATTCATCTTTGAAAAAATTGAGTATGATTTACCTGAGGTTGGTTGTGACTTCTACTCAGCCTTGGAGAAAACTGAGCCTGATTTACCTAGTGATCTTCTTTATGCCTTTGCTAACGATTGTCATACTGTACACTGTTCTTTGCTGCATAAAGATAGCTTTTAGTGGACGTTGACAACTTCTGTGATTGAGGTGCTTCTTCAGTATATCCAATACCTGTCTTTATCAGAGGAGAACATTGCACTTTGATAATTTCATTTAAGTTTTCTGATCCTTTAGAAAATATAAGATTGAGAGATTTTTTTTTCTCAAGATCCATTCTTAAACCCACAATTTCACATTCTAGTTTTTCATTGTGTTTTTCTCTTTCAACAAGTTGATATGTCAAGGTATCTATAATCATATTCTTTTCCTCTAAACAGATTTTGAGTTTAGAGATTTCTTCATGAAGTTCATCTTCTTCTAAAGCATCCATAAATTTATCATCTTCATAAGCCATTAGAAGTCTATAGTCATTACTATTTTCATCTTCATCACTATTTGATAATCCATCACTATTTTCATGAGTATAGTAGCTCTTTTTACTTACACTTTGTTTTCTATTCCATTTTGTAGGTTCCTTCCCTTATCATATTTATCTTTATGAGGAAATTTGGTAGCATAATGACTGACTCTACCACAGGAAAAACATTTGAAAGGTAGTTTACCTCTAAATCTTCTGGAACCTCATTGAAGCTTCTTGACAAAGTTTACTTCATCTTCTTCTTATGAAATATGTCTTGATTCATTGATTTCTTCTTTTCCTTTTGCTGAAGCTTTAAATGCAACTTCTCTCATATCTGATGGGCATCCTTTTTTCATTTCAAAGGTAGTTAAGATTTCATGGAGCTGTGTCATAGTAATAGTCTATAGATACTATTTTTCTTCTATGGAAGATACCTTTGATTCAAATTTAGCAGACAAGGATCTTAAAACTTTCTCAACTAAGGTAGCTTCCTTTATCTCTTCACCCAGATTTTTCATGCAATTAACAACCTCATCTATATGTAAGAAGTGATTAGCAATAATTTCATCATTGTGCATCTTAAGAGTTTCATATTGAATTCTGAGAGTTTGCAATTTAGCACGTTTGACCTGAGAGTTTCCTTCGTAGCTTAGAATGATTTTGTCCCATATTTCTTTGGCCGATTTGAACTGCATAACTTTGAAAAAATCTGATTGTGACAGACTTCCCAATAATGTATTGACAGCCCTAGCATTAGTTTCATATTATTTTTTACCTGTCGTATCTATAGGAATTGCCAATGGAAATGTATATCCTCCTTCCACGATTTCCCAAACATCTATTCCAAGTGATTGAAGGTAGGCTATGGTTCTTATCTTCCAATAAGAAAAGTTGCTCCCACCAAATATTGGCGGTCTGATGGATCCCCCTCTTTCTTGATTACTCATGATGATGGATATTCCTTCAAGCGATCAAGCTTCTTCTGAAGAACTTGGCTCTGATACCAATTGCTGGAAATAATACTTGGGGGGGGGGGAACCGGAATTAGTATCTCAATAATTTTTCATTTCCATAGGCGGATTTGTATATGCTACTTTAGCTAATTGAACCAGCATGTACATGTGACTATTATTAAAGCAACCAGTGTATATCCAGAGAACTTTTGATTTACCCAATTTATCATGTATTGAACTTTAACTAGTATGTCAGATATTAATTGGATAGTGCAGTAAAAGCAGAATAAAGCATAAGCATCACACATGAACACCAAGATATAAGGTGGAAACCTAATGTGGGTAAAAACCACCTGCTACTATCATCTTTGTCTTCTTTTAATAATAAGAAAATTTTGTTTACAATTTGTATTGGTGTAGACTTATACCAGTACGCAGGCTTCTACCTGCAGAAGGCTGCAACTTTCTCTCGTTTTCTAGCTACTATTGGAAGGGAGCTACAACCCCCTAGCAAATGTACTAGACAATAAGTTTGCTGGTACGTAGGTGTTGATCTACAGAAGGCTATGACCTTCTCTCTTCCTCTAGGGACCACGTTTCATAAATTTTCAGATTGGATCCATCAACAACATCATAACTGTAATTCAATCATCAAATATATCTGCATCAACCAATCACCTTTTGAACCAACCACAACCGAATCAATCAATCACTTTGACAACCGATCAATTTGATCATTCAAAATACTATCACCAAAATAAAGTAACCAAAACCCAAGCTAGAACCCAAAACTCTGCAACAGCAAACATAAGTAACTAAAACATATTTTATAAGGTATACACTACTTCCATGTGTCGAACCTGCATGTATATGCGCTTTTATCAAATCCAACCAGCGTATACATCTGTATATATAAATTCAGAGTTCTGCAGCTATTCTAGACTTTAGTTATACCCAAATCATATCATTTAAAAAATAATATATGCGTCAGTATTCGGATCTAGAATATACATGAGCAAAAACACATAATGATAGTTCATTTTACGCCTTAAGATCCCGATCCATCAATAGATCTAATCCCTCATCATCCACTAAGGTTCATCCTTGGTTCAGATCCAGTAATGCACCATAACCCAATAACCTGAATACTAGATCTCACACTTCATCAGATACTCGATACTTGCCCACATTGGCCTAATGATCTTCTCCTCCTTTTATAGTTTAGGCCTTTCTCAATACCATGGACCAAAACCACTTAGGACCAAAACCTTAGACCAAATACCTAGGGTCAATGCCTCAAAACAGATACCTTGGACCAATACCATGGATCAAAATACCATGGACCAAATACTTTGAACCAAAAACTTAGTTTTAAAAGGTATACACGCTTTTCCTTTTGTGAAAGTGCATGTGTACGTATACATGACTTGTATACAGTGAAACTGTGTGTATACGCAGCTTGGTCAATGGTGAACATGTGTATATCTCTCTTTAAGGGAATTCAATGACGGAGAAAGGTTTGGACAACCCAAGGCGAGCCAACATGAAGTAGACATGACACAGGTAGAAGTGCCTTCGTCAATGACTGTTCTATGTACACCTCGACCTTTCGAACAAATCTGCACCTGGAATACAAGTTGGTGGGAAAGGTGAGGTTTACATTTCTCCATGTTGAATATTTCTAGCATGGAATCATGAGGTTAAACCACACCAATGGCTGAAAGAAAAGCTTTCTATTATGCTGGACAAGTTTGGAATACTTTGAGTGAAGACATAGCTGATGGTGATTGTGCCAAGTCTTCTGAAATATTGTAGTTTTGGGCAACACGTGCAGAAGTGTTATGTGTTGTACGATGAAGTGCCCCAGTTTGGAGGGTGAATTACAAGATCAGAAATAGGTTTTTCGATATGAAGATTGCTAGGCAATGGTGGGTTTGAACTCGAGGTAGCGTCGTGAACGTTAGTGACTGGAGCTCCATAAGTTTTGGCTCACGTTTGAATATTAACCATTTCAAAGGTGTAAACAGTCAACGATCCTTCACCAAAGGAAAGATGGTTTGAATTTTCATTTCCCCCTTGCGGGGGTTGATGCGGGTTCGCAATAAGATGTTGCTATTGCTGAGCAGAGAAGGGGTTGTGTAGGACTGCAGGGGTTCAGCCAGTGTCCTTTTGAGTAAGAAGATCTGTGCATTCTTGGAGACACGGACATTGCTGTGACATATGGTCTTCCACACAAATTTTCCAAGGGAACTTGAAAGCTTTGTCCTTTCCACTGTCAAGTTATGGAAAAACTTTCTGTTTGGGGTTGGACTGCTTAGCTGGATTCTCTTCAGAAGCACAGGTATTTTTCTTATTCTTCTTGTTCTTTCCACTGGGTTTTTGTGTAGACTACACAGAGTTTACCGCAGTAATAGGAAGAGCAGTTGATTGGGTAGAAGTAGCGGGATCAACAAACAAATGGGAAATGTGTCCGCTAAGTTTTTTGACATCAGCCCCAGAGGTAGCACTAATGATACTGTCGGCATGCGCGCTAGGTTGTTGAGTGGAAGGAGCAATGGGAGTTCTGCGGTCATTGTGGATTACATCATATAATGTGCCAGACTAAAAATAAATCAAATCTAATGTTGGGCACGATGAATGGATTGGTCTTCAGTGACTGCACCACCTAAGGCAACGTCCTTGGAAATTTGGGGAAGAAGAGATTTGAAGAACCAATGTACTAATAGATAATCCACAATGGGGGCTTTGACTAGCCTTCGTCAACATCTCCATTCATGAATTTGATGAGAGATGTGGGTGGAGGTGGCTTGGCGCAAGGTATTAAGAAGTTCATCCTAGTTTCGTAGCGGATAGTAAATTTAAAGTGCTTTAAAAATTCCATTTCCAAGGCACTAAAGGTATTAACTGATGTGCATGGTAACTCAATGTACCACTTGGTGGCATTGCCAGAAAGGTGTGGGGGAAGAGCTAAAGCTGGATACTATCATCAACCATGGTGTTTGATACACACCATAGAGGATAGATGGTGACATTTGTACATGGATCATCCCCTTGGTTTCCTTCAAACTTTGGGATGTCAGCAAGTATTTTGTGCGAGATTGGGGGCCCATGTAAGTTATGGTAGATGGGTTCATTAGTTAGTTTACACATATCGGAGATATAGAGTGTTTCCAAAAAAGGCAAAGTGTTTGGTGCCTCGAGTCTGAACAGGGTGATGACGAATGACTTGAAGGACCTTGGGGTCCTCCCATCATATTGTTACCAATACAATACATAGGGTTTGCTAGATAATAGTTTACTTGTGGTGGTGGAATAGTTATACGGGGTGGTTGTCCATATGGGATGTTAGAATGGGGGATATAAGCTTGATTTCTACAAAGATAAAAATTCCCCCCTTGACTCAATTGAGGTGGAGGAGGGGGTGCCAAAATGGATTGAGCGGGACCGGGTTGACGGATCTTTCTAGCCATGTAGTTGGTCATAGGCACATTATTGACACTCCAGTAGCATCCACTTGGGGGATTTATGTCAATTAATGACAGTCTAGCTTGTCCTATAGGCGGAGGGGGTATAGTAATGCCCCCTAATGGTATGTGCATGTTGGGAACATTGCCCCCTGGAATTTGAGCCTGGGGGTTTGAACTTAACAAAGGATTCCAACCAAAGGGATTACTGAAGGGACCCGTGCTAACAACACTATTTGGAGCGATAACTGAAGGTCTACAAGAAGAAAAAAGCAGAAGAAACCAGCATGTACTAGGTTCCACTCATAGTAGGTGTAACTAAGTTTCTCAGACTTGGCATAGTTTGGATAGCGAGGTAACCAATTAGTTATGTATTACTGACTATCGGTGGGGGAAATGATGGTGGACTAAAGTTGTCCACAAAATCCCATGACCCATTAGTTTTTAGGGGAATGGTGGATGTAGGTACAATCAAAGAAATGGTAGGTATAGGTGCTACCTGAATCAATATTAGTCCCAAAGGATCAGTGAGGGGAGGATTATAAGGAGGTACAAATCCTTCAGTGAAAAAGTCCCCTAGTAGTATAGTATCCTGGGATGTATTGTTTGATTCAGTGTTAGATACTAGACACTGATTACCCAAAGAGGTGCAATCCGGATCACTGAGGCTCGGCTGATCCTTCATAGTCAGCGGAGGAAGACCTTGTTGTCACTGAGATTGACTATGAGGGTTGTATGTAGCCATAGTGATCGATATATTTTATAAAAAATATTTATAGTGATATTGATTATAGTCTCAGTGATAACAAACTATCACCTAAAAAATAAAAAAATACTCTAACAGCCAATCAGCAAGTAGTTAAGGGATATGACTTTGTCTAACAACCATCATTTCTTGGAGATGAAACCCAATATAAAAATGGCTAAAAGAGAGAGCTGGTCAAATATACAGTTACAATGACTCTTGAGCTTCACCAAAACCTCAGATTAAGGGGCCAAGTACTCTCATGAATATGAGAATCCTCCCAAAAACTAAAGAAAAAGTAGGTTCATCTGTTTAGGTACCAGGGAAACCTACCCCAGTCACCTTATGTTTGTCCCTAAAAAAGTATGGCCACTATGGTTACCTCAAATCACAGACACTACTAGGGGGACATGGTCATAGATAGTACACTGTGTGGGTGGGATACCTAAGTCCCCGACTCAGCTCCGATATTGTTGAAAGGATCCCCGATACACATAATACTCACATTCTAATGTTGTCTCGCATTTAACTCCGCTTTGACTGGAGCGGTCCTAGATAGTATGAGTGCAACAAGATTTTACCCTCTTTAACCACACTAGTCTTAAGCAGTTAACTCATAACTGCCTAGCCCAAGATCCTAGCCTAGACTAATATGTGTGTATACTCAAAAAGAGTTGTTGACTCCTTTTATCACGAGATATATTTTAGAGGTACTTTATTAATGTCTTCAGAAGGGTATTGACATATGGATTTTTGTGAGACTCTAACACAAACTATGCAGAAAATACTTTTCAATTTCAATTTGATGAATGAATGATTTCTACAAGGAGAGAATCATTTATACATCAATCAACACCAGACATCCAATGCAGTAAACACAAGCACAACTTGTAGATATGAAATGCTTTCTAACAACTAAGCCAATATACAAATGCAGAATCTAACCAACTAAAACAGAAAAAAATCAAAATAAAAATTATTTTCTTTCCTTGAAAAACATAAGCACTCAAGATATTTTCCTAAAAGGAAAAAATTCTCAGGAAATAGGAAACCAAACACAGTGCACAACTGCAGATGCTTAAACAGACTATAGGCAACTTCCCCAACCCAAGAATTCATAGAACATGTTGTTGATCAAGATATTGGCTGGATAACGCACTTCATAATAGCCTACATGGTGTTAATGACAAGACTAATGCTCTTTCTATAAGACAACAAAGCATTATAACTCACTGGTTTGCACTACTGGGGTGCGTTAGGGGGGAAGAAGCTATAAAAAGAGTCTTTCAGGGTCAGATCAAAGGCTAAGCACAACACAGAAGGTTATGAAGAGTCCTAAGTGGTTAGAAAGGGAACCAAGAAGAACAGGAGGGCTTGGAAAGAAAGAGAGATCTGGGAACTTGGAAGGAGAAAACTGGGAACTAAGTATAGTCCCTAGTGGAGTCACCAATTCTACTATAGGGATTAATGCACTGGTGGTTGTGGCTAGAATAACCTCAAGGATCTTCCCAGGATCCAAGCCAGACCATTCAGATTAACTGCAATTGGCACAAAGAAGCATATACATATCTATATCAATGCATGATAATCAAAGTAGAAAAGGAGAGATTACCTCAAATCTTCATGCATTATTACTGGAGAACCAAATGCAGTAGAGCGGAAGACCCCTTTTCTAGATCCTAGATCAACACCTCCATATAAACAAGACAAAGAGTAATACTACAACATATGAACTTTGATAATAAAAACATTAATACATAAATATATGGAACAACATGCATCTAAGCTACTCATAAACAATGGTACCAAATCAACATGTAAATAAACATGACATTAGAACCATCAAGTAGACAAAAAAATAATAGGTCTATATTATTAGATAGGAAAGAATGATTACAACCATCTAGTGAATCGAGCTTCACTTAATCCTCCAACTCCTTTCTCTCTCTCTTCTCTTAACCTCGTTGTAGCAAAACAATTATATCTCATACAATGTTTTGACAATCAGTTGACAATCCTTCGAACTCTTTTACAATGCCGAAACCTCCAATATATAGATGATGAGAGGCTTATCCTTGCCAAATCTCTCATGAGTTCCCTTAGGAAAAAGCTAGGATGTTTCCTTGCTTTATTTCTATTTCCCCTTCCATTAGACTCCGTTAGGAATAGGAAAATCCTTAGACAGGTTGGAGGTAGATGTTTCCTGCTTTTCAGGCTAACATTTGAGTGAAAAGTGGAATGCCAATTAGTCAACCTGCTCTTTGACCTCTAGAATCTCACAAAACTTGGGTAACACTGTACCTTGGGAGAAAAAGTGAGTTACCCTAGGTACTAATGCCCCTGTCTCATGCATAGGGAGCATGCTAACTCTTCTTGCTAGTTCTTAGGGAGCATTACCTTGGAAAATAGGCCTATGAATTAGGTCATGTATTTAACCAATCTATCTTTTTCCTCTGAGATGATGAGGAGGTCATTTTCCTATATAACAATTGCTGAGGTAATCTCCTAATTTGATCCACATGTCTACAAAAAGGTACTTGATAAATTCCTCTATGTCTGACAACATCGTAGGTCCTATAATCCTATGCTTTATGGCCAAACTTTGTTCATGATAAGCAATAACCAAAAATACTTTTTTGATACCTATATGTAGGGGGATATCTTGAACTTTTGTATCATTCCTTGGAGGAGCCATATTCATTTGTTGATTTCCAATACCTGATCCATTGTTGCTTGTTGATTATTTGCGTGGAGCAATATTTATCTATTGATTTGCAACACCTACTTCATTTTTGCTTACAGATCCTTTGTGAGGATTCCTTGTCATGAGAGATCCTTTCTCTTGATTATGGTTTCTTGTATTATGCTTCTTACATGTTTGGTTAGGATAATCAATTTCTTTGGATCTTCAAGGGGGCTACTTCTATATTCTATGAATGTTTAATTGAGCCCCTTGGAGTGATCATTTTTTGATGAGCTTGGGGGACCATTGTTGTTGGATTCCTCACAATTTTATTGATAAACAAGACTAGTTTAAATGAGAGGATATCTCTGCATGCTAGTTATCCGATCTAGAGATTCAATCCCTTTATGAAAATTTGATTTGATTTTCTCGAATTCTTATCTTAAGAGGACAACTACTTCCTCTAGTATTTCATAAATTTGTTCCTCCTCGCATAGTTGTATGTATATAGATTCCTTTACCTTTATTAGTTCTTTGAGTTCGACTTTGAGAGCAAGAATGGTGCCTTCATTTATGTTTTTACCTTGAAGTTGCTACATTAGTTCACTTTCCTTCTTTTTGAAGATGTTTATTTCCTTTACTGTACTTCTAAGTTCTCCCTCATAGTTTATTTTTTCTTTAGTTTCTTTAGTCTTAGCAATGAATAATATTTCACCCTTTTCTTCATTGGTCACACTTCCATTTCTTTCATTGTCACTTTTCTCTTTTGAATATAAGTTCTTCTTATTGGCTTACTTCTTATTTTGATGTTTGGACTTGAACATTGACTCCAAGGGGGAAGGCTAACCCTATGTGGACCTAGTGGACACATGTGGACCCAAACGGGAAAATAGATGAATGGGGTTGAAATGAGTGGAAGGGGAATGATGTATGTTCTATGGGAAGTAGGACCACACAACCAAAATCATGATTTTCCATGTAGTGCCAACTCCAAAGCTAAATGGTCAGTAAAGGAGATCCCGCAGGATGAGGATACAACGATAACCATGAAATTTGGAAATGGATATAAGAATGCAATCCTAACCCATTATTTCCATCAAATCCCTCCACCAATCCATGTCCAAAAGTGCTCATGACCAGTAAGGAAAACTACTCAACTATACCAATGAAAATCCATACCTTTGGGGTCGAAAAGTCTACCATCAAACATACATTCATGACAAGTGATTGAGGGACCATATGGTTGGCTCAGGTGGTGGAGAAAATGGTACTTTGATCTATGTGGTGACTAAAAGGGGATGTTGGCCGCCGGTTGAGGACCTTCTAGGAGAATACTGGGACACGAGATCTCATAAAAGTGTATAAAGCTACTCGAATGGGAGGTGATGAGAACACTAGCAATCTCTTGGTCACCACAAACCTATTATTTGCACATACAAAGACTAAGACCATAGGGAAACATGTTTTTATGGTGTCTTATGATCACCCATGCTTGGTATTAGGCCGTAAGAAATCGACAAGAAAGAAAATATATGGAAATTTAATACAAATGAAACTTAATATATTATGGGAAATATAATATGATGTTAGTTCTAATGAGAAAATCAACATTCAATGCATCCTACTCTAGCATGCATATGGTACAATGTCAATTTCCTTCAAGGTAGTATTCTTTGAGGAGTTGTCCATTCATGGGAAGAGGAACAAAATCTCCATCAAGGCTCTCTAGGTGGTAAGAGTTTATACCTGCTATGTCAACCATCTTGTAAGGACCTATCCACAAATTATGCCATTTCTTATGCATGTCAGGGTTTTCGCTTCTTTTATCCAATAGAATTACAAGGTCATTTGATTAGAAGGATTTATTTTGAACATGTTTATCAAAAGTGGCTTTCATTTTGTGATGACTGTGGCCTAGATATTTAAGAGCTTTCCTTATATTTTCACCGTCTTCAATAATTTGGTCAATACAGGCCTGTATGACATCCTGATGAACGAGGAAAGATTTGAGGCACTCAAGGGTAGGCAACTGAAGTTGGATGGACAAATTGGCCTCTGAACCATATCCTATTTGGAATGGTCTAAATCTTGTTGATGTCTTCATAGTTGTTTGGTCTGCCCATAGGGCATATTTAATATTGATATCCCAATCCCTCTTATGATCTCCAATAGTTTGTTTAATTATCTTTATGAGTTTTTATTGTTGGACTCATCTTGACCATTTCCTTGAGGGTAACAATTAGACGAGTGAGACAATGTTATGCCATATTTATTACATAATTATGTTAAGTCCATGCAGTTGAATGCCTTAGCATTGTTGGTAACAATCTTATCGGGGACACCAAACCTAGTGATAGTATTATCTTCAAGGAAGTCCATAACCACTTGATCAGTTCCGCTTTTAGTTGGTATAGCCTCAACCCATTTTGTGAAATAATTTATAGCTGCAAGGATCCATTTATACCCATGACTTGAATTATATTTTAACTCACCAATAAAATCCAACCCCATTTCTGGAAAGGCACATCTACAATGAAATTTCTTAGAGGCATGGAGTCTATTTTTTATTTTCCTGCAAACAATTGACATGGTTAACATCATTTAACAAAGTTTAGTGTGTCAGTGAAAATGGTGGGCCAATGGTAACAACCCCTCAAAATCTTATGAGTAGTGGTTTGGGCGATGTAATGTGCCCCATAGAAACTAGCATGGAATTATCTCATTAGTTTTTCATATTCTTCCTTATTGACGCCTCTCAGAATCACTCTATCAGGACTCATCCAACCCAAGCCATATTGAGTTCCGGAGAAAGATGCTTTTAATCTTAGGGCTCTCCTTTTGTGTTCAACTAGGCGTGGAGGGGCCAATAGGTTGTGCAAATAGTATATAATGTCCATATACCAATCATCATCTTTGAGCTCGATAGAAGTAGCACATAACTGTTCTTCTTCCCCTTATTTAAGGGCTTTGTTGTTTCTTTTAGTTAACATCTCATCTAGCCCTTGTTTATGATGGCTTTCTTGGGGTGGATATCAAAGTTATATTCCTAGATTTTGGATACCCATTTTCCCCTTGATCCAAGGCAGTCATCTTGTGATAGCATGTCTTTCACAATGGGATAAGGGAAATATGCATATATTTTGTTGTATCCCACATATGCTCTAAAGTATTTGAGAGACTTGAATAGGACATAAGCCTGTTTTCAGTGATTTTGTACCTTGTTTAAGTGTCATGCAATGGTTTTCTCATAAAAGCTATGGGTCTTTCCTCCCCTTCATCATCCTTTTGCATAAGTATGCCAACAATAGTGTCTTTAGAGGAAAAAGAGTAGATGAGGAAGTCTTTGGCATAATCAGGGCTAACAAGGAGAGGGGATGAAGCAATTCTCTCCATTTCTTCAAAGGAACTATTCATTGCATGGTTCCATATGTAAGGGGTATTCTTCTTTAGGAGTCCATTCATGGGCTTAATGAGTTCAACGAAGTTCGGTCAAAATATTCTCACAAATTTAATTTTATTGAAGAAAGATCTTAGGACACTTTGGTCTTTAGGAGGAGGAATATATTTGATTACTTGGATTCTTTTGCGGTTGATTCTAATCCCATATTTGGAAACTACATGCCCAAGAAATTTTCCCGATCAACACCAAATATTGATTAATTAGGGTTAAAGGATATGTTTTATTGTCTACATTTCTCAAATACCTTTCTCAAGTGTTTGCAATGATATTTCCTTTGTTTGGAAGAAATTATTAAGTCATCTTGATAGATTTCCATAATCTTGCCAATGAGGTCCATAAACACAAAATACATGGCCCTTTGAAAGGTAGATCCAACATTGAGTAGACCAAAGGGAATCTTAAGGTACATGTATGTTCCCCATGGTGTAAAGAAGATGGTATTCAAGGAATATTATTCCTTTACAATGAGTTGGTTGTACCTAGAAAACCCATTTAGAAATGACATCATTTGAGACCCGGTTATTCTTTGCAATAAGTTTTCCATGTTAGGCAAAGGGTAATTGTCCTTCAAGCACCCTAGGTTGAGATCCATAAAGTAAATGAAAATTATAATGTTACTAGTATTCTTATGAGTGATCACAGGGTTAGAAATCTAGGATGCATGTTGTATGGGGGTAGTTATTCTAGGATCAACCATATTTTGAAGTTCCTCTTTGACCAAAGGAGCAAGCTTGGGGTTCATTCACCTCAATTTTTGTTTGACATGCTTTGTCCCCTCCCTAATAGGAATGGTATGTTGAATGATTTCATGGCTATAGGCTTTCAAATCATCATAGGACTAAGCGAAGACATCCTCGAATTCTCTTAACAACTTTTTGAGATCATCCCTTTCCTCTTTGGAAAAGTTCTTCCCAATTTTAATTATTTGAGGAGAGGTTTCATATCCAAGGTTGAGGTCCAATGTATTGGTTAACTCTTCGTTGCTAGGTTTGGTGATACTAATTTCATTCCTATCGAAATGATTCTCATTAATTAGATCCCTGGTTTTGTCAAGAGGTTCATCATGGTTTTGAAT
Organism: Pinus tabuliformis; assembly: GCA_031772625.1. Taxonomy (NCBI): domain Eukaryota; kingdom Viridiplantae; phylum Streptophyta; class Pinopsida; order Pinales; family Pinaceae; genus Pinus; species Pinus tabuliformis. The sequence continues at coordinate 431,733,765 of CM062811.1, forward strand.
GAAGTTATTTACATCTAGGTTGTCTTGAAAGACATGCCAATGAACTTCATAATCGAAAATAGAGGGTCTATGAATAATATCAACTATGTACCTCTTTTTCTTAGAGTTATCCTTATTGACGATTAAGGAAGTGGATGCAGATACATCTAGGGAATCATTTGGGTCATTTAAGGTGTTGTCTAGAGCTTGAAAGGATACTTCCTTAAAGATTTTGGGCATGTGAGTGATCCTTTCTCTGTAGGGGATTTGACCTAATCATATCTCAAATAAAAGGAAAGTTTGATACCTAACATGAAAGGTTAAAGCCCTATAATATGGCTTCATATTCACCGATGTTATTTGTGCATGTGAATTGGAGTCTTAAGAAAAAAAACTGATATTTTTGAGATGGGTAGATAAGAAAAATACCATACCCTGGCCTTGCTTTCGAGTGAGCTCCATAAAAATACATTATCTAGAGTCTAGGGGAAAATGGGGCTTTGATGTATTCATTCTTGAAAAACCTACATTCCCCAAGATCAATTATTCATTCTCCTAAGTCTTCACTAGAATCTTGAGAGGAGGCAATCATGTGGGAAAAAGTCACATAATAGTTTTCCTTCCATGGGAGATATTAAGTGGAGTTGTCTTCAATAATGGATAAGTTTAAGTCCTCAAAAAGTTACTTAGATATAATCATCCCCCATGCAAGGCTTATTTCAGCTATGACTGTGTTCATAATGAATTCCTTTTCGGGATATGTGTGAAGAAATGATATTTTTCCTTCCACTATTCCACACACCCTAAATTCATTATAATTTAGAATAATTTTATTAGAACATTCCTTTGAGAGCTCAAGTCCAAGTTTCTCCATAACACTTAAGGACATGATGTGAATTGGACTACCGGTATTCAAAATACAATTCCTCAAGAAGTGACCATTTATTCCAAGGGCGATGTAAAAGGGGTCACTCATGTTCAAGGATAACCTTAGAGGAATTTTCATAGCAAGATTATGGGGCTTCTTCTTTTGGACCTCTTTTGTTCTTTTGTCTATCTCATGTGGTGTGATAGTTTTGTGAGGAGAATTTTCTTTATCACTTGATGGAGAGGGATGATCCTCAACGTATACCATATTAATTAGTGGATCCATATCAAAGGTGATATTTTGTGCTTGAAGGAGAGTAGTAGGTTTCTTAACTTTAAGATTGAAATCCATCCTTCTTGTGAAAGCGTTGCAATAAGCAGCTAGAGTTACCTCCTTTAGAGGGGCCAATTCTTGAGGAATATAATAGTTGATCATGTTAAACCTTGGGTTGAACTCAATGATCAATTCATTCTCAATATTTTTACTAGACAAGAGATGTTTATATAATTAAATCATGCCTTTTTGGGAAACCACCCTTTTTTCGAATGCCTTGAAAAAATCTTGCAAAGCAGAGATGGAGGACGAGGGAAGGGATACATACCATACTCATGCATCCTCTATTAAAGTTGTGGAAAAGGAGATCATGCGGGTATACTCATTGTACAAAGAACCACATGTTTGATATTCAAAATTCAAGAGATGCTCTTGGGGGTCTTCAATCCTAGTGAATACGAGCTTATCTAGATCTTTAGGTGAGGAACTAAATATTTCTCCTGTCATTTTGGAGAGATTTAGAGGGGTGAAGAACTTGTGTTTTCATACTAGTTTATTGACCATTTCATTAAAGAATGGAGTGTGAGGCTCTTCATCCTTTCTTCGATGATAGTTTAGGATCTCGAGGTTATCCATTGTTTGAAGAATGTTGTGGAATTTCTAGAGGAATAATTGAAATGTCATCTATGAATTAATTCCTTAATGATTCACTAGGGAGGGACACCTGCTTCCTCCCTGGAAACAACACCAAAATGTTACCACTCAAACTAGTAGGTGTCCTAGAAGGGGATCCTAGAGGGGAAATTGTTAGGTTAAGGGAAAAAATGGAGCAATAGTCCATTTTCACCTCAAATAAATCTCCCTACTCTTTATGGTCTTTCACCAATGGAAGGATGCCCAGTATTAAAGGAATCACCTAGATAAATGGGTCAATAAAGGGGAAAGGGTGATTTTTGAAGAGGCCTATTCACAAGAGAGGCTCAATATATGGCTTGATTTCCCAAGAGGAAAGATGAAAGACTCTCTAAGAAGGTCCAAGAGGGTCTTAGGGGTTAGGCTTATGGAATGAGACTTCTTAAGGAGGGAGCTAATCCTAAAAACCCTTATAAAGACTAGGTTTACAAATGGTCTTTGTAGAATTATCTTCCAAAAGTTATGGGACCACACAGGACCAAGTGGACCCACAACTAGGTTGAGGGGGTGTAATTTATCAATTAAGAGTATGCTTGACCTAATTTAGGAGGAGAAGGAGATCAAAGGAGTAATTTTCAACAATATCAACACAATGATCTCAACGAGGACACTAGCCAAGGGAATCAAAGGGAAATATTCAATCTCGAAGCTAGGGCTTGAAAGATTTCATGATCCCACCATCAGAATGGATTTAAAATTGGAGGTACCCTAGAAGACACAACAACACAATAGAGGCTCTGAGATCGAATATTTTTGATGGAAAGTTTGTGAGAAATGTGATGCCCTAGGTCCCCTATGGTGTCTAGGCCTAGAAGAAAGAGGGAGAGGTGATAAATATTATGATTTATGGTGATAACCTATGGAGGAAAAATTCCTATTCCTCTAGTAGAAATGGATTCAAGAAGATTCCAATGATTAGGATGGTTTCATTTAGTCAAGGAAGCCTCTAGAACAATTTCACATGGCAATTAGGGCATGAGGAAAACTGCTTCAAGGTCTTTATATTTCAATGTACAATATGTGATGACTTGTTAGGATAAATTTCAATGAAATATATCTAGGAACATTCACTTATTCAAGCATGGCCCATAACATGATACAATGCTAATAAAAGCAAATTTATACCCTTTCACCTAAGAAAAGAAACAAATTTCAGCCTAGTATAATGAAAATCCTAGCATCATTTATGTGACATATCAGAGAATGAGAAAATAGCATTAAAATAGCACTTACATGTGAGAAAAAGTATATCCAATCATCATCATATTCTAATATAGAAGCTCCAAGACAAAAATGAAGATATCCAAACATTAAAATTCATCCATCCATCTAACTTCATCCTTAAAAAAGAATAGAGAAAATATCACAAGACAATATGATCAATCCGAGTGTGATGATCAAATGATTCATCTCAATTCTATTTATAAAATTCCTAATGAATTCGAATTAGCTAATTAGGCCTGATTTAGGCCGTAGAATAAAATAATGTGCATAACAACAACTTTTGGTGACAAGTCTACCAAATAGCTCAATAATACATGAGGAAGCCTCTGAAGAGGATTGAATGATCAACTGAGTGAGTTTTTGGGTCTTTGAGGAGGCCTAATGAAGTCTATAAGGTATCCGTAATGTATGAATAGATTCCCATCATAGTGGACAAGGTGGTGGCCCCTTATTCTCCAAGAAAAAACCCATGGTGCTCCCAAGTGGGTGTGGGGGCACAAGGTCACTCTCATGGGTCTCCAAATGGATCAGAAATGGATGTAGACCATCTATAGGGGATCAAATGATGAAATAAGCCCTACCTCTACTATGGGGAACAATCCTCTAGACCCCGTAACATCTGCCAAGTATATGGTTCATATTTGGAGCCTGTTGGGCATGGTGAACCAGGTGCATCAGCCTCATCCAAAAGGAGAAATAGAATAAATCAATGAAAATTGTTGGGGATCCATGAAGTCATATCAACTATGATTGAGGCCCATGGCTCTCAACGCTCACTCTAAAAGTGCCAATGTGGCCCTTTGGAGAGATAATATCCCATATAGGGAGACAGTGACCTAAATGAAGGCCCATCCGCTATCTTGCGTAAGATCTAATGCATCCACTTTCCCTGCAATAAAAAAGGCATTAGAATAATCAAGTAATAATGCTTACAAGTTATGGGATCAATCAAGAACTTCATGGTGTCATGATCTTCCATAGTGGGCTTTGGCAAGTACAAGTGTCTCCAAGCTCAAAAGGGGTTTAACCAAAGACCCTATTAGGTGGTTTCAACCTCTAAGGGAATGGCATGTCCATAGTACATCCTTTAAGAGGTAGGTTGTAAATGATATAATGATGGGATGGAGTGCGGATTAGGGGAAGCATCCAGATCACATGTCAAGGTATATTAGGCAGATATAACAAGGGAAGCCCATGCTTGGGTGTATAGGTGTAAAGGGAGAAAATTGTGCTACATGAGTTACCTTGACCTTTGTTTTTCCACCCTTCTTCATATTCCTTTTTCCTTTACTCATTTTTCTTCATAACTTCTTGGGGCTCCAAGGGATGGTAAGCATTATGTGTGATATGTAACAGTGAGTACCCACTTAAGGTGGGGCAGTTCATTGGCCACTAGGGGTTGGGACAATCATGGGTTGCTTAGTGATAGAGGGGGCTTATCTAGGGACCATATGAACCAGGGTGATGTCCATGGGTAAGGGGTAGAACTCAGGTTTGGATTTTTTCCACATGCTTAATTTGTATGTCCCGACCATCCTTCGCATTTTGTGGTACATTTCCTATTGAGAATGACCAAATTATGCTTTTACTTTTCTTTTTAACTTCATCAACCTCTAAGGCATCATTCCAGGCCCGACCCAATGTTTGGACAAGGGAAGGGGGATGGGTAACCATATGTGGACCCAGTGGACACATGTGGACCTAGATGAGAAAATAGATGAATGGGTTTAGAATGAGTGGAAGGGGAATGATGTAGGTCATATGCGAAGTGGGACCACACAACCAAAATTAGTATTTTCCATGTAGTGCCAACCCTAAAGACAAATGGTTAGTAAAGGAGATCCCAGGGGACTTGGATACAAGGTTAACCATGAAATTGGCTAATGAAGACAAGAATACAAGCCTAACCCACTCTTTTTGCTGAATCCCACCACCAATCCATGTCCAAAAGTGCCCATGATAAGTAAGGAAAACTACTCAACTATACAAATGAAAATCCATATCTTTGGGGTTGGAAGGCCCACCTTCAAACATACATTCATGACAAATGGTTGAGGGACCACATGGTTGGCTCAGGTGGTAGAGGAAATGGCACATCAAGCTATCTGGTGGCTGCAAGGGGCTGCTTGCTGCCAATTGAGGACCATATAGGAGAAAACATTTCTCCTATATATATTACCCACAGGCAGTGGGTAACATGACATTTGCATAGATAATGATTGTGAGTAATTTCCTTATGACCAAATGTATGTCATACAAAACAATAACCATAAAATAGTGTGTGATACCTGGGGAATTATTTCTTGCTACCTATCTTGGCTCAGACATCTTCCTAAATTACATTAGTCAATTGCTTTGGTGTAACTAATTCTTCTTTGGGATGGATAATATGTCATTTACCTCTTATAATTGATTTTTTTTTCACCTAACTACTTCATAACTTCATTAAGTTGCTTTATCACAATTTCATCTCTTCCTTTAAACTCATCCATACCAAGTTCCAAGATTATAATAGATATTGCATATAAATTCATGTTACCAAAATTCCTTGGATCCACATTCCAATAATTATTTTTTCTTAAATATGACCTACTCTGATAGCACTTGTTGGACTAAATATCACACTGAGAGGGGTGGGGGGGGTGTGAAATAGTGTGAGAGAAAATTAACCATTTAACAATTTTTCATTAATGAAAACTTATGTATAAATACATCATAATCATTTGCAGCATATCAATAAACAAAGAAATGCATCATGAAGTTATATCACAATAGTAAGAAGCCATCACATCAATACAAAGAAACACAATGTTTTATGTGTAAACCCATATGGGAGAAAAGAACAAATTCTTATTATTATTATTATTTAATTTATTATATAAATTTTCAATAATTTTCCTACTAGAGGCTCCCATCCCAACATATGTATGTTGTTATCTATGGTAGGTTATAACCTGACTCAGGCACCACCCTCGAAAGTGTGCAAGAAATAACTCACTGTAGGATACAAATTCATTGAGGCACCAACCTCGATAATGAACAAGCTCCATCTTTCTCTAGGATCTCACCTTATTGAGGCATTTACCTCAATGATAAGCAAGATCCAACCTACTCTAGCCTCCAACCTGATTGAGGCCCCAACCTTAGTAGAGGCACCCACCTCCTTATTCAACTTCCTTGTGGACCTCCTTTTAGAATATTTCAAACTAGATCCACATCATCTTCTATAGTTGTTTTTTATTAAATAAAAATGGTCACTATCTACAATTACTGTTACCACCATCATTACCACAATCACTACATGCACACATCATCATTGCAATCACTACAACTACAACCTGCAATCACTACCACTAACTATCATATCAATTACTATCACTAGTGGTCATAATGTTGACCATAATCTTTTCCAACCAGTTCAATGATCTGGTCACAAAAACTCCTTGGCATTATTTCCATATGGCAAAAAACTTTGCAACCAACTTATAGACCCTCAAAATATGCAAAATAAATTTGATCATCAATTATACATCATTAAGGATTTTCATGCCTTCAAAAGCATCCAAATCTGAGCACTAACCACCATGCTTCTCCCGAAATATAATTTGGATCAATAATGAGCCCATAAAACCCATACAAAAATATATATTAAATTAAAGGTTCTATATTTTACCTTTTCTGGGCATGCTTCTCCAAATTGTCACTTTCAAGCATTGGAGCTACATAATGTACACCACCAATTGGTTAAGCATTTCATAAAATTGTTTCCAATAATATAAAACAATATGACCTCATTACCATTGGGACCCAAACCAGGGTCTCAACGAATCCATTATCAGTGCCCCACCAAATGAGCTACATGATGATCCTTTTAAACCAATGCATATGGAATTGTAATCAATGTGAATTAGAATGGAAGTGAGGGTATGAACCCACCTTACCTACCAAAACTGTTACACCATGTTAGTCATTATTCTGACGTGTTTGGTTTTGAATGCCAATATAAACTATACAGGCCAATAAAAGGATAAGAACATGTATTTCATCTTGGTGATCAACGTTGGTCAAACTCGATAAGATATATCATGCCTTTACCAGAGTGATACATATGAGATAGAACCATATTCAAACCACTCACGACCTTGAAACCAAATATACTACATTCCACAACCATAGAAAATTCCAAACCAAGAGTTACTAGAGTTTCATTGCCACAGTTATGAAAAGAGGAAAACCAATTCACTTTGCCAAGGTTGCAACTTCACCGTGTTACAAATATTTCTCTTGATCACTTTCATTCAAATTGAATAGCTTGGGAATGTATTTATAATGATCTACGGTTTCAGGATTATGGAGGGCCAACAAAAAATTGGAAAATTCTTACTGTGTAATAGAGTCGACATACACTAATATATGAGCCATATAACCAAGGGCTAGTTCCTACCATATATGATTTAATTTTATTTATTTTCTTGATTCTACCATGAAATTGGGGGCTAGACCTAACCATGTGACTTTAATTTTATTTAATCTGTTTCTTCTACAATATGACCAAGGGTTGGTCCTAATCATGTGGCCATGCTCTTTCTAATGTTGGGCTCTTCTCCTTAAACTTGGTTCCCTAGTTCCATGTGACCAAACTTTGTTACCAGGTTCCTGGTCATCTACATGATGAGACCAACTTGATGTTATCATGCCACATGGAAACTTGTGAGGGGTGACACATGTCACCCATTTTTTACCTCTTTACCAACCATAATGTGCCATTTTCCCCTTCACATGGTATCTCCTACCAATGCCAAATAAACATGGTAATGACACCAAATGATATATAATTTCATATGTACATGCAACCTACAATATTTTTCCATGTATCTAAGTTTTCAAATCATCACGGTAGGTCAATTTGTATGTACCACGTGTCAATATTCCAAGTCATCACAATGATCCATTTAGAGTATGCCACGTGTTTCCCTAGTTATAAAGATAAGCCACTTTGGGCTTGCATGTGTTTTCCTAGTTATTTAAATAAGTCACACTAGGCTCACCATGTTTCTTCCTAGTCGTCAACATGAGCCACTCTGAGCTCACCATATGTCTACCTAGTCACCAAAATAATTCATTTCTGACTCGCCATGTGTCTACCTAGACATAAACATGAACCACTCCAATCTTGGCATGTGTCAACCTATGGGGTCACTTTGGTGAATTAAAAACTATTAACTATCTTGCAGGCTATCATGTGTTATGCTGATTAGGTCTTCATTGATATGTGGCATGTGTTTGATCATTACAAAGTTGCACAATGTTTTATGTCATTAGCAGTTGTGCATGTATGCCTATTGTCCACCATTGAATTGAGAAACTAAACCATATAACTATCATGAAGCTTCACACTAGTTAATGTATTCATTTTTGGGTTTTTTTCTATAGTATTTAGGTCCTTAATCATTGTTGAACTTCAAATGGCCATAAATTCTTACTAGGGAGGATTTATTCAATGTAGGATATACCATTGGAAAGGTATCAATGAGACCTACACAACATGATGTTTATACACTCATTAGGACATTATAACATTGTCAAGAGGTAAATAAGATATCCATCTATCACATTACTTTATTTTCCTCACGAGAGATACAATTTTTGTCTCATACATTCCCTCTGACTTCAATGACATCTCCTTGTCGTCAATGATAACACTATATGCAACACCTACTACATCCCTTTCTCTCCCATCTCTCTACATTTTCATATCTCTCTCTCCCCCTATCTCCCTCTCCATCTAGTATATTCTATATTTAAATTCCCTCTCTTGTTCCCTATATCCTTTCCCCATCCTTATCTCTCCCTACTTCCCTCTCCCCTATCCATTATTTTCTATCTCTCACTATCCCTTTCTCTTTTTCTATCTCTAAGTATCCCTTTCTATTTCTCCCCTTACTTAATTCCACCTCTCTCTTCCTTCCCCCACTCCCCCCCTTATATGTCTGCCTCCTATATCCCTCTCTTTCCTTCTATCCCCCCTCCTATGTATTTCTTTCCATATTCTCTTGTCTCACTCTCTTCCTTTCCCCATCTCTCTCTCTCTCTCTCTCTATATATATATATATATATATATATATATATGTCTCCCTCTTTATATATCTCTTTATCTTTCCCTATTTCCTCATCTCTGTATATATGTATTTATGTATCTCTTCCTTACCGTCTCTCTCTCTCTCTCCCCCCTTCGTATGTCTCACCCTACATCCCTCTCTATCTCTCTCTCTTTCCCTTCCTTTTCCCTCTCCCTTGTCTCTCTTCCTCCCATCCCCCCTTTCCCTCCTCTTTTGTCTATCCCGATCACTTTCTCTCTCTCTCTCTTCCCTAAGCCTCCCCACTTTATCTCTAACTCTCTCTCCCTAAATCTCCCCACTACCCTCCTCTCTCTTTCTCTCTCTCCCTACCCCCTCTCTCTATCTCCCTATGATTTTCTTTTATATCCCCCTCATATGTATATTTCTCTCTCTCTCTCCCCCCCCCTCTTTCTTTCCCCCTTGTATGTATCGCTCATATCTCTCCCTTCTCTTTTTTTATCTACTCCTGTATGTCTCCCTTATACATTCATCTCTCTCTACCCCTTTCCCTCTCTCTGTCTCTAACCCCCCTCTCTTTTCCACTATATCTCCCTCTCTCTCTCTCTCTCTCTCTCTCTCTCTCTCTCTCTCTCTCTCTCTCTCTCTCTCTCGCTCGCTCTCTCTCTCTCTCTCTCTCTCTCTCTCTCTCACACACACACACATACACACAATATCTCTCTGGCCCCCTCTATTTTTCCCTATATCTCTCTTTCCTATCACTATTTCTCCATTCCCCCCTCTTCCCTATCTCTAATTTTCTCCCTTTCATTGTCCCTCTCTCTCTCTCTCTCTTTTCCCTTAATTTGAGTTTTTTAAACCCATATCCCTATCCCTCTCTCTCTCTCTCTCTTTCCTGAACCCCGTCCCCAGCCCTATTGAATAAATCCATTAGTTTTATCCTTATTAAATTTATTCATATATTTGTTTACATAATATAGAAATAGAAATAGATTTTCAATCAACTTTACTAATCTTTTGTAGTATATGAGACGTGTATGCAAGGCATGCATTCCATTGGGCCAAGATTAGATACATCATAGAAAATGAATGCACACAATAATAGGACATGCAAATATACAAAATGCTATGTTAATTAATAACTCAATTGTAAGCAACAAGAAATATAGAAGATAGGTACATTATTGTAATTAAGAATTGTTATACACTAATATTGGATTTCAATACCCATTTATATGTAATAATAGTTGGAAAATAATATTGATGAATAATTAAGTTAAGGAGGAGTGGAAATAAGACTAATTATTACTTACCAACATTTTGTAGAATCCATTGAGCATGAACTTGAAAATAAAGGAGGAGACCGCATCAAAATTTGGCTTACCATCACCATGAATCATGTAATAATTCTAGGTACAATGAAACCATGTTGAATATATAGTACTAGGTTTTTTCTCTCATTATTCCCTAGCCATTGCAACTATAATTGAATAACAATTTTTTTGCAAATCAACTCACACCAACATCTAGCTGAAAATATAACTAGTACTACATGCATGCGGTGATCATATACTTAGATAATTGTGTTAAATATATTTTATGGGAAAGTTTAGAAATGTTATGCATGTCCTTATTATGCAAGAGCATGATGTGGAAAGCATCACATTTTAAATGATTATTTCCTGGTGTGAAACTCCTTTAATGATTAACCTTTTGTTCATTCACACCTCATCCTTCCCACCATTTTATCAAAATTATAATTAATTATCATCATGATCATCAAGTCACCATTCTCTATCTCTCTATCCCTTTCCCTATCCCTATCTCTTCCTCCCTCCCTCCCTCTCCCCTATCCCTCACTTTCTCCCTCACCCTATACCTTTCCCTAATTCCACCTCACCCATTTCTCTAATCTCTTCTATCCCTCTTCCAATCTCTCCCTTCCCATTTATTTGTACCTTCCTCCCCACACCTCTCCCTCCCTTACTAAATCTACCTCTCTCTCTCTATATCTCTCTCTCCCTCTCTCTCTCTCTCTCTCTCTCTCTCTCTCTCTCTCTCTCTCTCTCTCTCTCTCACACACACACACACACACACACACATACCGTTTTATGGATAAATTCCTTCTATGGACAAACGCAATCTCCCTAGACCTAGTGGCCTAAGCTAGAAACAACCAAGACAAAATTTATTTACTTTCCTTAGTGAAGTTTGAAATATGGAAGAAAGACTTACTTGGAAACTAATGTAGACTCTATTCTTCTCCCTGCTTGCAAGCTTTAGCTCCAACTCCAAATGCTATAAGTGGAACTTGCAAAATATATAAAACAAGCAAGAGAACCAAAAAATATAAATAGCATATACAAACATCTCTAAACAATAGGGACAAGGATTCATTGTTCTACATATGCATAAATGAAACATAATGTATAGGAAAATAAGACATTTTTGTATTAATAAATTTAGTTGAATATTACAACCCTTGAAAACCTTGACTTTGTATATCTCTCCCATCTATCTTGTTCTTCCTTTTCCACAATAGCAAGCCTTCAATTAAACCTCAAGTACATGGATGGATTGTGGACCTCCAAACACAAATTGGCAACATGAGGGCATAACTAAGAAACTCTAAAATCCAACCTAGTCCTAATAGCAAGTAGTATATTTATAGGGGAAATGAAGAGGTTGTAGATCCATTAAACTAGGGTAAGATCCAATTTAGAAGGAGATAAGCTCCATGGGATAAGTGATAAGTCCTCATTTGTAGGAATTCAAGGACATCCTTAATAGAGAATGGAAGCTTCCATGATAGAAGCCTTTAGAAGTAGAATCTTTGAAATTATATATATTTTTTTGTCATTTCAAGGGTCATTACACTCACAATGAAAATAACCTGTAGTGACCAACACTTTTCCATTTGATGAAACCTACATCATCACACTATATGAACTAACAAAGTGTGATGAGGACCTAAACTATGGTTTTTATCCAATATAAACTATAATTTCCTGTAACGTTTAGAAAGAAGATGCTTTTGCCTTTGTAGGAAATGATTACAAAGTGTGAACGGATGATGATTGATCTAGATTGAAGGTCATTTGGTTGGTGTGATAAAATGTCCTATAGCATATTTCCCCATAAATTACAAAGTCAAAATTAGTGGTTAAGGATTGAATTTTTTTACCATGTGAAAATTCTGGATCAAGAATAGACTGGTTGATATCATCAATTTTCTATTACAATAAATTATCATCATGATATCATTGCTACAATAAGAATACCCATACTCAACGTATAAGCAATTTTACATGTATAATAATCCAATCCATGTCCACCTATGACATACTATGGACCCATGCTTGGATGACCTTTTCATAACTACAACCATCATACTTTGTAATCTTGTACAAACCCTGAAATCGTAGCCTAGATGGATGAAACTAGATTCGGGGTATTCTACATAATCACTCGATAGTACGAGTCTAATCATTGCAATAGATGTTATGGAGTCAAACATGGTAGACACCATATTATTACTAGCTAATGATGAAAGTCATTAATAGACACAAGAGGAACTATCGATAATGATAATGGCCCTCATGGTACTAAGCAGAATATATGAGGTGTGGATGAATGAGTTGAAGTTGAACATCACATAGAATCTTCCGGTCGAAGGCCAATGGTGAAAACTAGCTGCTGAAAGAAAGGAAACTTCCTATGAGGTATGCAAGTTCCAAGGCACTGAAGAGAGTTTCTATGTTAACTTCCTAGATAATGTACTGATATCGATAGGAAGAAACCTATCGTAGGAGGGCCTTGAAGTATCCCCCATCAATGACATGAAAAAGATATCAAGATTTGAGATAGAATGTTAATGATTAAGAGCTAATTTACGGGTGAAAAACATTAATGAAGGATTAAGGTATTGTAGTAGATGTTAACTCGGGGTGGAATTTCTCTTGAACATATTGACGACACTTATATGGAGTTGGAAGCATTGATTCAAAGACCCATCATCAAGGCTTTCATTAAGCTGTATCAAAAAAGAGGCAAGTAGTTTCCCCAACCCAAAAAAACTTACGGATGTGAGAGAGTGTCATGTTAAAGGCTAACTCGCTGCCATAAATAGTTATTTTGCCTTGTTTCTCCAATTTCCCAACCATTTCTATTCAGGACCTCTTTATTTTTGACAATCTTGAGGAGGATAACATATGCGTGATCTATAAGTTCATCTTTTAGATGAATCCTTCTGAGTATTTTTAATGAACCCTAAAAAGGAGTGCTTTAGTCTCATCATGCTCAAGGAGCCCTATGTTGTTTAATTGTTTTATGAGTCTAATGAAGGTATAACTCAAATTCTTTTTCATGTTTAGAGAGTTTGAAAATAGGTGAAAAAAATAACTCCAAGAGGTTACTTTTTGTAAATTTAGTATCTTGGGTCTGAAAAGGATAAAACAATACCCAGGAGAATGTTTTATCCATGTTCGACTAAATTATTCATTTGTTGTAAATGGGCAATACAATCTGAAAAAGGATTTAACTTATACTCAGAAAACAACCTTTCACTTACTTAAATGAGCGCAAAAGAGACAATTGCTCAATAATTTTTTCATATTTGTTAGACAAAAGTAATACTGAGGCTTGGGGGGGGGGATGAATCAATATTATGAAAATATAAAAATTGTTTCTACAATTAAAACTAATTTAGAAATTAACTTCAAAAATATATATCAGTATCATGCACATGAAAAACACAAACAATCATCACATATAAATACTTGGATTTTAGGTGGAAAAACCTATTGGATAGTTGGCATTGTCTGGATGACCAGTGGCCTAATGAAGGAATTTACAAGTGTGTTGGCATTGATGTCAACAATCATGCTTGGGCAATGTGTTGGACAGTTAGCATGGCCTAACTATTGGTAGGAGTGTTTGCATTGATGTCAACCAAACTAGCTTGGATGCTTGTCGCTAAAGATGTTGGCAGTGATGGCCCAGGAGGAATCTCATGGTAGTTACAAGCTTCATGTAGAAAATCATCACATTAGTAGGCTTATTGGAGAAACCATAAAAATATGATTACAGTGATGGCCCAAGAGGAATCCCATGGTTGTTCATGTCTTAGAAGGATTCCTATGATAACTACAAGCTTTAAGTAGAGAATCATCATATTAGCAGGTTATTGGAGAAGCCATAAAATAAAGATTACAATGATGGACCAGATCGAAGTCCATGATAGCTGCAGGCTTCATGAAGAGGATCATCATGGTGGTTGTGAGTTCCTCTATCCGGAGAGTCAAGAAGCATAATAGTGGCAGAGAGTTTGGAGCCATATTCGATGTAGTAGATGGACTCAAAGCCTACATCAGACCCTCCCCATTGGAAACTGTTCTAGAAGAGGTTTCCAATGATATGTGAAAGTCTAGAAATGGATTCCTGGTTCAAAAGTTATGGCTAGCAGAAGTTCAGGGATTTGAAGCCTTAGGCAGGAAGGAATATCGACATATCTGGTATTGAAAATCCAACATATCAGAGATCATAATATCGGATATCGAAACATTGGTGTATCAGTAATAAGAGATCAACACATTGGTGTATTGGTAATCGGAGATCGACACATTGGTGTATCAACAATCAGAGGTCCAACAACATCAACATATCAGCGATCACACATTGGAGCATCATGCATATCGACAATCAGAGAATCAGAACTTCTTCATGTGAACCCTTTAAAAAGTTGCAATATGGGTGAAGCATCGATAACGTTAAAAACCATTGGGGACACCAATAAATAATTAACAAATTATTTCATCATAAAACCAAAGGTCGGTGGGCCCTTTTCTCTCTCCTCTAGTAGGAAATGTGGTGGCATATGATTGGCTCTGATAAGGAAACATGGCAACATGTGATTGGCTCTAATAATGACACATGGAAACATCTGATTAGCTTTGATAAGGTACAATGGTAGTTTACGTGAGCATGATGTGGCAATACGACAGGACAAGTGGCAATACTATGGGATATGTGGTAGACATATTCAACCATATTGGGTGGCCTAATGGGCCATAATTGGGTGACACATGTCATCTCTAAGGAGTCGCAACGTGGTAGTGATGATGTCATATCAGAATTCGACGATTAGAGGACTGAGGATGTCGACACTTTGTAACACATTCTTATTGAAAAGGTTCTAATAAGAGAGGCTCTAATATTTGGCTAGCACATGGTCTAGAAGAGTTAAAGAACCAGCGACAGAGAGTTGTTAAAAAAGGAAGAATGACCCTTGACAAGAGTTTATACACTCTAGCACCTCAAGGCTAAGTGAAAATTCATGGCCCTTGGTCCTATGGTGAGAAATGCGGGAAGGGCTAAGGGAAAGGAGCTAGTCATATTGGACCTCGAGAATCAGAATATTAGAATACTCACCACTGTGAAGATTAGTATATGTGAAGCTTCCGATGTTGTTGGCGCTTGGTCGTAGAGATTAGAAAACCAAGGGCGCAATGCAATAATGCGAGGAGAAAGGACCACGTGAGGATGCTAAAGGACTTAGCACCTAAGTGCTATACCAATGGTCACAGGCAGTGGTACTATGGTGGAGATGTGATAAGGAGCTAAGCAGAAGGGGCCAAAGGGTAATCAGAATATTGTAATAGTATAACATCTTGTTAATAGAGTTATGAGATGCTTGGGCTCTGAGATTTCACTATGGTGTAAAAGCTCTGATAGAGCAGCATAAAGGAGTATTGAAGGTTGGATGAGTCAACAACTTAAGGGTAAATGAGCACAAAAGAGTTGGTCACTGGAATAAATGGCGACTATCATGGATTAACAAAAAACTCTGAGACAAGGCGACAACAAAAATGGTCCACAGAGAAGCCATCCCGAAGTATAGCCAAGAATAATGACTATGAAACCATGAATAAGCATGGAGAGCCTTAGTGATAGGAGAGTTTTTCATAGAGAGAGGACTGTGACTAGTTGGAGTGTGCAAGTGAACTGATAAATTAATTCTTAGTATGGAGAAATAGTGAGGTGCCCCTTCTCATGGTGAATGTAGTGGCAATGACCAAGTCAGATGCAACAACAGAATAGATGATCCATGTCGAGGTACACTGACGTAGTGTGAATGTGAGACAGTGTGGTAGCATCGATCGAGGAGCAGCAAAGGAACAAAACCTAGGAGCTTAGATGAGAAATGTGGGGGAAGGTAGCATAATTTCCAGAGAGCCAAGTGGAAAAATATTTGTGTGAGTGCACTCTTGTGTAAGGCTCAGAGAGAGTCTATTCTATAGAAAAAGGCTAAGATGACCTATGCAAAGGCAAGAGACCCCAAGATCTACGCTGTGTGAGAAATATCGATGTTGCTTGTGCACTGTGAGTAAAGGAAGAAGTTTCCTGTGCGTTGTGTGTGAGGAAGAAGTTTTTTGTGAGTTATGTGTAAGGCTGAAGTTCTTGTGCACTGTGAGAAATGGAAAAAAGTGCATGCACTGTGTGAGTAAGGCCAAAGGTGTCTATGTAGTAAAAGAAGGTTGAGAGTTGTGTGCGTTGTGGAGAGAAAGAGGCCGAGAGCTAAGTGACTGCTGATGAAGAGTAGAGAACAAAGAGTTGCATGGATTGCGATGAATAATTTTTTTTGAGTAGAGAAATGTGCTATTGCAGAGTGAGGAGTGTGGGCAGAGAAAATAGAGCTGATATTAGGCAGAGTGGCTACCAAATTATAGAGAGAATACAGTTCCTATTTGATTTTGGGTTGATGCCTACATACAGGAAGTTGGCTTTTCCATCTCTAGTTGGTGCTTGAGAAGGCTTGGGGGTTGGTGCCTCCTACAAGTTCACTGGAAAAATTATAAGGGGCTGCAAGTTGGTTCTTGCAAAAAATCCATGAGGTTGGTGCCTCACATGGTGCTTCTGGTAGGATAGACAAATGTCTACAGAAAGAGGGAGTTGGTGCTCCCTTCTAGTTAGTGCTAGACAACATTCAAAGGGATTTGATGCTCACTATGATTGGGTGATCACAAAATAGATTGATATAATAGAGTATGTTATGAAACCAGCTCAAGAAAAGAAAGAAAAGATAGATCAATGCCTTAGAATTCAGCCTCTTCGAGGGGGCAACCTCCTTTACATTACATAAATAAACAATTCTTGGATGATACAAATGACAAAACCTCCTTTCTATATATAGGAGTCTAAGGAGTCACAATATAATCCAGCCGACCTAACAATAATAATATAAAGCCACAAAAATAACAATAGAGGGATTCTATGGGGCACAGAAATAACAACATGGGGGTAATATGGGCACAACAATATAAATAAGGGGTGTAACTACAATAGTAATGTGGTAATCACTAGTATTATAGGGACCCAACATGCCCCTCTCCTTCAAAAAAGTGTTGTCCTCAACGCTTGAGTAGTTCTGGATACTTCTGCATAAAATTCTCATCCTCCCATGTGGAATCTTCAGCGGATAAGTTCTTCCACTTGATAAGATACTCTGAAATTGATCGATTTCGTAGCTGTCGAGTTCTTGTTTCTATGACTGCTTCCGGTTCCAATATAATTTTTCCTTCCTCGTCAAGTTCTGGCAATATTGTTTGAACTGGGAGCTTGTCACCTATAACCTTCTTTAAACATGAAACATGGAAAACTGGGTGCAATCGAGAAGCTGCAGGAAGCTCCAATTTGTATGCCATAGTACCAATCTTTTGCAACACCTTGTACGGACCATAATACTTTGGTGATAATTTATTATCCTTCTTAGCTTGCTTTAGGGACATTTGCTTATATGGTTGTAGCCGTAGGAATACCCAATCACCTACATCAAAACTTCTTTCACTGCGATGTTGATCTGCCTGTTGTTTCATTCTATTTTGTGCCAACACGAGGTTATCCTTTAAGAGTTGGAGGACTTGTTGTTGATGTTCGATGTGATGTTCCACTGCCTGAACCTTAGAATTTTCTCTTAAATATGATGTGATGGATGGTGGTTGATACCCATAAAGTGCCATAAATGGGGTCATTTTTGTTGTTGTATGGAAGGAAGTGTTATACCACCATTCAGCCAGAGGCAACCATTTGACCCATTGTGTCTGTTTATCAGATACAAAGCAACGAAGATATCCTTCCAAACATTTGTTTACTATCTCAGTTTGCCCATCAGATTGAGGATGATAAGATGAGCTATGAGCTAACTGAGTACCAAGACAAGAAAATAATTCTGTCCAAAAATTTCCAGTGAAAATGGGATCTCTGTCACTTACAATAATCTTTGGGTTTCCATGTAGCTTTTGAATTGTTTCCATAAATGCAGTAGAAACTGTACTGGCTTTAAATGGATGTGATAATGCACAAAAGTGTGCATACTTGGTAAGTCTGTCAACTACCACCATGATGACACTCTTTCCCTCAGACTTGGGTAAACCTGTGATAAAATCCATTGAAACCTCCTCCCAACGTTGGCTTGGAATGGATAAAGGTTGTAATAGACCCGGTGTCTTAATTGTTTCAACTTTATTTTGTTGGCAAACCAAACATTCTGCCACAAACTTTTGAATATCTGATTTAAGGCCATCCCAAAAAAATTCCTTCTTAACCCTGTGGTAAGTTTTTAAAAATCCTGAGTGCCCTCCTAAGGGAGAAGTGTGCAATTCCATAAGAATCTTTTGTTTTAGCTGGGAATTCTTACAGAGGTATAAGCGATCTTTGTACCATAATGAATCATTTTGCCAGCTAAATGTATCAAACGTACTGGAATCTTGTTGTAGCTTTCGAATAAGTGCCCACACTTCTTCATCATTCTTCCATTCCTCCCTTGCTTCGTTTATCCAATCTGGTTGGATAATAGAAATGGCGCACAACAATGCTTCCACATCCTCATCCTTTCTTGAGAGTGCATCTGCCACCACATTTTGCTTCCCTTTTTTGTAGATGATTTCAAAGTCATAACCCAACATCTTTGTGACCCACTTTTGTTGCTCTTCAGAGGATAATCTTTGTTCTAAAAAGTATTTAAGGCTATCATGATCCGTTTTTACCTTGAAGTGTCTTCCCATTAGGTAGGGTCGCCATTTCTTAAGTGCATGGAGTATTGCCAACATTTCCTTCTCATAAATAGCTTTGCTTAAAAACTTTCCCTTGATTGGACGACTTTCAAAAGCAATGGGTCTTTCATCTTGCATTAGAACAGCACCAATTCCATTTCCTGAAGCATCACATTCCACAATAAAGGTTTTTGTGAAGTCCGGTGTAGCTAAGACCGGTGCTTGGCACATTGCCTCTTTAAGATGTTCAAAGGCCTTTGTTGCTTCCGGAGTCCATGAAAATGCATCTTTCTTCAATAATGTTGTTAGAGGTGCTGCTATTCTCCCATAATTCTTAACAAACTTGCGATAATACCCTGTCAACCCAAGAAATCCTCGCAGATGCTTTATGGATGTGGGGATTTTCCATTCCTTAATGGCTTTAATTTTGCTAGGGTCTACCTTAACTCCTTCATGAGATACAATATGACCCAAATATTCCACCTCCTGGACTCCAAAGAAACATTTGGATCTTTTTGCATATAATTGTTTCTCCTCCAATAGTTGTAGCACCCTGTCAACATGTTCAACATGATCCTTCCAAGACTTGCTGTAGATTAGTATATCATCAAAAAATACTAACACAAATTTTCTAAGGAATGGTTTGAAAATTGAATTCATCAAACCTTGAAATGTTGAAGGTGCATTGGTAAGGCCAAAAGGCATGACCAAAAATTCATAATGACCCTCATGAGTTCTAAATGCCGTTTTTGGAATGTCTTCAATCTTCATTCTGATTTGATGATATCCCGAACGAAGATCCAACTTGGTGAAGTAAATTGATCCATGCAATTCATCCAGTAATTCATCAATGACAGGAATGGGAAACTTATCTTTAATAGTGAGCTTGTTGAGCTCCCTATAATCCTGACACATGCGCCATGATCCATCCTTCTTGTGCACCAATACTACTGGAGCAGAGAAAGAACTTTGACTTGGTTGAATTATACCAGCCTCTAGCATTTCTGCAACCATACGTTCAATTTCACTTTTTTGGACATAGGGATATCTGTACGGCCTGATGTTTGGAGGAACACTTCCTGGAATCAGATGAATAGCATGATCATGATCACGCATAGGTGGGAGACCTTTGGGAGTCTCAAATACCTTGGAATGATTGTCCAGGACTTTTTGGAGATCTGGAGAAATAGATGATTCCGATGTGGAAACATCTAGCGAACATAATTGTGCAATTACACCTCTTTGCTCCTTTTTTAGAAGCTTTGTCATACCATTAGAGCTGATTATCTTTCCTGGTTTCCCTGCAATACCCCTTAATTCAACTTCCTTTCCTTCCGTAGAAAATTTGATGAAAAGTTCTTGAAAATTAAAAGCTATTGTACCCAAGGATTGTAGCCATTGGACTCCTAGTACAACATCAGCACCTCCCATTGGAATGGAAAGCATTGGGCTAGTCAATACATATTCTCCCATGGATAGCTTGATATTATGGCACTTTCCAGAGAAATTTATTGTTCCTCCATTTGCAATCATCACTTGACACTCTGGTGCTGGATATAGGAAGCAATTCAATTCTTTTGCTACCCTACAATGAATAAAATTGTGGGTGCTTCCTGAATCAATCAACACTATTACCTTTTTCTTCTTGATTTGTCCTTCTATCTTGATGGTTTGAGGAGTGGTAATTCCCGCCAATGCATTACAAGATATGGTCGGATTTATTTGTTCTTCATCTAGGCTTTGTTCCTGGAGTATATCTTCTTCTTTTGACCTTTCTTGCTCTTTTTCTTCTTCCTCTTCACAATCTATGTAGAATAATTTCTTCTCAGCACACTTATGACCTTTAGTGTATTTGCTATCACAACTGTAACAAAGCCCTTTTGCTCTTTTTTCTTCCAATTGTTGTGGTGTCAACCTTATAGGTTGTGGAAGACTAGGGGCAACAACACTTCCGTCTTTATAGTTGTGAGTGGTATGCTTCCTAGTTGCCATAATTTTGCTTTCCATTTTTCTTGCTAACCTGAATGCCTTCTCTAATGAATCAGGTTCCCAAAGGCGAACATCATGTTGGATATTATCCTTTAAAGACCCTATGAACACATCAATCCTATGCTCCTCTGGAATATCTTTTACCCTTATGTTCAATTTTTGGAACTCCTCAATGTGCTCCATTACTGAACCCTTTTGTTTGAGACTTATCAATTGGCTAAAAAAAGTGTTGCTTTTTGTATCTTCATAATGTGCTATCAATTCTTCTGTAAAAATTGCCCAAGTGATAAATTTTTTACGAGAGCAAAGCCATTGATACCATACAAACTGATTTGGTTCCAAATATACAGTTGCCATACGTACCTTTTGTGTGTTTTGCACATTATTGAGATCGAAGAACTGCTCCATCTGTAATATCCATGTGGCGGGATCCTTGCCATCAAACTTCCTCATATCGATTTTTGGAATATGGTGGGTCTTAGATCCAACATTAGAGTCTATGGAATCATGATTAACATTACTTTTGTTCACATCATGAGTTTCCTTTACACCCTTTTCACCATTAGTAAGTATTTCTTGTAGAAAATTTGTCAAATCTGTCTTCAAATCTGCCATGTCTGTCTTTAAATCTGTCTTCAAATCTGTCTTCAAATCCGCCATGTTTGTCTTAAAATCCGTCTTCAAATCATCCATCTTAGCTTCCATGCCCTTTATCTTAGATTCCACGCCATTTATCTTAGATTCCACGCCATTTATCTTAGCTTCTGTTAGCTTTTGTGAGCGTGACATTAGTTGCACTTGTTCTTGTAATTTTGATATATCATGTAGCATTTCTTCCTCTTCTTCATGAGTCATGCTAGAGATTTCAGGTTCCTTACTAGGTGTTTGCATTTTCTTTCCTCGGGGCATCAGTTACCGATAATAATGCTTCACTATGCCCTTTGAATTCCGTTAAACCAAGCTTACACAAAAATAAAAATAAAAACTACACACCTTTTTTCACTTTATAGAAGCCTGATATTGAATCTGATGTATCTCTGTAATTTCAGATCATCCAATTCTGAAGTTGCAACCTATAGTAGCCTTCTGTGTCCTCTTTCCAATGCCACAAGTCTGACCCAAATTGGATTCTCCAAGGAAGAGTTATGTGAAATCTCCCACAGTGACTTGATTTTAGACTAGTTCAGTAGAGCGAACTTGTATGACGTGCCACGAGTCACTGTTTCAACCTTTGGATCTGAAACTCACATACAAGAAACTACAGTCTATCCTCTTTCTGTACCTTCTTACGAAATTTCAATCCGATCCCCAGAGAGAAAGTTATGACGATTTTCCCCAGGTCACCTGTTTTGAATGTAATTCAGGAGTCTGCAAAAAGACCAACTTCCTCAGATCATATCTCCGCAAATATCTCGCGAAAAGCTCTGAAATTCGGACCCAAGGTTCAGCGCGATTTCTTCTCAAATGGGTTTTTTTTGCGACTTCTGAAACATTACAGAAAAAAAGTTATAGTGAAAATGCCACGATGACCTGTTTGGAGCAGCGAAACCCTAGAATCCAAAGCTCTGATACCAAATGTTATGAAACCAGCTCAAGAAAAGATAGAAAAGATAGATCAACGCCTTAGAATTCAGCCTCTTCGAGGGGGCAACCTCCTTTACATTACATAAATGAACAATTCTTGGATGATACAAATGACAAAACCTCCTTTCTATATATAGGAGTCTAAGGAGTCACAATATAATCTAGCCGACCTAACAATAATAATATAAAGCCACAAAAATAACAATAGAGGGATTCTATGGGGCACAGAAATAACAACATGGGGGTAATATGGGCACAACAATATAAATAAGGGGTGTAACTACAATAGTAATGTGGTAATCACTAGTATTATAGGGACCCAACAGAGTAGGTTCTCTTTTTTTACATCAATAACACAACAATCTTGGTGGTTTTTACCCAAAAGGGTTTCGAAGTGAAGAACATTGTGTCTCATGTGTTTGATACCCATGGTGTGTATGCTTGTATGTTGATTTCATGTTGCTTCCATATTACATATTGCTTCTAATTATATGGATGGGTGCCAAGCTTGAATAAGAAAAGTAAATAGGCATAAATGTTTAAAATCATCCTTAATACTGATTCACCCCCCTCTCAGTATTATCATTGTTTCCAACAATCGGTATCGTAGGCATGTTCCTTCAGGAATAACTTAATCTCTAGAAGGTAGACCAAAGGGAAACAATGGATAATCCAACATGGATAACAGTAGGAGTTCCATTTTTATACAGATCAGGCCATGAGATCTGGTATGAAATCTAGAAGGTTATAATGGTAACCTATTTAATGGCCTTGGGTGCTAATATGTATATCCTTGTAGTGAATGGAGAAAAGAGTGAGCAGAATGAAGAAACCCAAAAGATTATCATGAAAGGGCTATCTAAGTTTGATGCTGATAAAGTGAGGCATTGTGAGTCAGAAAAGGAATTTCTAGACAGACTACAATGTCTGTATGGTGGAGATAGCCATATGGGTCAAGAAGAGGTTCAGGAGCCCTTCTTCTCTAAAAATGAACCAGAACATGGAGAATCTGCTGCTCATCACACTCATGTTGATGATGAAGATATCTCAGAGGAGAGACCATGTTGCTAGATAGGTATGCTATTTCTTTGTGATAAATATAAATAAATAGGCCATTCATTATATAGATGTTCATGTGATTCACTTGAAGATAGATATATCCATGCATCTAGTAGTTTTAATGAAGATAGACCCATTTTAGTACAAATAGAAAATAAGGGATCCTCTAAAGGAGAAGAGAGTACATCCCGTGGAGAGAATAGGGGTATCACTAAAAGTGATGATGAAGGGAAAACCATTAGACCTATGGAAGACTCCATGGACACAAATATGGGCTTAGATCTCTGCAGTAACTTAGCTATCACCTTTGATAGTGAATTTAAGGATCTAAATGAAAGGATGTTTTTTTAAAAGAAGTTGATCTCTTCTATAAAGGATATCAAGGACCTATCAGAGGAAAATATTAAGCAAGAGGAGCCATTTAAAATCTATGATTTTGAGAATGAGAAGTTGAGAAGAAAAATAGTTGAACTAAATTCTCAACAAGGAGAGGCTAGTAGACTGAATGGGAGGGTAACCAATCAAATCAGTGAGAAGGAAGCTTATTGTGATATAATAAAAAATGAAGTAGTCTCATTGAGACGTGACTTACAAAAGTAAGATAAAGAGTTGCCTCATTATTAGAAGCTTTAGGGGAGAAAGAAAGTCTTGGATGAGATGCTTGGCAAGGAAATATCCCCTCTCATTAAGACTTGTTTGGGTTTCAAGGAAAAACCAAAATCCAAGATGGTAAAGGCTAAAGGGTCAACTTCCCAGGTAAAGGGAGTCCAAGTTTGTTGGAAATAATACTGAGAGGGGGGGTGAATCAGTATTATCAAGTCAAATATTTCCTTTTTCAACTCTAGATAATATACGCTACTTCAGTTAATAAAAACCGCGTATATAACCAACTACAGATAAAGAAACCCGTGTATATAGAGCAAAATTATAATTAGATTTATCTTTCAGATGTCAGTTATTAATCTGTGAATCAGAAGTAAATAAAAAGTACCAGAAATAGTGAAACAGAGCAGAAGACAGTCACACATAAGAACACAAGATATAAGGAGGAAACCCAATGTGGGTGAAAACCCCCTGCTGCAATTCGCCTCTATCTTCTTTTTAATTAGAAACTTCTCTTTACAATGTTTTGTACTGGTGCAGTCTTTACCAGTACGCAGGCTACAACCTGCAGAGAGCTACAACTCTCTCTCTTTCTCCAGCTTTCCTGGAAGGGAGCTCCAACCCCCTTAGTTCTTGTACTAGCTTGAGATACTAGTAAGTAGGCTTCTACCTGCAGAAGGCTGCAACCTTCTCTCTACTTTCAGGGACCTTGTTTCATTAATTTTCAGACTGGATCCACAGATAGCATTAATCAAACATCAAGAATTTCTGCATCAACCAAACTCCTTTTCACCAATCAAAAACTGAATCAAATAAACACTTCTCTAACCGCTGTACCCAAAACACAGTAATTGTAATCAAACAACAATTCTGAACCTAGAACACTGCAACACTAAAACAGAAGCAACTAGAACATAAATCAAGATATGTACGCTACTTCACTATTCAGCAACTTGCGTGTATACGCTTCTGTACCAAAACCAACCTGCGTATACGCTTCTTTCATTCATAGAAGAGGCATGTATACACACCTGCACTTCACTGAACCTGCGTACAGATCTATAAAGGATAATTCATTCTTTTAAACATTCAGTCATTAGTTAACCCAGATTATCAGATTTATAGATCAAGAGTGCGCCACATATAACAGATCAAAATCATACAGAAATATCAATGTTCAAGCCTTGAGATTTTGATCCATCAATAGACCTTATCCTTCTTGTGCTCAGGTTCCTCCTTCATTCAGATCTAGATCTGCACCAAAACCCAATCACCAGTATTCCAGATCTAGCACAATATCAGATATTCAATAAATCAGATGATCCTTTGCCACATGATCTCCTTCCCCTTTTATAGTTTTAGGCCTTCCACAATACCACGGTCCAAAACCATAATAAGCCAATACCAAGGACCCAATACCTGGGATCAACACGTCTGACGAGGTATCATGGTCCAAAATCACAGGTTCAAGTACCAAGGACTAACTACCATGGACCAAAGGTAAGTTCTCCAACATATACGCACTTTTCCTTGCATGAAAGTGTGCGTATATGCACACGCGCCTTTGAAACATCTAACCCGTGTGTATACGCGACTTCGCCTAGATGAACCTGTGTATATGTCTTTTCCTTCATTCTGAAAGCCTGAACTGAGATCTGTTACCAAAGAGAGTTGCCATCAAGGACAACACCTGTGCCATAGCTCCAAACCTGTGCCATAATGCCAACAATCTCCCCCTTTGGACTTGATGGCAACCCAACATCCTCAAAGTCAATCTCCCCCTTTGTCATCAAGGGCAAAGGGTTGTGCTCCCCCTGAGTACATGTTGAAAGTTCTGCCCTGCTGTGCTGACCATGCTCCCCCTGACTGTAGGCAAGATCTGCAAAAGATGTTCTTCAAGAAGAACCAAGACATATACATTATGAAAGAACTTCCTATCACCAATACATACATCCATCACCCAGCCAAGTGGGGATCATCCACCCAACCAAGTGGGGATACATTAGAAATTTACATATGACAACCAAGTTCATTATATGTTCATCCCAAGAATAGTGGGGAAACCAAAATAGGTCATTACATGACCTTGACACCATAAAGGAGATACCAAAAAAAGAGATACATGACATAGAGACGAATTATCTAGAACAAGACTTATGAAAGTCACAAGCAGCAGCATCTATCCATCATTATTCTGATCAGCAACCAAGATTTCCTTTTGTTCACCCGCTGCCTCTGTTCCACCTAAAACCAACAACAGCTGTGAACTAGAACCAAAAGCTTCTAAGATAATGCCAACAATGCATTATTAGAAGATTATCTGCTCCCCCTAAACCTATGCCAAATGGTCTCTGTCAAACCCATATCAGACTCTCTTCAACCAGAGTCTATCCTTGCTGATTTTCATCAGAACTCCATATACGTGACTGCACGTGCATAAATCGGTGTATGTACGCAGATGCCCCTCATCCAACTCGCGTACACCATCTTTTCTCTGAAACAGACAAGCTTCAATAGCAGGATGAAGCATCAACTACTCCCAGCTTCTGTCTGAGATATTCAAAAGTTTCCCTGGGCAGTGGCTTGGTGAGTATATTAGCAACTTGTTCCTTAGAAGGAACATACTCCAACTTGACTTTTTGCTCAAACACTTGTTCCCGAAGAAAGTGATATTTGATAGTTATGTGCTTGGTCTTTGAATGCATGACAGGATTCTTTGAAATGCTTATTGCACTCGTATTATCACATAAGATAGAGACAGGTGGAGTACAAGTGATTTGAAAATCCTGTAAGGTTTGCATCATCCAAAGAAGTTGAGTGCAACAAGATGCAGTAGCCACATATTCTGCTTCAGCTGTAGATAAAGCAATTGAACTCTGTTTCTTGCTGAACCAAGATACTAATCTGGAACCCATAAAGAATGCACCACCACTTGTGCTCTTCCTGTCATCCATGCTTCCGGCCCAATCTACATCTGTGTAAGCATGAAGTGTGAGATCTGTATCTCTAGGATACCATAAGCCATAGTTTTGAGTTCCTTGAAGGTACTTGAAGATTCTCTTGACTGCCTGAAGATGAGTTTCCTTTGGATTTGCTTGAAATCTTCCAACTATTCCCACTGCATGCATGATGTCTGGTCGGGTACCTGTCAAATAAAGTAGACTTCCAATCATAGATCTATAGGTTGGTTGATGCACTGCTGCTGATTCATCATTTGCACTGAGGCTACATTCTGTAACCATGGGGGTACATACTGGTTTCGAATCTTCCATGCCATACTTCTTCAGAATCTGCTTGAGGTACTTGGTTTGAGACAAGAAGATTCCGCCTTCATTTTGTTGGATTTGCAATCCAAGAAAGTATGTCAGTTCTCCAAGCAAGGACATTTCGAATTCTTTCTGCATCACCAAGGCAAAGCTTTGACTCATAGCTTCTTCATTGCTGCCAAAGATAATATCATCTACATACACAACAAGTATTAGCAATTTGCCATTTTCAATTTTTATATAAAGATTGCTATCTGCTGACCCTTTTGAAAAACCTTGTTGATGAAGGTATTTGTCCAAATGGTAGTACCAAGCCCTTGGAGCTTGTTTAAGACCATAGAGTGCCTTTTTCAGTTTGCATACAAGATGTGGATTATTCCCAAGAATGAAACCATCTGGTTGCTCAATGTACACTTCTTCTTCTAAGTCCCCATTTAGAAAGGCTGATTTCACGTCCATTTGAAAAACTTTGAACTTCTGAAAGCTTGAGAGAGCAAGGAACATTCGGATGGCCTCAAGTCTAGCAACGGAGAAAAAGTTTCTTCGAAGTCTATTCCTTCTTGTTGAGCATACCCTTTACACACAAGTCTGGCCTTGTTTCTAATTACTTCCCAATTTTCATTCAACTTATTTTTGAAGATCCATTTTGTCCCTACGACATTCTTATCTTTTGGTCTAGGAACCAACTCCCAAGTGTTGTTCTTTTCGATCTACTCAAGTTCTTCATCCATCGCCTTGACCCAACATTCATCTTTGCATGCCTCTCTTACATTTTGTGGTTCAGTGGAGGAGAGCAATGCCAAATAGCTTGAGGCTTCTGCAATTGTTCTTCTTGTTTGTACACCTGCTTCTTTCTGCCCCAAAATATGAGATTCTGGATGATTCTTTTGAACGTACCTAGATGGAGTCTTCTATTCTATCCTCATTTGCTCCTCAGGTGCCTCTTGAGGTTCTTCTTCATCATCTGTCTGATTTGGAGAGTAGTCTTCATCCTCTTCGATATTTTCATGATTTACTTGCCTAGGGATGTATCCTTTTTCATCAACCACTACATCAATGCTGTCAACAATTCTTCCAAGTCTTTTATTGTAACATTTATATGCTTTGTTGTGGGAAGAATAACCAAGGAGAATGCCTTCATCTGCTCTAGGTTCAAGTTTTCCAAGCTTTTCATCAGTGTTCTTAATATAGCATTTGCTCCCCAAAATTTTGAAATGCTTTACCGAAGGAGTCTCACCATGCTAGAGCTCATGAGGAGTTTGAGTGCTGTTCACTTAGACATTTGTTTTGTTGAGAATAACAACCGCAACATATGCAGCTTCACCCTAGAATGTTGTGGGAGTTCCAGACTCATCAAGCATAGCACAAGCCATTTGTTGGACTGTTCTGTTCATCCTTTCCACCACTCCATTTTTCTGAGGAGTCCCAGCTGTAGAGAATTCCCTTCTTATTCCATGTTCTTCACAGAAATAGAAAAATTCATTTGAAGTAAACTCCCCACCTCTGTCAAACCTGAGGCACTTAATTTGTAATCTGATTCATTTTTAGCCAAGGCTTTGAAGGATTTGAATTTTTCTAATGCTTCGTCTTTGTGCTTCATAAGTCCTAACCAAACAAACTTGTAGAAGTCGTCAATGAATAATATAAGGTATTCTTCTCCTCGAGGTGACCTTGTCCTAAATGGACCACATACATCTGTATGGACTAGCTCAAGAGGCCTGCTAGCTGATCCTTCCTTCTCAGGAAAGTTAGTTCTGGTTTGCTTACCAAACTGACATGATTTGCATATAGTGTTGTCAGGAATTTTGATATCTGGAAGACCACGAACTGCCTGGTATTTGCATGCTTTCCTTATTTGTGAAAAGCTTAGATGCCCCAACCTCCAGTGCCATAACTAGTGTTCATCATCCTTGCTCAAATAACATTGTTATTGTCCTTCTTCAAATATGTATAGATTATTTGCAGTTCTTCTGCCTTTGATCACTATTTTTCCTATATCAAGATCACGAACACTACATCCATTTGATCGAAATATTACCTCGGTTCCTTGATCGCACATCTGACTAACACTCAGTAGATTATGCTTCAGGCCATCAACATACAAAACATTTCCAGCCTTGACCTTTTCTTTCAACTGAGCAATGCCTTTTCCTTTTATGGCCACAGGGGTATCGTTTCCAAAAGAAACCTTCTTTCCCTTTTCTAATGCAGTATATGATTCAAGTTTTTCTTTATCACCTATCATATGCTTCGAACATCCGCTGTCGATATACCATAGATTTTCCTGTCCTTCTGCATAAAAGGCTATCCCACATCTTTCTGGTTGTGGTTCCTTCATTCTCCATGTTCTGGCACTTGAGGTATGTTCCTTCTGAGTTTTCTTCCAAAACCTGCTCCTGCATTCCGAATCTTCATGACCAAAGTTATTATAAATAGAACATTCAACTTCATTTTCAAGGGCTGAAAAGTTGTTATAAGTCCTTTTCGTGATCCCAGTCATATTCCTTTGTTTTTGAGCTTCTCTAGTCATGATTGTCTTATAGGCAACACATTGGGCTGCTTTGTGACCAAAGTTATGGCAAGAGAAGCATTGGCCATTGAAGAAACTCCTGCGATTATCAAATCTATCATCCAACCGATTGTAGTTTCTACTGACATCCATTCTTGAGGCAAATTGGGAAGATTTTACCTGTGGCTGATTGTAGCTTCTATTTGTCCTTAAGGTAGCTTGCCCTCGATTTTCTTGATAGTCTTTGTTCGTTCTTGAGATAAATTGTCCCTGATTTACCTGATGATTTCTATTAGTCCTTTGCTCGCTCCTCCTTGCTACATCAAGATAACTTTTGGAGGTGGATGCTTGAGATGTTTCTCCATTATATCCCAGACCTGTCTTGATTAGTGGAGAACGTTGCACATTGATAATCTCATCCAGAGTTTCAGATCCTTTAAAAAATTTAAGATTAATAGCTTTTGTTTTCTCAATCTCCTTTCTAAGACCAACAATTTCACATTCCAATTTTTCAAGATGTTTTTCCCTTTCAGCCAGTTGACATTGCAGAGAATCAATAATCGCATTTTTCTCTTCTAAGCAAATTTTGAGATTAGACATCTCTTCATAAAAACCTTCTACATCTATAGCATCCATGTAGTCATCATCTTCAAAAGCCATTAAAATTTTATACTCATTACCTCGTTCATCTTCGTCACTATTTGAAAGTCCATCACTATCTTCATGAGTGTAATAGCTTTTCTTATTTGCCTTATGTTTCTTGTTCCATCTAACAGGTTCCTTCCCTTTGTCAATCTTATCCTTGTGAGGACATTTGGCAGCATAGTGACTGACTCTTCCACAAGCAAAGAATTTGAAAGGTAACTTACCTCGGAACCGTCCAGTACCCCGTTGAAGATTTCTGACAAAATTTGGTTCTTCTTCTTCTTCTGACACGTTTCCTGACTCGTAGTACTTGCCTTTACCTAAAGTCTTGAAGGAAGCTTCTCTCCTGTCTGATGGACCTCCTTTCCTCATTTCATAAGCAGTTAGAATACTGTGCAGCTGTGACATTTTAAGGCTTTGAAGATTCTCTTTTTCTTCTATTGCAGAAACTTTAGATTCAAACCTAGGGGACAAAGATCTTAGAACTTTTTCAACCACAACATCCTCTTTTATTTCTTCACCCAAATTTTTCATACAATTAACAATCTCATCTACACGAAGAAAATAGTTAGCCACACTTTCATCATTATACATCCTGAGATTTTCATAATGAATCCTGAGGGTTTGAAGTTTTGCTCGTTTTACCTGATCATCTCCTTCATAGCTTAGAACAATCTTGTCCCATATCTCTTTTGCGGATTTAAACTGCATTACCTAGACAAATTCTGATTAAGATAGGCATCCTAATAGAGTATTGACTGCCTTTGCATTTGTTTCATATTTCTTCTTCTCAGTCGGATCTGTAGGAGTTGCTGATGGAAAAGTATACCCTGTATCTATGATATCCTAGACTTTTGTACCAAGAGATTGAAGATAGGCAGTAACTCTTACCTTCCAATAAACGAAGTTTGTCCCATCAAAAATTGGTGGCCTGATTGATGCTTCCCTCTCGTAGTTGCTCCTGATGAAAGATCTTCCTTCAAGCGATCAAGCTTCTTCTGAAGGACCTGCTCTGATACCAATTGTTGGAAATAATACTGAGAGGGGGGTGAATTAGTATTATCAAGTCAAATATTTCCTTTTTCAACTCCAGATAATATACGCTACTTCAGTTAATAAAAACTGTGTATATATGCAACTACAGATAAAGAAACCCGCGTATATAGAGCAGACTTATAATTAGATTTATCTTTCAGATGTCAGTTAGTAATCTGTGAATCAGAAGTAAATAAACAGTACCAGAAACAGTGAAATAGAGCAGAAGACAGTCACACATAAGAACACAAGATATAAGGAGGAAACACAATGTGGGTGAAAACCCCCTACTGCAATTCGCCTCTATCTTCTTTTTAATTAGAAACTTCTCTTTACAATGTTTTGTACTGGTGCAGTCTTTACCAGTATGCAGGCTGCAACCTGCAGAGAGCTACAACTCTCTCTCGTTCTCCAGCTTTCCTGGAAGGGAGCTCCAAGCCCCTTAGTTCTTGTACTAGCTTGAGATACTAGTACGCAGGCTTCTACCTGTAGAAGGCTGCAACCTTCTCTTTGCTTTCAGGGACCTCGTTTCATTAATTTTCAGACTAGATCCACAGATAGCATCAATCAAACATCAAGAATTTCTACATCAACCAAACTCCTTTTCACCAATCAAAAACTGAATCAAATAAACACTTCTCTGACCATTGTACCCAGAACACAGTAACTGTAATCAAACACCAATTCTGAACCCAGAACACTGCAACACTAAAACAGAAGCAACTAGAACATAAATTAAGATATGTACGCCACTTCACTATTCAGCAACTTGCGTGTATACGCTTCTGTACCACAACCAACCTGCGTATATGCTTCTTTCATTCACAAAAGAGGCGTGTATACGCACCTGCACTTCACTGAACCTGTGTACAGATCTATAAAGGATAATTCATTCTTTTAACCATTCAGTCATTAGTTAACCCAGATTATCAGATTTATAGATCAAGAGTGCACCACATATAACAGATCAAAATCATACAGAAATATCAATGTTCAAGCCTTGAGATTTTGATCCATCAATAGACCTTATTCTTCTTGCGCTCAGGTTCCTCCTTCATTCAGATCTAGATCTACATCAAAACCCAATCACCAGTATTCCAGATCTAGCACCATATCAGATATTCAATAAATCAGATGATCCTTTGCCACATGATCTCCTTCCCCTTTTATAGTTTTAGGCCTTCCACAATACCACGGTCCAAAACCATAATAAGCCAATACCAAGGACACAATACCTGGGATCAACACGTCTGACAAGGTATCATGGTCCAAAATCACAGGTTCAAGTACCAATGACTAACTACCACGGACCAAAGGTAAGTTCTCCAACATATACGTGCTTTTCCTTGCATGAAAGTGCATGTATACGCACACGCGCCTTTGAAACGTCTGACCCACGTGTATACACGAATTCACCTAGATGAACCTGCGTATATGTCTTTTCCTTCATTTTGACAGCCTGAACTGAGATCTGTTACCAAAGAGAGTTGCTATCGATGACAACACCTGTACCATAGCTCTAAACCTGTGCCATAATGCCAACAAAGTTTCCAACAACAACAAAGAAAGAAAGGTTGTTGGAGAACAACAACAATGATAAAAGGCTAAGAAGTAATAGTCAGTAGTGCAATAGAAGAGATATAGGTAGTTGAAAGAGAGAGTGCATGGAATTAATGCAAGCTATCATAGAAGGCACATGAAGAGCTAGCAAAGGTCCTTTCCTACTCAAGGACAAAGCCTATAAAGTAAAGGTAACCTCTTTCATCAAAATCCTTTTCACGGATATTGTTTTTCTTACAATAATTTTGGACATAAATCCATAAACTATATATGGCATGCAAGGAAACAAGATGTGTTGGGTAGAAACAACAAAAGAATGCACAAAACGTATAGGAGAAGGCATGCTAGCCATGAGAGGATTTTTTAAAAAAGATTTGTCAAAAAGAGTAACTCCTCTTCCCTCATATTAAGCCATGTTGAATGCTACAACTATGGAAATCTTAGGCACAACAAATCTGGATACAAAAATAAGAAGAAATGACATGTTCCTCAATGTATACATGCAAATGTAGAAGCTCAGGTTTTGAAGACAAGCGCAAAAAATGGAGTTGAAAAATATAAACCTGTCTTCAGTGCTCTATGTCAAAATTGCAAGATTAAAAGGGGAGGAAGAAATAAGAAGAATGATCCTCTTACCTGTGTGATGGACCTCTTTGTAAGGCAGAAAGGCATCAAAAGGATTTGGGTGAAGAAAAAGGAGGTGAAAGAAAAGTTTCCTCTACCCATGTGAAACCAAGAAGAAGCCCAAACAGGGGCAAAGAAGAAGCTGGAGAGAAATTATTCTATCAAGACCCTACCATTGAAGGTCTGGAGGAAGAAGGAGGATGATCTTCTCAGGGGGAGTAGATCATTTGTTTCTCTTCAGTGAAGGAAGAGAATGGCCTCAAGGGAGGCCAAATAAGTCATATGTAGGAAACCAAAAATAATAAACAGAAAGGTGCATCTGATTGATGAAGGTATGGCTATGCTTTCTTGCTAGTTACAAGAATGAATTGGTTTATTTCAAATGTACCAGCATTGAAAAGGAGGAGTGAAGCCAACATGCGGAGTATACAACAATATCTTATGTTGTGGGAAGAATATGGGTTGCAGTAGAAGTGTGGAATGACAGGAAGCTCACAGTCAATTTAGGTCCACAGGATCATTCCTCACACAGAGGCAAAAAATTTGTTGCAAGAGATCAAAGAGCATTGCCTCAGGGGGGAGTTTCTCTGATAATAAGTAGAAAGTAACAATGGGTAGCCTCAAAAGGGAGACTGTTGAGAAAATGAAATGTTTCTATATTTGGTGAAATACCCTTATTTCATTTAAGTTGTGAGTTTGATTATTGTTGGGTTGGGGTCCCCTAGGTCCAAATTTTATCTAAGTCATATAAGTCTCTCGATTTTTAGGAGTAGAGCACAATTCATGCAAAGTTCTAGGAGTTAAAGGGGCTTTAGGGCGGGTCAAATCCCCTTGTTTTGTAAAGGGATGGGGTAAATTCGACTATTTTGAGCTCCAACCATGGTTTGCGGACCATGGTATTGTAAGGGTAAAAGATATATAAAGGGTTGTCTTAGTGAGTCAAAGGCATTAATTCATGTTATGATATCATTTGGAGTCTGTAATTGTGATATCTCTTTGTATTTGAGCGAAGGAGAAGGCTACTACAACTGTGTGCAGGGAGACCTTGGTAAGTCTGTAGTTATGTGCGTAGGGTTAGAAAGACTGTATCTGTGAAAATTTGAGATAATAAAGAAGAATTTGGAACGGATATGTATATGTTTATATGTTTTCATTGTTTCTATATTTCTGCATAACTAGGGTTTTCTTTATATATTTCTTCTGTAATTGCATCGCAAAGGTTCAAATATTGTTTTATATGATGAATAATGCATGTTAGACTAGTTAGGCGCAACTTGCAAGTCTGTTAAGTAGGAAAACACTCTACGACTGTAACAATAAGGTTAACAGTTCGTGAAGGTCAGATTAAGCCCTAAACTAAAGAAACTCTACAGCCACACTGCATAGCCCCTCTAGGTACAGAAACCTAGTTCTAGCATCCCCCAATATTGCCTCGGGTGACAATGTGGTCCGCGCTATGTGAATCATTACCGAAAGGGCCGGTAATATAGGGTTTTGTTGGTTAGTGCAACTAACTCTGAACCTGTTTATGGGCCCCTCAAGCCAACAAATGGCAGTATTTATAGAGGTTGAATAGGGCCTCAAAGAGCTGTAGGTTCAAGAAAGTGTGCCCCAAGCGAGTGTGAGTCAAGGGAGCACAGTAACTTTAAACTCAATCAGTGTACAGATGTTACTCACAACAGAGCTTCGAGCTGTGAACTTACTAGATGGATCCCTACATTTCAAGACTACAGAAGAGTGGGAGAA
This sequence comes from Pinus tabuliformis, assembly GCA_031772625.1. Taxonomy (NCBI): domain Eukaryota; kingdom Viridiplantae; phylum Streptophyta; class Pinopsida; order Pinales; family Pinaceae; genus Pinus; species Pinus tabuliformis. The sequence continues at coordinate 431,769,548 of CM062811.1, forward strand.
TGCACAAAACATAAAGAAACAAAGTCTCAATCTTGCAGTGCTCCCCCTTCAAACATTGCATGAATTACATCAGGGTGTCACAGATGAAATCAAGGTGCAGGTGCAACGTGATATATTGGTCATAAAAGAAGTGAAAAAAAACCAACATATGTTTGACATGAAGAATAAAGTAGTACATGATTTTAACGAGGCAACTGTGCACAGACAACAACTAGAAAAGGCTATTACTAAAGCTTGCCATGAGCTTCCAGAGCTCCAGATCCAGACAGAGGAAGCCTCAGAAGAGAAGCTTTAGAAGCTTACAGTAGAGGTCAAGGAATCAAAGGAAGAGGTAGAAAAACTCTGATTTGAGCTACAAATGTAGATTACGAAACTCCAGATGAAGTTGCAACCTACGACACCACCTGAACTTTGAGAGAAGCCTGAAGCTGCAATAAAATCCAACATGGAAAAATAACCACTGTAGTCAAAAACTATGGTCAAATGTTTGAGGATAAAATGGAGATATGGGCCTCGCTATAGGAGGACCCACATGTTTAGAAGATCGAAGAAAAAAATCTGAGACAAACAACTGCAGTTTGATGAGCTCAAAGAAATGGTGCGGACCTTAGCACCTATGCAGCAGTTTTCCCGTCTTCAGAAGGAAACACTTCTACAAGGAAAAATTGATGGGTTGCAGTGGAAGGAACATATAATCTCCATGCAAATGTAGCCTTGGGCAGAGGAGGCTAGTCAGCTCTCACAAACATTGGAGAGCAAGTTGAAGAGCATGTAACAGACATAGAGAATAATCGGTCTAGTGATAGAAGGGCTGACGATAGAGAAGCTCGTAGAGGAAGTTTGATAGGCCATAATGAAGTGAACAAAGACACTTAATCCATTGAAGTTTTAATATAGCAGCCTCAAAGCAAAGGTTTAGGACATACCAGTTGAGTGACTCGAGGACAAGTCACATCTTTGTGTTGGGGGCCTATTGGGTAGGGGTCCCCCAGGTCTAAGTTTTGTGTAAGTCATGTAAAGTCTCATCATTTTGAGGAGCGGAGCGTGATTCACACAAAGTTTTAGGAGTGAAAGGGGATTTAAGGCATGTTAAAGCCCCTTGTTTTATAAAGGCATGGGTTAAATTTGACTATTTTGAGCTCCTCCCATGGTTTGCAGACCATGGTATTCTAAGGGTAAAAGATATATAAAGGGTTTCGTTAGTGATTCAAAGGAATTAATTCGTGTTATTATATGATTTAGAGTCTGTAATTGTGATATCTTTCTATAATTTGGAAAACGGGAAGGCTCCTACAACTATGTGCGCGGAGACCTTGGTAAGTCTATAGATATGTGTGCAGGTCCCTGCAGTTGTGTGCGTAGGGTCAAAAATATTGTATCTGTGGAGATTTGAGATAATAGAGAAGAATTTGGAATGGATCTGTGTATTTTTATATGTTCACGTAGTTTCTATATTTCTGCATAATTAGGGTTTTCTTTTATATATTCCTTCTGTAATTTCACCGCGAAGGTTCAAATATTGTTTTATCTGATGAATAATATATGTTAAATTAGTTAGGCACATCTAGCAAGTCTGTTAAGTAGGAAAATGCTCTATGATGGTAACAATAAGGTTAACGGTTCACGAAGGTCGGATTAAGCCCTAAAATGAAGAAACCCTACAACCACACTACATAGCCCCTACGGATGCAGAAACCTAGTTCTAGCATCCCCCAATATTACCTTGGGTGAGACTGTGGTATGAATTACGTTGACCATTTCCAAAAGGGTCGGTAATATAGGGTTTTTTGGTTAGCACAACTAACTCTGAACTTGAGCATGGGCCCCTCAAGCCAAAAATTATTCATAAGAGTCTTATGTTCATGAAACATAATTGGTGTAATATTTTCATGTCCCTTTACCCTCAATTGGTTGTGTTGGGATCATGTTGAGTAACCTTGTGTGCAAATGGACATTTCTTTTTGAGAAAAGAAATATTAGATTTTTCTTGGAAAATTTTTCTATTTGTATCATTTATTTTGGTGCAATTGGTATTAGCTTTGAGGCAGTCCCTATTGTAAAGATATAATCTCAAGGCGAGTAGTGGAGATGCTAATAAATGAAATCATAGTCTTGGATGCAGCAACAACAATGAAGAAGTGCAAGCTGAAATGCATCATCATTAATTGGTATGAGAAAAAATAGAGATAGCATGACAAGTTTAATGGGTATCAATATTTTTGATAGAAAATATGCATTAGTGGAAAGAGTGCTTAGCAAGCAGCCATAAGGTGTCAAAAAATGGAAGGACAAAGAAGAGGCAATATATGTTCAGGGGGAGCATATAAAATATGCCCAGTTTATGGAGTAGCAGTAGCAACAACCCTAGTAGAGATGTCCCTGAAGGAGAATTCACATCGCAACAGCTAGAATCTGGTCTACACAATCTGTGATGGCATGGGGAGAGAAAGGAAGCTTGTAGCCCCTTGCCATTGATGTCAAAGGGTGAGATAATTGTGCAGAAGTTGTGATGGGTTATGTAGAAGAAAGTAGGCCATTGATGTCTCATGTAATGAGATGTGTGGAAGTATCATGAGGTTTGGCCATCACATGAATAGAAGGATGGAGTGTTGTCATCAATGCCAAAGGGGGAGATTATTGTACAGTTGGCATTCTCTAGATGGATAGTGGCTTAGTGAAGGCATCTGCAAGTGTGTTAGCATTGGTGTAAACAGTCATGCTAGGGAGATGTGTTGGGAAGTTGGCATCGACTAATTTCTGGAAAGAGTTTTGGCATTGATGTCAACTAGACTATCTTGGATGCTTGTTGCAACAGATGTTGGCAGTGATGGCCCAAGAGGAATCTAATGGTAGTTGCAGGCTTCATGTAGAAAATCGTCATAGTAGAAATTTTATTGGAGAAGCCATAAAATGATGATTACAGTGATGGCCTAGGAGGAATCCCATGGTTTTTCATGGATCAAAAGGATTCCTATGATAGCTACAAGATTTAAGGAGAGAATCATCATATCAGGAGGATTATTTGAGAAGCCATAAAATGATGAACACAGTGATGGACCAGTTGGAAGTCCATGATAACTACATGCTTCATGAAGAGGATCATCATGTTGGTTGTGAGTTCCTCTGTCCAGATAGTCAAGGAGAAGAAGAGTGGTAGAGAGTTTGGATCCATCTTAGAGGTAGAATATGGGCTCAAAGCCTACATGAGACCCTCTCAATTGGAATGTTCTCTAGAAGATATTTCCAACGATACATGGAAGTCCATAAATGGATCCCTAGTTCAGAAGTTATGGCCAGCTAAAGTTCAGGGATTTGAAGCCTTAAGAAAGAAGGAATATCGGCATATCAGAGATCAGAATATCGAAGATCGAAACATTGGTGTATCAGAAATTGGAGATCAACACATTAGTGTATCGAAAATCAGATATTGGTACATTGGTGTATCGACTATTGGATATCGGCACATTGGTATTTTGGATATTAGAGGTCCAACGACATCAGGCATATCGATAATCGCACATTGGAGCATCAAGCATATCGGTGATCTCACATCAGAGAATCAGGCATATTGGCAACCATATATTCGAAACTTCTTCATGTGAACCATTTAAAAAGTTTCAATATGGGTAAAGAATTGATAGCGTTAAAAGACATCGGGGATGCTGATAAAGAGTTAACAAAGGATTTCATCACAAAACCAAAGGTCGGTTGGCCCATTTCTCTCTCCTATAGCAAGACAGGTGGTGGCATATGATTCTCTCCTATAAGGACACATGGTAGCTTGTGATTGGCTCTGATAAGGACACATGGAAGCATCTGATTGGCTCTGATAAGGTACAGTGATAGCTAATGTCAACATGATGTGGCTGTATGACAAGTCACATGGCAATCATATTCAACCATATTGGGTGGCCTAATGGGCCATAACTGGGTGACATGTGCCACCTCTAAGGAGTCACCACTTTGTGGTGATGGCGTCATATCGGAAGTCAACGATTACAAGATTGAGGATGTCGACACTTTGTAACACTTGGTTTTTGAAAACTTTCTAATAAGAGGGGCTCTAGTATTTGGCTAGTGTGTGGTCTAGAAGAACTTAAAGAACCAAGGGCAAAAAGTTGTTAACAAAGGGAGAATGGGCCCCAGTAGGAGTCTAAACACTCTAGCACCTCAAGGATAAGAAAAAAGTCACGACCCTCAGTGCTGTGTTGAGAAATGCAGGAAGGGCTAAGTGAAAGGAGCTAGTCATATCAAAGGTTGGCAATGAGAAGATTATAATACTCACCACTATGAAGATTATGATATGTAAAGCTTCTGATGTTGTTGGAGCTTGGTCATGGAGCCCAGAAAACCAAGGGCATAGAGTAATAACACGAGGAGAAATGACCCTGGTAGGATACTAAAGGAATTAACACCTAAGTGCTATATCGATGGTCACATGTAGGGCTCCTATGGTGGAGAGGTGATAAGGAGCTAAGCAGAAGCGGCTAAAGGCCAATCTAAATATTGTAATATGTAACATCTTCTTAATAGAGTAACGAGATGTTTGGGCTTCGAAATTGCACTATGGTGTAAAAGCTCTGATATAGTAGCACATAGGAGTATTGAAGGTCGGATGAGTTAGTGGCTGAAGAGTAAATGAGCATAGAGGATTTGGTCGTTGGAATAAATGAAAACTATCATGGATCATTAGAAAACTCTAATACAAGGAAACAAGGATAATGGTCCACAGAGAAGCCATGCTGAAATATAGCCAAGTCGAAGGACTGTGAAATGATGAATAAGAATGAAGAGCCTCAGTGATAGGATATTTGTTCACAGAGAGAGGGTTGTGCCTAGTTGGAGTGTGCAGGTGGACTGAGAAATTAATTCTTAGTATGAGAAATAGTTAGGTGCCCATTCTCATGGTGAATGCAGTGGAAGGGACCAAGTAAGTCGCAACAATAGAATGGATGAGCACTGTCAAAATACACTCACGCATTATGAATGCAGGACATAGTGGCTGCATCGATTAGGGGGGAGTAGAGGAACAAAACCCAAGAACTCAGATGAGTAATGTGGGGGCAAGTAGTATAGTTTCCATAGAGCCAAGTGGAAAAAATTCTATGTGAGTGCATTGTTGTGTAAGGCTAAGAGAGAGCTTTTTCTGTAGAAAACGGTTGAGAGTGCCTATGTAGAGGCACTCGACCCTAAGAGATGCATTATGTGAGAAAGGCCAATGTTTCTTGTGTGCTATGACAAAAGGAGGAAGTTTCCCGTGTGCTTTGTGTAAGGCAAACATTTCCTGTGAGCTTTGTGTAAGGTTGAAGTGCCTGTGCATGGTGATAAAGGCCAAAGTTGCCTGCGCTGTGTGAGTAAGGCTAAAGGAGCCTATGGAGTAAAAGAAGGCAAAGAGATATGTGTGTGTTGGGGAAAGCAAGAGGCGAAGAGTTGAGTGACTTTTGATAAAGAGAAGAGAAAAAAGAGTTGCGTGGACTGTGATGAGTGATTTTTGTTGAGCAGATCAATGTGTTGCTATAGAGTGGGTAGTGTGAGCAGAGAGAACATAGTTGATATTAGGCAGGGTGGCTACCAAATTACATATAACATACAGTTCCTATTTGAGTGTGGATTGGTGACTGTATATAGGAATTTGGTGCTTCCATCTCTAGTGGGTGCTTGAAAAGGCTTGGAGTTTGGTGCCTCCTGCAAGCTGGCTTGCAAAAATCCAAGCAACTGTAAATTGGTGCCTAGAAAAAATCTGTGAGGTTGGTGCCTCACATGGTGCTTCTGGTAAGCTAGAGAGGTGTCTACAAAAATAGGGAGTTGATGCTTCCTGCTAGTCAGTGCTAGCAAACAATCAAGGGAAGTTGGTGTTTTCTGTGAGTAGGTGCTCATAAAACAGATTTATGTAATAAAGTAGGTGCTATTATTCTACATCAATAACAACAACAAGCTTGGTGGTTTTTTCTTGAAATGGTTTCCGTGTGAAAAACCTTGTGTCTCATGTGTATCATAATCATGGTGTGTATGCTTGTATGTTGATTTCATGTTGCTACCATATTACATATTGTTGCTCATTATATGGATGGGTGCCAAGCTTGAATAAGAAAAGTAAACAAGCATAAAAGTTTAAAATTATCCTTAATACTGATTCACCCCCACTTAGTATTATCTTTGTTTCCAAAAAAACCCCTCTCTAGGGAAAAAAACCACCAAACTATTTGTTGCTTCTTCGTATTATCTATTGCTTAAAAATATTCTCATTTACATTAAATCAGCTAGCATCCACTAGCAATGGAGAACCCACCCCTTGAATGAAATAAAATATTTTGGCCACAACAACTTGGAACACCCACTCCTACAATAGAAAATTAACATGCACTTAGCTTGAATCCCCCACTCCAAGAAAAAACAATTCTGCTACAAGAAAATAGAATTCAAAACTAAAAATATTGCCACATAAACAAAACATGCAAAAAAAAAGTGCACTCATGCAACCACAATTTTACACTCCAATTGAGAGAACAAATCCCTCCACACACACTCTCCAAAATGATCTTAAATCACTACACACAACTATGAAACACTTCTAAAAAATAATCTCTTAAGAATGCTACAATTCTAAAGGTATGAATGCACTACAAAAGTCATTAGTTGTGCACTAGTAACATATGCACATTCAGTCACTCACATTGCTAGAGAACCAACAAATGAACTTCCTACCTTCACATATTTGTAGAATCTAGAGATGGTTAACTCAATTGATTTTTCAGATGATGGAGCTTACACAAAAGCTTTTCACATGCTTCATATATGATTTAGATTGACATATTCACCAAATTAAGCCACTCATTCCACTATCCATTTGATAATTTCAACTTTAACTACCTTCTAGAGGCCCCATGACTTATTTCAACCATTTTGTGGAAAATTTCGACAATAGACTCCACCAAAAGAAAATTAATTCCATATGAGCGTGATAAATCAAAATAAAAACTTGTAAGTCCTCTCAATCGCACACTCATTCCTAGACAAAATCGACTAGAATATTTCGTCACTCGTATGGGCCTGTCCTCCAAGTGACTGGATTGTTTCAATCGCTCTGATGAGCCTCCATCCATGCAACTAGGGCAAAGCATATGTTGAAAGAAAAGATCCATCCCTCAAACTTTCAATAGATCTTGAGAGGAGTGAAATGAAATGTAAACCATCCTTCCAAACCCATCTTGACATTAGGAACTGAGCTACATAACTTCAACAAGACCTCACATACATCATCAACTAAACCTCTAGGATAAATGTAGCTCAGCTTTTGATGAGGCCTTGTTACCTCATGACACCTATACTACAAACCTTCTTAGAATTATGACAACATTTAATTAGCATGATAGCCTTCAACATGTATACAACAAACTCAAGACTTGACATATAGACTCATTAGTACATGAATTCAACATATGACATCAGTGGAAACACAAGCATGCCAACAAACTCACCCTTTGACAATTTTGTCGACATGTAGCTACTAAAAAGAAATATTACATCTATATACAGAAAACTGAAGCTGAGTACATACACAACTCACTCTCTCTCCCCCTTTCACGTCAAAGGGGTTTTACATGGCAAGAAAAATTACATAATGACAATGTGATACATGTTGGATGGATAAATCGATCTTGTGGAAAAGGCTGATCTCCCTAGTATCAAAATATATCTAGCAACAAGCAGACAAGCAAATCTATCTTTCTCTAAACATATTGCGATTCATTAATAAAAACTATAGAGGTGTTTAGACCCCACCTTAAGTCCAACGCTAGTTTGTAGCAGCCATCCTTCAACCATCCAAAAGAGTTTCCTTTTGAGAAACTACAAACACAAAGAAGCAAACATTAAATAACCCCTGCATAGCTAATATCATAAATCATTTTCATTATGGTGATCAAGGAATCCATAAAATAAACCATAAAACACAGCTTATTGAGAAAAATAAACTTATTTGTATTAACTTTGAAGTAGAAGAACCTTACAACCTTTGGTGCATTGATGTTGAAAAAGCTCTTCCCACGGTCCGAAATAGGAATCTCCTTTACTTTGATAAGCCTCACACTCTTCCAAATGAGATTAAAGAGGTATGTAATCTCTCCTCATAAAATCTCAATTAGGAAGACTAAGTTCCACTAGCATTTCACCTCAAAAATATTTAGCTTTCAACCTCACAAGTAACCAGCCCAATGCTTCATTTTATAGTGCAGAGGAAGGAGGTTACAGGTCCACCTATGAAGGGATAGAGTCCTCCTTCAAAGGGATAAGCTCCTCACATCAAGGGGTTAGCTCCTTAAGGTATGGGATGCATGAACCTTAAGGGAGCGAACTTGCCACCTCAAGATTCCTTACAGAAGCTTCTAGAAATGACTCAAAGTGAGTTTTTAAGAATATACTTGCGCCTTTTTGACTTTTACAGTGGTCCGCACCCATACACAGAGACAAAGCGGTCAGGTGTGCAGGGAAAATGAGCTTCAGATGCAGGACCGCAGGTAATGCTAAGATAAAGTGTGGAACCAAAGTTTTAGATACTTTTGAGGACTTTCTCTTATTTTCAAGGCTTGATATGAAGAACTAAGGCTAAGACTTGCAAAGGAGGAAAGTATGAGTGGTAATGGACTCACACAGATTGCAGAATGTCAAGGTGACGATTTTTAGTGCAACCGATTGCCCACTAAAGTGCAAAGTCTGTAATAGATGAAGATGAAGTCTTTCATGTATGAAGAGTGAAGTACTTTATCATTTAAAGGATCATCCTACAGACACCCCAGTCAGAACCTGTAAAAAACTTTCAATGCAAAATATATATATGTGAACATATCATCGCTGAGGTAGGCATTCCCATACTCAGATCAAATCTGACTAGAAAACTGAGTAAACTGTTCTAATACAGGAATGATTTTGTAATAAAACACGAGTATAGACATATGTAGATACAGTATGGGTGCAACCATCTATTTATGAATAGTCCACTATATAATGAATAACAAAATTCCTCATAGCCTAGATGGTGGAAACTAGATCCAAGGTATTGGTTTCTGCTTCCCGAACTAGTACGATTCTATCCATGTGAATGAATGTGTCGAAGTCGAACATGGTAGAAACCACTTGATTATCAGTCAATGATGTGAGCTGTTAACAAGTGTGAGAGAAATCACCAGTAATGTCAATGGCTCTCAAAGTACTCAGTACAATCCATGAAATGTGAATAAATGAGCTGATGTCGAACATGTCATAGAATCCTTTGATCGAAGGTCAATGATACAACCTATTGTCGAAGGCGAGAAACCTGCCATTAGGGCATGCATATTCCAAGGTACTGACAATTTCTAGATCATATTTCTAGATAACGAGCTGAAGTCGATAGAAAGCGATCTGTCGTAGGCAAGCCCACAACACAAAATCATAGATCAAGTTTTGAAGAAATATATTGGCAAGGACTGACTCAGGGATGGTCAAAATGGATGATAGAAATTTTGCAGATGAATGGTTTATTTGAACTGACCTCTTGAACACATAACGACACTGCAGATGGTTTGGTGACAATTGACCCAAAGCTAATACCCAGAAACTAGCTGAAGACATTCAATATGGTTTGATTAACTGTTAGGCAAAGGATTTCCCAACCTAGGTGAACAAAAAGTGTCGTGTTCAAGAGTGGTTAACTACTTTTCTAAAAAACAAAGTGTAACAAATAGGTTCAATTTTCTCTCTTTTCCCCCATCATTTCTGGCAAGTACCTCTTTATTTTTGACAAGCTTGAGGAGGATAACATTTGCTTGTTTATAAGCTCATCCTTCGGATGAGTCCAACTTAGTTTAAAATTTGAACCTTAAGGAGTGGTTCGTTCCTGTTTAAAATTGAACAAGTCCTTTATTGTTGAATTTTAATGAGTCCAGTATAGGAGAAACTCAGTGTTTTTCAATTTTAGGGAGTCAGAAGAAAAACTTAGGAAAACTCCATGGGTGTCCTTTTATGTAAATTTGTGTCCCCCGAGCCTGAAAAAGTATAAAATAATACTTGAGAGAACTGCTTGACCATTACGATCAAGGAGTACTTTTCATAATTAGTGGCTCCAATCCAAAAAATTAAAAAATCGATCGAAGACACGTCGTTTTAGAACCAGTATCGAACTTGAAATGACAAAAGTCTGGCAATATTTTCATGTTTATATGGTCAAAAAAGAGCTGTAAGTGGACCGCCTTTTTAATTCTGTTTAACGAGTTAAAAGGGAAAAACTTGGCAATCTTTTCATATTTTATGAGTTAGAAAAGAGCTTAAAGAGGACTCCAATGTTTCGCTTTTTCGTAAAATTTGGAAGAGTCCGAAAAGTGAAAAAAGTATGCTCTTTGTTGAAAATGATCAATTTTCCTCGAAAAATCCAATATCCTGCACAAAAACTCAAAACATTGATCATACCTGTTTAAGATAAATAAAAATGCATCAAAAAGTTACATTTTTAAAGTGAAAAATAAATAAATTAAAAAATTCATTTATTCAAAAAAGCTTATAAAAAGGGCTTTTGTAAATTCATTTTTAATGTTTGATTTCAGAGTGAGAAGTGAGAGCTTTTGGGTAAAAAAATTCCTGTGAAGATTGTGGAAAATCCGTCTGTTGGAATTGAAAACCATCAGCTCCAGGTAATCCACTTCATCCCTATCTTGCATTTCAATCGTTTACATTTCGTTTCTAGGCTTTAAAATTGATTTTTTATGGAGAATTTGATTTAGAAAAATGCTTGCGGGGGTCTGCAGGTGCAACATGCGGCCCCTGCGGACCCCGACTTTTTTCTACAAAGAAAAAAGTCATGGGTCCGCACCTATTGCTTATGACATGTGCAGACCTATGCACTTTCTGTAACCAGTGGGTGCAGACCCCGCGAAATGGGTTTTAAAATTTCAAATTTCTCCATTTCCGCCCAAAATTTTTTGAACTAAATTGTTCTAATATGTCTTTTTTGCATTGTAGGACATACAAAATTCTTATTTGGTGGGAACGCGAGCATGAGGATGTGGACCTTGCTGCAATAAATCATCTACCCACATTGGATGCATTGAGAGCATGCAGACTGTTCAAATTCTGGGCCATACCAGGCATGAGGGCCCAAGTAGACTTTTTGCAATGGCTGGTAGACAGGTGGAACATACATGACCAATGTTTCATGATTGGTGGCCACCAGCTTGAAATTGAGCTAGAGGACATATATTTTTTGACTGGTTTGCCCAAGAGAGGTGAACGATTATCTTTTTTGGGACTAGGCTAGGTGGCCAGTCTCTCGCTAATCTCCGATTGGAGTTTTACAATGATCAAACAAAGGACAAACGGATCAATATTAAAACTATCGCCCATCCTGAACTTAAGGTTATTGCATTCACTGTCACCAGACTATGCGGGAGTGCAACATTGCATGTAGCTATTGGATCCCAGATGTGAATGGCAGTAGACTATTATCGAGGTACCATCTTCAACTGGTGTGAAGTTGTGTTGGCGAATGTAAAAGGCCAACTAACTAGAGCAAAGAACGGACAACTAAAAAAATTTGGATACGATTTTTTAGTTGTGAGCTTTGGTCTAGAGAGGGTCCCTATGTTGGTCCCATAGCAGCTTTCTATTGAGGCTGGTCTTCCTCGAGAGCCTAGGATAATGCGTTGGGTTGTAGTGATGGCCCGTCATCCTGAGGAGGGTTCAGAGGTTGTTTGATTTCCGCCTAAGTATTTTCGTTGGTTGAGGAACCAAATTTTTGTGATTCAGGATTTTCCATATGCCGGGATGGATTATTGCGGTGATCCAGACATGACTCTTCCACCAGAAGAGCAGTGGGATGATTCAGGTAAAATCATTTTCAACACTTTCTAAGTTCTATTTTCTTTTTTTTTTAAATCATCCAAAACTGACAATAAAAAGTTTTAAATGCAGATGTGGGTCCACGACAACCAGCCATTCTCTAGCCTTATGAGAGGAGACACCCAGTTGTAGCACTACCGGCCCCACAGGACCAATTTCCAAAGATCCTGACCGATTTGGAGAATCATCTAGAGCGTTTGACATCAAATATTCCAGAGACTAGCATAGATGATATTCCACTTAGGTTACAACAATATGTGATTGGGGTCCCAGGACCTTTTAGGAGGTTCCTTTGTAGGGTGGCCCGAGCAGTGGTTTCTTATCGTGATCATCACCAGGGATAGGATGATCACTTTTGTAGACTCATATGACATTTTATATCTTTTTGTACTATCATTTTTGCCGATCATAATGTGTTTTTCAACCTACGATCGAAGACGATGTATATTTGACACACTTCTATGCTATGATATATCACTATTATGGGCTATCTTGTGTAACATGTTATGGAATGTTATAAATTTACTGTTTTTGTTATTGCAAATGTCTATTTATCATACGAGAAGCAACTGCATCTGCTAATGTATTTAAATGTCTTGGAATATACTGATATTCAATGTAATCAAATTCACATTCCAAGAGACGAACTCTAAAAAATAATCTTAAGAACACTATATTTCTAATGGCATAAACCCTATTAAGTTGTAATACAACGAGTTCAGAATATAACCTAACAATCAAACTCCAAATCCCAAATGAGATGGATTCAGATAATAACTCAATCACTGCACTATACTCTGCAATGCTATTTGTTGTTTGACCGAGGCTTACCCCATGCATAGATACTAACTCATCAGAGGGTGAATAGATAACCCAAGCTGTGGAAGAAATGCTCCGTGTACTACGACAAGCACCATCAACAAAACCAATGTATGTTTGAAGAGACGTCGACATCTGCAATATCAAGAGTAAAATCAAGATAAGCAGGAATAATGATAAAAGAACTCTATAAACTAGGCACACTTTACTAATCTAAAACACACCAGCTAGAAAGAAACTAATCTAACAAAAATCTCCACACCAAAATTTAAGCATAATATCTCTTCAAATAAAGCCCATTTATGGGTTTACCCAAAGAGACACCGTCAAAATCTACCAATTCATAGGCCCCATTTGCCAGCTTTCGCTTAACAATATAAGGACCATGCCAAATAGGTACAAATTTTCCAGCCCCTAGTTTATCGTTTGCTTGATTGTATAGTAAAACTAGGTCTCCTTTCGAAAAATTACGAGGTGTAACATTTTGGTCATACTGAGCTTTTATTCATTGCTAATGCAGCATTGCGTCGATTCTCATCTAGCTGAGCTAAGTACAAAAAATGTTTTTCCTCTTCAGAAGTGGCTGGGAGTAATTCTATGGCTACTTGCAATGACAGAATTTCACATTCAATGGGTAACACTACCTACACATCGTGGACCAGTTGAAAAGGAGCGAAACCAGTTCATGTTTTTACTGAGGTTCGATATGCCCAAAGTGCTGAAAGTAACATGTTATGCCAATTCAACCTATGAATACCAATGATTCGTTGGATCATAGTGACTAGAACTTTATTGATAGCTTCAACTAGACCATTAGCCTGTGGGTAATATGGAGTAGAACTATCGTGATGCCGGCCAAGTTGATCTGTCTGTTCAGTCATCATGATGTTTCGAAAATGACTTCCATGATCAGTAATAATAGCTTGAGGAACACGAAATATAGCAATTGTATGATTTAAAATGAAAATTGCAGCAGTTTTGCCGTCTGCTGAAAACGTAGGCATCGCCTCAGCCCACTTAGTAAAATAATCTACCACTAGGTTGATATACGCATGCCCCCCGGCCGAGTGAGGGTTACATGTAATAAAGTCAATACGCCACTTTGTGAAAGGACTGACAGTAATTATAGGGTGGAGAGGAGCGGGTGGAGCACGCATCTTACGATAAAAAATTTGACAATTGTGGCATTTCCAGACTGCATAGATACAATATTTGAATAAGGATGGCCAAAAATAACTAGCGCGCAATATCTTTTGGGCTATGGCATACCTAGACATATGACTGCCACATGCTCCAGAGTGATAGTCATTCAGAACCTTTTCAGCTTCTTAATGAGTTAGACAATGTCAGAAAACAGAATCCAACCCACGACGATAGAGTGTATCTCCAATAATATTGTATAGTTGGGATTGGAAACGTATTTTCTGTTGCTGAGATCGTGAGATTTCAGGCCGAAAAGATTGGGTTTGGAGATAAACAATAATATCTCCATACCATGGATCAAGAGTACTGATAAGAAACAAGGATTCATCCGCAATGGGCTCTTCCACCACAGTTTCAGTATCAGTACGTGGGAAATCACACATCAGTTCCGTAAAAACCAAAGATTTCTTTGCCTTGGATTTTTCAAATTCCAAGTCAAATTCCTGCAGGATAACTATCCATTTGGAATACTTGCCACCTAGCAACTGTTTGGTCAAGATGTACAGCATAGGGTTACAGTCAGAAATTATCGTGGTTTTGTGTAATAAGATGTAATGACGAAATCTTTGGACAACTTGAACAGCTGCCAAGGCCAATTTCTCCACATGTGAATATTTAAGCTCAGTCGGATTTAGAGTTCAACTAAGATAGTAAATCACGTGTTCATTGTTGAATTCATCTTCCTGAACTAAAACCATCCCAATGGTGGAATGAGAAGTGGCGAGGTACAAAAAGTAATCCTGGTTGTAATTGGGAGAATGCAATAACAGTGCATGGGTTAACGCGTGTTTAAGTGCATCAAAATATTTGTCAGCTATCTCATCCCAAAAGAATGGAGTATTCTGTTTCAACAACTTGGTAGAACCTTTCGTTATCTCGGCGTAGTTAGGAATGAAACGATGTAAAAGGTTTGCTTTCCCTTGCAAACTTTGGAGTTGGCGAAGAGTCGAAGGAGGAGGTAATTTTGTGATAGCTTCAACCTTGGAGGGATCAACACGAATGCCGACTTTTGAAATGACAAATCCCAGTAAACGACCCATTTCTATACAAAATACACATTTATGTGGATTCAACCTAATTCAATAATGCCTACATCTCATAAAGATAGCTCGTAAATGAGTGAGATGATCAGCTCTATGTAATGAATGGGTAGGTAAATCATCGAGATAAGGCTGCACAATGTGCTTGATGTCATGAAATGCATAAGACATAGCCCTTTGAAAATTTGCTCCGACATTCTTCAATCCAAAAGGTAATTTGCAATAAGCAAATGTCCCCCATGGACAAATGAAAGCCGTTTTAGGTTGATCAACAGGGATTATGTTGATTTGATTATAACCGGAAAAACCATCCATAAAGGAGAATATTTCACTGCCGGCACAATCATCAATAATTTGATCGATATAGGGGGTTGGGTAATTGTCTTTAGGACAAGCTCGATTAATATCTATATAATCGATACATATTCTTATCATTCCTTGCTTTTTGTTAACAGGAACAATATTCGATACCCAATCCAATAAAGGAATTGGATAAATGAAACCTGCTCGAAGTAATTTCTCAACTTCAGCTTTAATAGCAACAGCTTTTCTTGGATGTATCTGACGCAACCATTGCCAGACAAGTTTAGCATTTGGGTAAGTTTTAATTTCATGGACAACAATTGATGGATCGATTCCTGACATTTCTTCATATGACCAGGCAAACACGTTGCATAATTCTTGAAATAGGGATTTATAAGTTTGGATTTCTTTTTCCGTATAGGAAGCACCTATATGAATGTTTTCAATAATTCCAGGTTTAACTGAAATGTCAATAGGAACAGTTCGAGAGATATTTCCCAAATTTAACTTAGAATCAGGATGTTGCAATGGATTCTGTGGTTTTTTGACATAGTCAATGGTAAAAATAGATGAAAAATCATTTTCAAAATGATCAAGCTCAGGTAAAAATGAAGATCGGTGATGAAGAACTTCCCATGGTAAATCATCAACAGACAAAAGTTCCCGAATCTACTCATCAGTATGAACAGTCTCAGAAAATTTTGTTGAAGCTGAGGTTGATATCAAAAGTGATTCTCCATGGACCACATTCATTGGATCAGTTTCGGTTGAACAAGAGTCAGAAAACGACTATACAGCCTGATATGAAATTTCAAAGGGACTCAAAGGCATCGCATCATTAAATGAATCCACCTCAGAATCGAAAGGTACGATCCAAGGATCATCAAAAGCAATAGTATTCGATGAAATCATATGAATAGTTGCAATAAAAGGAGATACGTTAGGAGGAGGGAAGGAGAAAATTCCTAGTAAACCAGAATCTTTAATCAAACCTACCCCAACATCCTTGTAAGGGATAGTTGTTTTACCAACATGTTGAATACTATCTGAAGAGGTTGGGTCAGATGAAAAATAAGTCAGCTGGTCTATCGTAACAATCTTTCCATTATGAGGAAACTTGATAAGCCGAAAGACTGATGAAACAATAGCATTCATAGCATAAGACCAACTGCGACCCAAGAGAAGGTTGTAATCTAGAGGGGCATCAACCACTTCCACATCTAGATTTACAGTTTTACCTTCGACCCCTATAGGTAAATCCTGCAAAATGCCAAAAGGATGGAACCCTTAGCCATCAAAAGCCTTTAGAATCGTCGAAGACTGATTGAGTGTAGGAGAACCAAGCGATCTCCAACACTGGATCGACATAATACACGTAGAATCTCCCTCATTAATCACAGCCCGAAAGAAAGGTCTGTTTTTTACTAACACTGGAATCTGGAAAGCCATTTGATGAGGTAGGTGGGGTGTACTATTCTCTAAATTGAATATTATTAGGTTCGAATCCTGAATATCAACAACTCCTATAGCAGACAATAGTAATTTATGCTGTCTGGGCATGATTGCAGCACCTCCAAAGCTGACATTGCTGAAGGGGAAATAGATAAGTCTTTAACAATGTTATAATTCTGAGCAGCTCTCGCATGTGGATTGAAAGTTGATTTGCGAAGTATACCTTTAGCAGGCGGTTTGATTACTAAGTCAGGGTTAGGTTTCTTGATCTGTAGCGGATCATAACTAGGAGGAGTTGTAGTTGATGAATTTGAATTAGAAGATTCTGCTTCTTTACCACCAACTGGATTTTTACTACCATAATCTTGCGATCGCATTGCAATCCTGACATGAGACATCATCATAATGGGTTCCTCTGAGGCATTTGAGGAAGAACCGATCATCTTACTATCTTGATTAGGAAAATGATCCTTCAAGACAACAGGCATTTGAGAACCTTTGACAATTTTTGAAACCTATGCTCAATGTGGGCAATCTCTTGTAAAATGCTCTTCATCACAAATGAGACAAGGATAGCGAGGTTTACGTTTCTCGTTAGTAGATTCATTTTTATTTGTTTTCTCTTTCGAGTTTTGTTTGTTTTTCTTCTTCCCGTTCTTTTTACCACCAGATTTTGATTTGGCCATAGATGATTCAACGACATAGATATCAACAGGAATTTCAGTGGAAGAGTCTCCTTTCGGGGAATTTGGTAAAGTTATAATAGGAGAAGATTTATTTTAAGATTTCTTCTTGCTTTTGGTACTAATTGAACCAATCATACCATCAGTGTCATGAGACCCTGAAGGAGCTGCAGTTATTTGATTGTGTTTCAGAAGGCCGGGGATTTTTTCATGTAAAGTACCTGACTGCGTATAGACGAGGTCAAGGTACTGAGCCTGAGAAATTACTTGCTCTTCAGTAACAACTCTTGCCTTAGCTACATCTTCAGTGATTTTAGGTAACAATGATTTAACAAACCATTCCGCTAAAATTTGATTCCGGAATAAAACTTTCACTAAACGTCTTCTACATCGCCATTCATGAATATGATCAGAGATATATGTGGACGTGGATTGTTTTAATGAAGTTAACAATTCCGTGCCATTGTCATATCCGATAGGCAACTGAAAATGAGTTAAGAAAGAAGTGGCTAACTGACTAAAATTATAAACAAATCCTCGTGGTAACTCAATGTACCATTTGGCAGCAAGACCAATCAGAGTGCATTGAAAAAGACGTAAGCGAATTAAATCATCGATAATGGAATTAGATGCACACCAGAGGTGATAAGTCATCACATGATTTGACAGATCTTCTCATGACTTACCCTCAAACTTCGGGATATCACTGGGCAACTTTAGGCATTTGCGGCCAATACGGAAGATAGTAGATCGGATCGTTTGTAGGGCGTGACAAATCAAGTAAATACAAAGTTGCAATAAAAGGTAACTAACAGTTAGGGTCTCAACAACCTTGGGTAATAAGACCAACTCCAAGAGGAGGATATCTAGGATAAACTGGAATTGGATTTGCATTAGGAATATTATAACCTTCCAGAAAACCAGGATTAACCGGACCAAACTGGGGTTGTTGAGGTTGCTGATAAGTATATCCAAGGTACGGTTGATACTGATAAACTGGGTTTTGTACAGTAGGACCGAATTGATACTGCCCCTGGTATGGTTGATAAGTAAATTGAGGTTGACTTGTGACAACCGTACTTGGACCAGCTTGTCCTGTAGGCATCTGAACCGAAGTCTGAACTGTAGGTCCTGACTGTGGTAAAGAGGCTTGAGGAGTTTGCACTAATGTAGGAACAGTAGAAACCAGAGCTATTGATACTCCAGAAATAGGTGTGGTAGGTTGAACAGAAGCTGCAACAGTTGCAGCAGCAGTTTGAGGTGGAGTTCGAGGTGAACTAGGCCCAGGCTGTTGAACTATACCAGATGCAAAGGTTTGAACAATAGGCTGGACAGGTTGTTGGGTTGAACCAAAAACCAAAGGTTGTCCAGTTTGACTTGATAACTGCACATTAGGTTAAATAGTCTGTTGAGTTTGAGATGGATCCCACACCATATTCATTCTATAGTATGGACCCATAAAAGGTTGTGCATATGGAGGACCATAACCGGGTTGAACGTAGGGCTGATAATTAAGCAGTACATTTCTAGCTCCTTGTACAAATGGTTGACCAGAAGGTGGTTGGAAACCTTGAGTTGGGTACTGACCTTGAGGTTGATAACCTTGAGGCACGTACTGAAACTGGGCTTGACCTTGAGGTATATATTGATACTGGGGTTGACCTTGATGTATGTACTGAGTCTGGGGTTGACCTTGAGGTATGTATTGTCCTGACGGTATGTGTTGTCCTTGAGGTTGTCCCCCAGGCGGTAACTGACTACCTTGAGGTTGACCTCCAGGCGATAACTGACTACCTTGGGGTTGCCCCCCAGGCAGTAACTGATTACCTTGAGGTTGTGGATTTGGAATAGTACCAGACATCATAAGAATTTCTTCTATGCTCAACACTTGAGTTCCATTATTACCAGTGGATATCTCATGTTCAATTGGTTGAGGAGATGCTCCTGAAAAAGTACCAGTGAATGATTGGTACCTGGAAGGAACAGAAGGATCGCCATATAAAAATGTTTGCGGTGTTTGGGAAAACATAGATGATTGTCTCGACATATTCAACAGAGGATAATAACCTCTAGGTGTTGGATGAATAGGAATTCGAGGTGGTGAAAAACCAAGACCCGGGTTTTCTAAAAAATTTGTTAATGATACGTACCAAGAGTCACTCCTAAAAGGACTGTAGAAAATTGATTCACGCTCCCTAAGTTCTAAAGTTGGTTGATTTTTAGGAAGAGTTATGTCTTCGTCCGAAATAACAAGTTCTTCAATAGAAATGAGGCCAGAAGGAAAATTTTGGGTAATGATATTTCCTAGCCTAGGTGAACCAGGACCACTAGAAGTTGGAGAAGAAAATCCTGAAGATGGAGTAGTAGCAGGTTCAGTTTCAGGCTCAAAAATTTCAGGTTCTTTAGCTAATTCACTGGTAGGAGAAATACTACCAGTAACTTCGGAAAATGAAATTGGCTCAGAAATATACTCTGTTGCTTGAACTTGATAATTAGGATGAACAATTAAAGATGACTCTCCGGCTTCCGGTGACCCAACTCTATTGTCACTAGGTGATACAAGAGCTTGTAGCCTTTCAAGTTGGCTTGGTGTATACTTGGGAGGTTGCCCTCGAAGTCTACAGGATTGTCTCGATAATTCAGACATGATTAAATATTCTATTATTCACACACAAACAAAGAAAATTTCAATAAAACCACCTAAAGTCTCTAAAGAAACAAACAATTTAATCACACGCCTAAAAAATCCAAGAGTTCAAACCACACAGAAACAGTAACTTGCCATACTAAAAACACTAGTTGGTGATGAAATCCATCGTCGTAAAATTTAACACAGAAAGGGCGGTTGGAACAGTTACCCCGACAACCTGCTTAATGAAACATACTGGCACAAGTTTCTTCACAAAACCATCTCGAGTGAAGAGAACCCCCCAGAGAGTCCAAGTGAGTCTAGTCAATGTATGTTCCAGGTACAGTGAGACACGTCCTTCACTATCACCTTAGGAAATAATCTTAAGTTTATGGACACTAAGGTTACCAACAGCAACAAATACAACTGGGGGAACAGTCTATGATCTGATCTACGCACAAGGGCAGAGTAACAAAGTTCAATCCCCTTGAAGGCTCCTTGACATGATCAATCTGAGTTTTACCAACAAGTGACCCCAGGTTCCTTGACAATGGTTAATCCGAGGTTTACCGTTTATAATACACGCAAATATTCTATCTTTCCCAATGAAACAAACTTGATTATCTCAAAGGTTCGGACATGATCTCATGATTGACTCCCTTAAGAAGAGCTTGCCAGATTATGTCAATTATAATTGGATTTATTTCCTACTGCAAGATATAACTACTTGCTTGTTTTAACTATCTTGGAGAGTTAATTACTCCCTGCTCCAAGATACTAGCCTAAGCTATATTGGTGATAAGAGCCCTAGAAATAAAAAGATTGCTAGATCAATTTTAATTAAGCGTTACTTTTATGGGTTGTTCCTTAAGTCAATAGGTATGGAAATGAAACTTTGATGATGTGAAGACTCGATTCCAAAAACACTAAAAAATGCACCTAAAATGATAAACAATCTGTTTTCTTTCAATGAATTTCTAGCTAAAAGAAAGAGTTAGAGAATGCAATTCTTTGAGGAACAAATCTTTCTTTCAACATGTAAATGAAAAGAAAATCTTTTTGTCTTTTTCAATAAGAACTCAAAACGGGACTACTAATTATGCTCACAATAAATCCATTTCCTTTTTGAACACTCAAAACTACAAAAAACAATTTCTTTCAAAAGAGATTCTACAATTTCTAGAAAACACTCAAAACTACAAAAACTAATCTTGAGATCTAAAAACTTCTAAAAACCTAATTATAAAAGCTTCAATTCCTTTTGAGGATGTTTTACTTAGTTATTTAGTAAACTAAGGATTAATTCGTTCAGAATAACAAATCAATCAGAAACATCCAAATATGTTTTCTTTTATAAAAATGAAATTCAAAACTTATAACCAAGTTCATTCAAAGATTTGCAAAGAGAAAAGTAAATCTATTTCTCACAAAGGACAGATTTCAAAAACCAGTCAGACTCATCAGGAAGACAAAAAGACACCAGGGTAATCTAAGGTTTCTCAGGCTTCTAATCTTTGAGTCACTACATAAACCAAGTGAAAACCACTACAGGCATGCAAAACTTCTAGAAAATCATCTAAAACAAAAATACCAATGGAACTCACTCATAAGAGATTTTTGACAGAACACGTGCAGATCTGGGTAGACACTAAAAGCCGTAAATGAAACCTAAACTTAACTGGAAGAAAACATTTTAGATTTTTCAAAAAAATTTGACAGGGTCCGCAGGCTTCCAGAAGAACTAGATGTAGTACCGCTCTGTGTAAAAAAGGAAAAGTGCGGAGATGACCGCACTGTCTGTAAAAAGAAAGTGTGGTTCCCTGAAAACTTCGAAAAAACAAAAAATAATCCAGATCCTAAAAATTACCCAATCCCACACACATTAAGAAAAAACTGGAAACGAGAACAAGTTTCTCAAGTCAAAGACAAAGGAAAACCAAAAACCAAATTCAATTCTCCAGTATGGTCGCTAATTAGTTGGCCAGATAAATCGATCTTGTGGAAAAGGCCGATCTCCCTAGTATCAAAAGATATCTAGCAACAAGCAGACAAGCAAATCTATCTTTCTCTAAACATATTTCGATTCATTAATAAAAACTATAGAGGTGTTTAGACCCTACCTTAAGTCCAATGCTAGATTGTAGCATCCATCCTTCAACCATCCAAAAGAGTTTCCTTTTGAGAACCTGCAAACAAAAACAAGAAAACATCAAATAACACCTTCATATCTAATATCATAAATCATGTTCATTATGGTGATCAAGTAATCCATAAAATAAACCATAAAACACAGCTTATTGAGAAAAATAAACTTATTTGTATTAACTTTGAAGTAGAATAACCTTACAACCTTTGGTGCCTTGATGTTGAACAAGCTCTTCCCAGGGTCTGAAATAGTAATCTCCTTTACTTTGACAAGCCTCACACTCTTCCAAATGAGATCAAAGAGGTATGTAATCTCTCCTCATAAAAGCTCAATTAGGAAGACTAAGTTCCAGCAACATTTCACCTCAAAAGTATTCAGCTTTCAACCTCCCAAGTAACCAACCCAATGCTTCATTTTATAGTGCAGAGGAAGGAGGTTACAGGTCCACCTATGAAGGGATAGAGCCCTCCTTCAAAGGGATAATCTCCTCACATCAAGGGGTTAGCTCCTTAAGGTATGGGAAGCATGAACCTTAAGGGAGCGAACTTGCCACCTCAAGATTCCTTCCAGAAGCTTCTAGAAATGACTCAAAGTGAGTTTTTAAGAATATACTTGTGCCTTTTTTACTTTTACAGGGTTTGCACCCATAACACAGAGACATAGCGGTCAGGTGTGAAGGGAAAATGAGCTTCAGGTGCAGGACTACAGGTAATGCTAAGAGAAAGTGCGGAACCATAGTTTTAGAGACTTTTGAGGGCTTTCTCTTATTTTCAGGGCTTGATATGAAGAACTGAGGCTTAAGACTTGCAAAGGAGGAAAGTATGAGTGGTAATGGACTCACACAGATTGCAGAATGTCAAGGTGACGATTTTTAGTGCAACAATACATGGAAAAAAATGAAGTACTCCCCGTGAAGATGTGCAACAAATACTCCCACTAGGCTACTAAACATTATCCCCCTAAATATATATGAGACCACACCATCTTGAAGAAGCAATATGCATGAAGAATCAACATATCTACAATTTGTTCATTTGAAGAAATATATTCCAACTTCACAACTTTGTTAACCACTTTTTCTCTTGGAAAATGATATTTGATCGATATGTGCTTGGTGTTGGAATGAATAACTAGATTATTGGAGATGCTTAATGCACTTGTGTGGTCTACCATGATGGGAAGAGGCTCTTTGTACTCAACATGCATGTCTTGAAGAGTTTGCTTCATCCATAATATATGTGTACAACAAGTGGTTGTTTCTATATATTCAGCTTCAGCTATGGACAAAGAGATGGAGCTTTGTTTCTTTCTTACCAAAGAAACCAAACAATCCCCCAAAAAGTGAGTTTCTCCTAAAGTGATTTTCTTGTCGTCAATACTACTAGCCTAATCAACATCAATAAAAGTAATCAAATTGAAATTTTACCTTTGGTATACCATAATCCATAGTCAAGAGTTCCTTGAAGGTATTTGAAGATCCTCTTTACAACATTAATATGAGTCTCTTTGTGATTAGCTTGAAATATTGAGACCAATCCTACAACTTGCATGATATTAAGTCTAGAAGAAGTTAGATACAATAAGCTTCCAACCATGGAACGATACATGGACTGATTCACTTTTGGTGATTCATCATCTTTACTCAACTTACTACCAGTAACCATACGAGTGTACATAGGTTTACAATATTCCATTCCAAATTTTTTTAATTTCTATCTAAGATACTTTGATTGAGAAATAAAAATGCCTTCTTCATCTTGAATAACCTTCAAACCAAGAAAGAAATTAAGCTCACCCAACATTGACATATAAAATTCTTTTTTCATTTCTTGTGAGAAATTTTGGCCCATATTCTCCAAATCACTCCCAAAAATAATATCATCTACATACACAACAATTTTTAGAAAATGATCACCTTCAATTTTCATATATAAATTGTTGTCCTTGGATCCCTTTTTGAAGCCTTGTTGTTCTAGATGTTTTCCTAGCTTTGCATACCATGCTCTTAGATCTTGTTTCAAGCCATAAAGAGCCTTTTCCAACCTGCACACTAGATTCTCATCATTACCCAATAAGAAACCTTCAAGTTGCTCTATATAAACTTCCTCTTCTAGATCACCATTCAAGAAAATTGATTTCACATCCATTTGATAAACTTTAATTTTCTTGTAGCATGAAAACACAAAAAATATTATTATAGCATCTAATCTAGATACAGGTGAAAAATTTTCACCAAAATCAATACGTTCTACCTAAGTATACCCTTTGCACACATGTATTTCTTTATTCCTTACCACTTTGACTTCTTCATCTAGGTTGTTGTGGAACACCCACTTGGTTCCAATGATGTTTTTGTCCTTTGGCCTTGTCACAAGCTCCCATGTATTGTTCTTCTTAATATGATATAATTATTCATTCATTGCTTTGACCCAATGTTGATTTCCTTTGGCCTCATTGAATCTTTTGGGATATATTTGGGATAGAAGTACAAAATGTGCTTGATTGAAGCTATCCAATAACTTCCTCTTTGTTTGCACTCGAAGCTCTTTGTTTCCAAGAATTTGACTTTTTGGGTGCTTCTTTTGGATGTGACTTGGTGGAGCCTTGTTTGTAGTGAAGGTCTTTCTCTCTTATTCCTCTTCTTTAGAATTTTGCTGGTCCTCATTGTTATAGACATTTTTGTGCCTTACAGCATGGAGCATGAAATGTCAATAATCCAAGGGATCCAAAGTCCCTAAACATGTTGTTCTTACCCTTAGAGGAACAAGGTCAGCAAACCACAGCACTGCAAATCAGTTCTCCACTGAAAAACACTCAGAAACAGGTCAATTTTGGATCAAAGCAGCTGCTCCAAAGGCTACCTGCATTGCATAGCAAGTGCAACAAGGGCTACCTGCACTGCATAGCAGGTACAACACAAGCTACCTGCGCTGGGCGTACTTTGACATGTGGAGGAATCTTTTTCCCAATGTGCCAGTGCCCAGGAAGCTTTTAAAGAGGCACTTGATCATAAGATTCACCTAATGATGAGTTAAGAGCTTCTAAAACTCCAAGTGGAAGGCAGAAACTCCGAGTGAAGGACTGAAGAACAACTGGAGTTGAAGAGGACAACAAGTCACACATCAAGCTGACTTATCTTCACTCCAAAACTCTATATAAGGATCTCATCCCATGGGATCTAGAGGCCGGAATTTAGTGCAAAGAATTGTTGTTGGTTTACCGTTGTGAGTATTGGGTGATTGCTTGAGGGAGGTGAAGAGGAGATTTCTTTTCGTCGGGAAGGTGATGCTGGATTGGACCTCTTACGGTTGTATCACCGCCTGAACCTTACTTCCTTATATTAATAAAGCATTTGAGGTTCTTCTATTCGCATGTGT
The DNA here is from genome assembly GCA_031772625.1 of Pinus tabuliformis. Lineage (NCBI taxonomy): Eukaryota > Viridiplantae > Streptophyta > Pinopsida > Pinales > Pinaceae > Pinus > Pinus tabuliformis. The sequence goes on from CM062811.1 coordinate 431,795,068, forward strand.
TTCAATGGTGTATTGTCTTACTTGCGTATTTGATTTATGCTAATCCTTGAATCAATTATGAACGCATGCTTCTTGTAGTTTCCTTTTCTTGTCTTGTTCGCAGGATCTCGTGTAGCTGGGCCCGTGAAAAGACTTGGAGCTGGGAGCAAGCGGCAAATAGAGGAGATTGGATCGACCATTTGCGCAAGACATCGGTAAGTGGATCTCTTCCTTTCGTCTCTTGCATGTCATAAAGAAGTAACTTTAGATAGCTTTGCTTCAGCTGTTGCTAAGGAACTATCACCCTTAGAGTGGGATAGGGTCATTCCGTGTTGGATACTTTTCCCCACAACAGACTGGCGACTCCGCTGGGGAACGTGTCTTGTTGGTAGCTTGTGTTTCTTGCTATTCATTTCTTAAACAAAGGGAGTACCGAATCGAACTGCATCCGAATCCTTCGAATGCAAAGTAGAGGGCAGCTACTCTAGCCCAGTGCTGGGCATGTTTATGATTTGAAGAGCTGATCCACAAGGACTCTTTTTTAGCTCTTTGTGATAGTGTTCATCTTCCTTAATCATCCTCTAGTGTATACTTGACTGATAGCCTCTGATTTGGCCAAAAACCATTGATTTTTGAGCAAACTGTGACCCGGAATCTGAGAGAGACGAGAGTTGTCTCATCAGTGCAGCTGCAACAAAGGCTACCTGCACTGCAACGCAGGTCCCGAAGGGGCTACCTGCGCTGCATCTCAGATTGACAGTGCAGCACCTGCGCTGATCCAGTTTTGCCTTGTGCAGCTGGGGTTCCCTCCTGTCTGTTGCCCAGTTTTCAATATTGTTTTTGCAGCCTGTTGTCAACCTGTATACCCAGCTGAAACTACCTTTCTTTGCCTTCATTCCGCCTCAGTTGTATGAAGAAACCGTGATTGTTCTTATTGTATTTCTTGCTTTCATTCACAGTTTCCCATAGCGAAAGTGAACTAGTCTTGCTGTGACCTCTTGGATCTAGACCTGTAAGAAAGTGTCGTTGTGATTCTGAGAGCTAGTTTATTGTTGTTCATAGCTGCTTGAGCATTTGCTTTCGTTATATGGTTCGAATTTCAGTATTTCTTGTGTTGAAACGAGTGAATCTTAAGGTGTTCTTTTGATTATTGGACAAAAACTTGTTTGCTTTCGCTTGAAATTGAATTCGAAATTATACAACAACTTTCTTTTTGTAATACATCAACATTAAGGAAGAAGAAAAGAAATACTTGCATTGTGCATGTGCATTTTGACAGTTTGCATGTCGATTTAGGAAACTGCATCAGTGTGTGCTCTATGATCTGTTTGAAAAGATGATGTCTTTCTTTTCCTTCAGTAGTTAAGATTTTCATAAGTTGAAAGAATTGAAAAAGCTTGCTTATCATTCTCAGACTGCATTTAGGAGTTGTATCATACATCACGTGGTGATCCATAAAGGCAAACTGCTAAGCAAGATCAACCTAAAAAGAACTGAATTTATCTAACAACGCTTTGAAACATAACGAAACACAGTAGAGGTCTAGGTAGAGACGTGAACCGGCGTCGTTAAACATAGTGACTGTCGATCTCTACGAAGGTGGGTGATTCCTCCTGAGGGACGATAGCACTAATACGGACTTGTGCCCCCGCGTACCGTCGCGTATATTGGGGGACCCCTATAGGAACAAATCCTTTATCCATAGGAAGCCGTGTCGGCCGCCCTACTGATCGCGATGCAGTGAACACAGCATTCACGAAGATCGACCACTCGTACCGTAAAACGTATTCTGTGGTTTTGCGAAAGGTTTGGCACACCCTTGCCTAGAACTCCAGAGTAGTTTCTTTTGGCCTTTTTCAAACTCTGTAACTAAAAAAGTCCATCCGAGCACTTGTCACTTCGGGCTCGTTAATACATCGAAGGAGACTAGAGTAATCTTTAGCTTTTTCTCGACTCTTAAAAAGTGAAAAAGCAAGTTGTGTCTAAAAGCGTCGTCATATAAAATTCATTCTAAGCGGAACATAATCACCCCTTATTCCTACGTTGATCTTTAGGTTGAGAACATGGAACGCACCAACCAAGGGATTCCACATGATGGGACCCCTAGCCCTTTCTCCTCTTGGGGAGAAGTTGGTGCGCCCCACATGGCCACATTGTCGCTTCCAGGACTGACAATTGACCTGCCAGTTTGGCTATTCTCAACCACTGTAGTTCAGACCACCACGATTCCTGAACAGTCGAGTCAACAGTTAGACCAGTCTAGAGCTACCCTCCAGCCTTCCACTTCTTATAAGCCTTCCTCCGATCCTTCTTCTTCGAAAGGTCAAGCCGCCGAAAGCGGAGCTCCCATAGAAAAGAAGAAGGAAAAGAAGAAGAAAGAAAAGAAGCAGAAGGAGCCAAATGCGCCTGGGGGCAAGCAAAAGGCATCTAACAAAAATCCACACACAGCATGGACCGGGCCCAAATCGCCATGTGTCATATGTAGAGGGGACCACCTCCACCGTGATTGTCCCAGTATTCCCCGGATACTAAGGGACTGGTCCCCTCGTTTGCACAGTTCGGAAGCGTCAACCTCTGACAACCAGGTTGAATGCTTACCGTCGACCAACGAAAGTGAAGGTTCTAGACGACGAAGGGGAATGAGATTCCCCTGCGAACTGTGTGAAGGCAATCACACCCTCCGCCATTGTCCCTTTTTAGACGAAGCAAAGAGAGTTTTGGAAGATCAACCGGTTGCACCGTTGCTACTTCCTCCTGGATATCAAAAACTCGCGCCAAGTCCTTCGTTGGTTGAAAATACAGCTGCCCCGCTCATAGGGCCAGCTGAAGTGTCAGTCACTGAAAGTGAACCTACTGAATCCGGACCGGACGAAAGTCCAAAGGTCGAAACGGCAGTTGACCCGGTTCTCCCTTCAGAAGTTTCATCTTCAAATACCACAGTCACTGAGGATTCATCTTCAGCTGACACCCCTACCGAAGAGAGTAAGGATGACACCGTCCAGATTCTTTTCATCAACACCGATTCTGATGAACATCAGGGCAATGTGCCCACTCCTCTATCGCAGGAAGGAGCATCGTCAGGATCATACCCGGCCGTATATTCGGTCCCACCACCAAGCAACCTGGTTGTGTCCTTTGATTGGAACCAACTAGGCAGACCCCGGTTGCCAGCCAGTATACCATTTAGAATTATAGTCCAAATATACAAAATGGTGATGGCTGGAACTATCATTGATGAAGGGGCATCTGTGAGTATCCTGTCCTCTATTGCTTGGAAAGCACTGGGTTGCCCGGCGCTTTTGCCTGAGACAAGAAATATCTCGGGTTTTGACAAAGGAACCAGTCGACCATTAGGGATTCTACCTAATGTGCCTATTACCTTGAAAGAGAAGGCCGTCAAGATGAACTTGATGGTCGTCCAAGGACCCTTGGATTATAACCTACTCCTTGGACGAGACTACATATATTGCATGGAAGCAATAGTCTCCTCACTCTTTCGAATAATGTGTTTTCCATACGAAGGAAGAATGGTCATGCTCGTAGACCAACTTTCACTTCCGGGATCACGCATCGCAAGTAGTCACATACCTATCCTCAATGGTCTATTTGATCAAGAAAGGTCTCTACCTCCGGTTCTTCTTCCTGATGAGTGCGAGTAATTCGGGAGAGGAAGGCCGGAACCCAGGGGGCATGCATCCTGGTCTGCTCTAGAGGCAGAAAAAACCTTGGGTGTAAAGTAGAATTTCCGCGGGAGAATATGACTAGTCCGTACCCCGTCCCCTCCTTCTTCTTCGTAAAACAGAAGAGCCGGCAAGAGCTCTCATGCGGAAGAAGGGGCAGTTAGGAATGGGGTTGTTCTGGAAAAAGATTCTTTTGTTAAAGTTAAGTGTGTGGCGGAGCGTCGTCATTCACCTTTGTCTAGAAAAGTGGGCTCTGCCAAAGAAGGGGATCCGTTTGCGGCAGCAAGTAGTAACCATCTTTGGATAAGAGGCAAGCCTCACCCATTAAAACAAATGTTTTAAAGGATAAGTAGGGGCAGCCTCCAAAGAAAGGGATTCAATTGCTGCAACAAATTGTAACCATCTTTGTGTAACCTAATGATAGACATCGCCGAAGAGAGTTTCTGTTTGAAAGGATTAGCAGAACGATCTTTGGGTAACCTGAAAGAGGTAAGCCTCACCTGTTGAAAACAAAGGTTTTTAACGGAAAAGTAGGGGCAACCTTGAAATTAGACTTACACCTGGGGGCATGCAAACCTCTTGGAATGCAAGCTCGGGCAGCTTTTTAGTTTTAGGTAGACTAACCCCGCTAACCCGTAGATAAGCCGATACCCGGCTTTCACAAAGAGAGGATATGGAGCAATACGTAGGGAGATGAAGCTCTTTAAAAAATAGCGATCTTCCATGAGACCTTACTACTTTATGACTGGTAAAAACAAGCAGTTTTGGCATAGTTCATGCTCGTTAAAAAATAAAAGCAAAACCGAGAAGTTTTAACGCGGACTTCATGCTCGTTAAAAAATAAACATAAGCATGTGAGCAAGCTTCCCCCCAGAGTTCAAGCTCGCTAAGAAAAATGAACCGGTAAATAACCATTTGAGACCGTAAATTCATCAGCCATAAAAGCCTTGGTCGTGTTTGTGCACCGTCACCTCCACTGTCCATTTGGCTAATCATTCACATCCACTTGATTGTTTACCTGTTTTGAGGAGCAGCTGCGAAGAGTGATCCCACTTAGCCATCCTTGTAACACTGCCTGATTGGAAAATTCCAACCTGTACCTGGAATCTGCTGCTATCCCTGTTTATCACTCGTTCCTCAAAACAAGAGTCTTCTTTGAGCTCTTTTCAATGACTCGTAAAATATGAAAAGTTTGCGGAGTTTTGGCCTTCCAGCTCGTTAAAAGAACAGGAAGAGCTATCCCTCCTCTAGATTTTAATCTTTTTGGACCTGAGGGATTATTGCACAAAAAGATCGAGCGCTTGTCTAGTTCGGCTCGATAAAGATATCGAACATTCATCCCTTCTGTATTGTTTTATACTTTTTCGGACTTAAGGGATTAGATGACGAAAAAGGACCCCTGGAGTCCACTTTATATACCCTTTTCAGACTCTCTAAAAATGAAAAGGACCAAGTTGTCTTTGTCGCTGGGCTCGTTAAAAATATTAGATAGCGACAAACTTGTCTTTAGACGAGAACGAGTTTCCCTATCGCTAGGCTCGTTAAAACATAGCGATGGGCTTGCCCGAAGTGCAGGTTATAGAACAAGCATATGTTATCCTCCTCAAGCTTGACAAAAATAAAGAGGTACTGGTCAGAAATGACTGGGGAAAAATTGGGAAGAACCTCAAAGCTTAATGGTAGCAAGTCGCTCTTGAACATGACACTTTTGCCTCCGTAAATATCGGGTTGGGTTATTATCATTCACCGGTCCCTTCACCATGGTCTCGCCATACCATCCATACATGGGGTAATGCTACCGATCCATCACATCAGTGTCGTTATATGTTCAAGAGATGTCATTCAGAAAGTTTCAACCGGGTCCCATCCACTACCGTACATCATCTTTCATCCTTCCATGACCGCCACCCTGAATCATATTTCATAGATCGTTTTCACCATCATCACTAGCTCCGTTCCGTGTCACTGATGTGGGATTCATTAAGGCCCTCCTTTGACGGATCACCTCTTGTCGACATCAGCTCGTTATCCAAGAAGTTGATCTAGGAACACCCCCTCAGTACTTTGAAGCTTGCATGCCTCAATGGCAAGTTTCTCACTCCCGGCGATAGGTATACATTAATGACCTTCGACCAGGAGACTTTGCGTGGTGTTCGACGTCAGATCCTATATTCACACCACGTGGATTGTGCTGCAGTACCTTGAGGGTCATCATCATTATCGGTGATTCCTCTCGCGCTTGTTAATAGTTTACATTATTGACTGGTAATCAAGCGATGTCTTTCCATGTTCGACTTCAAGAAATTCTCACATGGATCGACTTGTACTAGAGTGAAGATCGGACAAGTTTGAAGACCCCGAATCTAGTTTCATCCATCCGGGCTGCGATATATATTCAGGAGATAAAAACATAGACATGTGCAGCAGATGATCATCCTACTAAAAGGATGATAATTAAAAGCAGAGAATTATCAGTCTATTATCAGACGATCGTCTGTCTATGTACAACAAATGTATTTATAAAGCTGAGCATGGGAAATGCCCGCATCAGCTAGATCATGAAAAGAAAGTATGAAAAGATAATGTATTGTATTGTATTTTGTTACAGGTCACCTCCCAACGATTGAATGAACTTCGGATCCTCCTAATAAAGCATTTCACCCGATAAACGACCTCATACTTTAGGGGGCAACTGTTATAGACATTTTTGTGCCTTACAGCATGGAGCATGAAATGTCAATAATCCAAGGGATCCAAAGTCCCTAAACATGTTGTTCTTACCCTTAGAGGAACAAGGTCAGCAAACCACAGCACTGCAAATCAGTTCTCCACTGAAAAACACTCAGAAACAGGTCAATTTTGGATCAAAGCAGCTGCTCCAAAGGCTACCTCCGTTGCATAGCAAGTGCAACAAGGGCTACCTGCGCTGCATAGCAAGTACAACACAAGCTACCTGCGCTGGGCGTACTTTGACATGTGGAGGAATCTTTTTCCCAATGTGTCAGTGCCCAGGAAGCTTCCAAAGAGGCACTTGATCATAAGATTCGCCTAATGATGAGTTAAGAGCTTCTAAAACTCCAAGTGGAAGGCAGAAACTCCGAGTGAAGGACTGAAGAACAACTGGAGTTGAAGAGGACAACAAGTCACACATCAAGCTGACTTATCTTCACTCCAAAACTCTATATAAGGATCTCATCCCATGGGATCTAGAGGCTGGAATTTAGTGCAAAGAATTGCTGTTGGTTTACCGTTGTGAGTATTGGGTGATTGCTTGAGGGAGGTGAAGAGGAGATTTCTTTCCGTCGGGAAGGTGATGTTGGATTGGACCTCTTACGGTTGTATCACTGCCTGAACCTTACTTCCTTATATTAATAAAGAATTTGAGGTTCTTCTATTCGCATGTGTTTCAATGGTGTATTGTCTTACTTGCGTATTTGATTTATGCTAATCCTTGAATCAATTATGAATGCATGCTTCTTGTAGTTTCCTTTTCTTGTCTTGTTCGCAGGATCTCGTGTAGCTGGGCCCGTGAAAAGACTTGGAGCTGGGAGCAAGCGGCAAATAGAGGAGATTGGATCGACCATTTGCGCAAGACATCGGTAAGTGGATCTCTTCCTTTCGTCTCTTGCATGTCATAAAGAAGTAACTTTAGATAGCTTTGCTTCAGCTGTTGCTAAGGAACTATCACCCTTAGAGTGGGATAGGGTCATTCCGTGTTGGATACTTTTCCCCACAACACTCATATTATATGAAATCATGATCAACTGCAACAAATTTGGAATCATTATATTTAGGAAAATCTTCATCAACAACAATATCAATACCTTCGATTACCTTATTGGTTCTCTTGTTGTAGCATTTTCATCCCTTGCTCTTGAAGGAATATCCAAGGAATATACTATCATCAACTCTTGGTTTGAACTTGCTAAGTTTTCCTTCTGTCCTCTTGATGTAGCATTTCCTCCCAAATATTTCGAAGTGGCCAACTTTTGTTGGTCCTCCTTTCCACAACTCATATGGAGTTTTGTCACTGTTAGGCCTAAGAATAATTCTATTGGCAAAATATACTGTCCTTTAAGCTGCTTCTCCATAAAAAGTATATGATACAAAAACTTCATCCAACATAGCTCGTTCCATATCTTGGACCACCCTATTTTTCCTCTCCACTACACCATTGTGTTGTAGTGTTCTAGATATGGAGTATTGCCTCTTGATCCCATGCTCCTCAAAAAATTCATCAAATTATTTGGACATGAACTCACCTACTCTATTAGATCTACGACACTTTATCTTCATATCGATCTCATTTTCAAAAAGCACCTTAAAGTACTTAAACTTGATGAATACTTCTGATTTTTCTTTCATGAGCATAGTCCATGTGGCTCTAGTGAAGTCATCAACAAGTAAAATGAAATTTCTCTCACCTCTTGGAATTTGCTTCCTTGTAGGTCCACATACATCTACATGCACCAGCTCTAATGGTATGCCTCGTAGTGAACTCCTTGGATTGGAAATGCACTCTTGTTTGTTTGCCAAATTTGCATGACATGCATGCTGTGCTATCTAGTTTAGTCAACCTTGGTAATCCTCTAACTGTTCCATTCTTTTTATTTTTGAATAAATGATCAAAATTAACATGACCCAATATTCTATGCCATAGCCAATATTCTTCTATTTTTCTCGTGCAACAATTGTATCTAGTGTCATAAAAAATATGCATGTTATGATCACTTCTAATGGCCTTTACCACTAGCTTTTCTGATTTAGCATTACTGATCTCACAATATTTAGATATGAAAGTCACCTCATTCCCATTATCACACATCTAACTCACATTGAGGAGATTGTGCTTCAAACCATCAACATAAATTAGACTTTGAGCTTTGGTATTCTTGTCCAATCTAATTGTTCCTTTGCCTCTTATGAGAACTATTGCATCATTTCCAAAATTGACATTTCCTTTTCCATATTCTTTTGGTTGTATAAATTTTCTCTTATCATGGGTCATGTTCTTGGAGAAACCACTATCAATAAACCATTTATCATTCTAATCATGAGCTATCAAAGCAATCTCACAAATTTCTTCCTTTTTCTTCCATCTTTTCTCAACTTTCTATTGATTAGATTTCTCTTGAGTGTGTTGCATGAAGGAATTTGGAAGGGTAGATCTGCATTCACTAGATTTGTAACCAAATTTATTACATCTGAAACACTCGATCTCATTTATTAGTGCAGAAAAATAATTATTTCCATTTGCATGCAAAATATTTGGATCTTGATCTATCAATATTTCTTCTAGGAAACATCTTTAACCTAAAATTTATGGCTTTGTGTCGAAAATTATTACATGCGAAACAAGAACCATAAAATAGTGTAGGATACCTAACTTTTTGTTTCCATGATGGAGCAGTGAAATTTGAGGATATTGCTAGCTCCACTTGTTAATTTACGATTTGATTTCAGCTTCATTCTTTTTCTCACTCTTTCTAGTTGCAAAAAAAATTGTTTGATTTTATTTTCCTTTCAAAGCATCTGCATAACTGGTACTTGGAATTTGAAATTTTGAAGAGGAGGCATAAACACCCAAACCAATTTTTTCCTTCGGTGACCTTTACATGTTGAGAATGTTTTGCAAGTTTCCATATCTCTTGACAAATTTCTGATTTAGGCATGCTTTAGTTTCTACTTTTGATATATTGGCCCTTAATGCAACAATTTCTTCCTCAAGTTTGTGACAATTATCTTTAGATTCTTCTAGCTAATTAGTGAGCACATTATCCTTCATTTTCACTTCTTCCAATTATCTATTTAAGTAGATGATGTCTTCTTCATGAGTGTATGCAATGGGAACTCCTCCAATATTCTGATTCAAATATTCATTTTCTTTCACCAACTCGGCCAGATTATTTTGTTCAACCAAAATTTGTTGCAGCAAATTTTCTTTGAATTTCTCATCCTCATCCAAGTGGATCTTCAAATAATTATCAACCAAAGAGGGTTTATTCCCCTTTTATTTGCGTATTTCCTCCTTGAGTAGCTTGCTTTTATTTCTAGCTTTGCTTAGCTCTTCAAGTGTAGTAATGAGCTCACCTTCATAATCAATTTCTCCATCCTCAATGTATGATTCATATTTGGACTCAAGGACCATAAGAGCACATTCATTGTGATCTTCTTCTTCCTATGAAGATTTCTCACTACTTTCATATGAAATATCAATTTCTTCACCGAAGTAGTAACTCCTTCTCTTTTAAGCTTTATGTTAATGGGAAAAGTGTCTATTCAGAACGAACCTATCCCACTAAGGTGTGACAGTGACCTTAGAAACAAACAGAGGAAACTACTTTTGTATTCTCCTTTATGAACTATAAACAAAGAGAAATAGGATGAACCAACCTGTGTCTTGCGCTAGTCCTTTGATCCAATCTCTCTCCTCTTTGACGGCTTCCAGCTACCTGCTCCCTTACTTGCCCAGCTTCACCAAGTACCTGCAAGATCACAGAAGAAGGAAACTATACAAAGACATGGGTTCATACTCATAAAAAGCTTAGGATCAGATTTAAGCTAAACATACAAATGTAGCAAACATCAATGATACACAAGCATGTAGGAGAAACTCAAATAGTTTTATTGATATAACAAGAAGATCCAGGAGGAGTTACAACTGATGATTCCTGATCCAGCATCAACCTCCCAGCAGAGAAGCCCCTCTTCACCTCCAACAAAGCATAAATCACCCAATACTCTGATATCTATCTCAAAACCAACAACAATTCTCTGCAATGTACAATATTCTAGCCTCTGGATCTCTTGGTGAGGGATCCATATATAGATGTATGCAAAGAGGATGAGTCAGCTCATGAATTGATTAGTGGCTTCTCTCTATCAGTTCTTGCTTCCACTTGGAGACTGAGAGCCTCTTACTCATCCCTGGTCAAATTCAGTGAGGCAAGTGTCATTGGAGAAGATTCTGGAAGCTTCCATTGTCTCTCCACCTCGTGGAATGACTCTGCCACTTGTCATTTCCCGCTCAACGCACCCTGGTAGTGCATTTAGGTGCGTTGCAACGCACCTAGCTAGTGTATTTGGGTGCTTTGCAACGCAGCTAGCTAGTGGAGCAGCTGAAATGATCCTGATTTGACTAGTTCTGAGCAGTTTCTGGTGGAGAACTTCTGGGAGAAGCTGTAATTTGTTGACCTTGCTCCTTTAGGAGTTATAACAACACTTTTAAGGACTTAGGAGCCCTTGGTTTATGGACATTTCATGCTTGGAGCTGTAAGGCACAAAAATGTCTATAACAGTTGCCCCCTAAAGTATGAGGTCGTTTATCGGGTGAAATGCTTTATTAGGAGGATCCGAAGTTCTTTCAATGCTGGGAGGAGACCTGTAATAAGATACAATACAATACATTATCTTCATACTGTTTTCATGATCTAGCTGAGGCGGGCATTCCCATGCTCAGCTTTATAAATTCATTTTCATGTACATAGGATAGACAATCATCTGATGGTAGACTGATGATTCTGATGGAGTCATCATCCTTTTGGTAGGATGATTATCTGTGCTGCAATGCTTTACATTTCAATGTCTTTATTTTCCTGAATGTATATCGCAGCCCTGATGGATGAAACTAGATCCGGGGTCTTCAATCTCATCCGATCTTCACTCGAAGCACAAGTCGATCCATGTGAGAAATGTTTTGAAGTCGAACATGGAAAGACATCGCTTGATTACCAGTCAATGATGTAAACTGTTAACAAGCGCGAGAGGAATCACCGATAATGATAATGACCCTCAAGGTACTACAGTACAATTCACGTGGTGTGAATAAATGACTTGGCGTCGAACACCACGCAAAATCTTTCAGTTGAAGGTCATTGATGTATACCTGTCGCCGGAAGTGAGAAACTTGCCATTGAGGCATGCAAGCTTCAAAGTACTGAATGGGGTGTTCCTAGATCAACTTCTTGGATAATGAGCTGATGTCGACAAGAAGCGATCCGTCAAAGGAGGGCCTTAATGAATCCCACATCAATGACACGGAACGGAGCAAATGATTTTGATGGAGGTGAAAACGATCCGATGATATATGGTTCAGGGTGGCGGTCATGAAGGAATGAAGTATAATGTATGGTAGTGGATGGGACACAGGTGACTTCTCTGGATGACTTCTCTTGAACATGTCGGCGACACTTATGTGATGGATTGGTAGCATTTACCCCAAATGTGGATGGTATGGCGTGACCATGGTGATGTGACTGGTGAATGAAACAACCCAACCCGACTCAGGCACGAAGTGGAAGTGTCATGTTCAAGAGCGACTTGCTACCAACAAAGTTTCTTTGAGTTTTCTTCCCAATTTTTCCCCAGTTATTGCTGACCAGTACCTCTTTATTTTTGTCAAGCTTGAGGAGGATAACGTATGCTTGTTCTATAATTTGCCCTTCGGGCAAACCCATCGCTATGTTTTAACGAGCCTAGCGATAGTGAAACTCGTTCTCGCCTAAAGACAAGTTTGTCGCTATTTAATCTTTTTAACGAGTCTAACGACAAAGATAACTCGGTCCTTTTCATTTTTAGAGAGTTCGAAAAGGTACATAAAGGTAACTCCGGAATTCCTTTTTCGTCATCTAATCCCTTAAGTCCGAAAAAGTATAAAACAATACAGAAGGGATGAATTTTCGATAGTTTTAACGAGCCGAACAAAACAAGCGCTTGATCTTTTTGTGCAATAATCCCTCAGGTCCAAAAAGATTAAAATCTAGAGGAGGGATAGCACTTCCTGTCGCTTTAACGAGCTGGAAGGCCAAAACTCGGCAATCTTTTCATATTTTACGAGTCAGTTGAAAAGAGCTTAAAGAAGACTCGTCTTTTGAGGAACGAGTGATAAAATGGGTAGCAGCTGATTCCAGGTAAGGTTTGGAATTTTCCAATCATGGCAGTGTCACAAGGATGGCTAGTGAAATCACTCTTCGCAGCTGTTCCTCAAAATGGGTAAACAATCAAATGGAGGTGAATGATCGGCCAATGAAAAGTGGAGGTGACGGTGCGAACACGACCAAGGCTTTAATGGCTGAAAATGCTTCATTCACGGTGGTTATTTACCGGGGGATAGTTCATTTTTTAATGAGCTTAAACGCGAGTGGAAACATTTGCTCGGTCTTATGTTTATTTTTTAACGAGCTTGAACTATGCGCTAAAACTGCTCGATTAATCCAGTCATATGATAAGAATGTCTCATATAAAAACGGCAACTTTTAGATTTTTGCCCCACATCATTTCTTTATGCAAGTTTGGTGACGACTAATCCTACGAGTTTAAAGGGTTAGCCTACGGGTTTAAAGGGAGGACCTAAAAATTTTAAAAATAAATAGTCGCCCTTCGCTTGCACTCCAAAAGGTTTGCATGCCCGTAGGTATAAAATATGGTTTCAAGGTTACCCCTCAATTTGCAGATGAAACATTTGTTCTATCGGGAGAGGCCTACCTCTTACAGGTTACCCAAAGATTGTTCTATTCGCGGCGCAAATAAAACACTTCTTCGGCGATGTCTACCGAGATAAACAAGGGTGAGTGACGACGTCCGCCAACTCACATAACTTTGACAAGAGAATCTTATTCTAGACTAACCCCTCTTCCACCGACAGACGGGGTACAGACTAGTCATATTCTCTCGCGGAAATCTACCCTATACCCGAAGTTTTCCTGCCGAAGCAGACCAGGACGCATGCCCCCTGGGTTTCAGTCATATCCCTCCGAATTACTCGCGCTCATCGGGAGGACGGACTGGGGATGGAGACATTTCTTGCGTGAAGAGACCATTTAGGGACGGTATATGACTATTTGCTATGCGTGATCCGGGAAATGAAAGCTGGTCCACGAGCTTGACCACTCTTCCTTCGTGCGGAAAACACATTACTCTAAAGAGTGAGGAGACGATGGCTCCCATGCAATAAATATAGTCTCGTCCAAGGAGTAGGTTATAATCCAAGGGTCCTTGAACGACTATGACGTTCATGCGAACTGTCTTCCCTCTCAATGTTATGGGCACATCGGGAAGGATCCCTAAAGGTCGACTGGTTCCTTTATCAAAGCCTGTCAGATTTCTCATCTCAGGCAACAGCGATGGCGAACCAAGCGCTTTCCAAGCAATAGAGGAAAGGATACTCACAGAAGCCCCCTCATCTATGATGATACCAGCCATGACCATTCTATATATTTGAACGATAATTCGAAATGGTATGCTTGCTAGCAAACGGGGTCTGCCTAGTTGATTCTAGTCGAAGGAGACAACTAGGTTGCTTGGAGGTGGGACCGAGTAGACAGCTGGGTATGGCTCTGACGAACTTCCTTCCTGCGGTAAAGGAATGGGTGGATTTCCCCCATGTTCGTCGGAGTCCGTGTTGATGAAGATAATTTGGACGGTGTCATCCTTGTTCTCTTCAGTGGCTGTATCATCCGAAGATAAAACCTCTGAAGGCAAGACCGGGTCAACTTCCGCCTCAACCTTTTGACTTTCGTTTGGTATGGATTCAGTTGGTTTATCTTCAATGATAGGCGCTTCAGCTGACCACTTGAGCGGGCCAGCTGGGTTCTCAACTAGTGACAGACTCGGCAAGAGTTTTTTATATCCAGGAGGAAGTCGTAACGGTGAAACCGGACGATCATCCAAAACTTTTTTAGCCTCGTCTAAGAAGGGACAACGGTGGAGGGCATGGTCGCCTTCGCACAGTTTACAAGGAAATCTAGCTTTCCCTTTTTGTCCTGGGGCTTCACTTTCACTAGTTGACGGTGTGCTTTCAGCATGATCTCCAGAGGTTGATGACACCGGATTGTGCAAACAAGGAGACCAGTCCCTTAGTATCCGGGGGATGCAAGGACAATCTCTGTGAAAGTGGTCTCCTTTGCAAATGACACATGGCGATTTAAGCCTGGTCGGTGTTGTGTGTGGATTTTCGTTAGACGACACTCGTTTTCCCCCATCCGCCTTTGGTTCCTTCTTCTTTTTCTCTTTCTTCTTCTTTCCTTTCTTCTCCTTAGGAACTTGGCTTTTAGATTTACCAGTTCCATCAAGCGAAGAGGAAGGAGGAGAGGAAGAATTAGAGGAAGTAGAAGGCTGGTGGGTAACTCTGGACTCGTCTAATTGTTGATTCGATTGTTCAGGAATAGTGGTTTTCTGAACGAAATTGGTTGATAAGAGCCATACTGGCAAGCCAATTGTTAGTCCTGGAAGCGACAATGTGGCCATATGGGGCGCACCAACATCTCCCCAAGAGGAGAAGGGACTATGATTTCCACCAAGGGGAATTCCTTGGTTGGTAGGCTCCATTTTCTCCACCCAAAGATCAACGTAGGAAAAGGGTATGAATATTCCGTTTAAAATAAATCTTAACATGCTTTGACACAACTTGTTTTTTCAGTTTTAAAGAGTCGAGAAAAAACAAAAGATGACTCTAGTCTCCTTCAATTTTTAATGAGCCTGAAGTGACAAGTGCTCAGATGGACCTTTTCCGTTAAGGAGTCTAAAAAGGAACGAAAGGGACTGCTCTGGAGGTCTAGGTAGAGGGAGTACCAAACCAATCGCAAAACTGCAGAATACTTTTTACGGTACGGCAGTCAATCCTCCCGAATGCTGTGTTCGGTGCATTGCGATCAGTAGGGCGGCCTACACGGCTTCCTATGGATAAAAGGTTTTAAGCCTATAGGGGTCTCCCAATATATACTCAACGGTACGTGGGAGCACAAGTCCGTACTGGCACTTATCGTCTCAAAGTGGAGGAATCACCCAACCATCAGTGAGGACAACAGTTACCAGGCTTTACGACGCCGGAATACGTCTCTAGCCTAGACCTCTAAATGTTGTGCGTTAAGTTACAAAGCGTTGTTAAGTTCATTGAATTTATTTTAAGTTGATCTTTCTTATGAATTTTGCCTTTTGGGATCACCACGAGATGTATATGTAATTCCTAAAATGCAATCTAAAGATGATAAACAAGCTTTTATCTCTTTTCAGCAATGAAAATCCTAGCTACAAGGGAAAAGAAAGACACCATCTTTTCGCAAAGAGAAAAGAGCACACTGTAAATGCACTTTTCCTAAATCAAGACAAACAGACTGTCAATATGCAAATGCACATGCATGTGTTTTGTTTTTCACTTTCTTAATATTGATGCCTAAAAAGAAAGTTGTTGTACAAATCTGAATTCGCTTTCAAGTGAAAAACACAAACAAGCTTCTTTTCGAAATCAAAAGGTAGAGACGATTACGACACTTTATGATTTTGAAATAAACACTCGTTCTGACACTAGAAAGTCACAAATTCAAACCAGAGGTAAAAGTAAAAGCATAATCGATTGTCAACAGCAAATAAACTTTCTCCTATGATCAAAATCGACACTTGCGACAGATCTAAATCAAAGGACGACAGCATGACTATTCTACTTTTGCAATGGAAAACTGTAAATGACGTAACAAACACACAAAAACATCTACAGTTTCTTTTATACAACTGAGGCGGAATATCAGCAAAGAAAAGGGGTTTTTAAATAAACACACACACTGATCACAGGCTACAAAAATCAGAGACAAAACTGAAAAAATTGAGCAAAGAAACTCAGCCGCACAAGGCTAGGCTGATCAATGCACCCGCTACACAGAGAAACTAGATTGCAACGCAGGTTGCCCTCTCAGGAACTGTGCTGAAATGCAGGAACTCTTCACAGTACCTGCGCTGGGGCAGAAACGAGAATTCTATCCGGGTTCTGGGTCACAGTTTGCAGTTTAATCTATGGTTTTTGGCCGAGTAAAAACAATCAGTAATGCACAATCAGAGGGTAGACTTAATGAAGGTTTAAGAGCTATCACAGAGGGCAATCAGATCATTTGTGAATCAGATGTTCAAATCATAAACAGATCCAGTGAATGGATTGAAGCAGCAGATGTCTACTTTGCATTTGTTAATGGCAAATGCAGTTCGATTCGCTACTTCTAAGTTTATGAAACAAACAACAAGAGAAACACAAACAAACCAACTAGACGATCGTCCCCAGTGGAGTCGCCATTTTGTTAACGGGAAAAGTGTCTATTCAGAACGACCCTATCCCACTAAGGTGTGACAGTGACCTTAGAAACAAACAGAGAAAACTACTTTTGTATTCTCCTTTATGAACTATAAACAAAGAGAAATAGGATGAACCAACCTGTGTCTTGCGCTAGTCCTTTGATCCAATCTCTCTCCTCTTTGACAGCTTCCAGCTACCTGCTCCCTTACTTGCCCAGCTTCACCAAGTACCTGCAAGATCACAGAAGAAGGAAACTATACAAAGACATGGGTTCATACTCATAAAAAGCTTAGGATCAGATTTAAGCTAAACATACAAATGTAACAAACATCAATGATACACAAGAATGTAGGAGAAACTCAAATAGTTTTATTGATATAACAAGAAGATCCAGGAGGAGTTACAACCGATGATTCCTGATCCAGCATCAACCTCCCAGCAGAGAAGCCCCTCTTCACCTCCAACAAAGCATAAATCACCCAATACTCTGATATCTATCTCAAAACCAACAGCAATTCTCTGCAATGTACAATATTCCAGCCTCTGGATCTCTTGGTGAGGGATCCATATATAGATGTATGAAAATAGGATGAGTCAGCTCATGAATTGATTAGTGGCTTCTCTCTGTCAGTTCTTGCTTCCACTTGGAGACTGAGAGCCTCTTACTCATCCCTGGTCGAATTTAGTGAGGCAAGTGTCATTGGAGAAGATTCTGGAAGCTTCCATTGTCTCTCCACCTCGTGGAATGAATCTGCCACTTGTCATTTCCTGCTCAACGCACCCTGGTAGTGCATTTAGGTGCGTTGCAACGCACCTAGCTAGTGTATTTGGGTGCTTTGCAACGCAGCTAGCTAGTGGAGCAGCTGAAATGATCCTGATTTGACTAGTTCTGAGCAGTTTCTGGTGGAGAACTTCTGGGAGAAGCTGTAATTTGTTGAACTTGTTCCTTTAGGAGTTATAACAACACTTTTAAGGACTTAGGAGCCCTTGGTTTATGGACATTTCATGCTTGGAGCTGTAAGGCACAAAAATGTCTATAACACTTTAGCTTTTTGAAATTTCTGGGTTTTATCCTTGATCTTCATATCCTTCTTCTTTTCCTCTTTTCTACTTCTTTTGAGTGGACATTTTGAAGAAAAATTTCCAACTTCTCCACATTCAAAAAACTTGAAAGGAATCATGCATTTATACTTTCCAGTACCACTCTTTAATTTATTAGCAAACCGAGAAAATTATTCATCATATTCACCAATAGAGTATTCTTCTTCTTCCTTTACCTTCTTTGGAATTTTCTTGAGATTTTTTGGTAACAATGTTAACCTTCTTAGAGGCCTTGAGTGAAACTTCACTAGGTTCATATTTCTCTTCAATAATACACATCTCATAAGCTGTAAGAATTGCAAGAAATTTCTCCATAGTGAGTGTTATAGACATTTTTGGGCACTGCAACCCCAATCAAACATGTCCATAAACCAAGGGCTCCTAAGTCCCTAAAAGTGTTGTTTCGTCCCCTAAAAGAACAAGGTCAGTTGATTACATCATCTCCCAGAAGTTCTCCTTGAAAAACTACTCAAAACTGGTCAAAACTAGGCCATATCACCTGCTCCATGGTCAAAGTGCGCTGCATCCCACCTAAATGCACACAGGAGGTGCGATGCATACTAAAAATCCATTCTATGGGGTGTGATGGACGAGAGTGGACAAATGGTAGAGTCAATTTGTGAGGTGGAGGATCATGGAATCTTTCAGAAACTTCTCCTGTGACACTTGCCTCTCTGCATTCACCCAGGGATGAGTAAGAGATCATCAATCTCCAATTGGAATCAAGAACTATCAGAGAGATGAAACTAATCAAATATCAGAAGCTGACTCACCTCCCTGCAATCATATATATATGGATCCCTCATCCTAGAGATCCAGGGGGGCTGGAATTTTGTATCTTGTAAGGAAGTGTTGCTGGTTTCTTGGTATAACATCATAGTGTTGGGTGATCTAAGCTTTTCATGAGGTGAAGAAGGGCTTTCTTGCTAAGAGGATGACGCTGGGTTAGAACAATTGGTTGTAATCCTCTTTGCTATTCTTGATATTAATAAAGTTATTCAAGTTTTCCTCCACATTCTTGTATGATTGATGATATATGCATTTGTGTGGTCAATATATATCTGGTCCTATATTGTTTATGATAGTAGATCTTTGTTCTTGGATAGTGTTATGCTGCTTTGATTCCATAGGTGCTCTTTGAAGCTGGGTAGACAAAGAAGTGAGTGGCAAAGATCTATCAGAAGGGAGAGGAATCAAGCAAGGAACCAAGCATAAGACAGAGGTTGGTCTTCTTTGGTCCCCTCTTATCTACTTCTCATAAAGGAAGACAGAAGTAGTTTTAGTTTGTTTGTTTCTAAGATAGCTACCAGTCTTAGTGGGACTAGCAACTCTGCATAGACACTAGTTTTCCCGATAACAAAATGGCGACTTCGCTGGGGAGCGAATAGATTGTTTGTTTTTCTATATTTGTTTGCTTTATAAACTTACAGACGGAGCCTGAATTCAAGCTAGCTAGCCTTCGAACTGCATTTGCTATGCAAGTGCAAAATAGATCAATGCTACTTCAGTCTATCTACGAGTTTTATTTATGAACTGAACAATCAATTTGCAAGCTCTCTAATTGACCTTGTGGTGGCTTTAGTAACCTCCTTAGATCTACCCCTGTGATTTATTTACTGATTATCACTTGCTCGGCTTAAATCCCTGAATTGTGTTGCAAACTGTGATCAAGAACTGGATCAAAATTCTCACACTGTACCATCGCATCCTATCTTCAAGGATATCAGTATGCATCATACTTCCCGTGTGTTGTAGGTGGGATGCATACTGGAATCCCTATGTAATAGGTGCACTGATCAGAAAAGGCTAATTTTGCCTCCAGACTTTGGTTTTTCTTCACTCTTTTCAGTTCTATTCAGGAGTTTTGCCATCTGTAGTCAGTATACCTCTATTGGAAACCCCCTTCCTTGCCATTATTCCCCTCCATTGTGCAAAGAACTGTAAATGTTTTATGTATTGTGAGCCATTTTCAGTTCTCTTTTACAAATAAGTAGCGTAATTGAACTGTCGTTTCTTGATTTGGAAGTGTCGCAACTGTCGTTTTCAATCATAAAAGAGAATCTGATTGTTCTTGATAGTCGATTACACTGTTACTCTTGTATTTGATTTGAATTAGTAGTTTTTCAAGTGTTGAAAGCAAGTTTTCCATTTCAAATCGCAAAGTGGCATCATTGTCTTCATTTTGTCATGAAAAGAATCTTGTTAGTAATGTCGCTTTGAAAAATAATTTAGATTTGCGCTTAGATTTCTTTTTATCATTCACACATTAAGAAGGCTAAAAAAAATACATGCATGTGCATTTGCATTTAGACTGTTTGTTGGTTTGATTTAGGACAGTGCATATAGTGTGTGCTCTTTGCTCTATGTTGAAAGAATCGTCTCTCTTTCTTTAGTAGCTAGGATTTTCATTGCAAAAAGAAGATTAAACGATTGTTTATCATCTTAGATTGCATTTTAGGAATTGTATATTTACATCACGCGGTGAACCTGAAAGGAAAATTTCTTAAGCAAGATCAATTGTAAAATAAATTTAATGAATCTAAAAATTCTTTGGAACCTAATGCACAACAGTTAGAAGTCTAGGCTAGAGACATATTCCGGCATCGTAAAGCCTGGTAACTGTTGTTTTCATTACTGGTTGGGTGATTCCTCCACTTTGAGATGAGAAGTGCCAATATGTACTTGTGCTCCCATGTACCATCGAGTATATATTGGGAGACCACAATAGGCTATATCCTTTATCCATAGGAAGTCGTGTCTGCTGCCCTATCAATCGCAATGCACTGAACACAGCATTCGGGAAGATTGACTGCCGTACCGTAAAAATTATTCTGCAGTTTTGCTATTGGTTTGGTAATCCCTCTGTCTAGATTTCTAGAGTAGTCTCTTTCGTTCCTTTTTAGACTCCTTAAAGGAAAAGTTCCATCTGAGCACTTGTCACTTCAAGCTCATTAAAAGTCGAAGGCAACTAGAGTCATATTTTGTTTTTTCTCGACTCTTAAAAATTGAAAAAACAAGTTGTGTCAAAGCGTCTAAAATTTATTTTAATCAGAATAAACATCACCTTTCCTATGTTGGTCTTAGGTTGAGGAAAATGGAGTCCACCAACCAAGGATTTCCCCTTGGAGGAAATCCTAGTCCTTTCTCCTCTTGGGGAGATGTTGGTGCATCCCATATGGCCACATTGTCACTTCCAGGATTGACAATCGGCCTGCCCGTATGTCTCTTCTCAACCTCTATCGTTCAGAACAACGTGTTTCCTGAGCAATCAAGTAAGCAACTAGACGATACCAAAGCTACCCCCCAACCTTCTACTTCGTCTAATTCTCCCTCTCCTCCTTCCTCTTCGCTTGATGAAGCTAGTAAAGAGAAAAGTCAAGTAACTAAGAAGAAGAAGGAGAAGAAGAAGAAAGAGAAGAAGAAGAAGGAGCCAAAGATGACAGGGGGCAACCAGGCATCATCTAGTGAAAATCCACACGCTGCACTGTCAAAGCCTAAATCTCCATGTGTCATTTGCAAAGGAGATCACTATCATCGATATTGTCCTTGTATCCCTCGGATCTTAAGGGACTGGTCTCCTCGTTTGCATAATCCGGTGTCAACAACCTCTGGTGATCATGTTGAGAGTACACAGTCAACTAGTGAAAGCGAAATGTCAGGATAGAAAAGAAAAAGTAAATTCCCTTGTAAATTGTGTGAAGGCGATCACGCCATCCACCGTTGTCCCTTCCTAGATGAGGCTAAAAGAGTTTTAGATGACCATCCGGTTTCACCGTTACGACTTCCTCTTGGATATAAGAAACTCTTGCCAAGTCCATCACTAGTTGAAAATCTGACTGACACACCATTGTGGTCAGTGAAAGCATCTATAATTGAAGATAAACCATCTAAATTCACACCAGATGAAAGTCAAAAGGTCGAGGTGGCAGTTGACCCGGTCTTGCCTTCAGAGGGTCCATCTTCAAATGATACAGTCACCAAAGAGAACAAGAGCAACACCATTCAAATTCTCTTCGTAAACACAGACTCCGATGAACATGGGGGCAGTCTACCTATTCCTTTACCGCAGGAAGGAAGTTCGTCAGAGTCATATCCGGCCGTCTATTCGGTCCCTGTTATGAAACCAGCTCACAAAAAGATAGAAAAGAGAGATCCACGCCTTAGAATTCAGCCTCTTCGAGGGGGCAACCTTCTTTACATTACATAAATGAACAATTCTTGGATGATACAAATGACAAAACCTCCTTTCTATATATAGGAGTCTATGGAGTCACAATATAATCCAGCTAACCTAACAATAATAATATAAAGCCACAAAAATAACAATAGAGGGATTCTATGGGCACATTAATAACAATATGGGGGTAATGGGGGCACAACAATATAAATAAGGGGTATAACTACAATAGTAAATGGGGTAATCACTAGTATTATAGGGACCCAACATGCCCCTCTCCTTCAAATAAGTGTTGTCCTCAACGCTTGAGTAGTTCTGGATACTTCTGCATAAAATTCTCATCCTCCCATGTGGAATCTTCAGCGGATAAGTTCTTCCACTTGATAAGGTACTCTGAAATTGATCGATTTCGTAGCTGTCGAGTTCTTGTTTCTATAACTGCTTCCGGTTCCAATATAATTTTTCCTTCCTCGTCAAGTTCTGGCAATATTGTTTGAACTGGGAGCTTGTCGCCTATAACCTTCTTTAAGCATGAAACATGGAAAACTAGGTGCAATCGAGAAGCTGCAGGAAGCTCCAATTTGTATGCCATAGTACCAATCTTTTGCAACACCTTGTACGGACCATAATACTTTGGTGATAATTTATTATCCTTCTTAGCTTGCTTGAGGGACATTTGCTTATATGGTTGTAGCCGTAGGAATACCCAATCACCTACATCAAAGCTTCTTTCACTGCGATGTTGATCTGCCTGTTGTTTCATTCTATTATGTGCCAACACGAGGTTATCCTTTAAGAGTTGGAGGACTTGTTGTTGATGTTCGATGTGATGTTCCACTGCCTGAACCTTAGAATTTTCTCTTAAATATGATGTGATGGATGGTGGTTGATACCCATAAAGTGCCATAAATGGGGTCATTTTTGTTGCTGTATGAAAGGAAGTGTTATACCACCATTCAGCCAGAGGCAACCATTTGACCCATTGTGTCTGTTTATCAGATACAAAGCAACGAAGATATCCTTCCAAACATTTGTTTACTATCTCAGTTTGCCCATCAGATTGAGGATGATAAGATGAGCTATGAGCTAACTGAGTACCAAGACAAGAAAATAATTGTGTCCAAAAATTTCCAGTGAAAATGGGATCTCTGTCACTTACAATAATCTTTGGGTTTCCATGTAGCTTTTGAATTGTTTCCATAAATGCAGTAGAAACTGTACTGGCTTTAAATGGATGTGATAATGCACAAAAGTGTGCATACTTGGTAAGTCTGTCAACTACCACCATGATGACACTCTTTCCCTCAGACTTGGGTAAACCTGTGATAAAATCCATTGATACCTCCTCCCAACGTTGGCTTGGAATGGATAAAGGTTGTAATAGACCCGGTGTCTTAATTGTTTCAACTTTATTTTGTTGGCAAACCAAACATTCTGCCACAAACTTTTGAATATCTGATTTAAGGCCATCCCAAAAAAATTCCTTCTTAACCCTGTGGTAAGTTTTTAAAAATCCTGAGTGCCCTCCTAAGGGAGAAGTGTGCAATTCCATAAGAATCTTTTGTTTTAGCTGGGAATTCTTACAGAGGTATAAGCGATCTTTGTACCATAACGAATCATTTTTCCAGCTAAATGTATCAGACGTACTGGAATCTTGTTGTAGCTTTCGAATAAGTGCCCACACTTCTTCGTCATTCTTCCATTCCTCCCTTGCTTCATTTATCCAATCTGGTTGGATGATAGAAATAGCGCACAAAAATGCTTCCACATCCTCATCCTTCTTGAGAGTGCATCTGCCACCACATTTTGCTTCCCTTTTTTGTAGATGATTTCAAAGTCATAACCCAACATCTTTGTGACCCACTTTTGTTGCTCTTCAGAGGATAATCTTTGTTCTAAAAAGTATTTAAGGCTATCATGATCCGTTTTTACCTTGAAGTGTCTTCCCATTAGGTAGGGTCGCCATTTCTTAAGTGCATGGAGTATTGCCAACATTTCCTTCTCATAAATAGCTTTTCTTAGAAACTTTCCCTTGATTGGACGACTTTCAAAAGCAATGGGTCTTTCATCTTGCATTAGAACAGCACCAATTCCATTTCCTGAAGCATCACATTCCACAATAAAGGTTTTTGTGAAGTCCGGTGTAGCTAAGACCGGTGCTTGGCACATTGCCTCTTTAAGATGTTCAAAGGCCTTTGTTGCTTCCGGAGTCCATGAAAATGCATCTTTCTTCAATAATGTCGTTAGAGGTGCTGCTATTCTCCCATAATTCTTAACAAACTTGCGATAATACCCTGTCAACCCAAGAAATCTGCGCAAATGCTTTATGGATGTGGGGATTTTCCATTCCTTAATGGCTTTAATTTTGGTAGGGTCTACCTTAACTCCTTCATGAGATACAATATGACCCAAATATTCCACCTCCTGGACTCCAAAGAAACATTTGGATCTTTTGGCATATAATTGTTTCTCTTCCAATAGTTGTAACACCCTGTCAACATGTTCAACATGATCCTTCCAAGACTTGCTGTAGATAAGTATATCATCAAAAAATACTAACACAAATTTTCTAAGGAATGGTTTGAAAATTGAATTCATCAAACCTTGAAATGTTGAAGGTGCATTGGTAAGGCCAAAAGGCATGACCAAAAATTCATAATGACCCTCATGAGTTCTAAATGCCGTTTTCGGAATGTCTTCAATCTTCATTCTGATTTGATGATATCCTAAACGAAGATCCAACTTGGTGAAGTAAATTGATCCATGCAATTCATCCAGTAATTCATCAATGACAGGAATGGGGAACTTATCTTTAATAGTGAGCTTGTTGAGCTCCCTATAATCCGGACACATGCGCCATGATCCATCCTTCTTGTGCACCAATACTACTGGAGCAGAGAAAGAACTTTGACTCGGTTGAATTATACCAGCCTCTAGCATTTCTGCAACCATACGTTCAATTTCACTTTTTTGGACATAGGGATATCTGTACGGCCTGATGTTTGGAGGAACACTTCCTGGAATCAGATGAATAGCATGATCATGATCACGCATAGGTGGGAGACCTTTGGGAGTCTCAAATACCTTGGAATGATTGTCCAGGACTTTTTGGAGATCTGGAGAAATAGATGATTCTAATGTGGAAACATCTAGCGAACATAATTGTGCAATTACACCCCTTTGCTCCTTTTTTAGAAGCTTTGTCATACCATTAGAGCTGATTATCTTTCCTGGTTTCCCTGCAATACCCCTTAATTCAACTTCCTTTCCTTCCACAGAAAATTTGATGAAAAGTTCTTGAAAATTAAAAGCTATTGTACCCAAGGATTGTAGCCATTGGACTCCTAGTACAACATCAGCACCTCCCATTGGAATGGAAAGCATTGGGCTAGTCAATACATATTCTCCCATGGATAGCTTGATATTATGGCACTTTCCAGAGCAATTTATTGTTCCTCCATTTGCAATCATCACTTGACACTCTGGTGCTGGATATAGGAAGCAATTCAATTCTTTTGCTACCCTACAATGAATAAAATTGTGGGTGCTTCCTGAATCAATCAACACTATCACCTTTTTCTTCTTGATTTGTCCTTCTATCTTGATGGTTTGAGGAGTGGTAATTCCCGCCAATGCATTACAAGATATGGTCGGATTTATTTGTTCTTCATCTAGGCTTTGTTCCTGGAACATATCCTGTTCTTTTGACCTTTCTTGCTCCTTTTCTTCTTCCTCTTCACAATCTATGTAGAATAATTTCTTCTCAGCACACTTATGACCTTTAGTGTATTTGCTATCACAACTATAACAAAGCCCTTTTGCTCTTTTTTCTTCCAATTGTTGTGGTGTCAACCTTATAGGTTGTGGAAGACTAGGGGCAACTGCATTTCCGTCTTTATAGTTGTGAGTGGTATGCTTCCTGGTTGCCATAATTTTGCTTTCCATTTTTCTTGCTAACCTGAATGCCTTCTCTAATGAATCAGGTTCCCAAAGTCGAACATCATGTTGGATATTATCCTTTAAAGACCCTATGAACACATCAATCCTATGCTGCTCTGGAATATCTTTTACCCTTATGTTCAATTTTTGGAACTCCTCAATGTGCTCCATTATTGAACCCTTTTGTTTGAGACTTATCAATTGGCTAAAAAAAGTGTTGCTTTTTGTATCCTCATAATGTGCTATCAATTCTTCCGTAAAAATTGCCCAAGTGATAAATTGTTTACGAGAGCAAAGCCATTGATACCATACAAATTGATTTGGTTCCAAATATAAAGTTGCCATACGTACCTTTTGTGTGTTTTGCACATTATTGAGATCGAAGAACTGCTCCATCTGTAATATCCATGTGGCGGGATCCTTGCCATCAAACTTCCTCATATCGATTTTTGGAATATGGTGATTCTTCAATCCAACATTAGCGTCTATGGAATCATGATTAACATTTCTTTTGTTCTCATCATGAGTTTCCTTTAGTACCCTTTCACCCTTAGGGACGATTTCTTGTAGCAACTTATTCATATTTATCTTCAATTCGTCCATGTCTGTCTTCAAATCTATCTTCAAATCATCCATCTTAGCTTCCACGTCAGTCATCTTAGCTTCTACGCCTTTCTTTAAACAATCCATCTTAGATTCTGTTCCCTTTTGTGCAAGGGACAGTTGTTGCACTTGGTCTTGTAATTTTGATATATCATGTTGCATTTCTTCCTCTTCTTCATGAGTCATGCTAGAGCTTTCAGGTTCCTTACTAGGTGTTTGCATTTTCTTTCCTCGGGGCATCAGTTACCGATAATAATGCTTTACTATGCCCTTTGAATTCCTTCAAACCAAGCTTATGCAAAAATAAAAAATAAAAACTACACACCTTTTTTTACTTTGTAGAAGCCTGATATTGAATCTGATGTATCTCTGTAATTTCGAATCATCCAGTTCTGAAATTATGACCTGTAGTAGCCTTCTATGTCCTCTTTCCAATGCCACTAGTATGAACCAAATTGGATTCTCCAAGAAAGAGTTATGCCCAATCTCCCGCAGTGACCTGATTATAGACTAGTTCAGTAGAGCGAACTTGTATGAAGTGCCACGTGTCACTGTTTCAACATTTGACTCTGAAAAATATATAGAAGAAAACTAAAGTCCGTCCTCTTTCTGTACCTTCTTACGAAATTTCAATCCGATGCTCAGAAAGAAAGTTATGACGATTTTCCCCAAGTCACCTGTTTTGAGTGTAATTCAGGAGTCTGCAAAAAGACCAACTTCCTGAGATCATATCTCCGAAAATATCGCGCGAAAAGCTCTGAAATTTGGACCCAAGGTTCAGCGCGATTTCTTCTCAAATGGGTTTTTTTTGCGACTTCTGAAACGTCACAGAAAAAAAGTTATAGCGAAAATTCCACGATGACCTGTTTGGAGCAGCGAAACCCTAGAATCCAAAGCTCTGATACCAAATGTTATGAAACCAGCTCACAAAAAGATAGAAAAGAGAGATCCACGCCTTAGAATTCAGCCTCTTCGAGGGGGAAACCTCCTTTACATTACATAAATGAACAATTCTTGGATGATACAAATGACAAAACCTCCTTTCTATATATAGGAGTCTATGGAGTCACAATATAATCCAGCCGACCTAACAATAATAATATAAAGCCACAAAAATAACAATAGAGGGATTCTATGGGCACATTAATAACAATATGGGGGTAATGGGGGCACAACAATATAAATAAGGGGTATAACTACAATAGTAATGGGGTAATCACTAGTATTATAGGGACCCAACAGTCCCACCTCCAAGCAACCTAGTTGTTTCCTTCGATTGGAATCTACTAGGCAAACCCTGTTTACCAGCTAGTGTACCTTTTCAAATCATTGCTAAAATATACAGAATGGTCATGGTCGGTACCATCATAGATGAAGGGGCTTCTGTGAGTATCCTTTCCTCAACTGCTTGGAAAGTGCTTGGTTCGCCACCTCTTTTGCCTGAAATGAGAAATCTAATGGGCTTTGATAAAGGAACCAGTCGACCGTTAGGGATCCTTCCCAATGTGCCGATAACATTGAGAAGGAAAACCATTCACATGAACGTAATGGTAGTCCAAGGACCCCTGGATTATAATATACTCCTTGGACACGACTATATTTATTGCATGGGAGCCATTCTCTCCTCACTCTTTAGAGTAATGTGTTTTCCACATGAAGGAAGAGTGGTCAAGCTCGTAGACCAGCTTTCATTCCCCGGTTCACACATAGCAAATAATCAAATACCATCCCTGAATGGTCTTTTCATGTAAGGAATGTCACATCAATCCCCAATCCATCCACCTAATGAGCGCGAGTGATTCGGGAGGACATGATTGAAACCCAAGGGGCATGCACCCTGGTCTGTTTCGGCAGGAAAACCTTTGGTATAGGGTAGGTTTCCGTGAAGGATATATGACTGGTTTATGAGATTAGACCAGAATAAGATTCCTCTGTTAAAGTTATGTGAGTGGAGGCAAGTTGCGCCACTCATCTTTGTCTATTTCGGTAGACATAGCCAAGGAAGTGTTTTGTCTGCAGTGCGGATAGAACAATCTTTGGTAACCTGGAAATTTTTCGCTATACCTAGGGGCATGCAAACCTTTTGGCATGCAAGCGAAGAGCGACCATTTATTTTTTAAGTTTTTAAGTCCTCTAACCCTTTAAACTCGTAGGATTGGACGTTTCCTAACTTGCATAAAGAAAGGATGCGGGGCAAAGCTTTGTAAAATTGCCATCTTAGATGAGACATCCTTATTATACGACTGGATCGAGCAGTTTTTATGTGGAGTTCAAGCTCATTAAAAATTAAACATAAGCAATGAGCAAATGTTTCCCCTAGAGTTTAAGCTCATTCATTAAAAAATGAACCAATTTCTGGTAAATAATCATCATGAATGCATTATCATCAGCCTTTGAAGCCTTGGTCGTGTTCTCATCATCACCTCCACTCTATTTTGGCCGATCATTCACCTCCACTTGATTGTTTACCCTTTTTGAGGAACAGCTATGAAGAGTGATCCTGTTAGCCATCCTTGTGACACTGCCGTGATTGGAAAATTCCAAACCTTACCTGGAATTAGCTGCTACCCGAATTTATCACTCGTTCCTCGAAAAACGAGTCTCCTTTAAGCTCTTTTCATCTAACTTGTAAAATATGAAAAGATTGCCGAGTAATTGGCCTCTCCAGCTCGTTAAAGTGACTGGAAGTGCTATCCCTCCTTTAGATTTTAATCTTTTTGGACCTGAGGGATTATTACACAAAAAGATCGAGCGCTTGTTTTGTTCGGCTCGTTAAAATTACCGAAAATTCATCCCTTTTGTATTATTTTATACTTTTTAAGACTTAAGGGATTATATGACGAAAAACGATTGTTGGAGTTTTCTTTACGTCCCTTTTTAGACTCTCTAAAATTCAAAAGGACTGAGTTATCTTTGTCGTTAAACTCATTAAAACCGAATAGCAACAAACTTGTCCATACAGACAAGAATGAGTTTCACTATCGCTAGGCTCCTTAAAACATAGCGATGGGTTTGCCCGAAGGGAAATTTATAGAACAAGCATATGTTATCCTCCTCAAGCTTGACAAAAATAAAGAGGTACTGGTCAGCAATGACTGGGGAAAAATTGGGAAGAAAACTTGAAGAAACTTTATTGGTAGCAAGTCGCTCTTGAACATGACACTTTCACTCCGCATCTGAGTCGGGTTGGGTTGTTCCATTCACTGGTCATATCACAATTGGTCCATCACACCATCCATATTTTGGGTTAACGCTACCAATCCATCATGTCAGTGTTGCCGGTATGTTCCAGAGAAGTCGCTCAGAGAATTCACCTGTGTCTCATCCACTGCAATACATTCACGCTCCATTCTTTCATGACCGCCACCCTGAACCCTGTATCATCAGACCATTTTCACCTCCAAAATCATTTACTCCGTTTTATGCCATAGATGTGGGATTCATTAAGGCCCTCCTATGGCGGGTCACTTCTTGTTGACATCAGCTGATTATCCAAGAAGTCGACTTAGGGACAACCCTTTCAATACTTTGAAGCTTGCATGTCTCAATGGCAGGTTTCTCACTTTCGGCGACAGGTTTACATCAATGGCCTTCGACTGAAAGATTTTGCGTGGTGTTCAATGCCAAGTCCCTTATTCACACCACGTGAATTGTATTGTAGTACCTTGAGGGTCATCATCATTATCGGTGATTCCTCTCACGCCTGTTAACAGCTTACATTATTGGCTGGTAATCAGGTGATGTCTTTCGATGTTCGACTCCAGAACATCTCTCACATGGATCGACTAGTACTTTGAGTGAAGATCGAATGAGATTGAAGACCCCGGATCTAGTTTCATCCATCCAGGCTGCGATATATATTCAGGAAGATAAAGACATCAAATGTACATCATTGTTGCACAGATAATCATCCAACCTAAGGGATGATGGCTCTACCAGAATCATCAGTCTGCACACAGACGATTGTCTGTCTTATGTACATGAAATGAATTTATAAAGTTGAGCATGGGAATGCCTGCCTTAGCTAGATCATGAAAATATTATGAAGATAATGTATTGTATTGTATCTTATTACAGGTCGCCTTCCATCTCGAAAAAACTTCGAATCCTCATGATAAAGCATTTCACCCGACATCCAAAGATTAACGACCTCATGCTTTAGGGGGCAACTGTTATAGACATTTTTGGGCACTGCAACCCCAATAAAACATGTCCATAAACCAAGGGCTCCTAAGTCCCTAAAAGTGTTGTTCCATCCCCTGAAAGAACAAGGTCAGCTGATTACATCATCTCCCCAAAGTTCTCCATGAAAAACTACTCAGAACTGGTCAAAACTAGGCCATCTCACCTGCTCCATGGTCAAAGTGCGCTACATCCCACCTAAATGCACACAAGAGGTGTGATGCATAGTGAAAAGCCCTTCTATGGGGTGCGATGGGCGAGAGTGGACAAATGGCAGAGTCAATTTGCGAGTTGGAGGATCATGGAATCTTCCAGAAACTTCTCCTATGACACTTGCCTCTCTGCATTCGCTCAGGGATGAGTAAGAGATCATCAATCTCCATGTGGAATCAAGAACTATCAGAGAGAGGACACTAATCAAATCTCAGAAGCTGACTCACCTCCCTGCAATCATCTATATATGGATCCCTCATCCTAGAGATCCAAGGGGGCTGGAATTTTGTATCTTGTAAGGAAGTGCTGCTAGTTTCTTGGTATAACATCATAGTGTTGGGTGATCTAAGATTTTCATGAGGTTAAGAAGGGATTTCTTGCTGAGAGGATGATGCTAGGTTAGAACAATTGGTTGTAATCCTCTTTGCTATTCTTGATATTAATAAAGCTATTCAAGTTTTCCTCCACATTCTTGTATGATTGATGATATATGCATTTGTGTGGTCAATATATATCTGCTCCTATATTTTTTATGATAGTAGATCTCTGTTCTTGGATAGTGTTATGCTGCTTTGATTCCACAGGTGCTCTTTGAAGCTGGGTAGATGAAGAAGCGAGTGGCAAAGATCTATCAGAAGGGAGAGGAATCAAGTAAAGAACCAAGAGCAAGGTAGAGGTTGGTATCCTTTGGTCCACTCTTATCTACTTCTCATAAAGGAAGATGAAAGTAGGTTTAGTTTGTTTGTTTCTAAGATAGCTACCAGTCTTAGTGGGACTAGCAACTCTGCGTAGACACTAGTTTTCCTGATAATAGTGAGAGTGCTCAAATCAGACATTTCTTCAATAGCATAAACCTTAGGGTTAAATATTTCTAGTAAAGACCTCAATATTTTCTGAAAAATGACTTCATCGTCAAATTTTAAATCTATGCTTTTGATCAGTTTGGTCATTGTTTCAACTCTTCTGAAGTATTCTACAATAGTTTCATCTTACTTCATTTTCAAGTTCTCAAACCTCATCCTATAGGGATGGAGATTTTATTTATTCACTTTCTGATCACCTTCATAGCCATTCTCAAGTTTGTATGAAACCTCTTTAGCTAATTTTCAATGTATGATTTTTATTAGGCCATTCTCACTAAGTGCTACAATGATGATATTTCTAGCTTCGACATTGTTTTGATAGATCTTCTTTTCATCAGGGATTGACGGAAGAACATCATGAACAACATATCCAGACACCACAATAGAGAATACATGAACTCCTAAACTCATGAGGTGCCCCTCCATTCTCATCTTCCATAATTTTTATTTTTCATCATAAAAAAATTGAACCTTCACATAATGGCCAGCCATTGCCCCTTCTCGAATTCTCCTTTCAGTGGTTAAGCTGCAACAAAAGAGTTGGCTTTGATACTAGTTGTTATACAAAAGTAATACTTAGAGGGGGGGTGAATCAATATTACAAAAATATAAAACTTATTTTTGTTGGAAATAATACTGAGAGAGGCGGGGGGGGGTGAATCAGTGTTAGCAAATCACTAACATTTTCATTTCCATACTTAGATACATATACGCTACTTCGGTTAAGGGAACCCGCGTGTACAGGAAATTGTGTTTAATGCAACTAGTGTATATCCAGTAAACTTATGATTCAGTTAATCCATTATATGTTGATCTTTAATCAGTGCATCAGAAATTCATTAACCATATGAACAATAAATAGGTGCAGTAAAACAGAACAGATCATCACACATAAGAAGCACACATGAACACCATGATATAAGGTGGAAACCCAATGTGGGACAAAAACCACCTGCTGCTGTTTTCTTTAATATAAGAAAAACCTGTTTACAATCTTGTACATGCACAGACTCATACTAGTACGCAAGCACCCACCTGTAGAAGGATACAACCTTATCTCATTCTCCAGTTTCTACTGGAAGGGAGCTACAACCCCCTTAGCTTGGAAGCAGGCTCGACCAACGGGAGAGGACCTTTAGGTGCTCGACCATAAGGGAGAGGGAGAGGACCTTACTTGAAAAGGGAGGGTTTACCTTTAGGACCAACCCAGTGAAAGCCTTTCAAGACCTAAATAAGGCCAACGTAGGGCCAGAAGAAATAAGACTTCCTTTCAAGGCCTTATTGTTCGAAGTATTGGGGTAAAAGCATGTTAATGTGTATCACTTTTTCCCTTTTCGTGGCAAAGAAGTTTTATAAAAATAAATGGAGTTGGAATGTTTACTCTTAAATTTATAAAATCATCAAAAATTAGGTGGTGGTACAAGAAGACAAAACATGCAATTTAAATTCAATTTCATGTCATATTTTTTCTAAAATTTAATATATATTTTTTATCTAATTTATTCATTTTCTTTAAAAGATATCAATAATATCTTACATAAATTTTTAAGTAGTGACAAAACTGCGACCCCCCATTTCTCTATTGATTTATATTTTTTAATTCCAATTTATTTAAGAGATGTGTTGTAAACATTCTAAAGATTGCTAAACAAATTTAAAAATAAAAAGTAAGCATATTTTTTAATTAATATTAAAATACTAGTAAAAATGATCATCTTTTCGTATATATAAAACCGCGATCCAAGAAACTACCCTCTCAAGTTTATAAAATCAATTTTTTTTAATAGAAATTTGAAAATAACATATAATGAAATGTTAATTATTTTTTTTGAAAATTTAAAATATATTTTAAATTTTTTATAATAAAATTTCTAATTATGATTATAATAACATATTTTATATTATTCAAAATATAATATATAAAATTATTTGTTTAGAAATTCTAATTCTATTTTTATATATATTTTTAAAGAGTTTTAGCATTTCATTTAATTTTACATAAAGTTATTTATATTTGTGAGTGATTAACCATTTTTACCAATATTTACTATCAGTTGACTTATTTGCAAATTTAATATTTACTTTTTATAACATTATTTATATTTTCTAAACCCATTAAATAGGTTCACTATAGCTTTTACCAAAATTTACTGTGAGTTAGTTTTGTTACAAATTTAGCATTTCTTTTTTATAATTAACAAGTATGAAACTCAACTCATTTAATTGATATTTTTATATTATTTTTTTTTATCTTTTTTCATTTGAGTACTTTTTTGCTTTTGCCATATAATGAGACATATTAGCATGCTTTTACCCATTGACCGACCTGAAAATAGGATGCGTAAGCATGCTTATGGTTACGTAGGCACTGGCCTACTGAAGGCTCCAACCTTCACTCGTTTTCCAGCTGCTACTGGAAGGGAGCTCCAACAACATTAGCTCTTGTACTGGCCAATATGTTTACCAGTACGTAGGCGCTGGCCTACAGAAGGCTACAACCCTCTCTTTTCTTCCAGGGACCACGTTTCATAAATTTTCATACTGGATCCATCAATAACATCAAAGCACAAAATCAATCACCACTACAATACAACTATCAACCACATCTACATCATCAATCTTTGAATCACCCAACAACTGAATCACTGAAACCATTTCATCAACACAGTCACCAGAACATAGAGCAGAACCCATAACTCTGCAACAACAACTCGATCCAATCTGCAAATTCAAATATCATACTTCAAACAGTATACGCGACTCTAATGAGTCTAAACTATGTGTATACACGTTTTTACCAAAGCGAACCCACGTACACATCTGCAAATTTTAACTCAAAACTTTGCAGCTATACTAGACATCAGTCATACCCAGATCATAACATTTATACAATAAAACATGCATCAATAATTCAGATCTAGTCTATCCATGATCAAACCACATAATGATAACACATTCCAAGCCTTATGATCTCGATCCATCATCCATCTTCAACCGCATAGGTGCATCCTTGATTCAGATCAAGCAAAGCATCACAAACCCATAACCTACATACTGGATCTCACACTTCATTAGATATTCAATACTTGCACCCCTTGGCCTAATGATCTTCTTCTCCTTATATAGGTTTAGGCCTCTCTCAATACCATGGTCCAAAACCACGTAGAACCAATATCTTGGACCCAATACCTAGGTTCAATACCTCAGACCAGATACTGAAATACCATGGACCAAATAGCAAAATACCATGGACCAAATACCATGGACCAAAACTTAGTTCTTCAACATGTATGCACCTTTCCTTGCGTGCAAGTGCGTGTATACACATACGCACCATTTTTTTTGCTAACCCGCGTGTATATGCACTTTCATCAAGGTTAACTTGTGTATACCTCTCTCTGATCATTAATTCTTTGCTCTTGACTTGCTGCACTATGATCTGTCATCTGAGTGAGTTTCCATCAAGGACAACACCTATATCATACCTCTGAGGGAGTTGCCATCAAGGACAACACCTGTATCATAATGCCAAAAATCTCCACCTTTGGACTTGATGGCAACCACCACACCAAGTCACTCTCCCCCTTTGACATCAAGGGCAAAGGGCGGACCAAGATATTCTCTTCCTTGATATACATTCTGTTGTCCATACTCCTCCTGAGTACCTCATGAAATCTATGATTGAGCTCCCCTTTTGTACATGCCAAGATGTACCAATCCGTCCATGCTCCCCCTGAGCACATGCAAGGTCTGCAAAAGCATAACATGACTCTATACATACATTGCCAATGACCTTCCTAAAGACTCATACATACATCAATCTCCCAACCAAGTGGGGATACATCATTTTTTAC
This sequence comes from Pinus tabuliformis, assembly GCA_031772625.1. Lineage (NCBI taxonomy): Eukaryota > Viridiplantae > Streptophyta > Pinopsida > Pinales > Pinaceae > Pinus > Pinus tabuliformis. The sequence goes on from CM062811.1 coordinate 431,830,716, forward strand.
TCATCCACCCAACCAAGTGGGGATATACCAAAATTTTATACATGACTTAAAACTAAGAAACATTACATTATCCATCCCATGCATAGTGGGGTTACAAATCAAAGATCAGTAATCTAATCAAGACCATGATAGTCATCAGCAACTATCATACACCATATATGATCTGCACCAAAAGCATCAACATCCAGCCCTGTAACCTGCATTACCATTCTTTTGACCAACCAGCAAGATGTATCATTTAGCCACATAAGCATCATCACCAAAGAGTTCTAACCATATTGCCAACAATGCATTATTTGAAGTATATGCTCCCCATGAACCTGTGTCATGCCATCATCAACTAATGACTGAACCATATCAGACTTTTGTACTGCTGCTTTTCTTCAGAACATCATATACGCGACTGTGCAGAATCTAACTCACGTATACACATGAATTCTCTTCATGAAACCTGCGTATGAGATTTAGAACACTGATGTTCCACATTTTCTACTTCCTCCAAGTTTGTCATGTCTGTATACTCTGCTATGCCACATCTTTCTAGCTGTACTTCCTCTTTCTTCCATATCTTCAACTGTGATGATGTTTTCTCCTTTTGGTATGGTGCCCAAAGTCTTCTCCTGCATTCCTTTGCTATATGTCCAAGCTTGTTACATGCATAACATCTTATATGTTTCATATTCCTTCTGTAGCAGTCAACAACTTTGTGACCAAACATATTGCAAGGAAAACAATACCCCTTAAAGTACCTAGAATGTGATGATATTTCTATGTGATGGTCTTGAACCATTCTACTTCTGCATCTGGCTACAACATGTCCAAAATTATGACATACATAACATTCAACATTATTCATCTAAGAAAATAACTGAATATCACTTCCATAGTTTGGAGTAAAATATTTTCTTTGAAGAAATTATTTCCTTGGCTGTTGATGGGGTTGTCTTCTCATTTCCTTGTTGATCATTTTAGATTTCTCATTAGATTTCCTTGCCTCACCTTGTGAGCTAGATTCACCTTCAACAGATTCATAAAAACCAAGACCAGTATTGATAGCAGGTGACCTCTGAATACTAAGAATATCATCCAAAATCTTAGTACTGTCTTGAAATCGTAATAGTTTATCCTTTTCTTCTAATTTACTTTTCAAGATATTTACCTCAACTTGATGTTGTTCTTCCTTTTCTAGACATTGCTTCTTCAAAATTTCTTCAGACTTTCTTCCTTCTTCCACTTGTTGCCTTAGTTTGAGAATCTCTTTTTCTTGTTCTCCATTCAGCTCTTGCAACATTTGATGAACTCTGAAGGCACATTCCAGCTGAGCTTTTAAGATGATAATTTCTTCTTTCTCCCTTTTGCTAAATAGATCTTGTTGATCTATGATTTTATCTGATGCTTCATTTGCTTGTTCATCTTCAATCTGAGGTGATTTAGTGTTGGGTCCCTATAATACTAGTGATTACCCCATTACTGTTGTAGTTGTACCCCTTATTAATATTGTTGTGCCCCTATTATCCCCATATTGTTATTACTATGCCCGATAGAATCCCTCTATTGTTATTTTTGTGGCTTTATATTATTATTGTTAGGTCGGCTGGGTTATATTGTGAGTCCTTATACTCCTATATATAGAAAGGAGGTTTTTTCATTTGAATCATCCAAGAATTGTTCATTTATGTAATGTAAAGAAGGTTTCCCCCTCAAATAGGCTGAATTCTAAGGCGTTGATCTATCTTTTCTATCTTTTTCTTCAGCTGGTTTCATAAAATTTGGTATTAGAGCTTTGGATTCTAGGGTTTCGCTGCTCCAAACAGGTCATCGTGGCATTTTCGCTAGAACTTTTTTTCTACGACATTTCAAAAGATAAAGAAACACCCATTTGAGAAGACGTCGCGCTGAATCTCGGGTCCAAATTTCAAAGCTTGTCGCGCTATATTTGCGGAGATATGATCTGAGGAAGTTGGTCTTTTTGCAGACTCCTGAATTACATTCCAAATAGGTGACCTGGGGAAAATCATCATAACTTTTTCTCTAAGCATCGGATTGAAATTTCGTAAGAAGCTATAGAAATAGGACGGACTGTAGTTTCTTGTATATCTTTTTCAGAGCCAAAGGTCGAAACAGGGACACATGGCACGTCGTAAAAGTTCGCTCTACTGAACTAGTCTATAATCAGGTCACCGTGGGAGATTTGACATAACTCTTCCTGGGAGAATCCAATTGGGATCAGACTAGTGGCATTGGAAAGAGGACACAGAGGGCTACTAGAGGTCGCAATTTCAGAACTAGATGATCAAAAATTACAAAGATACATCAGAGGCAATATCGAGCTCCTACAAAGTGAAAAAAGGTGTGTAGATTTTTTAAAATTTTTGCTTAAGCTTGGTTTGAAAAATTATTTTGAAGGAATTCAAAGGGCATAGTAGAGCATTGTTATTGGTAACTGATGCCCAGAGGAAAGAAAATGCAAACACCTAGTAAGCAACCTGAAAGCAGTAGCATGACTCATGAAGAAGAGGAAGAAATGCTACATGATATATCAAAATTACAAGACCAAGTGCAACAAATGTCAGTCTCACAAAAGCTAACAGAAACTAAGATAAATGGCATGGAATATAAGATAAAGGGCATGGAAGCTAAGATGAATGGCATGGAAACTAAGATGGATGATTGGAAGACAGATTTGAGGACAGACATGGAAAAATTGAAGATAAATGTGAATAAGTTGCTACAAGAAATGGTCACTAATGGTAAAAGGGTAGTAAAGGAAACTCATGATGAGAACAAAAGAAATGTTAATCATGATTCCATAGACCCTAATGTTGGATCGAAGACCCACCATATTCCAAAAATCGATATGAGGAAGTTTGATGGCAAGGATCCCGCAACATGGATATTATAGATGGAGCAATTTTTTGATCTCAATAATGTGCAAAACACACAAAAGGTACGTATTGCAACTTTATATTTGGAACCAAATCAGTTTGTATGGTATCAATGGCTTTGTTCTCGTAAAAAAATTATCACTTGGGAAATTTTTACGGAAGAATTGACAGCACATTATGAGGATACAAAAAGCAACACTTTTTTAAGCCAATTGATAAGTCTCAAACAAAAGGGTTCAATAATGGAGCACATTGAGGAGTTCCAAAAATTGAACATAAGGGTAAAAAATATTCCAGAGGAGCATAGGATTGATGTGTTCATAGGGAATTTAAAGGATAATATCCAACATGATGTTCGCCTTTGGGAGCCTGATTCATTAGAGAAGGAATTTAGGTTAGCAAGAAAAATGGAAAGCAAAATTATGGCAACCAGGAAGCACACCACTCACAACTATAAAGATGGAAGTGTTGTTGCCCCTAGTCTTTCACAACCTATAAGGTTTACACCACAACAATTGGAAGAAAAAAGAGCAAAAGGGCTTTGTTACAGTTGTGATAGCAAATACACTAAAGGTCATAAGTGTGCTGAGAAGAAATTATTCTACGTAGATTGTGAAGAGGAAGAAGAAAAGGAGCAAGAAAGGAAAAAGAAGAGGATATACTCCTGGAACAAAGCCTAGATAAAGAAGAAATGAATCCGACCATATCTTGTAATGCATTGGCAGGAATTACCACTCCTCAAACCATCAAGATTAGGACAAATCAAGAAGAAAAAGGTAATAGTGTTGATTGATTCAGGAAGTACCCACAATTTTATTCATTGTAAGGTAGAAAAAGAATTGAATTGCTTCTTATATCCAGCACCAGAGTGTCAAGTGATGGTTGCAAATGGAGGAACAATAAATTGCTCAGGAAAGTTCCATAATATCAAGCTATCCATGGGAGAATATATATTGACTAGCCCAATGCTTTCCATTCCAATGGGAGGTGCTGATGTTGTACTAGGAGTCCAATGGCTACAATCCTTGGGTATGATAGCTTTTAATTTTCAAGAACTTTTCATGAAATTTTCTGTGGAAGGAAAGGAAGTTGAATTAAGGGGTATTGCAGGGAAACCGGGAAATATAATTAGCTCTAACGGTATGACAAAGCTTCTAAAAAAGGAACAAAGAGGTGTAATTGCACAATTATGTTCGCTAGATGTTTCCACATTGGAATCATCTATTTCTCCAGATCTCCAAAAAGTCTTGGACAATCATTCCAAGGTATTAGAGACTCCCAAAGGTATCCCACCTATTTGTGATCATGATCATGCTATTCATCTGATTCCAGGAAGTGTTCCTCCAAACACCAGGCCGTACAGATATCTCGATGCCCAAAAGAGTGAAATTGAACGTATGTTTGCAGAAATGCTAGAGGCTGGTATAATTCAACCAAGTCAAATTTCTTTCTCTGCTCCAGTAGTATTGGTGCACAAAAAGGATGGATCATGGCGCATGTGTCTGGATTATAGGGAGTTCAACAAGCTCACTATTAAAGATAAGTTTCCCATTCCTGTCATTGATGAATTACTGGATGAATTGCATGGATCAATTTACTTCACCAAGTAGGATCTTCGTTCAGGATATCATCAAATCAAAATGAAGACTGAAGACATTCCGAAAACAACATTTAGAACTCATGAGGGTCATTATGAATTTTTGGTCATGCCTTTTGGCCTTACCAATGCACCTTCAACATTTCAAGGTTTGATGAATTCAATTTTCAAACCATTCCTTAGAAAATTTGTGTTAGTATTTTTTGATGATATACTAATATACAGCAAGTCTTGGAAGGATCATGTTGAACATGTTGACAGGGTGCTACAACTATTGGAGGAGAAACACTTATCTGCAAAAAGATCCAAATGTTTCTTTGGAGTACAAGAGGTGGAATATCTGGGTCATATTGTATCTCATGAATGAGTTAAGGTAGACCCTAGCAAAATTAAAGCCATTAAGGAATGGAAAATTCCCACATCCATAAAGCATATGAGAGGATTTCTCGGGTTGGCAGGGTATTATCGCAAGTTTGTTAAGAATTATGGGAGAATAGCAGCACCTCTAACAACATTATTGAAGAAAGATGCATTTTCATGGACTCCAGAAGAAACAAAGGCATTCGAACATCTTAAAGAGGCAATGTGCCAAGCACCGGTCTTAGCTACACTGGACTTCACAAAAACCTTTATTGTGGAATGTGATGCTTCAGGAAATGGAATTGGTGTTGTTTTAATGCAAGATGAAAGACCCATTGCTTTTAAAAGTCATCCAATCAAGGGAAAGTTTTTACACAAAGCTATTTATGAGAAGGAAATGTTGGCAATACTCCATGCACTTAAGAAATGGCGACCCTACCTAATGGGAAGACACTTCAAGGTAAAAATGGATCATGATAGCCTTAAATACGTTTTAGAACAAATATTTTCCTCTGAAGAGCAACAAAAGTGGGTCACAAAGATGCTGGCTTATGACTTTGAAATCATCTACAAAAAAGGGAAGCAAAATGTGGTGGCAGATGCACTCTCAAGAAAGGATGAGGATGTGGAAGCATTGTTGTGCGCCATTTCTATTATCCAACAAGATTGGATAAATGAAGAAAGGGAGGAATGGAAGAATGACGAAGAAGTGTGGGCACTTATTCGAAAGTTACAACAAGATTCCAGTATGTCTGATACATTTAGCTGGAAAAATGATTCATTATGGTACAAAGATCGCTTATACCTCTGTAAGAATTCCCAGCTAAAACAAAAGATTCTTATGGAATTGCACACTTCTCCCTTAGGAGGGCACTCAAGATTTTTAAAAACTTACCACAAGGTTAAGAAGGAATTCTTTTCGGATGGCCTTAAATCAGATATTCAAAAGTTTGTGGCGGAATGTTTGGTTTGCCAACAAAATAAAGTTAAAAAAATTAAGACACCGGGTCTATTACAACCTTTATCCATTCCAAGCCAACGTTGGGAGGAGGTTTCAATGGATTTTATCACAGGTTTACCCAAGTCTAAGGGAAAGAGTGTCATCATGGTGGTAGTTGACAGACTTACCAAGTATGCACACTTTTGTGCATTATCACATCCATTTAAAGCCAGTACAGTTTCTACTGCATTTATGGAAACAATTAAAAATCTACATGGAAACCCAAAGATTATTGTAAGTGACAGAGATCCCATTTTCACTGGAAATTTTTGGACACAATTATTTTCTTGTCTTGGTACTCAGTTAGCTCATAGCTCATCTTATCATCCTCAATCTGATGGGCAAACTGAGATAGTAAACAAATGTTTGGATGGATATCTGCATTGCTTTGTATCTGATAAACAGACACAATGGGTCAAATGGTTGCCTCTGGCTGAATGGTGGTATAACACTTCCTTCCATACAGCAACAAAAATGACCCCATTTATGGCACTTTATGGGTATCATCCACCATCCATCACATCATATTTAAGAGAAAATTCTAAGGTTCAAGCAGTGGAACATCACATTGAACATCAACAAAAAGTCCTCCAACTCTTAAAGGATAACCTTGTGTTGGCACAGAATAGAATGAAACAATAAGCAGATCAACATCGTAGCGAAAGAAGTTTTGATGTAGGTGATTGGGTATTCCTACGGCTACAACCATATAAGCAAATGTCCCTCAAGCAAGCTAAGAAGGATAATAAATTATCACCAAAGTATTATGGTCCATACAAGGTGTTGCAAAAGATTGGTACTATGGCATACAAATTGGAGCTTCCTGCAGCTTCTCGATTGCACCCAGTTTTCCATGTTTCATGTTTAAATAAGGTTATAGGTGATAAGCTCCCAGTTCAAACAATATTGCCAGAACTTGACGAGGAAGGAAAAATTATATTGGAACCGGAAGCAGTCACAGAAACAAGAACTCGACAGCTACGAAATCGATCAATTTCAGAGTATCTTATCAAGTGGAAGAACTTATCCGCTGAAGATTCCACATGGGAGGATGAGAATTTTATACAGAAGCATCCAGAACTTCTCAAGCGTTGAGGAAAACACTTTTTTGAAGGAGAGGGGCATGTTGGGTCCCTATAATACTAGTGATTACCCAATTACTATTGTAGTTGTACCCCTTATTAATATTGTTGTGCCCCTATTATCCCCATATTGTTATTACTGTGCCCCATAGAATCCCTCTATTGTTATTTTTGGTGCTTTATATTATTATTGTTAGTTCATCTGGGTTATATTGTGACTCCTTATACTCCTATATATAGAAAGGAGGTTTTGTCATTTGAATCATCCAAGAATTGTTCATTTATGTAATGTAAAGGAGGTTGCCCCCTCGAAGAGGCTGAATTCTAAGGCGTTGATCTATCTTTTATATCTTTTTCTTGAGCTTGTTTCATAACATTCAGAATCTCAATACTTGCTTCCACCTAATGGCAGGCTATCCCTGTTCCTTTGAGTTGTCTTCTTCTTCTGACACGCTTTCTTTCCCATTGTTCTACGGATCTCCTTCAAGCTATCAAGCTTCTACCAAAGGACCGGCTCCGATACCAATTGTTGGAAATAATACTGAGAGGGGGGGGATAATCAGTATTAGCAAATCACTAACTTTTTCATTTCCATACTTAGATACATATACGCTACTTCAGTTAAGGGAACCCGCATGTACACGCAACTGTGTTTAATGCAACTAGTGTATATCCAGTAAACTTATGATTCAACTAATCCATTATATGTTGATATTTAATCAGGGCATCAGAACTTCATTAACCATATGAACAGTAAACAGGTGCAGTAAAATAGAACAGATCATCGCACATAAGAAGCACACATGAACAACATGATATAAGGTGGAAGCCCTATGCGGGACAAAAACCACCTACTACTATTTTCTTTAATATAAGAAAAACCTATTTACAATCTTGTACTGGTGCAAACTCATACCAGTACGCAAGCACCCAACTGCAGAAGGCTACAACCTTCTCTCATTCTCCAGTTTCTACTAGAAGGGAGCTACAACTGCCTTATCTCTTGTACTAGCCGATCCATTTACTAGTACGTAGGCGCCGGCTTACTGAAGGCTCCAACCTTCACTCGTTTTCCAGCTACTAGTGGAAGGGATCTCCAACCCCCTTGGCTCTTGTACAGGCCAATATGTTTACCAGTACGTAGGCGCTGGCCTATAGAAGGCTACAACCCTCTCTTTTCTTCCAGGGACCACGTTTCATAAATTTTCATACTGGATCCATCAATAACATCAAAGAATAAAATCAATCACCACTGAAATACAACCATCAACCAAATCTACTTCATCTATCTCTGAATCACCCAACAACTGAATCACTGAAACCCTGTCATCAACACAGTCACCAGAACATAGAGCAGAACCCAAAACTTTGCAACAACAACCTGATCCAATCTGCAACTTCAAATATCATACTTCAAACAGTATACGCGACTCTGATGAGTCTAAACTACGTGTATACACATTTTTACGAAAGCGAACACACGTACACATCTACAAATATTAACTCAGAACTTTGCAGCTATACTAGACATCAGTCATACCCGGATCATAACATTTATACAATAAAACATGTGTCGATAATTCAGATTTAGTCTATCCATGATCAAACCACATAATGATAATACATTCCAAGCCTTATGATCTCAATCCATCATCCATCTTCAACCGCATAGGTGCATTCTTGGTTCAGATCAAGAAAAGCATCACAAACCCATAACCTACATACTGGATCTCACACTTCATCAGATATTCAATACTTGCACCCCTTGGCCTAATGATCTTCTTCTCCTTATATAGTTTAGGCCTCTCTCAATACCATGGTCCAAAACCACATAGAACCAATACCTTGGACCCAATACTTGGGGTCAATACCTCAGACCAAATACCGAGATACCATGGACCAAATACCAAGAACAAAAACTTAGTTCTCCAACATGTACACACCTTTCCTTGTGCGAAAGTGCGTGTATATGCATACGGGCCTTTTGTTTTGCTAACTCGCGTGTATACGCACTTTCATCAATGTTAACCTGCATATACCTCTCTCTGATCATTAATTCTTTGCTCTTGACCTACTGCACTATGATCTGTCATTAGAGTGAGTTGCCATCAAGGACAACACCTGTATCATAATGCCAACAATTTTTGCAAATAAAACATATTAAAAAAATAATTTTAGAAAGATATATCAATTTCATGCACATGAAAACACAAACAATAATTACATGTAGACACTTGGATTTTAGGTGGAAAACCCACGGTCTAGGACAAAAAACCACTGATTTTTTTGTTGCTTCTTCTTATTACCTATTGCTTCAAAATATTATCATTTACATTACATCAGCTAGAACCCACTAGCAATGGATCACCCACCCCTTACCTGAAATGAGAAATGTTGGCCACAACCTACTTGGAGAACCCACTCCTGGAATAGACAATTAATATGCACTTAGCTTGAAGCCCCCACTCGATGTACAAACAATAATGCTACAAGAAAATATAATTTGGAACTAAAAATATTTATGCATAAACAAAAAATGCAACAAATAAGCACACTCATGCAGCCACAATTTCACCCTCCAATTGAGAGAACAAATCTCTCCACACACACTCTCCAAACTGATCTGCAATCAATGCACACAACTCTAAAACATTGTTGAAGAATAATTTCTGAAGGACACTGCAATTCTAAAGCTCTAAACTCACTACAGAACTCATTGGTTGTGCAATAGTAACATATGCACACTGACTCACTCACACTCTTACAAAACCAACCAAATGAACTTCCTACCTTCACATATTTGTAGAATATGGAGATGGTTAATTCAATTAATTTTTCAGATGATGGATCTCACACAAAACCTTTTCACATGCTTCAAATATGATTGAGATTGGCATCTTAACCAAATCAAACCACTCATTCCACTAGCCCTTTAATAATTTCAACTTTAACCACCTTCTAGAAGCCCCACGATGTATTTCAACCTTTTTCTGGAAAATTATGACAATAGACTCTACCAAAAGAAAATTAGTTCCAGAGGAGCACGAGCAATATGAAGAAAAACCCATAAACACTCTTGGTCACGTGCACAATCTTGGATAAAATTGACTAGAAGATCTAGTTTCTCACATTGACCTATCCTCCAAGCGAATGGACTGTTTCAGTCACTCTGATGAGCCTCCATCCACATGACTTGGGTAGAGCATAGGTTGAAACAAAAGATCCAACCCTCAAACTTGCAATAGGGCTTAAGGGGAGTGAAACAACTGGTAAACCATCCTTCATAACTCATATTTACATTAGGAATATAGTTGCATAACTTCAACAAGACATCACATACATCATCAACTAGACCTGTAGGACAAATGTAGCTCAGCTTCAAATGAGGCCTTGTTACCTCATGACACCTCTCCTACAAACCTTTTGTGAATTATGATAACATTTACATCAGCATCATAGCCTTCAAAAGTATACAACAGACTCAATACTTGACATATAGGCTCAAGAGTACATGACTTCAACAGGTGACATCAATTGCAACACAAACATGCCAACAATATTTTGGGAGTCTAAAAGGACCTTAAAGAAATCCCCAACTAGAGGAATGAATGGTATAAAGGGTAACAACTAGATCTATTCATGATGGTTTTATCAGCTTATTTTACTCCCTAGGGTTAGTGAAAGGAAAATTTTAGGGGTTAATATTCATAGATGGGCTAATTTTCCATGTTTTTTTCCAAAAACAATATTCGCTAATTCCCATTTTTTCCTAAAAATGATTTGCCCAAATTTTATAAGGAAAAATTATTTCACCTTTAAAATCACCAATTTTTTATAGATACTATATAAAATAATTAGAAGTTTGAATATTTTTACTAAAATATCACCAAGAATTTTATAATTTTCATATTATGCAATAGTAAGATTCACCAAGATTTATAATATTTAAGATAAATTTCCAGCCTTAAAATTTTCCCTGGGTTAGTGTTCCTTTGACCTCATGGTTGTTTGACTTTTCCCAGGCTTTATACCTTCATTGTTCCAATCATACCTCCCAGTCGCATGGATGGAGGCCTCTGAGAGTGATTGGAGCTTCCTAGTCGCTCCTCTGCCTTCCTTGTGCGAGCCACTATGACCTTTATAAGTATTTTCTATGCCTGTGACTAGGGATGTCTTCTAAAGTGTCTTAGTCCCTAAGAGATCAATTCAACTCATCACTTATTCAAGATGTCTAGGACTTATCATTTAGAAGTTTCCATGAATTCACATCATTTTGAGAATCTACATTCATCCTTTTGGGACCTATCTTCTCCTTATTTATACTCGACCATTTGAGAGGGTTGGGCTGGAGTTTTGGAGAGCCAAATTCTTAGTGAGATAGAGATCTTGAGCCTTTGCTGCTATCTTGCTGCTAGAGAGAGATATTTGAGGTTCTTGTTGCTTGAGTATTCCTCTTCATGCTCATTTCCTTCTTATAGTGGGGAGACCTTTCCGGATTGTGATGAGGAATCTTTGAGGTGAAGGTATATGGTTCTAATCTAATTTTTCATGATTAATAGAAACATATGTTCCTTCTATGTATCTATTTATATTCAACATCATTTATAGTTGTTTCAATGATATTTTGATCTAACGGGCCTCCGAGGAAGGTTACTTGTTGTCTCTGTTTGCTTGTGGTTATGTGTAGGGATCAAGATCAAGTGCAGACAAGGTAGATCACTCAAGTTGAGCATGAGAATTTCCATTAGACCCAAAATCCTTCCCTAATCTACAAGGAGGCCAGGTGAACACATATTTCTTATAGTATATAGAACCGTCTGCTAGATGCATGTTTGATCATTTGGGTTGGGACACTATTGTATCTCTATTAGTCTTTCATTTTGTTGTTTGATGATATGATTTGGACATGAGATCATGAATAAATAGCTCCTTTCATGTGAATTTAGATGCAACAGAAGTGTTCTCTCAATGAGATCATTCTTGCTTTGTGTCCACTTTTCCTCTGGTTTCTATTGATTCCTCTCCTCCCCTAGTTTGCTAAGTTTTCTCCAATTTTTTTGACTCTTTGTGATCATTTTCAGGGTTTATTTTCTGAATATTTGTTGATAAGGTTAATCCTCTCTATGGACAGAGATGACCCCTCTAGTCCAATGAGTGGGTCTAGCAACTGAAGTGGAAATAAACTAGACATCTTTCTAGATTATAAATGAAAAGTAGAACAACAGAGATGACCAACCTTGCTCTGATGCTATTCTGATTTCCTTTATTGAGATCCTCAAACCGATTGTGTCACGGACTTTTTCCTGCTTCTTTCAGCACTTATGTACCTGCACAAGTGATCAAGAGACAACAAAGCATGCCAAGACCAATAGAAAATCCAATAATAACCTACTTAATTGATCAAGGAATGCCAGGCCAATACATACATGAACATATATATTTTGGGAAGATGAACCATCAGTTGTATTATTTAAAGAATAAAGGGAAGCTTACAACCATAGCCTTGATGTTGAAAGTCTCTCCTTGAGTGGTAATCCAAGCCCAAGCCAAGAAACTCTCCAAACACTCCTTCTCCAAGTCTAATGAATAGCCTCTAAGCACAAGCTCTGCATAGGGATGTAAATGGACATAGATCAACCATTTGGGAATGGGAGAGGAGGAATTTATAGGATAGGAGAGGGAGCTAGGACTCCTCCAAAGATAGGATTAGGCCCACATCTCAAGGAGGTATCTCATAGGGATGAGACCAAGAGGTCAAATTAGGAGGATTTGACCTCATCTATGTGAAACCACCTCCAGCTCGCCGCTTTGGAAGCTTCTAGATCACGAAGCTTCTCATCCTCTTTGGGAAAACTTCCTTTTTGAGACCATCACGGGTATGAAAGGTAATAGAGTGATGCCATCATTGGCTTAACACACTGCAACAGGTGATCATCATGGTTTTGAGCTACATAGGGGCGATGATCCTCATTTTAGGGTTTTAAGAGCTATTTCTTCAGGGAACGCTCTAGATATTTTCCAAGCAAAGTTAAAGGAGGGATCTGAGCTACATACATGGATGAGTATATTGTATAATGATCATGTTTCGGACACTTCAGGGTATGTCACAGGGAAGTGCAAGAGGCATGACAAAATACTGTGTAATAGATGCCCCGTAAAGGATGAAGGTAGAACAAGGAGTGATGGCTGAGATGCTTTATGAGATTTTGGCAAGGATGAGGACACACACTGTCAGGAGACCTGCAAATCAAGGACGCATATACATATACATATCTAAGATTAAGAAATGAATCCACGACATGGACGCAACCATCTAGATGATGAAGACTAGATAAAAGATCCATGGTATGGGTGCAACAATCCAGATAACAAGGATGATCATAAATATAAATTCTCACAGTATGGTCACAACCATCCATATAGTATAAACATGTTTACAATCATGAATGATATATAACTCCATGTAGCCTAAGTCATAATAGACAAGACTCAGGGTCTTGTGCTCCATCTCGACCTGATCAATGTACGAATCCTAACACGTGAATAAAAGTGTTGAAGTCGAGCATGCTAGGAAACCACCTGATTATCGGCCAATGATGTGGACCGTTAATAGGTATGAGAGAAACCACCAATAATGACAATGGCTCTCAAGTTACAATAGTACAATCTATGAATGTGATAATGAAGCTGAGGTCGAACACTTATGGAATCACCCGACCGAAAGCCAATAATGAAGACTCGTCGTTTGATGTGAAGAACTGGCCATTAGGGAATGCCAGCTCTAAGGCACTGAAGGGAGTTCCTAAGTCATATTCCTAGCTAATGAGCTGAAGTCGACAGGAAGTAACCCGTCGAAGGAAGGAAATAATGAATCCTCCACCATCGACATGAAACAAGGAATAAAGTGGAATAATCTTCAGGATTGTAGCAATGACTCAAACAATGTATAGGTAAATAAATGTAGATTGGACTTCTCTTAAACATATTGGCAACATGACTCGGAAGTGTGGTAGAATCTGACTCAACATAGGACTAAAGGTCATGATGACAGTGTGGAATAATCAAATGAGAGGCAAAATGGACCACTTGAACCTGGGAGGACAAGTGACGATATCCCAAACCCAACACGAGAGTAGAAGAGTGTCATGTTCAAGAGCGACATGCTGCCTATACAAAGGATGTCTCATCTTCATTTCCCCCCCCCCACTATTTCTAGCGAGTACCCAAATTATTTTTATCAAAAGCTTGAATGGGATAGCATATGCTTGTCATGTAAGTTCATTCTTCGAACGAATTCATCCTAGTAAGTTTTATGAGCCCTAGGAAGGAGAAGCTCAATCCCATCATAGTGATGCATCTTTCGTCGTAAGTTTTTAATGTGTTTGATGTAAGAATAACTTGGTACCTTTTTCATGTTTAGAGAGTTTGAAAAAGAAACAAAAAAGAAAACTCCATCATGTCCCTTTTCGTAATTTTTCCCTCGAACTCAAAAAGGTAGAAAACAGTATCCGAGGGAACCTCTTGACCATATCGACCAAGGTGTACCCTTTTCATAAATAGTTAATCTCAGCCTTAAAAAGGGGTAAATGTATATTGAGCTGACATCGATTCATTTACTTTAATGAGTTCAAAATGACAAGTACTCGGAAATCTTTTCACTTTTCGAGAGTTCAAAAAGAGCTCAAAGATGACTCTAGGGGGGTTCCTTTTTCATTTATTTAAGGAGTTCAAAAAAAGGATAAATAAAACTCCCAGAATCGGTCAATAATAATCATTGTTCACATTGAAGGAACCTGTAAGTGCACAAGAAACACACCCATCACTGATATTGAGAGAAAATATTAAAATATTATGAAAATATTTGATAAAATGACTTTCAAAACTTATAAATAGGTTAAAGTAATTTCATTTTTTAGCATTTTACCAAACTGAGCTTCGAAAGTTCTTCTTGTGCCCCAATTCTCTTGATTTTCCAATGACTACTATGGGAGATCAAGGGTACCATTTCATGATTCGTCTGTGACAGGTAAGAGCATCATCCTTGCTCTTGCATTTTATTACTTTTTTATGCATTTTAAATGGTGATTTTTTAGAGAGAAGGATTTTAAAAATTTAGGGCGCCGGCGACCATTGCGGGTATGGTCATCTGCGATGGTTGCACTTGAGCCCAAAGGCTCGCACGATGCAATCGTACTATTTGTAAAAACAAGTGCGATGGCACTGAGGGTGGTTTTTAAATAAATAAAACTCTCTTTTAAGGAAAAAAATGTTGATTTTTATCCATGAAAAAGGCAATAATAAGCGTTTAAATGTTGATTTGCAGGAGAATATGGTCTTGGAGTGGAAAGAAGGAGGCCATGAGGCTGAAGACTTTCAAGCAACTCAAGACCTTACATGCATAAACTCTCAGAGGGATTGTGGACTACTAAAATTCTTCAGGACCATAGGGTTGAGGGCTCAGTTGGAATTACTACCTTATTTGATCATCCTTTGGGATGTTGATTGAGAGATCTTCATCATAAAAGGGCAAGAACTGGAACTTGAGGAGATGGAAATCTAATTCATCACGGGATTATCCTGTCGAGGAGAAGCAATTCAACTCTTTGGGTCTCGCCCAACAGGCGAGAGCACAATTAGGAGTCTAGTCTAGAGATATTGTCCTGGTGCTGAAATAACCAATGGAGGTAAGGTGAAGATAGCAACAATCACCAAAAAACTCATATTGAGAACATTTTCTTCATCATGACACATGTATCTAGCACGCAAACCTTGCATGAGGCTTCAAAATCCCAGTTCCAATATGTTATTGCAAGCTTGACCCTCACCGTCTTCAACTAGTGTGGAGGCCTTTTGGCAAACATGAAACGTCAATCGACCAAGGGGAAGCAAGGACACATGAAACAATTTAGGTTTGGTTCTATACTGGTGACCTTAGTTTTGGAACGAGTGCCCCTCTTCAGGTATCATCGAGCAGAAGTACCACACCCTGCCCCCCGAGATCTGAGACTCATGAGATGGAGCCAGCTCTTGCCTCGAGGAGGCATGGGTCAACATGTGCATTATCCACCACAATTCTTCGGTTGGCTTAAATGCCAAATACTCATGTTAGATAACTATGCTTATTCTTCCACAAATTTTTGGTGGGATCTAGATACACCTCTGCCACTAGGTGAACAGTGGACTAATGCAGGTAAAAAACTTATTTTTTGGATTTTTTCAAGTTTTATGAATTTTTGTAAAGGTGTAAACTAAGACTCAACTTTGATAAATGTATAGATGTGGGACCCGAGAGACCACCAGGCATGTCGCCAATAGCACGATGAGCTGCTCATCTGATAGTGGGTGCAAACTACAAGGAAGAGGCTGACCCCTTGGCTAAGATGGAGCGCAATCTAGAGGCAATAACTCAAGGGATTCTAGATTATGTCATTATCGATGATGTTCCACTGCGTTGGGAGATACACACTATGGGAGTCTCTGTGAGAATGTGTCGATTGTTAGGCTGAGTGATCAGGGAAGTCTCGTGCTATCATGAGAACAATACAATTTGATAGTTTATCTAGGTCTTTTAAACATTTGTAGGCTTTGAAAGCCAAGTGTCTCAAAACAGTTTATTTTTTGACATTTTGATGTAAGCACTCCGAAAAATGCTATATATATATATATATATATATATATATATATATATATATATATATATATATATATATATATATATATATATATATATATATATATATATATATATATCTGTATATCTATATCTATATATATGTGTGTGTGTGTGTGTTTCATTTCTACTTATGTGTTCATAACATGATTCAGTTTTATAAATGATGCAAATGTCTATCAAGAACAAAATTTGCTAATGCATCGGTTAATGTATTTAAATTACGTGGAATATGTTGATACGTAATATAATCAAAATTTCTTTCCAGTAATCTAACACGTAGGTACATATGCAATATTTTTGGATTTCTCACTAAGTAATGATTGTTTAATTGTAACACAATAAGCTGCGAATCCAACTTGAAAACTAAATCCCTAATGCCAAGAGAAACTTCTTCTGACAAGAGTTCAATAACTACATTATATTCATCAATATTATTGGTTGTTTGACCAAGGTAGATACCTTTTAAGATAATCATCTCACCATTAGGGTCATAGGGTAGCCACGTTGCAGAAGAGCGGTTCCGTGTGCTACAATAAGCACCATCAACTAAACCAATGTAATGACCTGATTACATCTGCAAATTGAGTGGAACACAGGATAAGGAAAAAAACATATGTCTACAAAGCAAAAAAACACACCAAAAAATCACAAACGCACACTAATGAATTAACACACTAATTTACAAAAGTTATTCCATGAATTTCGCGCATAATACTTTTTGACATACAACCCATTACAGGGCTCTTACAACACATTTCCCTCATAATCACATAGCTCATAGGCACCTTTCTGTAAGACATGATTGATGATGTAGGGCCCATTCCACATGGGTTTGAACTTTCCTTCCCCCATTTTATCATTGGCTTGATCATAAAGAAGGACCAAGTCGCATTCAACAAAAGTGTGAGGAGACACGGTTTGGTCAAAATGAGCTTTGACTTGCTTCTTTTGAGCTTCGATGACCATCACAGCAATGCAATGAGTCTTGTCAAATCTCTCAAGATACAGTAGTCACTCCTCTTCAGGCAAGGTATTCAAAAGAAGTTCGATAACTAGCTTAAGCGAAGGGATTTCACATTCGATTGGAAGAGTTTCCTCTAAACCATACACTAGCAAGAACAGAGTGAATCCAGTGGCTACCTTAGTAGAAGTTTTGTGAGCCCAAAGTGCTGAGAATAGCATTAAACACCAAATCTTTTTGTGCTTCCCAACAATACATTGAAGCATAGTAACCAAAACCTTATTGACTGCTTCAACCTGGCCATTGGCCTGTGGATAATAAGGATTTGAGCTATCATGTCGAAGGTCCAACTGAGAAGTTAGCTCTGCTATCATGTGTTGATGAAAATGTGATCCATGGTCAACCACAATAGCTTGAGGGGCACCAAAACATGCTATGACATGTCCTGATGATGAACCACACTTGTTGGTTTGAAACGCGTCGACAAATGAAATTTCATGTGATTTACACCGAAAAATTTCTCATAAAAATGCTATGACACGGTTAAAAAGGAACTGAGAAGTAGTAATATCATCAGCATTATATGTAGGCATCACCTCGGCCCATTTCATAAAATAGTTGATGATGACAATGATATAACCATGCCCCCTGGTCGAGCGAGGGTTACTGGGTGTAGGGGTGCGGGTGGGGCGTGCTGCTTGCGGTTGAAAATCTGGCATTCATGGCATTTTTGGACAGCTAGAATGTATTCTTTGAAGACCAAAGGCCAAAAATAATAGGCGCGGAGGATTTTCTGAGTAGTGACATATCCAGATATATGACCACCACAGGCACCAGAGTGACAATCATTTAAGATCCGCTCAGCCTCTTCAAGGGTGAGACACCTATGAATAACAGAGTCCACACCGATTCGATGCAACGTATCATTGAGGATCCGATAGGGTTGGGACTGATGCCAGATGCGGCATTAGCCATATCTGGACAACTCATATCGGAAAGTATAGGTTTGGAGATCAACAATAATGTCTCCATACCATGGGTCAAGAGTGTTGATTAGAAACAGAGTTTCATTGGGTATCTACTCAGTGAAATCATTTGGGGTGGTTGTAGATGGAAGGGCACATATTAACTCAGCAAAGGCAAGTGATTTCTTTGATTTGGTAGCAGTAAATTCTAAATCAAGCTCCTGCAGGATCACGATCCATTTGGAGTATTTTCCCCCCTATAACTAATGAGTTAGTATATATGTCATGGGGTTACAATCAGAAATCATGACGGTTTTCCATAAAAGGATATAATGTCAAAATATTTGGATGGCATGCGCTGCCTCCAAGGAAAGCTTCTTGACATGAGCATATTGAGACTTAGTATCAAGAAGATTTTAGCTCAGATAATAAACCACGTGCTCATTGCCATCATCATCATCCTGAACTAACACCATAGCAATAGTGGTATCAGTTGCAGCCAAATACAGGAAGTAATCGCGGTGGTAATTGGGGGGATGTAGTAAAGGAGCACTAATCAATGTGTTATTTAAAGCATCGAAGGATTCCTGGGAAACATCATCCCAAATAAAAGGGATCCCCTTCTTAATTAAGTGAGTAAAACCTTTGGCAAGTTCAGCGTAATTAGGGATAAATTGATGGATAAAATTAGCTTTTCCCTGCAAGCTCTGTAATTGCAGTAATGATGTGGGGGGCTAAATCTACTATGGGATCAACTTTCAAAGGATCAATCCTGATACCGTCATGAGACACCACAAAACCTAACAGCTGACTAGAATCGATGCAAAACGCACACTTGTGTGGATTGAGATAGATATTGTAATGTCAACATCATAAAAGTATGGCTCTTAAGTGATTCAGATGGTCATGACATTTAGCTGAATGAGCTGGTAAGTCGTTGAGGTATGGCTGAACAATGTGTCGAATGTCATGAAATGCATAAGACATTGCTCATTGGAAGGTAGCACGAGCATTCTTCAAGCCCAAAGGAATATTTTTTTAAGAGAAAGTACCCTAGGGACAGATAAAGGTTGTTTTATGCTGATCAGTGGGTGAAATGTTAATCTGGTTATATCCAGAAAAAAATGTCCATGAACGAAAAAATCTCATTCCTAGCGCACTCGTTAATGATTTGGTCGATAAAGGGAGTAGGCTAATTGTCCTTAGGACAAGCGAAATTGATATCATGGTAATCAACACAAACACGTATCGTGCCCTACTTTTTGGAAATAGGAATGATATTGGATACCCAATCCATCAATGGAATAGGATAAATGAAACCTGCTTCCAAAAGCTTCTCTACTTCTTCTTTGATAGGAGAAACCTTTCGATGGTGCATAGGACGAAGTCGTTACTGAATAAGCTTAACACCAGGATAATTCATAATCTCATGCACCACTATGGCTAGATCGATACCAAGCATTTCCTCGTATGACCAAGCAAAAAAGTCTCAAAATTCTTTAAAAAGCTAAGTATAAATCCTAATCTCATCTGGAGAACAGGAAACCCTAATATGAATGTTCTCAACAATTCTCAGTTTAACAGAAATGTCAAGGGGCATTGTAGCAGTGATGTTTCCTATATTACCCTCCGACAAGACTTCATGCTCCAGGACAAGTATTTGAAGTGGAGGTATAGGAGAATGAGAAACATACTCTTCAAGACAGGAAGGCACCTCTTTAAGGCTAGGAAGAAAAGAAGAATGATGATGTAGACTGTTCCATGGAATTTCATCCAAAGACATGACCTCCACGATACTCTCATGAGTGGGGAATGTCTCATTCAAAGGATCTGGAGAGTCCCAAGAACCAAGCTAGGGAGATGACATCTAAGTGTCCAGGTTCATACTGAAGATAGTACGACTTTCTGAAGCAACCATCCAAGCTAAAACAATTTCCTGATAATTTATCTCTAATGGACTTAAAGGCATAGCATCACCAAATGATTCAATTTGATCTTCAATAGGGATAATCCAAGCATCCGTTGAGATCATATTGATTGAATGAACATTCGGAGGCAGGAGAGTAAAAGTACCCATTAAGGAAGAGTCTTTAAAGAGACTTGCCTCCATGCTCTCGTAAGGAATATCAGTATTTCCCACATAAGGAACATTTTAGTTTGATGAATCAAAAGAAAAGAAGGACAGTTGATCAATCATGACAATTTTTCCTTCACGAGGAAAACGAAGTATGCGGAACAAAGAAGACACCACACAAAACATGGCTTGAGTTCAGCTTCGCACAAGAAGAAGGTTGTAGTTGAGATTTGCATCTACAATTACTTATAATTCAACAGTATTTCCTTCTAATTTAATCAAAAAACTTGTGAGAATACCATATGGTTGTGAACCTCTACCATCAAAGTCTTCCAAGGTGTTCAGAGATTGGTTAAGAGAATGAGAGCCAATAGATTTCCAACATGAAACTGACATGATGCAGGTAGAGGCACCTTCATCAATAACTGTTCGATGAATCGTCCTGCCTTTGATAAGGACCTATACCAGAAATGCAATATGATGAGGAAGACGAGGCACATGATTCTCAAGAACGAAAGTAATTAGACTCGAATCATAAGGATTGATACGACCTATAGCAGACAACAATGACTTCTGCTATGTTGGACAGGATTGAAGAAACTCCAAGGAAGACATCGTTGAAGGTGCCTAAGCTAAATCCTCAACATCATTGTAATTTTGTGCAACTCTAGCATTTAGATTGAAAGATGAATTCTAAAGAAAAACTTTGGGAGGCGTCTGAATGATGGACTCACTGTTAGGGTGCTCGATATGGAGCAGACTAGAAATGGACAGAGTAGAAGTAGAAGGAGTATTAGTAGCTTCTTTCTCCATCGTATTCTTATATGTGGCTTAATACTCCTTAGTTCGAGTAGTGATCGAGATAGGTGATGAACCTTGCATCATGAACACTTGGGAACCTGAGGAAGCAGAAGACTAGGTTGGTCTACCAACTGGGTTTTCTGTGATGGAAAGGGTTCTTTTAAGATAGCCAGGGTCGCTTTTAGAAAGTGACTAACTTTAGATCATCGAGGACAATCTTTAGTGTAATGACCTCCTCACAAATGAGGGAAGGATATTTTGGCTCTCTTCTAGAAGCACCATCACCAGAAGACTTAGGAGGGTCCCATTTTGGTGCATCAGCTTTGGCCTTACTTTTTTCCCTTCTTTTAACCTTCAGAGGTCTTATCTGCTACATTAGACTGGACAACATGTATCTCAGAGGTTTTACTAGGATTGGATGAATTCTTAGAGGGATTATTGGAATGAGTGTCCGAGACAGATTTCTGCTTCAAAGAACCTTTTGCTGAAGTCTGAGACACAAAACCAATCACACCATCAATAGGTGGTGTATCAGGAGACTTTGATGCTGTGAGATCTGATGATGGTCTCAGAGCATCAAGTAACATATCATACAATGTGTCAGATTGTGAATAGAATAGGTCTAAATACTACGCATGGACGATAGCCTGCTCTTCAGTAACACATCCACCCATAGCTATGTCCTCAGAAATTTTGCTAACGAATGATTTCGTGAACAATTCTTTCAACAACTCATCAGCAATCTCAAACTTATGAGGCAACGTCGATGTCCCCATTCATGGATATGATCAGAAATGTGGGTAAAAGTGTCTTCCTTAAGTGACGTAAGCAAATGAGTGCCAGTTTCATACCGAATTGGGAGTTGGAAATGGGTTAGGAAATCCATAGCAAGAGATTTGAAGTCACTGTAGGTACCTCTAGGAAATTCGATGTACTATTTAGCGGCAACACCTATGAGAGTTATTTGAAAGAGTTAAAGATAGATAGAATCATCGACATACAAATTGGAGGAGCACCAGAGGTGATAAGTCATCACGTGGGCTTGTGGATCCTCCTTCGTTTTTTCCTCAAATTTGGGGAAATCTCTTGGAATTTTGGTCGGAACTGGAGGCTAGGAAGGCAAATGAAGAATGGGATCATTTGTGAGACTCAAGACGTCGAGCAGCTCCAATGTAGCCAAGAAAGGAAATTCCATGTTAAACAACATATAGGGCATTTGAGGAGACCCAAACTATGGATTCCATCCTTGTTAGTAAGGATTTTTCCCCCACAGTGGGGGATTTTTTCCATATGGAATCTGGTTTTGTCCCCACTCATGGTTACCTTACCCATAAGGAGGATTCGGTCTAGGGTAGGTGTGATACTGCCCTATCATAGGTTGCTGATAAGCATTGTACACAGCGTATGGGTTATAAGGTTTTTGAACCTATTGACCCTAGATGTAAGGAGATTGAACCTCTTGATGCAAGGGTTGACCTTGACCTTGCAAAGGCTGACCTTCACCTTGCAAAGGATGACCCTATCAATATGCATATAGATCTTGCTGCTGCCAAGGCTGACCTTGTTGCTGCAAAGGCTGATTTTGCTATTGTAAAGGTTGACCTTGTTGTTGCAATGGTTGGCCTTGCAAGGATAAAGGTTGAGAGGATTTCTGAACAAACTGAGTTTGTGGTTGCAAAGGCTATTGTGACTGCGGCAAAGGTTGCCCTTGCTACTGTGAAAAATTCCCTTGCTACTGCAATGCTTTCCCTTCTACAAAGATTGCCCTTGCTGCTACCAAGATTTCCCTTGCTACTACGAAGATTTTCCTTGTTGCTACAAGGGTAGCTAGACAGTTCCTTGTGTTATACCTTGAGGGTATTAATAGTTCCCGAATTGGATCTGGCCATATGCTCCAGGAATAACAGATTGACCAGGTTGAACATATGGTCCAGCTTGAGGAATGTAAGGTGGATTAACCAAGGCTTGCAAACAATATGGGACATAAGTCTATTGGAATGAGACCTGAGCCATAGACGACTGCTGATATTGGATGTTACCTGACCCAGACGGACTAGCAGGGTTAGGAAGAGCATCGTAAAATGATTTATTCATTCCCACAATGTGAGTTTGTAATCCATTCACATTGATTTTGCTTGACATAAGAGGAATAGTCAAATTTTACCCCCAAGGAGGTGGCATAGTCTATCCACTCGATGGACAGATAGAAGAACTTACCGAGACCTGACCTGAGACAGTCGGTTGAACTGGAAGAGTCGGTTAAAATGATGAAATAGGTTGAGACAAAATGGTCGGTTGAACATGAATTGAACTAACTGCAGTTTGCACAGTAGTTCAAGAGGCCGTGTTCTGAATGAACATACCTGATGTAGGCATAACTTTGGAAGATTAGATAGGGTTTTGATATAATAACAAGGCACTAGGAGTACCCGAGACTAACTGAGCTAAAGTGGTATAACCATGTGGCAACATGGGTCCACTAGTTTTAGGATAAGAGAGAGATGGGACTCTTCCCGTTTAGAAAAGCCTTCTGGAGGGAATTCATATCCTTGCTCATCATCTACGTGAGGAGTATGGGTAGAAAAAACTTCTGAATGACCTGAAGAGGAGACTGGAATTTCACCTTTTGACTCCATAGATGGAAACAATTGGTGACGAGGAACCTGAGACATACGAGGAGATAGCTCCAAACGAATACTAGTCCAGCCGTACGAACTGTAAGGGCGTTGAGGAGATATCACAATAGAATCAAACAATGGATTTGATGAATAGAAAACAAGCCTCTGTGAACTTTCAGGATTCTGTGGACTCTCAGGGGTCTAAATAGGATTATCAAAGGAATCCATATCAGATTCTTGAGGTGAGTAGGAATTTACTGGAGGCGAATGAGAAGACAAAGGTTGGATAATTGGAATTATACCAAGTTCAAAACCTTGATCCTCAAGCGACTAAGGAAGTTATGAATGAACTCCTTGGGATGACCATTTAGTATCAGAAAATTAAGGGTAACTATGAGATGGACTCAATGGTTCAGCCATGATGACTTCCTCTCAACAGAGAAAAAAAAAAAAGAAAGGAAAATTTGTTAAGGGCTTTAACAATCTTGAAATTAACAGGAAATTGCTCAATTTGTTCTAAGAAGCAACTGCTTGGGATGGACATGTTTATCATAGGAAATTATATTTTAGAAACAAAAACATTGCCTTTTCATCTTTTAGAGTCAAGAAAATGGTGAAAAGGTGACTCTAGTCGCTTTCAATAGTTTTACGAGCTTGAAAGGACAAGGTGCTCGATGATCTCTTCAAATATAAAGAGTCTGAAAATATCAGATAAATGCTCAGGTGAATCTAGGTAAAAGGAGTACCAAGTAACTGTGAACTGCAATATACAACTCAACAAATAAATTTACCAAGGACTTGAAGTACGTGCAAGTAATCTCCCTGAATGTTGTGTTCAGTGTATCATGTTAACAGTGCAGCAGACTTGACTTCCTATGGATAAAGGTTTGCAACCTATGGGGGTCTCCCTTTATATACGCAATGGTACATGGAGCATAAGTCCATACTAGCACTATCTAATGCCCAAGTGAATGACAGTTGCTAAGTTTTAAAGACGTCAGAACACGTCTCTAACCTAGAGCACTAGATATGATCGTTAATGTTTCAAATTCTGCTTAGGTTAATTGATATATTTTAAATTTGATCTATAATTATGTTTCAATTTCAAGGTGTTAACGATGTTACCTGTTCCTAAAATGGAAACTAGATGATGAAATGAAATCCTTCAATTTGATGAAAGCTATCTATGTAGGGAAGAAGATCACTCAAATCATGCATCAAACCAAATGAAAACGTGCAACCATGACAATCTCCAAATGCTAAATGCGAAATATGAAATCTAATCTTTCATATGATAAGGAAATACAATGCCAAAACAAATATTAAAGAAAAATTTCCTTAAGATATTATGACGATTTTTTTATCTTTTTCAAAATGAAAGTAATGTAATCTATGTTGGAAATAATACTGAGAGGGGGGGTGAATCAGTATTATCAAATCAATTATTTTTCATTTCACAATCAAATTTGTATATGCTACTTCAACTATGGGAAACTGCGTATATATGCTATTGAGTCTAAAGAAACCAACGTATATCAGAAAACTTAAGATTCATTAATTGTTGATATTTAATCAGTGCATCAGGACTTCATTAATCATAAGAACAGTAAACAGGAGCAGTAAAACAAAACAGATCATCACACACATGGACACAAAAATATAAGGTGGAAACCCAATGTGGGTGAAAACCACTTGCTACTATTTATCTCTATCTTCTTTTAATTAGAAACTTCTTTTTACAATGATTTTGTACTAGTGCAGTCTTATACCAGTACGCAGGCTGCTCAAAAGGCTACAACCTTCTGTCGTTCTCCAGTTTCTCCTGGAAGGGAGCTACAACCCCCTCAACTCTTGTACTAGTTGAGGTACTAGTACGTAGGTTCTAACCTACAAAAGGCTATAACCTTCTCTTTTCTTCCAGGGACCACGTTTCATAAATTTTCAGTCTAGATCCATGAATAACATCAATCAAACATCAAGTATATCTGTATCAACCAATCTCCTTTGCACCAAACAAAACTGAATCAAATAGTCTCTCTAAATGTTGTAGCCAGAAAATAGTAACAGTAACCATACACCAATTCTGAACCCAGACCACTGCAGCAATAAACAGAAGTAGCTAAAACATATATTAAGAGTTGTAAGCTACTTCAATGTGTACAACCTCTGTGCATACGCTTCTGAATTAAGGCCAACCTGTGTATACGCTATTTTGAATTACAGAACCAGTGTGTATACACGCCTTTGCTTCGTTGAACCTGCGTACAGATCTATAAAAGATAATTTATCCTTTTCACTTATTCAGACATCAGTTATAACGAGATTATCAAATTTATAGATCAAGTCATGTGCCCAAAATAATAGATCAAAATCACACAAAGATACTATTATTCAAGCCTTAAGATCTTGACCCATAAATAGTACTTTTCTTTCTTCTTGCGCTCAGGTTCCTCCTTGATTCAGATCCAGCTATGCACCATAACCCAATGACTAGAATTTCAGATTTAGCTCTTCCTCAGATATTCAATGCTTAAGTCAATGTGCATGCCTAATGATCTCGTTCCCCTTTTATAGTCTTAGGCCTTTACACAATACCATGGTCCAAAACCATAAAGAATCAATACCTTGGACCAAATACCTGGGTTCAACACTTCAAACGATATACTATGGTCCAAAACCATAGGTCCAAATACCAAGGACTAAATACCATGGACCAAAAATAAGTTTTCCCACACGTACGCGCTTTTTCGTGCATGAAAGTGCGTGCATACGCATACGCTACTTTTGATAGGCAATCCCATGTGTATACGTGACTTCGTCAAAGGAAACCTACGTATATCTCTTTTTCTTTCATTCTGAGAGCCTAAATAGTGATCTGCCATCTGAGTGAGTTGCCATCAAGGACAACACCTATGTCATAGTGCCAAAACTGAGTCATAATGCCAACAATCTCCCCCTTTGGACTTGATGGCAACCCCAAGTCACTCAAAGTCATTCTTCCCCTTTGACATCAAGGGCAAAGGGTTATGTTCCCCCTGAGTTCATGCTGAAATTTCTACTCTGTTGTGCTGTCCATACTCCCCCTGACTGTAGGCAAGGTCTGCAAGAAGATGTTCTACAAGAAGATACATAACTTTATACATCATAAATGACCTTCCTACCACCAAAGACTCATACATACATCCATCTCCCAACCAGTTGGGGATACACCAAAAGTTTACACACGATAAAACAAGAACATTACATTATCCATCCCAGGCATAGTGGGGAAACCAAAGTAGGTTGTTACATGACCTTGATAAGAAAAGAAATACATAACATAGAGACGAAATATCTACAACCAGACTATGATAGTTATCAACAATTATCATTAGCAGCATCTATCAATCATCATTCAGACCAGCAACCATGTTCTCCTTCTGCACTTGTTCCCCCTGAAACCAAAACACTGTGATCTTGAACCAAGATAATGCCAACAATGCATTATTAGAAGAATATATATATGCTCCCCCTGAGCCTGTGCCAGATGGTCTCTATCAGACCCATATCAGACTCCTTTCATCCTGAGCCTGACCCACTGTTTGTCTTCAAACCAACATATATGCGACTGTATCCACATAAACTGACATATGTATGTGGATTCTCCTCATTAAACTCGCGTACAACCACTTTTCTCTGAAACAGACAAGTTTCAACAGCAAGATGATGCATCAACTACTCCCATCTTATGTCTGAGGTATTCAAATGTCTCCCTGGGCAGTGGTTTGCTGAGTATATCAGCAACCTGTTCCTTAGAGGGAACATACTCCAATTTGACCTTTTGTTCAAGCACTTGTTCTCGGAGAAAATGATATTTGATAGGTATGTGCTTGGTCTTTGAATGCATGACTAGATTTTTTGAAATTCTGATTACACTTGTATTATCACATAAAATAGAGATAGGTGGAGTACAAGTGATTTGAAAATCTTGCAAAATTTGCATCATCCAAAGGAGTTGTGTGTAGCAAGATGCAGCAGCCACATATTCCGCTTTAGTTGTAGATAAAGCAATTGAACTTTGCTTCTTGCTTAACCAAGAGACTAATCTGAAACCCATAAAGAATGCACCACCACTAGTGCTTTTACTATCATCCATGCTTCCTGCCCAATCTGCATCTATATATGCATGAAGTGTGAGATGTGTATCTCTAGGATACCATAAGCCATAGTTTTGTGTCCCTTGAAGATATTTGAAGATTCTTTTAACTGCCTGAAGGTGTGCTTATTTCTGATTTTCTTGGAATCTTCCAACTATTCCCACTGCATGCATGATGTATGGTCGGGTACCTGTCATATAGAGCAAACTACCAATCATGGATCTATAGGTTGGTTGATGTACTGCTGCTGAATCATCATTGGCACTGAGGCTGCATCCTGTTACCATAGGGGTACATACTGGTTTTGAATCTTCCATGCCATATTTCTTCAAGATCTCCTTGAGGTACTTGGTTTGTGACAAAAAGATACCATCTTTATTTTGTTGGACTTGTAAACCAAGAAAATATGTCAGCTCACCAAGCAAGGACATTTCAAACTCTTTCTGCATCAGCAAAGCAAAATTTTGACTCATGGCTTTTTCATTGCTACCAAAGATGATATCATCAACATACACAACAAGTATTAAAAATTTATCATTATCAATTTTTACATATAGATTGCTATCTGTTGATCCTTTTGAAAAACCTTGTTGATGGAGGTATTTGTCCAGATGATAATACCAAGCCCTTGGAGCCTGTTTAAGACCATAGAGTGCCTTCTTAAGTCTACATACAAGTTTTGGATCATTTCCAAGGATGAATCCATCTGGTTTCTCAATATACACTTCTTCTTCCAAGTCTCCATTTAAAAAGGCAAATTTCACATCCATTTGAAAAACTTTGAACTTCTGAAAGCTAGAAAGAGCAAGGAACATTCATATGGCTTCAAGTCTAGCAACCGGTGCAAAAGTTTCTTCAAAGTCTATACCTTCTTGTTGAGCATACCCTTTACAAACAAGTCTGGCCTTATTTCTAATAACATCTCCATTTTCATTCAGCTTGTTTTTGAATATCCATTTTGTCCCTATGACATTCTTATCATTTGGTCTAGGAACCAACTCCCAAGTGTTATTCTTTTCAATCTGCTCGAGTTCTTCATTCATGGCCTTGACCCAGCATTCATCTTTGCATGCTTCTCTTACATTTTGTGGTTCAGTGGAGGAGAGCAATGTTAGATAGCTTGAACCTTCTGAAATAGTTCTTCTTGTTTGTACACCCACCTCTTTCTGCCCCAAAATTTGAGTTTCTGGATGATTCTTCTGAACGTACCTGGATGGAGTCTTTTCTTCTATCCTTATTTATTCTTCTGGTGCCTCATGGGTATCTTATTCATCATAATTTTGATTTGATGTTGAAGGATAGTCCTCATCATCTTTGAAATCTTTGGGTTTTACCTACCTAGGAATGTTTCCTTCTTCATCAACCACTACATCAATACTTTCAACAAATTTTCCAAGTCTTTTATTGTAACACTTGTATCCTTTGTTAAGGGGAGAATAACTAAGGAGAATGCCTTCATCTGCTTTAGGTTCAAACTTGCCAAGGTTTTCATCAGTCCTTTTGATGTAACATTTGCTTCCAAAAATCTTAAAGTATTTAATCATGGGAGTCTTACCATACCAAAGTTCATGAGGAGTTTGAGTGTTGTTCACCCGGATGTTTGTCTTGTTGAGAATAGTAATCGCAGAAAATGCAGCTTCACCCTAGAAGGTTGCGGGAGTTCCAGACTCATCAAGCATAGCACGAGCCATTTGTTGAACTGTTATGTTCATCCTTTCCACTACTCCATTTTACTGAGGAGTCCTTGCAGTAGAGAATTCCCTTCTTATTCCATGTTCTTCACAAAAATCGAAAAATTCATCCGAGGTAAATTCCTCGATCAGACCTGAGGCATTTGATTTTGCGATCTGATTCGTTTTCAACCAAGGCTTTGAATTCTCTGAACTTTTCGAAAGCTTTGTCTTTATGCTTCAGAAGTCCTATCCAACACATCCTTGAAAAGTCGTCAATGAACAATATGAATTATTCTTCTCCTCGAGGTGACCTCTTCCTAGTTGGACCACATACATCAGTATGGACAAGTTCAAGTGGCCTACTAGCTGATCCTTCCTTCTCAGGGAAATTAGTTCTGGTTTTCTTCCCAAACTGACATGATTTGCATATTTTATTGTCTGGAATTTTGATATTAGGGAGATCACAAACCGCCTGATATTTGCATGCTTTCCTTATCTGAGAGAACCTTAGATGCCCCAATCTTCTGTGCCATAGCCAGTGTTCATTATTCTTACTTAGATAACATTGTTTTTGTCCTCCCTTGAGTATGTATAAATTATTTTGTGTTCTTATGCCTTTGATCACTATTTCTCCTATATCAAGCTCATGAACAATACATCCATTTGATCGAAATATCACCTCATTTCCTTGATCGCACATTTGACTGACACTCAATAGATTATGCTTTAAGCCATCAACATACATGACATTTCCAGCTTTGACCTTTTCTTTCAAAATAAGAAAACCTGTGCCTTTTATGAATGCAGGGGTGTCATTTCCAAATGAGACCTTATTTTTCCTTTTCTAATGCACTATATGATTGAAGTTTTTCTTTATCACCCGTCATATGTTTTGAACATCCACTGTCGATGTACCACTGATTTTCCTGCCCTTCCACATACAAGGCTATACCACATCTTTCTGGTTGCGGTTCTTTCTTCCTCCATGTTTTGGGACTCAATGAAGCTTGCTCCTTCTGAGTTCTTTGCCGAAACCTACTCCTCCATTCAGAATCTTCATGACCAAATTTGTTACAAATAGAACATTCTATTTCATTTTCAAGAGCAAAAAAGTTATTTTAGGTTCTTTTCATGATTCTAGTCACACTCCTTTGATTTCGTGCTTCTCTGTTCATGATGGTCTTGTAGGCAACACATTGAGCTACTTTGTGTCCAAAGTTATGACAAGAGAAACATTGGCCATTGAAGAAATTCATGCGATTATCAAGCCTTCTATCCAGGTGATTGTAATTTCCATAGCCATTCATTCTTGAGATAAATTGAGAATGATTTACCTACAATTTGTAGCTTCTGTTCATTCTTGAAGTAAATTGTCCCTGATTTACCTAGTGATCTACATTGTGCCTTTGTTGTCGATTGTCAACCTGTTCACTTCTCCTTGCTGCTTCAAGATAAATTTTGGAGGTAGATGGCTTCTGTGCTTGAGATTCTTCTTCAGTATACCCAAGACCTGTCTTGATTAGAGGAGAACGCTACACTTTGATAATCTCATCTAAAGTTTTAGATCCTTTAGCAAATCTAAGATTAATAGCTTTTGCTTTCTCAATATCTTTTCTAAGTCCCACAATTTCACATTCTAACTTTTGATTGTGTTTTTCCCTTTCAGAAAGTTGGAATGTCAGAGTATCTATAATCATATTCTTTTCTTCTAAACAAATTTTAAGTTTAGAAATTTCTTCATAAAGACCTTCTTCATCTATAGCATCCAAGAACTCATCATCTTCAAAAGCCATCAAAAGTCTATAATCATTACCTTGTTCATCTTCATCACTATTTGATGATCCATCACTGTCTTCATGTGTATAATAGCTCTTCTTACTTACATTCTATTTTCTGTTCCATCTAGCTGGTTCCTTACCTTTGTCGAGCTTATCTTTATGAGGACACTTGGTTGCATAGTGACCGACTCTTCCACAAGCAAAGCATTTAAAAGGTAGCTTACCTCTGAATCTTCCAGAACCCCATTGAAGGTTCTTGACAAAGTTTGATTCTTCCTCTCCTTCTGACATATGTCCTGACTCATTGTATTCTCCTTTTCCTAAGGCTTTGAATGCAGATTCTCTCATGTCTGATAGTCCCCCTTTTCTCATTTTGAAAGCAGTTAGGATTCCATGCAGCTGTGACATGGTAATGCTTTGAAGATTCTACTTTTCTTCTATTGCCGAAACTTTTGATTCAAACTTAGAAGACAAAGATCTTAGAACCTTTTCAACCAAAGTAGCTTCTTTTATCTCCTCACCAAAATTTTTCATACAATTAAAAATCTCATCTATACTTAAGAAATAATTAGCCACACTTTCATCATTGTGCATTCTGAGATTTTCATATTGGATTCTGAGAGTTTGTAGTTTTGCACATTTAACCTGATCATCTCCTTCATAGCTCAGAACAATCTTGTCCCATATTTCTTTTGCGGTTTTGAGCTGCATAACCTTAACGAATTCTGATTGAGATAAACTCCCTAATAGAGTATTGACAGCCTTTGCATTTGTTTCATACTGCTTCTTACCAGTCGTATCTATAGGAGTTGTTGATGGAAATGTGTATCCTGTTTCCACGATATCCCAAACTTTTGTACCAAGAGATTGAAGATAGCCTGTGATTCTTATCTTCCAATAGATGAAGTTGCTTCCATGAAAGATTGGTGGCCTGATAGATGCCTCCTTTTCGTAGTTGCTCATGATGATAGATCTTCCTTCAAGCGATCAAGCCTCTTCTGAAGGACCTACTCTGATACCAATTGTTGGAAATAATACTGAGAGGGGGGGGGGGTGAATCAGTATTATTTCCAACAATTATTTTTCATTTCACAATCAAATTTGTATACACTACTTCAGCTATGGGAAACTGCGTATATACGCTACTAAGTCTAAAGAAACCGACGTATATCAGAAAACTTAAGATTCATTAATTGTTGATCTTTAATCAGTGCATCAAGACTTCATTAATCATAAGAACAGTAAACAAGAGTAGTAAAACAAAACAGATCATCACACACATGGACACAAAGATATAAGGTGGAAACCCAATGTGGGTGAAAACCACTTGCTACAATTCGTCTCTATCTTCTTTTAATTAGAAACTTCTTTTTACAATGATTTTGTACTGGTGCAGTCTTATACCAGTACGTAGGCTGCTACCTGCAGAAAGCTACAACCTTCTCTCATTCTCCAGCTTCTCTTGGAAGGGAGCTACAACCCCCTTTGCTCTTGTACTAGCTAAGGTACTAGTACTTAGGTGCTGACCTATAGAAGGCTACAACCTTCTATTTTCTTCCAGGGACCACGTTTCATAAATTTTCAGATTGGATCCATGAATAACATCAATCAAACATCAAGTATATTTGTATTAACCAATCTCTTTTGCACCAAACAAAACTGAGTCAAATAGTCACTTCTCTGAATGTTGTACCCAGAAAACAGTAACAGTAACTAGACACCAATTTTGAACCCAGACCACTGCAGCAATAAACAAAAGTAGCTAAAACATATATCAAGATACGTACACTACTTCAATGTGTACAACCTGTGTGCATACGCTTCTGAATTAAGGCCAACCTGCGTATACGCTATTTTGAATTACAGAACCAGCGTGTATACGCACCTTTGCTTCGCTGAACCTGCGTACATATCTATAAAAGATAATTTATCCTTTTCACTTATTCAGACATCAGTTATACCCAGATTATCAGATTTATAGATCAAGTCATGTGCAAAAAATAACAGATCAAAATCACACAAATATACTATTATTCAAGCCTTAAGATCTTGAACCATCAATAGTACTTATCCTTCTTCTTGCGCTTAGGTTCCTCCTTGATTTAGATCTAGCTAGGCACCATAACCCAATGACCAGAATTTCAGATTTAGCTCTTCCTCAGATATTCGATGCTTAATTCAATGTGCATGCCTAATGATCTCCTTCCCCTTTTATAGTCTTAGGCCTTTACACAATACCATGGTCCAAAACCATAAAGAATTAATACCTTGGACCAAATACCTGGGTTCAACACTTTAGATGAGCTACTATGGTCCAAAACCATAGGTCCAAATACCAAGGACTAAATACCATGGACCAAAAATAAGTTTTCCCACACATACGCACTTTTTCGTGTATGAAAGTGCATGCATACGCATACGCCACTTTTGATAGGAAATCTCGTGTGTATACGTGACTTTGTCAAAGGAAACCTGTGTATATCTCTTTTTCTTTCATTCTGAGAGCCTGAATAGTGATCTGCCATCTGAGTGAGTTGCCATCAAGGACAACACCTGTGTCATAGTGTCAAACCTGAGTCATAATGCCAATAATCTAGTGCAAAGTAAAAGAGAATGCAAGCAAGCCAAAAAATATGGATATCTCTTTCACATCAATGATTTGAATGCAACTCAAAATGCTTCAAAAACTATGAAAAGAATAACACTTTCACTTTCACTTCGAAACACAAAAACTTCAAAGAAAACACTTCCTTTTGATTCCAATGAGACAATCAATTTGTAATCTATCATTCGTCAAATGAAGGTTAAGTAACTTTCAAGATATCCACTAATGAAAACAAGTTAATGCATAAGAACCAAAAAGTGATCTGTAAAGCATGTCTGAACACACAAATACTCTTTAACATAGGCAATTGATCTCTGATCTTTGATGGGAAGACCAACGAGTGGACGAAGGTCGATCTAGAAGACCTAGAAACCTAAAAGGCTAATCAAACTTCAAGCACACTCAAGCCAAATTAAAAGAAAATTTCAATTAGACAATGACAGAGTCAATGAAGAACACACAAGTAAATCATAGGTAGAAGGCAAATAGAACTCAAAATAAGAGAGAAAACCCTAAATTTCTTAATTCTATGCAAACATCGCACCTGTTAGGAGGAAAGTAGCGATCATCAAAAATGTAACTACAAAACCCGTGATATGATCGCGACTATTAGGGTCAAACCCATGATGTTCGAGGAAAAAAAAAATCTAAAATCTTCAAAAGCAATTCAAGTTAACAACCTTCAGACATCTACCAGAAAGTCACACTAACTACAGACAAGCAATGAAGTCTAAAAATCAATGGTTGATAAAACTCATCAAAAGACAAAGTGAAGTAAGGGAAGGAAAGGTTCCTAGGCTCCCCAGCAGAGTTGCCATTTTGTTGACAAGGTGAATCCTCTCTGTGCATAGAGATGATCCCTCTAGCCCAGTGAGTGGGTCTAGCAACTAAAGTGACAATCAACTAGACATGTTCCTAGATTATAATTGAAAAGTAGAACAAGAGAGATGGCCTACCTTGCCCTGATGCTATTCCGATTTCCTTTGTTGAGATCCTTGAATTGCTTGTGTCATGAACTTGTTCCTACTTCTTTCAGTGCTTATGTACCTGCACAAGTGATCAAGAGACAAAAAAGCATGCCAAAATCAATAGCAAATCCAATAATCACCTACTTAGCTAATCAAGGAATGCCAAGCCAATACATACAAGAACATATATATTTTGGGAAGATGAACGAGTAGTTGTATTATAATTTAAAGAACAAAGGGAGGCTTGCAACTATAGCCTTGATGTTGAAAGGCTCTCCCTGAGTGCTAATCCAAGTCCAAGCCAAGAAAATATCCAAACACTCCTTCTCCAAGGCTAATGAATAACCTCTATGCACAAGCTCAACATAGGGTGTAAATGGACATAGATCAACCATTTGGGAATGGGAGAGGAGGAATTTATAGGCTGGGAGAGGGAGTTAGGACTCCTCCAAAGATAGGATGAGGCTCACATCTTTAGGAGGTAGCTCATAGGGATGAGACCAAGAGGTCAAATTAGGAGGACTCGACCTCATCTATGCGAAACCACCTCTAGCTCGCCACTCTGGAAGCTTCTAGATCATGAAGCTTCTCATCATATTTGGGGAAACTTCCTTTTTTAGACCATCATAGGTATGAAAGGTAACAGAGTGATGCCATCACTGGCTTAACACGGTGCAAAAGGAGATCATCAAGGTTTTGAGCTACATAAGGGTGATGACCCTCATTTGAGGGTTTTAAGAAGTATTTCTTTAGGGAAAGCTCCAGATATTTTCCAATAAAAGTTAAAGGAGGGATCTAAGTTGTATACATGGATGAGTATACTGTATAATGATCATGTTTTGGGAACTTCAAGGTATGTCACAAGGAAGTGCAAGAGGCATGAAAAAATGCTATGTAACTGGAGAATCCCAGTTGCGCTCTTTGAGTTAGAAATAAAGCGATTGAAAAAATTTAACCTGTCTTGTGAGTGCAATGTTAGGGTCCCACCCTAACCCCATTATTTATGTAATGGGATCAAGTCATAGTCAAGAGTCA
Organism: Pinus tabuliformis; assembly: GCA_031772625.1. Classification (NCBI taxonomy): domain Eukaryota; kingdom Viridiplantae; phylum Streptophyta; class Pinopsida; order Pinales; family Pinaceae; genus Pinus; species Pinus tabuliformis. Next base: position 431,866,927 of record CM062811.1, read on the forward strand.
ATAAAGCCCATATTAATAATTGTAAGTGGTTAACCCGCAATTAATGACGGGACCACAGTTAGTTGCAAATGGGCCGTAGTATTAGATAGATGGTATTAATAAAACCCATGGTATTGATCCGTGGTATTGCATGTATGAGTCATATAAAGGATAGAGACTCCCTGCGAGGAGCATCGTGTCTTATTTTTGTATCGAGCTCTACTCTATTGGAGGTTGACCCCTCAAAGAGGCAAGTGAACATTGCTTTCTGAATAATAAAATATTTGATGTTGTCTCTCATTATTCTATGTTCTGGGTATCTTTCTTCGCATATTCTGTATTTGGGTATCTTTTTGCAGGTTAAGAGCATAACAAGTGGTATCAGAGCACTTTCCAGGGCCAGTGGGATCTCCATTTCTTAGCAAATTTTTTTTTGGCTAGAGACGTGTTCCGGCGTCTTTAAACCACGGGATCTGTCGTTGAGCGCATAAACCTGCGGATTGGGGGAGGCATGCATGCAAGAAATACAAGAGGTGGTCAGGCTTGTTGGACTCCCTTGTAACCCCTATGGGTACCCCTTCGAGTAGTAGCGCATTAGACAGAACCGCGTACGGACTGTCTTCCAAGTACCTTCTAGGTATATCGAAAGCCCCTTAGCTCCTCTGCAACCTCGCCATAGATAAACTGTCGGCCGTCTTGCTGCTACAGTATACCGAGAACAGCACTCAGAGAGATTACTCGCCCGTACGATAAGGTAGTCAGGTTGTACAGCTAAGGGTACGATTGATCCTCCTTAGTTAGAGCCCTCAAACATTGGGCCAAGTACTACTGTCAGACCCTTATGTATATTGCGATCTGTAGCACCTGACACTCCTCGAGACCATAGTTCCCTTTTCTATCTGGGGATAACACATCATCTCTACCAGATCAGCGCAGAAAGAGGTGCAACAGTAGTAGAAATCAGTCCCGCAGTTCCAGACCAGCCATTCTGATCTATTAGATCCATCAGATCCGCAGCAGCAGTCAGTTCCGCCGCCCAGAGATATCCAATCTGCCATTCAGATCTCTTAGATCCACCAGATCTGAGTAGTTGTGCTTATTGGTGATCTAGCCCATCAGAATCAGGACGACGAGCTGAGCACGGTGGTACCATTCAATTCTTAGTGAATTTTTTTTTTAGGCGGTCCAAATTTTCAATAACATCAGGTCGGTGCATGGTAGAAATTAGAGCTCAAGCTATGGCCAATGAAAGGATGGACAAACTTGAAGAATCCTTGCAATCCCTCTGAATTCAGCTTGACCAACTAAATAGCATGATCCCGAGCATAATCCAAAAGGGCAAGGAGGACGCCCATGAGGAGGCGTATAATGGCAATGGACAAAGTGAGGGTGAGTCTAGCCACTCTCCTCACATCTGGCGCAACCACCAACAATCCCATCAGCGACCCCCCAAGTTGGATATGCATAAATTTGACGGTTCTCACCCGGCAGCATGGATATCACAAATGGAGCAGTATTTCAATCTAAATAACATCTTAGATGATGAGACTCAACTTATGGTGGGGAGCATGTACTTGGACAATGAAAGGTGGCAATGGTGGGAATGGCATCAACGTTGCAATGGACCTTTTCGGGCTTGGACCAAATTCAAAAAAGCTCTTATAGACCGCTTTGACCAGGAATCTTCTTTTTTGGGTCGTCTTACTAAGCTCCGACAGACTGGCACTGTGGATGAATATATTATAGCCTTTGAAGCCTTAGCCTTCCGCACTTGGGGTCTCTCAGATGTGTTCTACACAGAATGTTTTATCAGCGGTCTTAAAGAAGCCATAAAAGCCCAAGTCCTACTGCACCACCCTCCCACATGGACGGAGGCTTGCAAGGTAGCTCGTAACGTGGAATGTGCATTAGCAGCCCAATATAGTCGCCCAACTTTCTCCACTAAAGGTCGCCTCCCACAGGCTCCCAACACGACTCAAACACTTAAGGTCCAAAAGATGTCACCTGCAGAAATGGCCCAAAGAAGAAAGCAAGGATTATGTTACTACTGTGATGAAAAATACTCCCCAGGTCATAAATGCAAGGAGCCCAAATTTTTTCAAATTGATGCCACTGACTACAGCTCATCAGAGGAAGATACACCACTTGAGGAACATGAGGCGCTAGAAGAGGACAACCAAAAGGACAATGTCTCTGATGAACCAGTTATTTCGCTGCATTCTTTGGCAGGGATTTCTTCACCTCGAACTCTCAAAATCAGAGGTTTTATTAAACATCGCCTAGTAGTAGTCTTGATTGATAGTGGAAGTACACATTATTTCATCCATCAAAAAGTCGCGGAAGCAGTGCATTGTTTTGTACGAGCAGTTTCTAACTTCCAAGTCCAAATTGTGGATGGGGGCACAATGAAATGTGAAGGCTGCTGTGAAAATGTGAAACTTCAAATGGGGGATTATCAGTTGAAAACCCACATGTTTGCCATACACATGGGAGGATGCGACATTGTCCTCGGCGCTGAATGGCTCCGCACTCTTGGGCCAATCACAATGGATTTCCAGGAGTTATATATGAGTTTTAAGTAGAACAACTCCACACATACCCTCCGTGGACTCCAGGCGGGAGCTCCCTCTATCATCAGCTCGCATAGGATGGAAAAATTGCTAAAAAAGGGCCATCATGGAGTTATAGCTCAATTTAATGCCATCCAGGCAGTCGAAACCAAGTCTCTATCGATTCATCCTGAGATGCAATAGATTTTAACTAACCATCTACCGGTCTTTGACAAGCTTCATGAGCTTCCACCCTCGAGAGGGGAACATGATCATAGCATCACCTTGGTTCCAGGGGCCCAACCCCGAAATGTGCGCCCATACAGATATCCGTTCACCCAAAAGAATGAAATAGAAAAAATAATCAAGGAACTTTTGGAAGCAGGTGTCATTCGTCCCAGCATTAGTCCTTATTCATCACCGGTGGTCATGGTGCTCAAGAAAGATGGGGAGTGGCGGATGTGTCCAGACTTTAGGGCCCTCAATAATTTGACAGTGAAAGATAAATTTCCCATTCTGGTGGTTGATGATTTGCTGGATGAACTCAATGGGGCTCAATTCTTCACTAAGCTGGATCTTTGCTTGGGCTACCACCAAATTCGAATGAAGGAAGTCAACATTCCAAAGACTGGTTTCATAACTCATGAAGGCCATTATGAGTTCCTGGTCATGCCATTCGGTCTTTGTAATGCCCCCTCTACTTTTTAGAGCCTTATGAACCACATTCTCAAACCATATCTCAGGAAATTTGTCCTTGTCTTCTTCGATGATATCCTCATCTATAGTTGCACTTGGGCCACACATCTTCAGCATGTAGATCTACTCTTGCAACTGCTCTGCAAGCATAAATTATTTTTCAATATGTCCAAGTGTTCGTTTGGCATGGAAGAAGTTGAGTATTTGGGCTACATTTTGGGGCGTGAAGGTGTCAAGGTGGACCCCAAAAAGATCCAGGCAATGCAGGATTGGCCTCAACCTAAGACCTTCAAGAGCTTGAGAGGATTTTTGGGTCTCACAGGCTATTATCGTAAATTTGTTCGCAACTATGGTCGCATAGTGAAGCCCCTCACTCAACTCCTGAAGAAAAATTCATTCTTCTGAATGAGGAATCACAACAGGCATTTACAGCTCTCAAAAATGCCATGTGTTCCACTCCAGTCTTAGCACTACCTGACTTAACCAAATCTTTTGTCATTGAATGTGATGCTTTGGGTACAGGTATTGGGGCGGTCTTAATGCAGGAAGGGCGACCTTTGGCCTTCACAAGCCAACAACTAAGTGGGAAGAATCTGGGCCAATCTACCTACGAGAAGGAAATGATGACCATCTTACATGCAATAGAGACCTGGCGACCCTACTTATTGGGGCGACGTTTCCAAATCCGTACAGATCATCACAGTCTTAAATATTTTTTGGAGCAACGCCTATCCTCCCCACAACAAAATAAATGGCTCGCCAAAATGCTGGGATATGATTATGAGATCATTTACAAGAAAGGGAAAGACAATAGTGTAGAAGATGCATTATCTCGCCAATTTGAGGAGGAAAGTACTTTGCTAGCAATTTCGCTCCCCATTCCAGAATGGATTGAAGAGGCTCGAAGGGACTAGTTTTCACATCCTGGGCTCTTCCAACTCATTTCTCAATTGCAGGTAGATCCAAATTCCACCAAGGGCTACTCGTGGCAGGATGAGATTCTTCGCTATAGGGACAGGGTCGTAATAGCACCAACATCCACCCTCAAAAGTCGCATTTTGGCATAATTGCACTCATCCCCCATTGCAGGACATTTAGGCTTTCAGAAGGCGTATGCTCACACCAGAAGATCATTTTTTTGGATAGGCATGAAAAAGGACATCCTTACTTTCATAGCAGAATGCGATGTCTGTCAACGCCACAAAGGGGAGACCATCAACACACTAGGCACATTACAAGCGTTGCCCATCCCAGCATCAATTTGGACGGAGGTTTCTATGGATTTCATTACAGGTCTTCCAAAGTCAAGAAACAAGTCAGTCATCATGGTGGTTGTGGATAGACTTTCGAAGTATGCTCATTTCTGCGCCCTACCCCACCCGTTTACACCAACTTTGGTCGCTCAATCTTTCATGGATCAAATCTTCAAATTGCATGGCATGCCCACTTCTATTGTGTCCGATCGCGACCCGATCTTCACCAGTAATTTTTGGTAGGAACTCTTCAAGATACAAGGCACTCAACTAAAACTCATTACTTCCTATCATCCGCAAACGGATGGTCAAACTGAAGCGGTCAACAAATGTCTGGAAACCTACCTTAGGTGTTTCACATTAGAAAAGCAACATCTTTGGGTACAGTGGTTACCTCTGGCTGAATGGTGGTATAACACCAACTATGATGCCACCACCAAAATGACTCCCTATGAAGCAGTATATGGTCAACTCCCTCCTTCCCCTACTTCTTATATCAAGAGGTGCTCAAAAGTACAAGCATTGGATCAACTCCTACAACACCGCGCAACCATGCTCGCCCATCTTAGAGAGAATCTTCATCCAGCTCAAAACCGCATGAAGCAACAGGTAGACCAACATCGCTCAGAGCGCCAATTTCAAGAAGGGGATCAGGTCTTTTTGAGGCTACAACCATATAAGCAAACATCACTCAAAGACAAGGGGAGTCAGAAACTATCCCCAAAATTCTACGGACCATATCAAGTACTTCAGTGCATTGGAGAAGTGGCTTACAAGTTGGCTTTGCCACCTACTGCAAAAATCCATCCAGTTTTCCATGTCTCATGCCTCAAGAAAGTGATTGGGAACAATTGCAGAATTCAAACCAGTTTTCCTAAATTGGACGAAGAAGGGTCAATCTGGCTCCAACATGAACAGGTCCTGGACACACAAGACAGGCACCTGCGGGGTCGCATGATTAGGGAAGTCCTCGTCAAGTGGAAAGACACCTCTCTGGAAGATGCAACTTGGGAACCAGACACTATTCTTCAGCAATCTTCGCAGCTTTAGCCTTGAGGACAAGGCTAGTCTTAAGGGGGAGAGCATGTTAGGGTCCCACCCTAACCCTCTTATTTATGTAATGGGATCAAGTCATAGTCAAGAGTCAATAAAGCCCATATTAACAATTGTAAGTGGTTAACCCGCAATTAATGACGGGACCATAGTTAGTTGCAAATGGGTCGTAGTATTAGATAGATGGTATTAATAAAACCCATGTTATTGATCAGTGGTATTGCATGTATTAGTCATATATAAAGGATAGAGACTCCCTGCGAGGAGCATCATGTCTTATTTTTGTATCGAGCTCTGCTCTATTGGAGGTTGCCCCCTCGAAGAGGCCAGTGAACATTGCTTTCTGAATAATAAAATATTTGTTGTTGTCTCTCATTATTCTATGTTCTGGGTATCTTTCTTCGCATATTTTGTATTTGGGTATCTTTTTGCAGGTTAAGAGCATAACAGTTCAACAGGGCTTCTAGCCCTTAAAAATCAATTTTTGTGCTCAAAAGTTTCTATTTTTATCCTTGATCTGTTTGAGCTCCTTGTTTACTAGTTGGATCTAGTCTATATCTATTTTATTTTGATTTATTTCCTTAGATTTGTTGTCCTTCATTGGGAGAAGATTTTTCCTTGTATTAGGAATTGATCTTCTTGTCTTTCACTGATCTAATTGAGATTTTTTGTATCTATTTGTTTTTGTTGTTGTTAGGTGCTGTTCTTTATCATATTTGAGCCATTTATTATTCATTGGTTGGGATATTTCATTGCTTGTGTTCTTCAAGGTTACCTTGAAGGATTCTTTGTGTGCTTTGGATGAGGACTAGTGTTCTCATTTCTAGATCTTAGTTTTAGATTTGTTTGGTTGCCATTGGTGACTACTTGGATCTGCTTCATATCTCATTTTCAAATCTTTGTGTCCTTGTGCACTTTTTCCTCTTGTTTTTTAGTCATCTATTTCTTCTTTTGGTTATTTTCATCACAATTGGTGGTGTTGTGATTGGTTGTCTAGTTTTCATTTAGGAAATTTCATTTGAGTGTGTTTTCATTGTCTTATATCACTCTCATTTGATCTTTTCTATGCCTTCTTTCCTTTAGTGTTTGGTGTTGACCTTTGTAGAACATTAGCCTTAGCTAAGCCATTCTTCTATAGCTCTATCCTATTAAAAGTTTCTTCCTTCTTCCACTTTTGGCTTTTGGTTTGATCATTTTGAGTGTGTTTGTTTGTTTTCCTTTGTTTTCCTAGCTTTAATGCTTTTGGAGTGCCTTGTATTATTTCTTGGGAAATTTTCTTTGGTCTCTTCTCAGTTTCTTTGATTTTCCTTTTTGGTTTGTTTTTGGGTCTTCAATCTAAAAAAAAAAATTGGGATAATTCACATATTAGAATTTAGTGAGAGGTGCATCATCATAAGCATTAGTGTGTTGTGAAAATATCTTACCCTCTTGTACTTAGAATTCATTGAAGTGAAAACAAAAATTTGCATATAGTTGCATTAGGGTTACTAAAAATAGTCATTCACACCATCTAAGTTTGATGCTGCATCCCAAATGTGTAAACAAAAACCACATAAAATTAACATGATAATAATAGAAACTATACTCGTCTTTTTCTTTTACTGGTAGTACACAAACACTAGCTTAGGCTAGGGTCTTGAAGATAGGTGTGTGAGTCAACTGCTCCAAGACTACAAACAAACATGGTAGCTTGTGATTGGGAGATAAATCCATTTGTAGTAATGCGACCTGGTAAGCCCTTTTAACAAGAGGGTTAAGCACAAGGTCACACATAACTAGGCAAGGTGACATGACCCATTTTGCTTTGTTCCGAGTGGTGCGATATAAAAAAATTTGCACACATACAAATAGTGTTATTAGCATTTGTTGTAGCACTTGGGGACCACTTGGTAGGAAACTCTCAAGTAGTTTTGGCCTTAACTCTATGAGTTAAGTGTCTTTCCCTTGCATGTGGATTTGTCCTATGACTATATCCCTAGGTCATGTTATTGCCAGTGGTGACCATAGTGGCCTATCATTTGGGGCTCATACTAGGTGTAGGTTTGGGGTCATCTTCTCTGTGTTGGAAAACGTAACTACGTTCGGCCTTCAGTAATGTACTTAAGTCATTATGTACTTTTCAAAATAATAAAGAAAATTATTATTATTATTACTATTATTGTGACTTATTAAAGCATGGGTTTCATGCTTGGGTCACCATGTTTTAGGTCAAAGTCCCCATTGTTGACTTCTAGGATTTATTTTGAGTCTACAGAGTTTTGTACATTTAAAGAGACTCTTCTTGGGCATTTGAATCATTTAAAAAGGTTAAGTATTGAGTAAATATGAATTATGGCACCTCCACACCATGTTGGCCTAAGGGAAGATCAAGTTGGCCTAAGACCCTATTCGACCCTACAAGAAGCCTATCAAAGGAAGGGCATCGAATTCATTTGGAGAGTCACTTCTCATCAAGTTTGAATTCTCTCTACTAGGCATAGTGTGAAAATATTTTTACTGGGTAGAAGTGAAAAGTGTGTAGTTGGGAAAGTCTGTTGCCAGGAAGCTGAAGAGAATGTGAGTATGGGTGATTCTAAGGAGTCAAGGAAAATTGAAATTTTGGTGGTGTCTATGTTTCATGCTTAGGATTGGGAGATCGAAGTCTTCCAAGTTGGACTACTGTCAAAAGTTGTTGGCTGTTGCAAGTTGATGCATAGTTGAAGTTTCTAGGAAGAGATCAATCTTCTGGAGGCTGAATTCATGCGGAGGGAAGGTTTGTTCAAGGTCTAGGGAGAAGAGACTCAAAGAATACTATTGAAAGGAAGAATTACCTTGACTAGGTTTTCTCCTTGAGGGGGGTTTTCCCTGGCATGTGACTACATATTGTGTTCATTGTTTTATATGTTGCTGCTTTTGGCAATTGCTTGATGAACTAAAGAAAGAAGATATGAAGAATCATAATAATAAGAAACATCACAATTAATTATCGAGATCAAGAAAATATTTACTACCTTTCTGATTTTTCCAACATGGTATCAGAGCTTTGGTGAAGAAAGAAGAAAAAGGAAGATCCATTAATAGGAACTATCTCAGGTAAGGAGTCTATCATATTCAAGAAATATGTCTAACTCTATCAAGGGTTATAAAAAAATTAAAGGAGCATCTAAATTCATATCCTAGAATAAAAGGATTGACCTAATCCTCAAGAAGAACAAGGTTCTATATGTCGTAAAAGGAATTGTAAAGAAACCTAAAGAAGAAGCTAGTAATACCGACAAACATAAATTCAGGGATTTAGAATTAAGGGCCATGACTCTGATGGTAGAAAGGATAAAAGATAATCTTGTCCCATTCATAGCTAACATTGATCATGCTTAGGAGATGTATGAAGCCTTGTTGAAGTTGTTCACTATTAAGAACACTGGTCAAGTAGCTAGTTTTGAAGAATGAGTTGAGGACTACGAAGATGACTAAAGAAGATATTGTGGCAACCTTCTTTGTGAAGATAAGTATTTCATGTCTTTTCATTTTTGGGTTCATGTACTCATTCAGTTTTGATTATATTAAATACTAATCACCATTCTCCCTCTATTGTCTTGATTAGGGAAAACACCTGCAAGAAGGAGGATCTCTCAAGACAAGGTTAGTCGAGAAACAAAGGGAAAACACCCACAAGAAGGAGGGTTTCTCAAGAAAAGGTTAGTCAAGAAAAAAGGTAAGATTTGAATACATTTATTGAAAGGATTATTCATATGATGATCTATTACTAACTTTTGTATGACTAGTTGTATTGAATATTATTGATTTGTGTTTTGGTGATTCATCTCTTGATAAATCTACCCACCCCACTCATATTGATTGAATATGTAGAACCCTAGACAAGTTTTGGAAAACCCTAACTGAAGGGTATGCTATTGTGAATGTTTGCAATCCTAAAAGCTACTTAAGGATATTTTAAAATGCTAGTTGAAGTTTTATTCATGATGTCATGTCTGCGATTTTGGTATGTAGGGTTTGATGTGTTCTACATTGGAACCCTAGCTCATTAGGGTTTGGTGGAATGTGTGAGAAAGACCCTTATATTGTCTTAGAAATAATTTCCTTGGTATGTGTCTATTTGTCTGATCAAACCCTAATGTAATCAAGTTTGAATGTATAACTCTTATTGATATTGGAGAAGTTGGGTTTGACTAACACATGATATAATATATATTTGCATGATGATAAAATCTAGGCATATATATGGATATGTCCTTTTGGTTGAAGTCCTAGGTTGGTTTAGGTCAAATATATTTATGATTAGAGATATGATATGCTTCTGTATGGTTATGATTTCATAGATATGTGTTGACCTAGTCATTGATGGTCAAGAGTGTTAGGTTTCAATGGAAGTCCTGATCTGAGATTCTAGGTTGATGATATTTGGAAATCTAGGGTGTTATAGCTAAACCCTAATGAAGTTAAAATTGTCTAGTATGTGTGATATAAAAATCTAAAATCTATTAAGTGATTGTTGAATATGAAAATCTAAGGTTTTACAGTTAAATCCTAGTAGTGACATTGTCTAGTGTGAAATGTAACAATATGAGATCTATATATGTAATGATTGTTGAGATTGTGAAAATGGAATTCTAAGGTTTTGGAGTTAAACCTTAGTCAAATTAAAATGTCTAGAATATGATGATTTGAGATTTGTATAAATCTTGGTGAATTTGTGAATTCTAGGGTTTTGTAGTTGAACCTTAGTCGAAGCAGAAATATCTTATGACTCTATGATCGTTTGAGATGTGTAAATGATTGCTGAAATTCTAAATCTTTGGTTGCAATTTATAATTGATCAGAAATCTAGGGTTTTCAACTAACCCTAGTTATGGTTGGTCATGCTAGTGACTGTTTGATGGTTGATTGAAAATCTAGGGGTTCGAACTAACCCTAGTGGAAGTTGTTCAAGTTAATGAATAAGCTGTGATTAACTTTGATATATTTGTTTGTATGAAATCTAGGATTTGTATGAATCCCTAGTGAGATGTTTTGAAAGGTTGTTAGATACTTTGTAGATCTATATTTGTGTTAATTATTTGTAGGGTTTTCTATATGTTGTAGTAACTTATGCATACATTTGGAAGACACCCTATATGGAATGAATATTGTTATGAAGTAGTCTAGGGTGTATGAAGTCCCTAGCAAGATGTTGAAGAGTATATGTATCTTGTTTGTAAGTATGGGTATCCGATATGTATAGAGTTGAAATGCTTCTATGATTTTGATATGGCTAACATCATGATTCTATAATTTTGTTTGTACTTGCCAATGAAGTTGTGTAGGTACACAATCTTCAACTTGGTGAGGATTCTCATTGATGTGATAAACATGATGAGGATGATGATAACTCTTATGAAATGGTTGTAATCCATGAAATATTCTCTGATGTCAAAAAGAAGAAGATCATCTCATGGATGAAGCATGAATAAAAGAGATCTCCCTAATATTAAGAGGGAGTTGAGATAAATAGTGCTTTCTGGTTGAGAGGGAGTGACAAATATGGTTCTCTACTGCTTGTGTCATGCACTAGACCAGGACTAACATTTGTAAGTCTGAGTGAAGGCCATGAATAGGAAAAGGAAATTGGAGAATGCATATTGAAGCGTGGCTGAAAGAAAGAAAGCAAGATTTGATTGAAGAATATGTTGTTTCATAAGAAGTTGGAAGAATAATGTGTGATTGAGGAATATTCTATCAAAGATTCGGTTGATATTTCTACTATGGAAAGTTGAGAAGAAACATATGTTGCCTGGAAGACCCCGAAGGTTTGTATTTGATTATGTACATGTGAAAGTAAGTTATTAATTGGGGTTGTGTTTGTACAGGTGAATCTCTCAAAGGATTTGATAGCATGTTGGTTACCAATCATTTTGATTAGGGAGAGATTGGACATTCTTGATGTACCGAATCAAGGAGTGTTGGGTCTTTGTGAGTGAAGCATTTCCTAGGCAGACATTTGGTTGGCACTTTGTGTTGATGTTTGGGTCCCAAAGTTGGAAAGGTTGTGTTGGTTATTCAGATCTGTTTTGGATACACACCTATATTTTTGGGTTGATGGTTAGCAAGTAAGAATGATGGTACCTAAAGGGGCTGAAAGCTTGAGTCCATATTAGTCCCACCTAGATAGATTTCCCTGGTCAACGATCTAGTCCATGGCATTGCAGTGCCTAAATTGTTGAGTGAATGGTTGGATAGATTGTCCTGGTCAAGGATCTAGTCCATGGCATTGTGGTGACTAAAGTTCTTCATGGTTCATATAGTTTGAGATCTTCCATTGTATATGTACATTATGAATACCTCCCTAGTTAAGCTGGAGTGTTGGAAAATGTAACTATGTTCAGTCTTCAATAATGTATTCATTATGTAATGTACTTGTAAAAGAATAAAGAAAATTATTATTATTATTATTATTATTGTGACTTCTTAAAGCATGGGTTTCATGCTTGGGTCACCATGTTTTAGGTCAAAGTCCCCATAAGGACTTCTAGGATTTACTCCAAGTCTATACAATTATTGCACATTTAAAGAGGCCCTTCTTCGGCTTTTGAATCATGTAAAAAGGTTAAGTATTGAGTCAAATAGGAATTATGGAACCTCCACACTATGCCAGCCTAAGGGAAGATCAAGTCGGCCGAAGACCCTATTCGACCCCACAAGAAGCCTATAAAAGGAAGGACATCAAATTCGTTTGGAGCATCACTTCTCATCAAGTTCAAATTCTCTCTACTGGGAAAAAGTTTGAAGTTTGTAGATGGGAAAGTTTGTTTCCAGGAAGCCGAAGTGAATGTGAGTTTGGGTAAGTCTAAGGAGTCAAGGAAAATCAAAATTTTGGTGGTGGTTTCTCTTTGTTTGGTGCTCTGGATTGGGAGATTGAAGTCTCCCAAGTTGGAGTACTGTTGAAAGATGTTAGCTGCTACAAGTTGCTGCATAGTCGAAGTTGCTGGGAAGAGGTCAATCATCTGGAGGCTAACTTGGTGAGGAGGGAAGGTATGGTCAAGGTATAGGGAGAAGAGACTCAAATAATACTATTGAAAGGAAAAATTACTTTGACTGGGTTTTCCCCTCAAGGGGGGTTTTTCCCTGGCATGTGCCTACATATTGTGTTCATTGTTTTATATGTTGTTGCTTTTGGTAATTGCTTGATGAAATAAAGAAAGAAAATATAAAGAATCATAATAATAAGAAACATCACAAGTAATTATCAAGATCAAGAGAATATTTACTTCCTTTCTAATTTTCCAACACTTTGTACTTGAGGTAGATATTAGTCATACACTCTCAATCCTCTCGGAGGTTCCCCATGGTTAATAAGGGCACTTGCACTGAGTTCACAACTAAAGGTGTTGGGAAGCAGGTTGTTAGTATAACTATCCCACCACAAGCTACTTTGTACTTGGTTTTCATGTGGATATCTTTTAGGATGTTTCTAGTGTGTTGTTTGGTCTGAGTAAGTAGTCTTGGCCTTAGGGTGTTTAGGCTAACATAATTGTATTAAATTATAATTTTTCACCTTGGATGAACCTAGTCGCTAACACTCTTGTCGTATTCTTGGTTTACCTCCTGAATGAGGTGGACTATATACCCCTACATGTAGAGTTCCTATCGGTACTCAAGACCATAACTCACCCATAGTTGTGGAGTCTATACCTAGTCCTTTTGGTAGTGATTCCATTTCTATTGAAACTATGGTGGAAGATTCTACTGCTTTTTCCAATCCAACTTTGACCGATCCTTTAGGGCTTGAGTTATTGCAGCTGAAATGAGACATCTCTACACCTTCTTATACCTTGTTACCAATGCTTATTTTTTATCCTATGGCAGAATCGGAGTCTTCTCTACCTTTTGGATTGGAATTTTTAGGTTCCACATCATCTTTGTCACCACATAGTATGGCCCCACCCACTCCTCTGTCCACACCTCTCACTTATTCTTGGGGCATTCCACCTATTTCCTCTATAACTCCTATGAATTTCCCTCATGTGTCTATGCCTACTTTGCCTTTTATGGAAACCATGGGTGTTAATCCTAGTCAGCCAGTAGAGTCTAGATTCATTTCTCCTTCCTTCACTCAACCCACTATTCTTGTCCCTTAGTTAGGTATAGTTACTTCAGTAAATCCATGGGGGGGATCACCAGTTGTTCCTAGTCAAGATGGGGGAAATGTTGCATCTAATATGTCACAAGATTGGTACATTTCTCTATTTGGAAGGATGCCACCTACCAACACCTTCCCAGGGGGGGCTAGTTTACTTGGGGTAACCCTGCTACCAATAATGTCACCCACATAGGTTATCCTCCTTATGTTGGTCCTACTACAGAGAGTGGTCCTTATTTTATTCCTGGTACAACCCCATCAGCAGTGATGCTCTTGGGGGTCCTTTTCTCCCTAAGGGCACATACCCGGGGGGGGAAGCATCCATTTACTAGTCATTATGGCCTACAAAATTCTTATGTCAGATCGAACCCTTTCCTTCACCGACAAGTGAGCCATTCTACTCCTTATATGGGGGGACCACAAGGTTGTTCACATGCTTCTCCTACCTAGGATCCATTTATCCAACTCCACAATCTGTTCTTATCCTGTCTTGATTTATCAGTTTTGGAAAAGTTGACTAATGACCCCATTCGACATGATCCTTGGTGGCCATCCATGACCACTAAATTTCCATATGATATTCCTATGTTTGAAGGGAATCTTGGGGAGAATCCATCCAACCACATCACCACCTATCACTTAGGGTGTTGCTTTATGCTTTGGTGGATGATTCTATTAAACTTCTCTTGTTCCAACATACGTTAATTGGGATGCCACAAAGTGGTATATTGAGTTAGATACTGCATCCCATAGTGACTTTTCCTCCTTAACTCAAACATTATTGACACACTTCCAGCTGCCTATCCGATATGATATCGACTCTGATATCTTGTCAAACTTCAAATAAGATAATTCCATGTTAATTTTTTATCACATTCATGAGTGGCGTCATCGCAAGAGGCTAGTGAGAACCAATTTACCTGATGAAATCTTACGTAAATGGTTCATTTTCTCTTTCTAGCTCCATATTCCCAAGGATGTGTCCATGTTTTGATTTGTTACAGAAGAACAAGCCATTTTAGCTTCCCAACAATTGGATCTTATCTATTCACAGTCAAGTACAATATACAAAGTGTTGCCTAATGCCCCTAGGACTTCTATTGACCCTCCTAAACCTACTTCTGGCCCACATGTCGATGGCGTGATTAGGTATGTTTCCAATTCTGGGAGCCAACTTGTTGGCTAGCTTGGGAAATTTATCATTACATCTCAAGCCCCAACAAGTGCATTTAGATTTTCTAAAGCACCATCTCCTGAGCAGTCCATAGAGATTCGTATCATGAATTCCACCCAACTTCAGAACAACCAATAATTTGGTGGTAATAAAAACAAGAAGAATAAAGAAAAGAACACAAATTCTTAGGAATTCCACACCAACCCCAAAATCAGGGAGGGGCCACCAGTGAGAATAGTCAAAAGATAAAATTTCCTTGTAAAATTTGTCAAGTTGAACATCTTACTCATGATTTCTCTAAAATGGATGAAGTTCATAGGCTCCTTGCACCACCACAGTCTACACAACAACTTGTTGTTTTAAATCATCCATTTCCTGCACAACCTCAACAACAAATAGTTTCCCAACCTCCTCCACCTCTACAATGGGGAAATGGGGGACCATTTTCCTATCTTATCCATATTTTAACCATCTTTATGTGCAAAGAAGATGTGAATGTTACCACATGAGCTAAGTATTATGATGTTCGTGAGTTGAGTTCTTCTTCTAAGGACTTACCCGCTCCAATTACTTCCACTAGACCTCTCGTGTTAGATAAGACTTTAGATATTTTTTATCACCCCCCCCCCCAAGAGTGTCATTCGTAAGGAAACACACAATCCCTCTGCTCGGGCCACTCAACATTACAGGATTTTTGAATATCTTTCCCAGGCTCCTTGTTCCATGTCTTTCCTGGAGGTTTTGCAAAGTTTTTTGCAATAGCGCAAGGCTTTATTGTTCGTGATTGGTGAAGTCAATCAATCTAAATCAAACATCATTCCATTCAATGTTGACAAGGATTCTCTTTGACTATCCCACCAAATTTCTTTTCAAATTATTGTGCATGTATTTCATAATAATATTCATCGTACTTTGGTAGATGAAGGTTCTTCCACATGTGTCATGTCAACATCATGGTGGAAATATTTTGGCTCTCTGACGCTTGCCATGTCCAACACCACTCTTCAAGCTTTTGATGGACACAAATTTGTAACTAAGGGGGTTCTTCCTAAGTTTTCCATTGAGTTAGGAGGAAAAACTACCTATGTCGATGTTGAAGTCGTCGATGCTCATTTGGAATATAAACTACTCCTTGGCCATAGTTGGTTCTATGCCATGACATCTATTATCACATCTATGTTCCATGTCCTTTTCTTTCCGCATGAAGGCAAGATTTTTACCATTGACCAAATTGACTATTGCGTGCCATCGGCCCAAATTTCCACTACGGGGAATTCAATCCCACTTGTGGGAGATAACCCTAGTCAGTATCAGAGTGGTTGTGTGGGATTGTTTAAACGTTCATCTCTTATTTTGGTATTTCCTCAATTACAATTGCCCTAGATTCCTTCATCCTCTCCTAAAGTTCCTATGTATATGATCTCTTCTGACACTTGTGGACCCCATAGACCTACTAATCCCTGGGTGGTGTCGCCTGCTCGTATGTATATGATCTCTTCTTACACTTTTGGACCCCATAGACCTCCTAATCCCTAGGTGGTGTCACCTACTCTTATGGAAGTTGATCAAACTAGTGAGCATCCTTTGCCACCTGTTGTGCAAGCGATTTCCCCTCTGGAAAACCCATTAGTACCTCCTGATGTTGGTCAGAAACTCCATCCTAATATAGACTATGACCAAGTATCTTTGCCCACATAGGCCACCACTCCACCTATTCTACCTAACTCCCACATTGACAAACTTATTCGACCAATCAACTTACATGTCATAGATCCATCTGTTAATAATTCTAGGGATATTATACCTCTTTGTGCCTCTAGTCTCCCTGATTCAAAAGGGGACATCTCCTTGACCCTCCATGGAAGTACCACTCTTGGACTGAGTTAAGTCTTGGGTTTCTACTATTGAACTTGCTACTAAATTTTTCCAACTCCTTACCACTTGTTGATGAGCATATTATACCCCCTTTATGCCTTGATCATCCATTATGTCCTCAGGTTAATTTTGAGAGTGCGACTATGTTAGATTGTCCCTGGTATGGTCAACCATTCTAGATTTGGCAGTTTGACTTCCTTTGTCATGGCCCCACATTGGTGATCCATATCATACCTTTACCCTCCATGAGTTCATAGATAGAAACCCTTGGCATGTGCTTGTCGGTGGGCACACACTAACATGACCGATGAGACTATGTTGCGCTTGTAAATATTGTACATAAGAGTGTGATGATTTATCCTTTTTTGGTTTGGTGTGTGACACAAGTATTTGTCATGCCTTATTTATGTAAAAAAGACCAAAAAAGAATAGAAAATCCTAAAAAATAAAAAATATAAATGGTCATGTTTTTACCTCCATCTTTATTTCTTTCATTTTGTTACTTAACCATGGGTCTAGTATTTGTATATGGCTTTCACACGAAAGTGTGGCATTTTTATTGTGACATCCATGAACCTTTGGTACATTTCTCTTGAACCTGACATATAGGGGTAGGTCATTTTTCCATCTCTATTTCATTTTGACTGTCGATGCCACATTTATGCCTTAGGTCAAACCCCATCAAGTTGCGACTTTGGCCACTCTTTTTCATGCACGTCATCACTTGGCGGTAGAGTCTACCTAATCATGAATACCCTAGCTAGCACCTCTTTTTCATTTTGGTGTCCATGTATTTATTTTATTCTCTTTTCAGAATCCCTCCTTCTGACCTACCATGACCTAGAATTTGAGCCTCATGTCCTCTTCTTCTTCATATTTCTGGCCATACCTCGGAGGATTCCACACTTTATCCCTTGTGATTGCCACTTTTTTCATCCTACTTCTACATGATGAGCCTTGATTTCTTCATTCCATCATTTTCATCTGCTTGGCCTATCATTCGCTTCCACTTGGGGTTTTACCATTTCTTGGAGGAGACACTGTGATGAGTGGTCCTATTATCTAGCCTTTTGTCTTCTTTATGTCATGAGAAATTCCATCATTACCAGAACCAATTTCTATCCACTATACCACTCATTCCTCCAAGAGGAGTTTCCTTTAATCTCTTTTCAAACTCCTTAATTTAGAAAAGATTGTCGAGTGAACTTGTCTCCTTCACACTCATAAATGTACTAGAGGGGTTGTCTACCCAATATAATTTTAACCCTTTTCCATACTAAGATAGACTAGTTATGAAAAAGGAATACCCTAGTCTACTTGGCTAGAAGGTTCTCCCTTGTATACTTTTATCACTTTTTTGAGCTTGGGGCACTATTTTCTGAAGGAACTTATAAAAATAGAAGGGAGGGAACATTTATTTCCATTAGTCATCAAATGGAAGAATCCTTTTTGCTTCATTATCTCACAGTTGGGTTTTATCTTACCTAGGATTTGTACCATCCATATGAGTCTCTTTACTCCTCTTGCTAGTTATTATTCCATCCATATGGAGCATTCCTTGATGCCTCCTGTACCATTTCATGATATCGCATGGTGCTCATTAGTCATCCTATTGAGTCACCCTTGAGTCATGCTGCTATGTGTTCAAGGGAAGTCTCAACTTGTGTTAGCCATCTAGAGTATCCTATTGAACTTTTTGAGTCAACCATCCCTATGTCAGTTGTACTTCATCACTTCATGAATTCATCCATAAATCACATCATCCTGGTCTATTCTGTGTAAATTGATGGGGTATACATCAATTCCCTCCTTCGAAAGATCTTCTTGTGTCGACTTCAGCTCATTATCTAGGAGCTTGATCTAGGAAATAGTAGTACCTTGGAGCTTGTAGACCTCAATGGCAGGGTTCCTTACAATCAACAGTGGGTTTACATCATTGTCTTATGATTGGTCGAGTTTGCTCGTGTTTGACATCAACTCATGTATTCATACTTAGTGGACTATACTAGGTACCTTGGGGTCCATTTTCCTCACTGATGGTCTCCCTTGCATCTGTTACTGGTTTAACTCATTGTCTAGTAATCAAAAGGTTTCTACCATTATCGACATTAGCTCAAATATTCACAAGATGTAGATTCCTACCATCAGAGTTATTTCGAAGACCCTACGCTAGGATCATCTCACTCTTATATGGAATCCTTCCTAGGCTGCCTTGGTTTTATGTATCTCTTACGTACTTTGAAGACTATCTTGAGACACTTCTTTTTTTGTCATTTGTCCATATTCCTACTGTTGTATACTATGGCATAGACCCACAACTATATTTGTTAGTGGATATGCTCTATTTATTGAGTCACATGGATCCACTATGTATGTCTTTCATGGCCATGTTCTAGCACTTCATCTCATGGATCTGCAATGTATGTTTTGATAGCCATGACTGAGCATGGGTATGCCCATCTCAGGGATGTTATCAACATAGATGAGACTTTAGCTTCAAATTATTCTGATCCACATTATTGGCTTTATATCCTCACTTGTTTTGAAATTTGATCTTTATCATAATGTATTTCGTTCATCAGTTTTTCTTCTTACCTCATACATTAGGGGGCGTTATTTTTCAACCTATTTTACCCACTAGGGTTAGTGTTCCTTGGTCCTCATGGCTATTTTACTTTTTCCAGGATTTATACATTCCTCTTTCTAGTCATACTTCCCAGTCACATGGATGGAGGCCTATGAGAGCATCTGGATCTTCCCAGTCACTCCTAGGCCCTCCTTGTGCAAGTGACGATGGAATTTTTCAGTATTTTCTATGCCTATGACTAGGGATGTCTTCTAGAGTGTCTTGGTCCCTAGGAGATTAATTCAACTCATCACTTATTCGAGTTGGCCAAGACTTATCATTTAGATGTTTCCATGACTTCTCGTCATCCTGAGAGCCTACATTAATCCTCTTAGGCCCTCTCTTCTGCCTATTTATACTAGACCATTTGAGAGGGTTAGACAGGAGTTTTGGAGAGCCATATTCTTGGTGAGCTAGAGATATTGAGTCTTTTTTTCTATCTTGTTGCTAGAGAGAGAGCTTGTGAGGTTCTTGTTGCTTGAGTATTCCTCTTCATGCTCATTTCCTTGTTATAGTGGGGAGACTCTGCCGGATTGTAGAGAGGAAGATTTGAGGTTAAGGTATATGGTTATAACCTAATTTTTCATGATTAATAGAAACACATGTTTCTTCCCTGTATCTATTTGTATTCAACATGCTTTATATTTATTTCTATGGTATTTTGATCTAACGATCTTCCAAGGAAGGTCACTTGTTGTCTCTGTTTGTTTGTGGTTATGTGTATGGATTGAGATCAGGTGTGAACAAGGTATATCACTCGAGTAGAGCATGGGAATCTGCATTAGATCCAAAATCCTTCACTAATGTGTGAGGAGGTCAAGTGCACATATATTTCCTTGTAGTATATAGAACTGATTGCTTAATGCATGTTTGATCATTTAGGTTGGGACAATATTGTATCTCTATTGGCCTTTCCTTTTGTTCTCTAGTGATTTGATTTGGACACGAGATCACTGAGCAATAACTCCTTGCATGCAAATTTACATGCAACAGATGGAATTTCTTAAAACATGTAGAGGTGAAGAGAAAGGCTAATAATACCACTCATCGCAGCGGTTCCTCTAGGAAAGGATAAAACTCTAAGTGAAAGTGAATGATTGGCCAAGCAGATGGTGATGACGGAGTGAGAAAGCCAAGGCTTATCTAGGAGAAACATGTAAATAAAAAATGGAAATCACGAGAATAAAGTGTGGAATCCTTCCAAGGCAAAGCCAAAATTTTGACAAAGAATAGGACAAAGAGCTCAGTTCAAGTTCATGTTGGGTTAGAAGGATGTACTCTGAATGGATAATAAACATAACTACATGGATACCAAGATGGTAAAAAATCACCATACAAGGGCATCCATGATCGGGTAGGATCTACCATCAAGCTACGACATGCATCAAAAAGAGGTCTAGTGTTTCAACTTGATGGGGTTAGACCTAAGGAACATTTATGGTGAACCAAGACTGATCTTAGAACAGGTTTTAGTTTCACAGAAGCTTGAAACATAGAAAAAATCTGCTTGAGATTGGTTTCATTTTTACACAAGCTTGAAACAAAGAAAAACTATTCTTGTGATAAATAAATTTCCTGAAACATAATGGTAGAAGCATGCCCCACCGGACACCCCCCCCCCCCCCCCCCCCAACAACTTGGTTTCATTTTCCAATGCTTAAACTATTGATTACTAATAGGTGAACAAAATGAAGGTTCATTTACAAGAGTAGGTGAAAGACTCAACTCAATTAGAGGGGGATTTGTTTGATGTTTTAGCGAGCTTGATACAGGAAAAGAGCTATGCTAAAGGAACCTTGTTTAATTTTTGAACAAGCTCGACACAAGGAAAAGAACTCTACTCATGGGAACTGTCTCATTTTCTAATGAGGTTTACATAGTAAAAGAACCATCCTCATAGGTTTACCTTAATTATGGCCCACAAGAGGTTATGGATTTGAAGGGGTTCTCATCAGATGGGAGAACAATGCTCTATAAGAGATTCATATAAAGGGATCCAATGTAAATATCAAGCTCCAACACCCCCAATAAATGATTCACCATATCACCTACTGGATCCAAGTTAAAAGAAGTTGAGAAAACAATGAAAGGATTCTTTTCATCGGTAGGTGCGAGCATGAGAAAGGTTTCCACATAATTAACCTGTCAAAAAGGGGATACCACTTGCATATTTGGAAAATTTAGGGAAGTTGAATGATTGGTAGTCAAATCAGGACCAACAAATGAAAGTTTCTCAATAGTCACAATTTTTCCATCATGCGGGAAATACATCACTCGAAAGACTGTGTACACTACAATACTCATAGCATAAATGTATTATATCCCAAGGAGTAAATTGAAATGGAAGGGGCTTAGGACTACCATAATTTCAATATACATAGTTTTTCCTTCCAAAGTAATAGGAAGATGAGGAAGGATCCCTAAAGGTTGACTAGTTCTTCTGTTGAAAGCTAACAAATTCTGGGTAATGAACACACGCTGAGGGGAACCCAAAGCTTTCCAAGTATTCAATGATAAAATTCTAATAGTAGCACACTTGCCAATAATAGTGTGATATATTTCCTTCTCACAAGACTTGACCATGGCTTTGAAAGGCATGTAAGAAGGGAGACATGGTTATGTTGATTGATTCCAACCAAAGACAATAATTTCATTAATTGGAGGGGGTTCCATGAGAACAAGAGACATGTCCCCTTTTTTGATGGGATATGAAGAAACGAGAATAAGCTTAGTGATATAAACGTCACTCCCTATGGGAAAGGTGCGATCAAATGAAGGTGGAATCATTCAAATACTTCCTCAACCAATGGCTAGTTGGAAATGGACTCATGGGATTCACATTCAAAGAGAGTGGGATTGTATATAATCAGGTCAATCACTTCATCAACTAGTGGATGATTGGGGGAATGTTTATGGTAACCAAATGGAAGTTACTACTAAGAATCAATTAGGGTTTCCAACACTTTGGGTGCTTCATTAATATAAGGTAAAATGTGAATTGGATGATTCCCTTACATAAATTACAAGGAAAATTAACTTTTCCTTTTCTCCCATGGACTTTATAATCTCTAGTTGATGATTTGTCACTAGCATGATCTCCATAGGTTGATGACAAGGGATGATGTGAGCTTGTGTACCACACTTCTAATACCTGTGGAATATCAATACAATCTTTAAGAGGGCGATCACCCTTACAAAAATTCAAAGGGAATTTAACTTTACAGGGCTTGTTGGAAGGTTTTTCAACATTAGTTACATTCATATCAATGGTTGCATGGTTTCCCCCTTGCTTATTCTGCTTCTTCTTCTTCTTCTTCCCTCTCTTTTTCTTCTTAGCTTCTTGGTTACTAGCATCAACACTTTCACCAAGCAAGGAAGAAGAAAGGAAGGAAGAGACATTGGGTGAATAAGGGAAAGGGTTAACTTGAGGATCAACTTGAGGTTGATGTTCTTGAGGTGGAGGACTTGGTTTTGAAGCAATTTGGACGTTTAGAACTAAGGAGGTTGAAAAAAACCAAACTGGTAAACTTATGGTAAATCCGGGAAGGGACAACATAGCCATATATGGAGCACCAAAATTTCCAAAAGGAGGAAAAGGACCAAGATTCCCATCATAGGGTTTTCCTTAACTGGTGGACTCTGGAACTATTGCCATCAGATTCAACCTAATATCTACTAAGGAGTTACAAGTGAGTTGATTAATGTATTTTTAAAAATGAAAACACAAATAAAAATAAAGAGGGGTAAGTAGGCATATAAGGATTACCAAGCCACTATGAACTACAATAAATGGTAAGTACTTGTAGGTGACCTCCCATAATGTTGCGTTTGATGTATCATAGATGAAAAGGTAGCCAACTTGGTCAAATATGATAGGTTTACAAACTAGCGGGGACTTCCAAAACATACCCAGAGGTATGTGAAAGTGCAGTTTATAGTAGTGTTGTCTAAAGCATAATATTAAGATGGGGACATTCTGATATACTCGTTGTATGTGGATCTCCATCCTATATACCCAAAGATATGTGGATGAAAATTCCAATTTACTTTGATGTACATGGAAACCCAACCATCCCCGAGATTTAACACTTACAAGTAACAATATCTCGTACATCTAACGACATCGGAACACATCTTCTAGCCTAGACCTCTAAATGTGTCATTAATGTTCCAAAAGATCCTTAGGATAATCGATAAATTTTATTGTTGATATTGATTAAGGGTTAAATTTGAAGGCTCGAAACGAATTCACTTGAAATCTTAGAATGAAAATAACATGACAAAATGAACCCTTTTCATTCAATGAAGATCTATGTAATATAAGGGAAGAAGTTTCAAACAACTTCTAAAAAAGATCTTGAACTTTCTCTATTCCAATGAAAAGATTCAAAGCCCTAATGAATGAAGAAATTTTATTTTACTTTTATTTTCAAAATTTCAATGCAATAAAAAATTAAATATGACTAGATTATTGAACCAAAAATATTCACACATATCCAAATGGTAACACGAAATCCTTTTAACAAATTAATAACCAAGCCAAATGATTGGAAACCCTAAAGAACAAGAAGAATAAAAAATGAAGAAAGCACTTATCAAAAGGCAATCAAACTCAATTCCAAGTAAATTGTTGGCTTTATAGATACCTTACATAGACCAAAGACTCAAGAAGACACTATAAGTAAAACAGAACTCAAAGCGAGGCAAGGAAATGTAAAAATATTTTCACTTATAGGGGTCATCACATGTGATATATAGAAACTAGTGTGAGTCATCCAATTTACATAGAAACAAGTTTGTTATGTCGCTTTGTCTCAGAACAAAAAGTGCATGGGCCAAATTTTCTTGAAACATGAAAAAATAACCCTAACCAAGCTTGAAATTATCCTTTGCTAAGTCAAATAACTATCTGAACAATTCAAAAAGAGTCATTTTCATAGTTCCTAAAATACTAGACAGAGGAAACCACTAAAGAACATTATATTGTTCCCTAGTGGAGTCGCCAAGTTGTCTTATGGATAAATTCCTTTTGCAGACACAAGTAATCGCCCTAGACCTTGTGGCCTGATTTAGAAACAACCAAGACAAAATTGCTTTACTCTCCTTGGAGAAGTTTTAAATATGGAATACTTGCTTGGAAATCAATGGAGACTCTTTTCTTCTCCCTGCTTGCAAGCTTTAGCTCCAACTCCAAATTCTATAATTTGAACCTACAAACAATCTAAAGTGACCAAGAGAACCAAAAAATACAAATAGCACATACAAATATCTCTAAACAATAATCCATGGAGTCATTGATGTACATATGGATAAATGAGACATAATGTATAGGAAAATAAGGAATTTTATATTAATAAAAGTAGGAGAATATTACGACCCTTGAAAACCTTGACCTTATATATCTCTCCTAGCTATCTTATCCTTTCTTTGCCATAATATCAAGCCTTTAATTACATCACAAGTACATGCATGGATTATGGACCTCTAGACACAAATGGGCAACATGAGGACATAACCAGTAGTCTCCAAAATCCAACCTAGTCCTAATAGTAGGTAGGTTATTTATATGAGAAATGAGGACGTTGTAGATCCATTAAACTAGGGTAAGCTCCACTTTAGAAGGGGATAATATCCATGGGATAAGTGATAATACCTCATTTGTAGGAATTCAAGGGGATACTTAATAGAGAATGGAAACTTCCATGATAGAAGCCTCTAGAACATGAAGCTTCAAAATTATATTTAATTTCTTATTCATTTCAAGGGTCATCACACTTGCAGTGAAAGTAACTTGCACTAGCAAACACTTTTCCCTTTGATGCAACCTACACCATTGTATTGTCTAAACTAACAAAGTGTGATGAGGACCTAAATTAGGGTTTTTAGCTAAAATAAGCAGAATTTCTTGGAACTTTTGGAAATGGGATGATTTTTCTTTTGTAGGGTATGATTGAAAACTGTGAACGAATGATGATTGATCTAGATTCAAGGTCATTTGGTTGAATGTGACAAAAAGACCTATAATTGATTGCCACCTAAAGTATGAAGTTAGAAGCAGTGGGTGAGGACTGAAGTGCTTTACCATGTGAAAAGTTTGGATCAAGAATAGATTGGTTGAGGTCATCAATTTTCTATTCCAATACATTATCAGCATGATATGATTGTTGAGGTAGGCATACCCGTACTCAGCGTATAACCCATTTAACATGTAGAATAATAAAATTCATGTCCACTGATGACATATTATGGACCCATACTCATATGACATTTTCATGACTATAGCCATCATATTTGGTAATCTTGGAGGAATTCTAAAATCGTTGTCTAGATGGATGAAACTAGATCTGGGGTCTTCTACCTTTTCACTTAATAGTATGAGTCTAACCATGTGAATAAATGTGTTGGAGTCGACATGGCAGACACCATTTGATTACCATCCAATGATGAAATTCATTAATAGATGCAAGAGGAACCACCAATAATGATAATGGCATTAGAAGAAATTTCAACCTAAAAGTGGTCTCCTAGGGAAAAATCAAGAAATTAATAAAAAATGTCATGTAGACAATTCTTTAATATTATTTTACTTTTATCTATGTTTCACAATATCTATTAGCATGAGATTTAATGAATTTTTTTTTTGTATTATTTCAAATTTTTTACTTTTATCAAAATCCATTAATATAAGACAAGTATTAATATATATATATATATATATATATATATATATATATATATATATATATATATATATATATACTTTCTATATTTATATTTTATATTTAACTGTGCTTATATTTTTATATTTAACATTATTTTCGGTGTTTTTTAATGTCTACTAAAGCCAAAATTTCATAAATTTTTTGGTCGGAACTCGGTAATTTGTCCTT
This sequence comes from Pinus tabuliformis, assembly GCA_031772625.1. NCBI lineage: Eukaryota > Viridiplantae > Streptophyta > Pinopsida > Pinales > Pinaceae > Pinus > Pinus tabuliformis. The sequence goes on from CM062811.1 coordinate 431,893,138, forward strand.
TCTAGAATACACATGTTTAACTATTTAATTAGTTTATTATTTAACTATTTTATATTTATTTTTTGTTTTCAAGCTTCTGTGATCCATAATGAACCACACTTGTTGGTTCGAAAAGCGTTAGCCAAAAAATTCTCTTATGTGATTTCTACCAAAAGACATTGCTTAATATTTTATATTTAATTATATTTAACTATTTTATATTTAACTATATATTTTATATTTTTTTTTCCAAAATCCAGTAATTTGTTCTTTCTGAAATACATTTTATGACCATTTAACTAACTTATATTTTACTATAACTATATTTTATATTAAACTATTAAACTGTTTTATATTTTATATTTAAATATAATTGTATTTTATTTTTAACTGTAATTGTCTATATTTATATTTTATATTTAACTATCTATATATATTTTATATTTAAATAATTTTTGAATTAAGGCTTCTATGATCCATATCAAGTTTTTTAGACATGTTTTCGGCGATAATCACATCGAAATTCATTTGTCAACACGTTTTGAACCAATAAGTGTGGTTCATCGCGAGGACAAGATAAATCACACTTGTTGTTTCAAAACAGGTCGACAAATGAATTTCGATGTGATTATCATCGAAAACATGACTAAAAAATTTAACTTTTTTGATGCTTTTTTGGGCATGGTTTCTCAACTCAAATGGGCTTGCATTTTTAATTTATATTTTTCACCAATATCAATATTTACATTGGATTAACAATTTTTTATATATTCTAATTCATATGGCTAAGGTAGGTAAATAACATTAATAAAATATTTCACAAATACCTAAATTAATATTAAAATATTTCACCCATACCCCAAATTAATAAAATATTTCACGGATACCCAAATTAAACAATTAAAATTTATTTAAGACATGTACCTCTTTTTAAATTTAAAGGATCTTGATTGGTTTACATATCATGACATGGAAATTACGTGAAAATTTCATGGGCACTTTCTGGTTGAAATTTCCTCTAGTTCCCTCAAGGTACTCAGCACAATCTATGAGGTGTGAATGAATGAGTTGAAGTTGAACACCACAAAGAATCATCTGGTCGAAGGCCATTAATGAAAATCGGTAAATGAAAGTGAGGACACTTTCCATTGAGGTATGCAAGTTCCAAGGCACTGAAGGGAGTTTCTAAGTTAACTTCTTGGAAAATGTGATGATGTTGATAGGAAGCAACCCTTCATAGGAGGGCCTTGATGTATCCTCCATCAACAACATGAAACAAGTATCAACATTTGGGATAGAATGTTGATGATTAAGAGTTGGTTTAGGTGCGAAAAACATGAAAGAAGGCTTAAGGTATTGTAGCAAATGTCAACTGAGGTTGGAATTTCTCTTGAACATATCAACGACACTTTTATGGAGTTGGAAGTATTGACCCAAAGACTCATCATGAAGCCTCTCATTAAGGTGTGATCAACAAAGAGACAAATTGATTCCCCAACCCAAAACAGTCATGGAAGTGAGAAAGCGTCATGTTCAAGAGTGACCCACTGCCATAAATAGGTATTATGTCATGTTTCCCCAATTTCCCAACCATTTCTAGCTAGTACCTCTTTTTCTTTTACAAGTTCGAGAGGGATATCATAGGCTTGACCTATAATTTCATCCTTCGGATGAATCCTTCTGAGTATTTTTAATGAACCATGAGATGGAGTGGTTCGGTCTTGTCATGCTTGATGAGCTCTATGTTGTTTAATGGTTTTATGAGTCTAGAAAAAGAATAACTTGACCTCCTTTTCATGTTTAGAGAGTTTGAAAAAAGAGGCGAAAAAAGAAAAATCAAAGAGGTTCTTTTTCCTAAATTTAGTCTCTTGGGCCTGGAAATTCATAAAATAATGCCCTAGAGAACCTTTTAGCCATGTTCGACTAAAGTATTCCTTTTTTTTAAATAGTCCATCTAGTAGGGAAAAGGGTTAAACTTATACTGGGCATATATCCTTTCATTTACTTTAATGAGTGTTAAAGAGACAAGTGATCAACAATATTTTCATATTGTGGGAGTTTGAAAACAGCTTAAATAAAATTCCTCATGGAGGAACAAATGGTATAAATGGTAGAAACTGGTTCCAGTCATGATGGAACTTCTCAAACCATGTATAGGTAAAGAGGTAGGCTAGAATAACACCCATTGTAGTGGTTCCCCTATGAAAGGGTAAAATACCAAGTGAAATAAAATGATCAACCAAGAAGATGGTGATTATGGAGTGAGAAAACCAAGGCTTATCTGGCAGAAAGAGGATAATAAAAAATGGAATTCATGAGAATAAAGTGTGTAATCCTTCCAAGGTAAAGCCAAAAATATAACAAAGATGAGGAAAAAGAGCTTAGCTTCTAGGTCTTGGTGGGTCAGAAAGAGGGATTCTGAAAATATAATAAAAATGACTACATGGATACCAATATGACAAAAAAATATTATAATAGGGCAACCATGATTAGGTAGGCTCTACCATCAAGCTATGACATGCATAAGAAAGAGGGATAATTTCACAAATTGGTGGGTCAGAACTAAGGCACAATTATGGTGAACCAAGACTAAGCTCGGAGCAGGTTTTAGATTTATGCAAGATTGAAATAGAGAAAAAATATGCTTGAGAGTGGTTTCATTTTTATAAAAGCTTGAAACAAAGAAAAACTATGCTTGAGATAAATACATTTCCCCTAGCATAATGGTAGAGGCATGCACTCCCCAACTTCGTTTCATCCACCAATGCATAGACTGTCTATTACTAATAGGTGAACGGAATGAAGGTTCATTTACCAAAGCAAGTGAAATACTCAAATCAATTAGAGGGGGATCTATTTCATTTTTAATGAGCTTTATACAAGAAAATAATTATGCTCAAGGAACCTTGTTTTCTTTTTAACGATATTGACACAAGAAAATGAACTCTACTCATGGGATCTATTTCATTTTTTAATGAGGTTGACTCAATAAAAGAACCATCCTCGTAGGTTTATCTTAATCATGGACCATAAGAGGATTTGGATTCAAATAGGTTCTCATTATAAGGGAGAAAGACACTCTATAGGGGATACATATCAAGGGATCTAATGGAAATATTAGGCTCCAACACTCCCAGTAAATGATTCACCATATCACCTAGTAGATCTAGGTCAAAAGAAGTTGAGAAAATAGTGAAAGGATCTTTTTCATTGGTAGGTGTGAGCATGGTACATGTTGCCACATAATTAACCTATGGTGGAGGGGATACCACTTTTATATTTGGAAAATTTATGGATTTTAGATGATTCGCGGTCAAATTAGAACCAACAAATGAAAGTTATTCAATAGTCACAATTTTTCTACCATGCAGGAAACACATCACTTGAAAGAATGTTGACAGTATATCATTCATAGCATAAACATAGTCTCACCCAAGGAGTTGAAATCCAAGGGGCATAGGATTACCATAACGTCAATACACATGGTTCTCTCTTCCAAAGTAATAGGAAGTTGAGGAAGGATCCCTAAAGGTTGACTAGTTCTTTTGTTAAAAGATAACATATTCTGGGTAATGGACACAAGCTGAGGGGAACCCAAATATTTTCAAGTGGTTGAGGATATAATGCTAACAGAATCACCCTTATCAATAACAATACGATATATGTCCTTATCGCAAGACATGACCATGACCTGGAAAGGCACGTAAGAAGGGAGATGTTGTTTTGTCAATTGATTCCAATCAAAGACAATAATCTCACTACTTGGAGGGGGTTCCATGAGAAAAAGAGACATGTCCCCTTGTTCAATGGGATTTGAAGAAATGAGAAGAACCTAAGTAGTATGAACATCACTCTCTACAGGAAAAGTGCGATCGACAAAAGGTGGAATCAAGTTAACCACTTTCTCGACCAATGGTTGGCTGGAAATGAACTCATGGTATTCACATTCAAAGAGAGTGGAATTTATTGTACTCGAGTCAATCATTTCATCAACTAGTGGAGGATTGGGGGAAATTTTATAGTAACTGACTGGAATTTGCTATTGAGAAGTAAGAAGGCTTCCCAACACTTTGGATGCTTCATTCCTATAAGGGAAAATATGAATTGGATGATTCCCTTCACATAAATTACAAGGAAACTTACCTTTTCCCTTTTCCCCATGGACATTATTATCACTATTTGATGTTTTGTCACTAGCATGATCTCTAGAGGCTGATGAAAAGGGATGGTGTGAGCTTGTGGACCACACTTCTAATACATGTGAAATACCAAGACAATATCTAAGAAGGTGATCACCCAAACAATGCTTGCAAGGGAATTTAACTTTACGGGGCTTGTTGGAAGGTTTTTTTACATTAGCTTCATTCATAGCAATGGTTTCTTGGTTTCCCCCCTTGCTTATTTTGCTTCTTCTTCTTCTTCTTAGCTTTTTGGTTACTAGCATCAACACTTTCACCAGTCGAGGAAGAAGAAATGGAGGAAGAGACATTGGGTGAAGAAGGTGTTATCACCTAAATCTTCCTTAGGCTGAAGGAAGGAAAAAATTAGGGTAACCACAAACCACGCTCAGTCTGGTAGCTAGCCCTACCAGAGCAGGAGGGGGCTCTCTCCGAGTCACACTCAGCGAATGGATAGGAAAAATGGTCTGAGATGACTTACAATGCGATGTTTACCTTAGGCTAGTAAGTGAAAGAGGATTTTGGAAAATATTTTTGAAAGTGACCGAGCTTCTGGGATGTATATGGGACTGGCACTTAGCAAAGAACAGAAAATTGAGAATGAAGGCACAGATTATTCCATGAGGCAAGGTAGTCGGGAAGCGCAGCAATTTCAACTTAAGGTGACGCAGAATGGAAAGATTGCCGAAGATAGTGAAAAGGGTGTGGTCGCATGAATCCTTTTCAACAGAAGAATAACACTGCACATGAAATTTTCCCACAGGCAGAGCAATATAAATTGAATTCTACCTAATCTTACTTAGAAAATTTCACTGAAATGAAACATGAAATGAATTACGAAACATAACAAGATACATATGGAACATAAGAACACATTTGCTACACTCACAACCACAAGAATCTCATGAAACAAATCCGCTGCCTTTCATTAACTCTCTGTCAAAATATACACAGTGTAGAAATAGAGTTTCTTTCCCACAATCTCCCAGAAGTTACAAGCTAGCCAACCCTTTGCAAATAAATTGCTTACAATATATAGAAAGTGTAGAGAAGAGATGGAACGCCCAGGGGTTGGGAAGTTACTCAAATCATTTCGAAAAGGAGATGGAGAGCCAACCATCAGCTACAGGTGTAGCGCTCTCAAGCATGACATTTGGCTGGGGTGACCCTTTGCATTCTTTTGCCACTTGGATAGATGACCACCTGGAGATAAAACTATATAAAAGCCACCTTTGGTGCCAAAAAACCGAAGAGTAGAGGACTGGGCCCACTTGGAGAAGTCGCGACCCGAAATTTCACGAAACGGGAGCAATTTGGTAGTTTTTTCCCCTGTGCGCCGCGCCAAATTCCCTGTGCTTCATGCCACTTTGGAGCCTGTTTTGGGGCACTTGCAGGTGTCCAAAATGTGCCCAAGTGGGCTTGTTGGAAATCTTGTCCTATGTACTTTCCAACCCAACTGGAATTTATGAATTTGAAGCTCATTTGCCCCTCCAAAACTTCATTCTCCCAAGACTGCTTTCTGTGTGTCCAAAAAGTGGCAGAGAGGCCATTTTTGGGTGTTTTTAGACCTTTAGGAGACCCAAAACTTGTCAAAATTTCTTGCTCGGACCCCAGTAGACGTATTTTTCAATGCTGAATCCAAATATGCAAGCCGTTCCTCGATTGGAGTGCTAGAATTTTAGCAAAATTTCCTATTTTGTGCCTAAAAATTTTGTCTGTGACCAAAATTTGCCCAAATTTTTTGAAATTTGGGCTGGAGGTTCCCTATGAAGTTCTTTACTATTCCAAGGAAGCCTCAGCCAAGAATTGAAGCTGATCTTGCTCCTTTGCCTCCTTTGCCTCTTTTGCCTCTTTTCTCGCTTTGCTTAATTTTGCCTTTACGCTCCTGATTCTTGCCTTGGAACTCATGTTGTGGGCTGGTAGTGATAAGTCATGCACCTCAGTATGTCTTTCTCCCTATTTTCTTTGTCCAACAGCCTCTCCAAATGCATGTTGACCCTCTCAAGGTTTGACTCCCGGTCTTCATTGATTTCTTGCTCCAAAGAGGTGAGCGGAACCCTTCCTCTTTGAGCAGCTTGGCACTGTTCACGGATGTTCTGCAGCTCCCTGATCGTCTGTTGGTCTTCAAGATATTTGTTTCTCCGCTCCAGGTAGTTCATGTTCCACTTGGCCCTTTCTAAATCAATGGTCAAGTCTTCAATCTCTGATTTCTGCTCCTTGATGATCTCTATAAGCTCCTCATTGGTGGGTTCTGCATTTGTCTCATCATCCTGGAGGAGAACAAACTCAGTCTCTTGCTCACCTGATGGCCCTTCCTCCTGCACTGAATCCTTGCCCTTACTCTGCTCCTGGGGTGCTGATGTTAGAAGCGAGGCCCCTTCCACCCCGGGTGGAGATAACACTCGCTTAGCTGCTGCGAACAATGGTCTGCTGCCCTTTTGGTATGTGATGCATACTGGCATGGTGGCAATCTCATGACTCTCAAACTGACGTGAAGGACTCTCCACCTCACACTCAAACTGATGTGAAGGACCTCCTGTTTCATGCTCAAACTGATGTGAAGGACCTCCCACCTCATGTTCTGCCCCTGATATCACTGATGGAGCGCTGAAGAAATCACGGGAGATGAAGTCCTCCCAAACAATACCCGGCAATCCCAACTGATGCTCCACTAAAATCAGGATGAGAGAAAAATGATAGACACTGTTTAGCTGTTGTCATGGGTTCTTGCACTGCATGAATTTTTTCATCTTCTCAATGTTGTTGCAGATGAATAATTGGGGCTCATCATCCTCACCCTCGTGAAGTGCATGAGCAAGCGGATGTGATAGGCGTAAAGGCGAGAAAACCTCCCCTCGCAACTGAAATACTTCATGATCAATCTCATGAGTGGGGCATACTCATCCCTCAAAAACCTGAATGGAAAGAATCTGGTGAGCTGGCTCAAACAGCTGTCCTTGATGTAAGGCTTATAGTGATGCCTCTCCACCTTCTTTTTCTTATGCCACTACTCCCCAACGTTAGGTATCCCTGTTGCCATTGATATAGCCTCCAGTGTCAAGGTGAAAGTGACCCCAGCCAGGACAAATTGGCCTCCCTATAGATGAAGTGCAAAAAGGTGGGCAATTCATGATGTACTCTAGCATTTGCCACCCTTTGGCAAAATTCATAACATGCCAAGTGCTAGAAACAAGACATGGCAAGTGGGCATGCCTGTAGCTCTGTGAGGGTGTTTGGCTCATCTCTGAGATGTCTGCCACTCCGGTGATGTCTCATATGGGCCCTCTCTCCTAAATATGTGTCATTGTGTGTATCCCCCTCATAATCTGATGAATTTTCTGATGCCATCACTGTTGCTTGTACCCTAAGTTTAATGCTGCCCTTTGAATCCAATGACACTGATGAATGCTCTGAAAATCTGTCACCAAGGGGACAATAAAACAGGGGAGTGTTAGGAGGGGAATGATGAAAAGGGGAATAAGGGTTTAAAGGAGAAATTTGTCAGGGATTTGGGAGTGTTTGGGGTATGGTTTTGATGGGGTAGGGTTTGGGATTTTTGGGCTATAGGGATAAAAGGGGTGCACAGATATGATTACAATGTAGCTAGGGTGATGGTAAGGGGCAAATGCTACAGGGAAATTAGTTGATAGGGGTGGGGTAAAAGAATACTTCAGCAACAATGTCATTGTAGCAAAACCCTAGTTTTTTTATTTTCTTTGTGTATTCCTTTGCTCATAAAAAAAAATGGCATTGTATTTATACTCACCAAAATCATGGTATTATTATTAATTTTAATGCCAAAAGTGAAGGTACTTGCCCCGTCTTTCAAATTTGATAGGCACTCACAACAATTTTGGGAGATTTAGTGGTTTTTTTAGGCTCACAAGCCAGTGCACCACACGCCGAGTATGTGCCGTGCCAGTGCAGTGTTAACATTGTGGCCAGGCTCCCAGTGCCCCGCGCACCCTGAGTACGCTGCGCCACCTTGTGTGTGCACCGCGCACTGTCAAACGACATTAATTTGCTTGGAAAAACAGGGGAGTGGGCTTTAGGGTGGTTTCTTTAGGAGGCAAGGTGGAATGGAGGTGGCAAATGACGAGGAGTGAGGGGACAAGGGGATGGGAGCAACCTTGGTGGTGTCTTCGAATTTGCAAACCCTGTTTATCATTTTTGCTTTGGTGATTATTTGCATGGATGGCCAATATGCTTTGGATCTCATTCGACATCTTAGAAACACCAACCATTGAGCCTACCTCTTGTTTACAGAGGAGGGGTTTCATTCGAGCCTACCTCTTGTTTGCTAGCCTTCAACCAGGATATAGAACGAATTTAATAGAGTTTAAGCTTCTGTGATCCATATTAAGTTAGAGAAAGATTTCGGCGAAAATCACATGGAAAGTCATTTGTCGACGCGTTTCGAACCAACCAGTGTGGTTCATCGTCAGGACAAGTTGAAGAACAGATCTAGCGTAGCATGTTATATAGACCGAGCGGAGCCTCCAACGGCTAGTTTGACCAGCCGCTAATATTGACCAAGGGACCAGGATCAAAATATAGTAAGAAAATTAGTTGCAACAGACTACTTCTAAGACAAAATTAAGGGAGAATGAAATAATAAAAATAACAAATTAAACAAATAAATATATATAAAAAACTCACGAAATAAAAATAAAATAAATCCACAATCAAATAAAATAAAACAAATGAGAACAGATAAATAAGAGTTAAAACGCGCATGGATCAATGGAATAAAACGCATACCAATAGTAAAAATAAAAATAAAACAAATAAATAAATTAATTAATTAATAAAAATTAAAACTTAGTAATGAAAAATAATAATAAAGCTCTAAGAATAATGAAATCAAATAATAAATAAAGGGGGAACAAAACCTAACTGAATGACCAAAGGTAAAGAATAAATACCTAAATGAAAATAAATAATAAGAATAGAAATAAAATAAAATAATTAATAAAAAGTAATAATAATATTAATAATAATAATAATAATAATAAATTAATTAATTAAAACTAAAAATTAATAATAAAATAATAAGTGAATTAAAATAATAACCATAATAATACGAAAAATAATAAAAGATTAAATTGAATAACCAAATGAGGATAAAACAAAACTGAAAGAAAAAATAAAAATAATAGTATAAATGAATAAATAAATAAAAATAATAATAAAAAATAAATTAAAATAACTAAATTAATAATAATTACTAATAATAATAATAATAAAAACAAATAAAGTAATCAAGTAATAAATAAAGGGGGAATAAAACCTAACTGAATGACCAAAGGTAAAGAATAAATACCTAAATGAAAATAAATAATAAGAATAGAAATAAAAATAAATTAATTAATAAAAAGTAATAATAATATTAATAATAGTAATAATAATAATTAATTAATTAATTAAAACTAAAAATTAATAAGTGAGTTAAAATAATAACCAAATAATACGAAAAATAAAAATAAAAAGAATAAAATTAAATTGAATAACCAAATGAGGATAATTAATTTAGTTATTTTAATTTATTTTTTATTATTATTTTAATTTATTTATTCATTTATACTATTATTTTTATTTTGTCTTTCAGTTTTGTTTTATCCTCATTTGGTTATTCAATTTAATTTTTTATTATTTTTCGTATTATTATGGTTATTATTTTAATTCACTTATTATTTTATTATTAATTTTTAGTTTTAATTAATTAATTTATTATTATTATTATTAATATTATTATTACTTTTTATTAATTATTTTATTTTATTTCTATTCTTATTATTTATTTTCATTTAGGTATTTATTCTTTACCTTTGGTCATTCAGTTAGGTTTTATTCCCCCTTTATTTATTATTTGATTTCATTATTCTTAGAGCTTTATTATTATTTTTCATTACTAAGTTTTAATTTTTATTAATTAATTAATTAATTAATTTGTTTTATTTTTATTTTTACTATTGGTATGCATTTTATTCCATTGATCCATGCGCGTTTTAACTCTTATTTATCTGTTCTCATTTGTTTTATTTTATTTGATTGTGGATTTATTTTATTTTTATTTCGTGAGTTTTTTATATATATTTATTTGTTTAATTTGTTATTTTTATTATTTCATTCTCCCTTAATTTTGTCTTAGAAGTAGTCTGTTGCAACTAATTTTCTTACTATATTTTGATCCTGGTCCCTTGGTCAATATTAGCGGCTGGTCAAACTAGCCGTTGGAGGCTCCGCTTGGTCTATATAACATGCTACGCTAGATCTGTTCTTCAACTTGTCCTGACAATGAACCACACTGGTTGGTTCGAAACGCGTCGACAAATGACTTTCCATAGAACGAATTTGCAAGTGTTTTTGAGCTCCCTGGATGTGTGCGTCGCACGCCAAGCCCGGTGGGCCGCACGCCATGAGTGCGTCGTGCCCTTGTTGATTTTTCACTGTGGGCTAGCTGCCGGTGCGTTGCACCCTCCGTGTGCGTCTCACGCCCTGGTGTATGCGCCGCGCCACCTAGAAATCTTCCCTCCTTACTCGAATTCCTCCTACTTAGCTCTCTTTTCTTCAACAATGCCTCTCTCAAGCTTTTCCTTATCACAATGACTTAGTTTTGGGTCAAAAAAAATATATATAGGCTTTGAGAGAGTTAGGTTCAATTTTTTCTTCTTGAAAACCCACTTTATAATGTTTATGTTTTGCACTTTTTATTGACTTTAAAACACTCTGATTTTCCTTTTTCTTTGAAATTTTGGCTCTCATGATGAAATTTCCAGCATTTCTTTGCGGTGACTGTGTGACTAGGCCTCTGGCTTTGAAATCCACGACTGCATCTAAAAATGTCAACTGTCGATTTTTGGAAAATTTTGTCATAGTTGACCTTGTTTGACTTTTCTTCAAAAGAGAGTTTCGAAGAAGATTCGATGTCTCTTCAGGTGATGATGAATCTTTCTGAACTGTAGTTGTATAAGGTCTCCCTCTGGCCTGCATGACTTGTTCTTGACATGTTTTTCAAAGACCACATCGATGATTTCCTAGACCCAACAATAAAAATGACTTTGTCCTGTAATATGACCAGACCTTGACCATCATGAATTTCAGTGATTATGGACCAAGACCTGAATCAGCAGGGGCCAAAGATGAGGGAAAATGACCAGCATGACTATCTCCGTTAGATCATGGCATGTCCCTAGCAAAATGCAGCTGAGTGGATGGAGCGGGACACCTAAAATTGAAATGCACAAAGAGCTTTGATCTCTAACGGAGGGCTGACCAGACCGACTCTGACAGAAGGAAAAGGGTTAACTTGAGGTTGATGTTGTTCGGGTGGAGGACTTCATCGTGAAGCAGTTTGGACATTCAGAACCATGTATGTTGAAAAAAATCAAACTAGTAAACCTATGGTAAATCTAGGAAGAGACAACGTAGCTATATAAGGAGCATCAATATTTCCAAAAGGATGAAAAGGACCATGATTCCCTAAGAGGGGTTTCCTTGACTGGTGGACTTGGGAACTATTTCCATCAAACTCAACCTAAAATCTACTAAGGAGTTAAAAGTGAATTAATTAATGGATTTTGAAAAATGAAAATATAACTAAAAATAAATAGGGGTAACTAGGGATATAAGGATTACCAAGCCATTATGAACTGCAATATATGATTAATTACTTGCAGGAAATCTCCCTTAATGTTCTATCCATTGTATCATAGATGGCAAGGTGACTAACTCGGTTACCTATAGCAAATTTATAACCTAGTGGGGACTTCCAAAACATACCCAGAGTTACGTGGAAGTGCAGTCTAGATTCATGTTTTCTAATGTGTAATTGTATGGTGGGGGAATTTCAATATACTCATTATACATGGAGTTTCATACTATATAGCCAAAGGTACATGGCATAACATTAATATATACTCTAATGTATGCAGAAAACCAACCATCCCTAGGATGTAACACTGACAAGTAGAGATACCTCCTACGTTTAACGACATTGCAACATGCCTTCTAGCCTAGACCAACAAATGTGTCATTAATGTTCCAAATTATTCTTAGGTTAATTGATAAATTTTAATGTTGATCTTGATTAAGGTTTGAATTTCAAGGCTTGAAACGAATTCACCTGAACTCCTAGAATGTAACTAGCATGAGAAAATGAACTATTTTCATTCAATGAAGATATATCTAATAAAAGGGGAAAAGTTTCTAATAATGATGTAGGAAACAAGAACTGCCAAACAAGATCTTCAACTTTCACTATTCCAATGCAAAGATTCAAATCCCTAATGAATGAAGAAATGAAAATTTCTTTTTCTTTTCAATTTTCAATGCAATAAAAAATGAAATATGACTAGATTATTGAAAAAAAAACATCCACTCATATCATAATTATGACATGAAATTATTTTAATAACTCAATAACAAATCCAAATGATCATAAACCCTAATTGAAAAGAACAATAAAAAATTAAACAAACTCTTATCAAAATGAAATCAAACTTAATTCCAAATACATTGTTGGATTTACAGAGACCTTGCATAGACCAGAGACTCAGGAAGACACTGCAACCAAAACATAATTGTAATTAAGGCAAGGTAATGCAAATTTTTTTCACTTACAAGGGTCATTGCAAGTGATATATATCAACCAGTGTGAGTGATCACACTTAAAAAGAGATACAAGTGTGTTGGGTCACTTTGTCTTAAAACAAAAGTACAGTGGGCCAAATTTTCTTGAAACATGTAAAACTAACCCTAACCAATCTCAAAATTATGATTTCCTAGGTTTAATAACTGTCTGAACAAGTAAAAAAGAGTTATTTTCAGAGGTCCTAAAACACTAGACAAAGGAAACCACTAAAGAGCATATCATTCCCCAGTCGAGTCACCAAGTTGTTTTATGGATAATTCCTTCTACGGATAGAAGCAATCTCCCTAGACCTAGCGGCCCTGTTATCACTAAAAAAAAAATATTCTAAAATTTTGGACAACTGGTATGGTTCCAAAGTTTTATGTTAGTCTTGGTCAAGTCATTTTATTTGTTTTGTTTAAGGAGTCTAAATCATAGAATGAAGTCTTGTTCCCATTATCAAATAAGGCCAACAATCTTGTTTTACCTATCACTGATCCCACATTATATCAAAAGTGTCATGTGTTAAGGTTGTTTCAAAATTGACATGTGCTACGAAATTGCCTAGGAGTTTTCGTAGTGAAAAACTCAAAAAATACACTATGTGTGCTACGAAATCGGGGATTCGTAGTTAGGAGTTTTCGTAGCGCAAAACCCAAAATTTTCACTGGATGCGCTATGAAATTGGGGATTCGTGCCAAATCTTGTCTAGTTATCAAATCCATCAAAATCCGTTAATGTTTCATCATCAAGTGTCAGTCCATGAACCTCGCTTATCACATGCAGCCATTCACTCTCATCATTAGATTCGTTGGGGGTTTTGTATGCACTCTTTTCAAATTTCAAAAAGGGTAAGGTAAGGTGAAATTTTCTTGGTCTTTTTTGTGTTCCTTTCATGCATAAGAGACAATTGGCAAGCTCAGGGACGTCATTCACCAAAATTCTTTGAAAGCTCAAGAGAGGAATTTCTCTATTTCAACTCAAGCGAGGCAGTGTTCAAACTAAGACAGTGCAAGTTCTTTCAAGTCTCCTTGCAAGGGTCTCACAGAAATGTTTGAAGAAAAGAAAAAGCATAGATCAAGCTGGTGTCTTAGAGCTGAACCTGAAGGCTTAGATGTTCTCATGAGGAACAAAGAGGTTGAAGATGCATTCAAGCAGGTGGGTTGCTGGAGGTTTTGTGAAAAGCTTCAGGGAGGTAACATTCAAGTAACCAAGGATTTTGCCTTTAATTTCACCGGTTTGAATTCAAAGGTTGGAGTGGTAGAAATACCAGTTTCTCCTAAGGTTATATCTATAGTCGTAGAGATCTCTAGAGGCCAGGAGAGATGGTTTAAGAACTTCAAATCTGAAATGGAACCTTGCAAGGAATTTCTGAAGCCAGAATACATAGACTCAGACTTAACCAAATCAGTGCCCAGAAGCTATGTAAAAGATTCATATGCCAACTTACTTTCATGCATCCAAAGATATTTTACCTGTGAAGGGAGATACCATAAGGTGTACTCTTACCATTTTAAGCTTCTATTACATTTCACTGGAAAAATATCTCTAGACCTTCCTTTTTATCTATTTTGTAGCTTAGGCAAGATGTCTGATAAGATTCAATTGAAGAAAGAAGCTTGTGAAACCTCGTTGTTCCATCATGGTTTGATAAAATTAATTGTTTTACATGAGCTTCAGAAGATAGGTAGAGAATGGTCTGCTTTCTTGTTTATGACAGGATTTAGAACTGAAACAGGCCTTAGCCCTAAGGCTAAGGAAATATCTTCACTAGCAGTAAGTCATCAGGAGGAAGCAAGATCAAGCAGGTTTGTGAAATTGAAAGCTAGAAAGTAGGTGAAGGAGCCTATGACACCACTAATGGTTCAAGATACCCCTCAACAGTCACAGAAGAAGAAAGTTCAGATCAAGGAAGTGGTACAAGAGTAGTCTATTGATAAAACAGTCCAAAGAAGAGTAACCAGAAGTCAACTAGCCAAGGAAAAAGGGAAAACATTGATTACTTATGAAAGCCCAGCTTCAAAGGGAAGTTTGAATGATCTCCTCTAGGCTATCGACATAGAAGAGTCCCCTCTAGTCCAAGCAAACTTATTTGAGGCAAGTAAGAACAAAACAAAAAGAGTTAAATCTTCTAAAAAGTTCCAATTTGATGACCAGGTCTCAGAGTTTGTTTTCAAGCCAAGAAGGCCTATGACTAGACATTTAAGAAGGTTACAAGAGGCAGAGCCAGAGGTAAGTGAGACAAGGGAGGTAGCAGAGTTCCTTGAAAAGCCTATGGTTCCATTAGTACAATCATCACTAGTGCACAAAGATGACGGAAACAAGGTGGTTATCACTCATGAAGAAGAATGTAGCTTTGAGGAGGTCAAAAAGAAATTAGTGTCTACCAATCTTTAGATTGAACAACTCAAGAAAAGGGCAAGGAAACATGTAGTTGAAAGAGAAAAATTCAAAAGAGTAAAAGCTAGTTGGGAAGATGGAAAAGTTCCAAGATATGAAGTAGTGGGCAGTCATGCTCAATATTTCACTTGGACTGTCCCTGCAATAAAGGAGGCATGATATATCAGAAGGATCAATGGTAAATTAAGAACTAAAATTTGGATGATGAAAAGACAAATTGAAGATTTGAAGATTCAACTGAGTGAACCTGAAGGACAGCCTCAACATAAATGAACCAAACAGTGAGTGAAGAAGTTTTGACACAATTTTGATGTGAAACTTACCTTTTTGAAGATTGAAGATTGTTTTTGGATAGAAAATGCCAGTTTTGTATGGCTCATTAGAATATGGTGAAACCATTAAAAATCCCAAGAATGACAAAAACTGTGTGTTTTTTACTCACACAGCAGTTTCGTAGCGTGCTACGAAACTGCTGAAGGTGACATATAATGCACAACAGTTTTGTAGCGCGCTACGAAACTGCTGTAGCTGCCAGTTTTGTTTCTGTGGGTCAATCTTGAAATGAAGGGGGGATTATTTTTAAAGTATGTTGCTACAAAGACATAAGAAGACCACCTAAGAAGTTTTGAACCTTAAGCAAAGGCAAATTCAAGAAATGAGAGACATATAGAAACCCCAAACCCTGCACTACGAAAATAGCAGTCATTTCATACCTCAGATAGTTGTCATGCTTCAGGTAGCATTCGAGAGGTTTTTGTCTTGGTGCAAGTATAGGAGTAGGATCTGTAGTTAATTCAATGCATCACATGTGATTAAAAGAGACAATATGGTTAGCAGACTTCGAAGAACCTCCTTGGATACCAAAGCAAAAATACAGGGGCAGTTTCCTAATATCTAGGAACAGTCAAAGGACAAGCAATCAAAGGCCAGCATGGAGTTTAAAGTCATCACTTAAGCCAAAGTTGAAGAGGGACAACTGTCAAAGAATGAGTTTACTTCATATTCAAGGTTGTTTCCAACATAATAAGGACTTACACTTCTAGTTGATTAGGTCTCTAGGATTGTTAGTTAACAACTAGTTGTAATTAATAGTTTGTTTAAGTATCAATAGGTTTCAGGTCAAGTAAAATTCGAATTCCCCTCATGCTAGAGAAAGGAATCCAAGATTGTAATGAACTCTATATACGACAAGAGATGTGATGCACTAGGGGTTGGAAATTTTGGAGAAAAACACTCATATTGTGTCATTGTAGAAGACTATGTTTTTTATGTAATATAGAGTTTGGCTTTTCTACTCAGGATTCAGAAGAGAGTTCAATGCTTGATTGTCTTATGATTGTCATCATTTCCTCATTTGCAGTGGTATGAATGTATGTTACTTAGAACTCATTGGCAATGCTCTGACTTCCTTCATGCATTTGTAAACTGTGTTTCCTACATGTTCTTATGTGTTACAGATATATTGAACTCTTGATGCCCTGACTTCCACGTTAAGCTAATATTGTTGTCATACTAAACATTTTCGAACTCCATAAGCCTAATAGATGTTTATTGACTTTGTTTCAACCATTCATACTCCTTTACTTGTTTCATAGAGTTAGCCATCTAATCTTTTACTTAAATCTTTAACCTAGTGAGAGAGCCCTCTCAGGTTGAGGAGGCTAAGCCTCAGCCAAAAGTTGGTTTGAAACAGTTACTCAAGGTCTTCCTTATCAGCAGCCTATTAGGAGAAGGTTTTGTGATAATAGGCGCAATCTAGAAAAATCCAAGAAAAAATTGCTTTACCTTCCTTAAAGAAATTTGAAATATGGAAGAAAGATTTGCCTGGAAACCAATGTAGACTCTCTTCTTCTCCTCACTTGCAATCCTTAGCTCCAACTCTAAATGTTATAAGTGGAACCTACAAAACACCTAAAAGAAGCAAGGAAATTAAAACATAAAAATAGCATATACAAACATCTCTAAACAATAAGATAAGGAGTCATTGTTCTACATATGCATAAATGAGATAATGTATAGGAAAATAAGGCATCTTTGTATTAATAAAATTAAGAGAAGATTACAACCCTTGAAAACCTTGACCTTGTAGATCTCTCCCAACTATCTTGTCCTTCCTTTTCCATGATAGCAAGCCCTCAATTACACCTCAAGTACATGGATAGATTATGGACCTCTTGGCACAAATGGGCAACGTGAGGGCATAACTAAGAGTCTCCAAAAGCGATCTCAATCTTAATAGTAGGTAGTGTATTTATAGGAGAAATAAGGAGGTTGTAGATCCATTAAACTAGGTAAGATTCACTTTAAAAGGGGATAAGCTCGATGGGATACGTGATAAGACCTTATTTGTAGGAATTCAAGTACATCCTTAATAGAGAATGACAACTTCCATGATAGAAGCCTTTAGAAGCATAAGCTTCAAAATTATATTTAATTTTTTCCTCATTTCAAGGGTCATTATACTTGTAGTGAAAGAAACCTGCATTGATCAATTCTTTTCCCTTTGATACAACCTACGTCATCACATAGTTTGAACTAAGAAAGTGTGGTGAGGAACTAAATTAGGGTTTTTAGCCAATATAAAGCAAAATTTCTTGGAACTTTTGGAAACGAGATGTTTTTGCCTTCGTAGGGAATTATTGGGTGTGAGATCCCCCAAGGGAAGTTTTAGGGCTTAGAGCCTAGATTTTGGTCAAAAATTGTAACTTCGATGTAAAGAATCCACATCTTATGGGCGCGGAGTGTGTATCTTGTAAAATATTCATAGGGTTGTCCGCCCTCAATTTTGTAATGTAATGTCGGCTGTAGAGACCTACCCATGGTTTGCGGACCATGGGATTTTATAAATAGAATGATGCTCTAAGTAGTTAAGATATTGGAAGAATGATCTAATCTAAACATGGAATAGAAACATAGTGGAAGAATGGAACTATAAAGTCCAGTTTGGGTTGTACAGTAGGAGAAGGCTCTGCAGCTGAGTGCGCAAAGGCCTAGTAGTCCACAGCTGAGTGCGTGGACCCTTGCAGCTAGCTGCATAGGGTGAGTCGAGTCTATAACAGTTGGAAGTATTAATAAAGAGAAGTTTCATATGAATTATGTGTATTTATTTCCTACTTTATGCATTGAATATATTGGGTATAAATTGCACTTCTATTGTTTATATGATGCGTGAATATATATGATTGTATTGATTAAGTGTATACAAGATAGAATATCTGTTTATGAAAAGTTGACTACCATCTCTAAGAAGATAAGTAAGATTCATGGTGTAGTTTGGGGAAATAGTGCAGTGGCAGCACGAAAGCATCTCAACCCCTGGCTAGGGCTGCGCGAAAGGAGATTATAACAGATCACGAGGGTATTGAAGGTTAGAACAGTGCGCGAAGTAACCTACTCAAAGATAGGCTCAGTTGGACTAAATCAACACCACAAAAATCTGAAGGGTGCGGAAACTTGGTTCCAGCATCCCCCCATACTGCTTCGGGTGATACTTCAATCCGCGCTCCATGGGCTAATTCTGAAAGGGCCAGTAGTGTAGGGATTTGTTTGGCTAAATAACTCCGAACCTGGGTCAGGCCCCCTCAAGCCAACAAATGGTTCCGTTGCTGGGACCGGAATTTGCATAGAGATGTTTGATGTCGTATCATTGGAATCCAATGAAGAAGGAAATTGAAGGTTGGTTGGACATAATAATTCACGTGTCCACAGCATAGGAGAACATGAACCCATGACTGTCAAAAGAAGAGTGGTTAGACTGCTACCTATACATGGAGATCAACGAAATATTCTTTGCATCGTTCCTTACTAAGCTATACGAGTGGATCACAAAGCTAGCAGATAGCCAAGGAAGGTGGAAACTTGACGATCCTATTGTGTGGACCCTAGAGTTAGTGTGAATATTGGAAGCATCGGAGGATAAGATCACGCGTGCCGTTGATCATTGGCTTGATTGTATTATAGGAGGATTCATTATTAAATTCGTGGTTGACACCTCAATTATCTATAGCGAGGAAGAGCGACGCTTTCTCAAAGGACCGCGAGGTAAGTACGTAAAGTGTTTGAATACTTGGATTAAAATTATATCGTGCGAAAAGAGATTTATGCAGTTACCTTGATGTTCAGGGTGACACGAAGTGGAAAATTTTACAGGAATGAAGGAAATAAGGGACCAGAAACTAGCCCCTTGATTTCATCTCCGTGAGGGGATGAGGAAGAGCTCGCGAAGGTCTCACCATGAAGTGCGATCCATCTGATAAGGAAAATAATTTCATCAATACCACCTCCATCCACACTACCTCTGGCTTCACCACCACCACCTCCATATTCACCCGTACCACCTCCACCACCACCGCGATTCAATATGGCAACCACAGTGAAGTTTTCTGTGTTCAAAGGTTTGTGAAATGAGGATCCAGACCAATTCTAGTTCATAGTAAGGGCTCTATGGGAAGCACAAGGAGTTACAGATGTCAATATAAAGAAAGCAACACTGGTTAGCGCCCTACAGAACCGTGCGCTGACCTAGTATATTAAGCACTCCAACGATAATCCAAATTTGGGAATTGCATATATCGAAGCAGTGCTAAAAAACGAATTTAGCAAGCCGAAGTCTGAAGCCCAGTTGATCATTGGATTCAAATAGATCACAATGCTACCAGACGAGACTCCTTGGGAACTAGATCAGAGGCTAAATGTATGATTTGTGAAGCTAATATGAATTTGATAGATGGACAACATCGCGAGTGGTTTGTACCTTCGCTAATGCCACATTTAAGGAGTGCACTATCACAACAGAATATAATGACTCAGGCAGAGGCCTTAGAGATTTCGATGAGGCTACATGAGATCCTGATGCAGGATCCTAACATAGGAGTTCAGTAGATCCACGCGTAGCTGAATAACTTATGCCTTGAGATGTAGAGTCTAAAACAAGATATGATAGCTCGACCAGAAGTGCATGAAGAGGAATGGTGCGTAAACTGAAAGGGTCAAGTTCATCACAAGGACCACTGCCTGGTTTTCAAAAATTACCTTGCAGGAGGAGGACCAACACCCTTAAGGCTGAAAGTGCATGTAGGACATAGTGCGACACCTGCTTTGTGGTGTGAAATTTGTCAAATAGTAGGAAAACATGCCATGGAAAATTGTCACTTGTTACAGAAGTATACGCAAAATTCGTAACAATTGTTCTACCACTTTTGTAGGTAAGTGGGACACGATGATCACACTTGTAGAAGCTATGATTTAATGATGGATAGAACTCCCACTTACAAAGTTCAGGCCAAAACACGACCCCTTGATCAAAATGCAAGAATGGCGTGAATAGGATTTCAGGGGCGTAGACGAGGCTGAGGTAGAGGGGGACCTGGAAGAGGTCACAGACATGTGATATGCTACAACTGCGAAGGGCCAGGAAATTATGCCCATAATTGCATGAATCCAATGCATGTGTTGTATTTGTATTGAAACTTGTTTGATCATGAGACAAAAGATTTTCCTACATTGATAGCTAGGATATGCGACAAAGGAGCACTACTACCTCCCCTGACTTAGAACCTGTAAATGATGAGGTCTGAGCCAAGGGAGGAAGATCCGAATGTGAACATTGTGTTCTGAAGTGGAATTGTGATGGGAGATGAGAAATTCAAACAACCAGAAGATAGTTCTTGGGTTCGCAAAGCTCTAGTGAAGGAAGCAGAGTTTGATTTGGAGCACACTCAGGAAACCTTCATGGAATATAAGAAGAGCTTCATTGATGCCTCCACTTCTAGAAGAAAAGATAAACTAGAGCTGGATATGGACCCATCTATGCTCACAACATTCCTGGAAACATGTATGAAGCTACTGCGCAACAATAAGGCGGTGAAAGGGTTATAGGAACTCATTAACAGATGCGCTGGGACCGCGCCGAGAGAACTACGTGTAATCAGGAAGATCGGAAAAAATAAGACAAGAACATGAAGAGAAATTAAACTAATTGTGCAGATCAGAGAATATGATATGGATCAAGTCATCCTGGAATTAGGATCGGATGTGAATGTTCTGCCGAAACAGATATGGGAGTGAATGGGCGACCTGTGCTGTAGTGGTCTTCAATTCAGCTAAGAATGGTGAAACAGAAGAAAATAATACCCATGGGGCAATTACAGGGAATAACTGTGGATATTGAGGGAGCGAGCGCATTGGAAAACTTTGAAGTGATAGAGATTTTTGATGACAGCAATCCCTACCCCGCACTCTTAGGAATTGATTAGGCCACTGACATGAATGGGGTGATTAATATGAAAAAGCGAAAATTGATTTTTGAAAAGAATTCACTATGCGTAATTATACCCCTGGACCCTGCTGAAGGATTGCGCTATATGGAGCCAGTGCATGACTATGAAAGTGATGATGATTTGGACTGCCATCTAACAGCATGAAACCAGGGCTCGGTGAATCCCATTGCGGATGGGTAGATTGAATGGGAGCATGAAAGCTCCTATAATTTGGATTCAGTTGAGGAGATGAAGTGATGGCAAAATCAGTTACATGAAGTAACTACACTGAATTGTAATATCATGACAAGGTCACTACGCTGCGTATCGACAAAAGTAAGAGACATGCCTACTTATGATGTTCTAAGTGAGGTAGATACCTTCTTGAATAAATTTGAAATGGAAGTACTGGAAAAGCAACGCTTCCAGGCCTTGTACTGGGTATTGCACACTATGCCCACGAGGTGGTGGGGTACACACAAAGGGAGCTTTGATGACTGGCGCAAGTGTAGGGGAATGATGAGCACATGATTTGGGAAGCCTAGGGTGTGATTGACAAACAAGCACAATGGATGAGATGATCCGCATGTGCATTTGGCCAGGTGGGCGCAGGCATGTGGAAAACAACCTACGCGGATGCACATGAACTTTGCATTGAAATGTATGGTCAATAAGCATGTGTTGGGGGTGAAATTGTGCAAATGGCTCTTAATATTGGGGAAACATTATGTAGGAAGAATAGTCACGCAGAAGTTTCTCCACGCGGAAGTGTTCAACAAGGTATGCAACACGCTAAATAAAGTATGCAATGCACAGTGAAGTGAGTGGGACCAGTGCGGACCTGCCGTATTATGGGCTTATAGGATGACATGTAAGAAACTGATGGGACAGACACCTTTTAGGCTTGTTTATGGACTGGAAGCTGTAATGCCTATTGAATACATCATGCCTAGCCTGCACATAGAAACGCTCACAAGTATGACAGATCGTGGAGCCCTGGAGGAGAGGCTCGCACAGTTGGAGGAGATCGAAGAAGAACGATTTTTGGTTGGATTTCACCAGCAGGTCTAAAAGCAGTGCGAAAAGGCTTGGCACGATTGACATATTAAGTTGCACACCTTCAACTTGAACAATTTGGTGTTGTTTTATGATAGTAATTTCGATAAATTCCTAGGGAAGCTCAGAATGCATTGGATAGGAATGTATGTTATTAAGGAGATCACAGATGGTGGCATGGTGTAGTTGGTAAAGTTAAATGGAGAACTCTTCCCAGGAAAAGTCAATGGCAGTTGTTTGAAGGTGTACATAGGGGCTCAACCATCTGGCTAGCCGACAAAAGCACAGTCTTAGTGCTACAGGCAGCTGAAAGGAGGCGCGGGACTATAAACTACTATGCCCGAGAGTTGTATGATGTCAGGACTACACGCAGTAGCAAAGTGTCACAGGGTCCGCGACAGCGCGAGGGTAGCTGTGCTACCTCATGGGTCAGCCTAAAAGTGACCGTTACAGTCACTATTCATGATGTGATGCTTGGTTTGAGACCAAATGGAGTGGGTGGTAGGCATTTAAGGCGAACTTTATGGGCTAGATTCTTGAAAATCTACTGCCAATCGAGCATTAATGGACCGAATGTGGGGGGAATGGTCGAATTCAAATTCAAAAGGCACTATAAATTACAAAGGTTGTCCAGCAAACAACACTGGGCAATTTGAGGATTGAGTTGTTGCGCACATAGACATTCATGAACCCATACTTGTTTGATCTTTTGAAGGCGAATTCGTTTCTTGAGAAACTACCTGAGCCATTAAGAGAAATGTGGAATACACTAGGGTAGCACCTGAGGAAGCCATGGATACCAGAGTAATGACTGCTGAGGAAGCCACATAGGCCATGATGGAAATGGAAGCCCCAGAAAGTGCTAGGATAGTCGCAGAAATCCCTAAATTCCCGTGCATGCCGAGACCTAAGAAAGACACGCAAGCTATGGTACTAGTGTGCGTATCCCCTAGAAATTCGTTATTACCATGGAAGAAAAGGGGAAGGCTATTAATTTGGAGGCCGATGAGGAGGAAGAATTTGAAGAAATCCTTGTAGAGGAGGAGGAGGAGGTAGAAATGGAGGTTGACACCCAGGGTGCAGACCCTCTTACTAGGCTGCCTACATATGTTCCTCAGAAGGGTAAAGATAAGGTGCCTAAAGATATATATGAGAGCAAGAGCTCTCTATAGACTCCACTGCTCCCCGATGACATCATTTTTGAAGGAGCACACGTGGGGCATGTGACTCGAGGTCGAGTCATGATGTTTGTGTTGGGGGCCTCTTGGGCGCGGGATCCCCCAAGGGAATTTTTAGGGCTTAGAGCCCAGATTTTGGTAAAAAATTGTAACTCCGATGTAAATACTTTGCATCTTATGGGTGCGGAGTGCGTAGCTTGTAAAATAGTCATAGGGTTGTCTGCCCTCAATTTTGCAATGTAATGTCAGCTGTGGCATTGTATAAATAGAGTGAGGCTCTAAGTAGTTAAGATATTGGAAGAAGGATCTAATTTAAACATGGAATAGAAGCATAGTGGAAGAATAGAAGTGTAAAGTCTAGTTTGGGTCATAGAGAGGCTCTGCAGCTGAGTGTGCAGGGTGAGTTGAGTCTGTAATAGTTGGAAGTATTAATAAAGAGAAGTTTCATATCAATTCTGTGTTTTTATTTCCTGTTTTATGCATTGAATATATTGGGTATAAATTGCACTTTTATTGTTTATATGATGTGTGAATATATATTATTGTATTGATTAAGTGAATACAAGATAGAATATTCGTTTACACAAAGTTGACTAACATCTGTAAGAAGATAAGTAAGATTCGTGGTGTAGTTTGGGGAAATAGTGCAATTCACTGCCATAATAGCATGAAAGCATCTCAGCCCCTGGTTAGGGCTGCAGGAAAGGTGATTATAATAGATCGCGAGGGTATTGAAGGTTAGAATAGTGCATGAAGTAACCTGCATGAAGATAGGCCCAGTTGGACTAAATCGACAACACAAACATCTCAAGGGTGCGGAAACTTGGTTCCAGCATCCCCCCATACTACTTCGGGTGAGACTTCAGTCCAAGCTCTATGGGTTGATGCCGAAAGGGCCAGTAGTTTAGGGATTTGTTTTCCTAAATAACTCTGAACTTGGGTCAGGCCCCCTCAAGCCAACAGGGAGTGTGAATGAATGATGATTGGTCTAGATTCAAGATCATTTTGTTGAATGTGACAAAATGGTCTATAACATGCTCCACTTATCCCTCTCACTCCTCTCTTGCTAGATTTCTACCTCTCTCCATCTCTCTTCCTCTTTAATTATTTCCTTATATTTCTAAAAAAAATGTCTCTCTTTCCCCCTTTATGTCTCCCTCCTACACCCATATCTTTCTTCCCCCACCTCTTCCCCTTTCCCTCACTCTGTTTAACCCCCCTCTCTTTTCTCTCTATTGTTCTCTCTCTCTTTGTATGTGTGCCTCCTACATCCCTCTATCTCCCCCCCACTTATCCTTATTTCCCTCTCTCTCTCTCTAACACCCACACACACACTCTCTTTCTCCCCAATTTTCCCTCACTCCCTATCTCCCTCTCTCTTTCTAACAATCACAGTCTCTCCATCACCCAATTTGTCTCTCTCATTTTCCCTATCCCCTTAAAATCTCTCTCTTTGCCTCTCTCTAACCCTTATCTCTTTCTTGCCCTATTCCTCCCCTCTGTATATCACTTCCTTCTCCATTTAGAGTGTGGTAAGAACATGCACACATTAGTAGTGCATATGCATTCTTTCCCTTACCATCCCCACTCTTCATTCTCATATCAAGAATTTGAGAAGGAAAACAAGTTCATTATGAATTTTGCATGCTTCTACCCTTACAATCCTCACTCTCCCTTCCCTCATGACATAGATATTAGAGAAGAAATGCATGTGATTTTTTCAAGGCATGCATGTTACTAACATGTGGTGTTTTCTTATATAAGAAAAAAACACATTTTTACATTGTTGCCATTTTTTCTCCTATGTTCATCATTGACATCCACAAATACTATGAAAGCTATTATGTTGCAATTATTGGTTTCTTATAAAGCAATTTCCTAAAATATTTTTTATAGTCTTTTTCTATTAGAACCTTTTAGAGATTAGAAACTTACAAAATCAATTAAAATATTCTAGAAGGAAGTTGTTATTGTTTGAATAAGTTGACGAGCTAGAAGAAAAGGAAACACTAGATATGGAGAAACATGGGCATTTACCCATCAATGTATCAAATCCTTTCACAACAAATGCAATAGTGGAATCTAGTTTGTTGCCACAAGTGAAATGTATGTGTTCATTGGAATCCAATCAAATTCCAACATCAAGTAATTTTTTGACCAATATTGTATTGAAGAAGACATTCAAATTTTTCAATATGCTAAGTATCCAGAGGCTAAAATTAAAAAATTGAATGGTTCAAAACCTTCTCATGAAGAACCTCATTATGTGTAAGTAAAATTCCAACAAATATAATTTTAACATACAAACCCAATAAATTCCCATTTCACTCCCAATCTTGACCAATAGGTGAATGAAGTGTTATATTGTATTGGACAAGGGATCAACACTTTGTGTCCACCTTTCTTACCTCATCTCTCAAGTGCATGACAAATAATTCCTAGATGTATTCACATGAATGAAATTTCTCTTACAAGCCTTGAAGGTAATTTACATAAATGAACTATTTTTTAGTAGTGCAATAAAATTTTGAAATATATTTTTTAATCAAAAATTGATGTAGCTAAATGTAGAGCCTTATTAAAATCACATTCTTTAGCTATTGTTAGGAGAATTTTACATATAAATATAATTATAACTACATACACAAGTAATCACATAGTTAAAAACCTTCAAGATGCTTTCAACACAATTCAAAAGACTATTAATTTAAAATATCATAATGTAGCTCGCGTAATATCAAAATCTATTGTAAACATGTCGACAATGAAACGTCATTTACACATCTTATATTTTTAAATTAAATAGAAAAAAACTTTGAAAGTATTCTATTGTAAGATAAAAACTTGACAACCTAAGTTAAACAAATTATTGGGCCTTCATTGGTAATTTTCCTTGTTCAAGCATGAAGTTAATTGATATTATTAAGGAACCAGTGCAAAGTTTTTGGCATGAAAATATTAGGCCTTCATCCAATCAAAATATGTGCTAAATTGAGGAAAAGGTTGTAAATATTGTCAACCCCACATTAAGAACTTCCTTGACATGACATAAATAGAACTCTATGATAGATTCAAGAAAAAGAACATGTAAGTGAAGCTATGCCAAATATATTTTGGGAAATGTAAACTTTGATGTGTTAAAATGTGCACATACTGCAACACATGTTGTTTTAGTTACCATGTAGAATTTGACTATTTTTATGAAACATGTGTACACATATGTAATGTTTTGAATCTCGCTAACATTGTGCAAGATTGTACATTCATACTACCACCAAATTCATTAAGATAAGCTCTTCACAGCATCATGTGTCCACGGTATAATGAAAAATATATTATGGAAAATCTTGTTTACATGGGACACGTTCCAGGTGTTGTGGATTTACATTATTGAGTTGATGCATTTATGAAATTGAGGAGTAAGAATTTTGGAGGACGATAGTAGAAATGAAGAACTTTAAATATGTTACCTATGAACTAGATAGCGGGACAGAAAGAAAAATGATTACATTTGTGAAGTCCCAGGTAAGTTAAGGTAGAATTATTTCTTACTATACACATTCAAATTCAATAAATATATTCCTCTAACTTTATTTTTGTGTCATAAAGTACAATTATGTGATTCATGAAGGAATTGTTTGTAAATACTAAAGCATTTGTTCAACATGTGCAAGTAGAAAAATGGTAAGATGAATCTATTAGAATATGCAAGGACACCTTCCCCTTGCAACATATTGTCAATCGTGTATTTTACTAAGAAATACACCCTTCAAACATAGAATGAGATATAAATATAATATTGTGATTCAGATCAAGTTGCCATAATGATACTTATCACATACAAGAATGGGCTAGATAGAAACAATGAGAGGAGGATAATAGTGGAGACAAACTTCTACATAAGTGATGAGAAGAACCATGACCTACATTATGTGAAACATTGCATTCAAATGTTATATGATCACTTTAAGGATACAAATATATAGATGGGTCGAAATTGGATTTGGTTGGATGGTTATGTAGGCTAGTTCAAAAATTCCTTTGTAATCCAATGGTTACATATCTTGCACAAAACAAACAGTGTGTCCCATATTTAGAACAACTATGAGACTAGGCATGAGAAGGGTGCACATGATAGGGATATAGCATGCATCAAAATTGCACTACAAAAGAAATGAATTGGAGTTTACTAGAAATACTCATATCTGAGATACAAAATCTGTAGTCCAATGGTGCTCTATAGTAATGCCAAATGGAGTAAATGAGTAGCAAAAATCAACAAGGATAGGTCATGTGCAAATAAATTTCTAGGAAGTGATCAATATAGATTAGTCACACTCATATCATTGCAACACAATACATAGAACTTATGCATTTCATCTAGGTCACATCTCAAACAACCATATTTTCAAAATATGGAAATGAAAACCAACTTATTTTTTTGGAGCATGTAGTAGTGGTGAATGGGATTATTAAGAATCAATGGACTAGGTTGATGAATGATAGCATGCAACAATTGCAGTAGATCCTCATGTTTTTGTTGAAACAACCCTACTAGAAGAGTGTGAATCATCCATTTCAGTAGACTATGACCATATCTATGATCTTATACTACCAAGTACATATATCTCACATCGTATATTGGGTCCATGTATGTTTTTGGTTTAATTATTTTAGATCAAGCTCCTAGATATTTGCTTGTGACCATATACATTGCATTTTTGTAGGACACATATATGTGATTGTTTCCTCAAAAGACAATGTACAGGGCATTGATTATTAGTTGAAATGACGCATACTATGGAATAAACTTTAAATGCATCATTAACTAATGATGAAGTGAATGAATTTACAATTGGATCCATGGTTGTTAAGGGAGAATATCTTAAAATTTATGGAAATTCAAGAAATACTGGTGGTTATGTGTTCATGGATTATAGACTAGGTGCAGTGGTGTATCACTATACATAGTCATTGGTACATAAATTGAACTACAAACATCATCTTGAAGGATATCACACAAGGTATTCTACTTCCTACTTAATTAAAAGCATGCGACTCTGATGAAGACCATTATAAATGAAGATGATCCACAAGGATTACTTAAATGAAATCAAGTAGCTATATAAAAGAGATAGAATGACATGTTCAACAATATTTGAACTAAATTGAGGTATGTGTTGTAGGTTTTAAACCCATACAGAAATTACCTGCATACGAATTCTAAAACACAAAAAATAAACAATGTGAGAGCATAACACATCAAACACATATACACAGAGATTTTCCCTTAGATCCCAAAACCGGGACTACTGGCTTGATTTTTCATTATGTTCCTTTCAATGTTACAATACATATATATACATGCCGAAGCATCCAATACCATGGACTAAAGACCATCACGCCCAAAACCATGTGCGAAAACCATGCACAAAATCATAGGTAGGTCTGATGTTGGCTTATTGGGGCCTAACCCAGGTTCAAAAGTGATTTAGCCAAACAAATATCGAAACTACAGGCCCTTTTGGCAATAGCCCACAGTGCACGGACTAAGGTCGCACCTATGGTAGTATGGGAGGGTGCTGGAACTAGGTTTCCGCACCCTACGGGTGCCTTGATGCGGTCTAGGAAGTTCACGATCCCAACTTGTGCACTTGTGCTGCTCCGCGTAGCCGTCTAACCTTCACAACATGTGTGACTGCTTCTGCGCAGCTCTATAAAGAGCGCGAAGAGGTGCTATCTAGGTCCTTTATCCTTACTACGTTATTATTATAGATCTTTGACTTAATTGTGTGTACCCAATATTCTTATTAACCATTCAACATTCATAACAAGTGCGTGCAATCATAAAACTATAAAGAGATTCATAAATACAACAGAAGCATAAACACCTAGTTCTACGAGAAAATGCACAATATTTCAGAATAAACTTATCTTTTATTAATCCTTTGTTCAAGTACAATCCCAAACTCCACCCTGCGCACTCAGCTGCAGGGGTTTACACACACAGTTGCAGAATCTACTAGGCCACTGTGCATTCAGTTGCAGAGCCTCTTACTAATACTACTACGACCCAAGACTCGGACTTACATACTTAGAGTGAATTCATTAAAAACCCATATTACTTTTTCCCCACTCCAAAAACTGCCTTTTACACTTAGAGCCTCACTCTATTTATACAATGCCATGGTCTGCGGACCATGGGTAGGCCGACACATTCTATATTAATTTACATTATTTTAGGGTGGAAAATCCTAGACTCTCACACTCTGCGCCAGCATTTTGCAGGGTCTTTACATTACATTAACCAAAACTCGAGCTTTAAGCCCCAAAAAAATTTTATGGGGGGATCCACTGCCCAACAAGCCCCCAACACAATAATCGTGACTCGTCCCGAGTCACCTAGCTGGTGTGGTGATCTTTGTGTCAAGTCCATCCAACTATGTCTGTGCTGTGCAAAGGTCTGCAATGCACCATGCTACCGTCGTCTGGATCTACTCCATCTCTACTTGTGAATCATCTGCATCTGACTTGATTCTGTACTTTGATGCCAGCTTCTAGTACCTGTGTTTATAGTCCCGCAACTTTGTCCGTCTTGTCAAGTTGCAAAGACTGTACTTTGGTCGGTTAGTCACACGGCCGGCCCACCCGTGTAGAGCTTCAAGTGACTGCCATTTACTCTTTTTGGGAAGGGTTCTCCATTAAGTTTGACTAGCTGGACCGCACCCTCATCTGTAACTTCTTTTACCACATATGGTCCTAACCAATGCATTCTGAGTTTCCCCGAAAACAATTTGAACTTGCTGTCATACAACAACACTAAATCGTTTACCTTGAATGTGCACATCTTGATATGGTGATCATGCCAGGATTTCTCGTGCTATTTCTGGATCTGCTGATGGAATCCTGCAAGAAACTATTCTTCCTCGAGTTTTTCCAATTGCGTGAGTCTCTCTTCCAAGGCTTTGCGGTCTAACATGCCTCTAATTTCTGCTATCCGTAAACTGGGTACAATGTATTCCATTGGCATGACTGCTTCCATGCCATAGACTAACCTGAAAGGTGTCTAACCCATCAATTTCTTGCACATGGTTCTATATGCCCATAACACGACAGGTACGCATAGGTCCCAATCGTTGCGCTGCATGTTACGTATTTTGGTCAGCACTGTCTCCAATTTTTTTTTGAATTCTTCTACTGTCCCATTAGCTTGCGGTTGGTATGGTGTACTTTGTTGATGATACACATGGAATTCCTCGGTGAGTGCACTGATGGTATCATTCAAGAAGTGTGTCCCGCGATCACTCATTAAAATTTTCGGGCAACCAAACTGTGTCAACACATTATCGAACAAAAATTTTGCAGTTGTCGTGGTCATGCAGTCCTTAACCAGTTGTGCTTCCACCCATTGAGTCAGGTATTCTGTCATGGTGATGATGTAGCGCACACCCGTCTTCTCCTGAGGTTTGATTGATCCTACAAAGTCGATTGCCCATTTTTCGAATGGCTGCAACGTCATCTGTGGATTGAGTGGCATCTCATCCCTTCGCGATGGTTTCCCAGTCCTTTGACATAGGTCACAGGCCCAACAGTGTGCTTTCAAATCTTGATGTAGGGTCGGCCACCATAGCCCAGAGTGAAGAATTTTCTATTCTATCACGCGTCCCGCATAATTTCCTCCTACAACCTCTCCATGGGCTTCCACGAGGATTTGTCCTCATTCAAATTCAAGTACATATCTTTGCAATATCTCATCATTTCCCATTTTGTAGAGGTGCCTTGTGATGATAGAAAATTCCACCGCATGCACCACCAATTCCTTCTTCTGCTAAACTGAATATTCCTTTGGCGCAGTCCCTGTGGTTAAAAAATGAATTATATCTTCGAAGTGGCCGTCTGTGATGCGCACTGCAAAGAGTTTTGCATCAGGTAGTTCTTCTTCCAATTTTTTTAGCTCCTTGTCTGTCTCAATTCATGATAAATGATTTGGTCCTGCATTTAGGTGTCCTGGCTTTACGATGGCCTCAAAATCATATTCTCAGAATAGTAATAGCCATCTGCATATGTGCCCCCCCAACACAGGCTTGTTCACTAGGTGTTTCAATGCAGAATGATCGGTATACATCTTGAAGTGCCCACCCAGTAAATAGTGTCGGTATTTCTAGAGTGCGTATATCATTACCAACCCGTCACGCTCCGTAGTATAGTAGTTCTTTTTATCTTTGGACAACCGCCGACTCGCGAACACGATCGGGTGATCCACGCCTTCCACGCCTTCTTGTGTAAGTACGGCTCCCAGTGCAATATACGATGCATCAACATGTACATGAAATTCTATGTCCCATTTTGGGAAGACAAAGATGGGAGTAGATTCCATTTTCTCCTTGAGAACATCCAAAATTTTCTCACAATCATCATTCCAACAATATGTAGTGTCCTTTTCAATAGCTTCTCCATTGGCACTGTTATTTGTGCATAGCTCTTGATAAACTTCCTATAGTAACCAGTGTGCCCTAACATAGCGCGTAGTTGTTTGACACTTCGTGGTGCTTCTAGATTGAGAATAATATCAATCTTCGTAGGATCCCCCATCAGACCTTGTTTGCAGACCACATGGCCGAGCAGGTTTCCAAAGAGGATGAGGAAGGTGCACTTTTTCATATTCAGCGCAATTTGATGTTGTTGGCAAGTATCCAGCATCAAACGTAAGCTTGCTATATGGTGTTTAACTAACCCAAATACAATCCAATAATCCAGATAGACCTCCAAGAACTTGGGGATGTATTCCTTGAACATGGCCACCACTACGCATGAAAATATTGTTGGTGCATTATTTAGTCCAAATGGCATGGCGATGTATTGAAAACAACCCCATTCGGTTGTGAAAGTTTTCTTGCTCCTATCTTTTGGTGCGATCTTGATCTGATGGTACCCTGAGAAGCCATCTATGAATGAGTAAGCTTCCTGACCCCCAACATTCTCCAATACTTCATCTATAAATGGTGTTGGGAATGAATCGTGAACACAAGCATTGTTGAGCTTCCTGAGATCCATGTATATTCTAATTTCTCCCTTCTGTTTTTTCTCTTGTACTACCATAGGACTCACCTAGTCAGATTCTTCCACTGGTTCAATAATTCTGGCTACAAGCATTTTCTCTTATTCTTCGCAGACCTTTTCTTTATACATCGGCTTCAAATGGTAAGGTTGTTGCTTAACGGGCTTTGCTACCAGTTTCAAAGTCATCTTCATCATCCCTAAGTCGCCAATGATCCCCTTTAAGTCCGTGATTTTGGTCGAGAACAAATCTTGATAGTCGTGGAGTAACTCAGTGACCTTATCTAGCGTAGCATCATCCCAATAGTCCCCAAGTGTCGCGTACTTCGGCTCCACATTTGTGCCAATGTATACCTGCTTTGTTTTTAGCGGCACAGTGATGTCAGGATCCTCAATTGATGGTCCTCTAACTTCGCGACTCCCTTCAATTTCCGGAATACTAATATTTTGGGGGTCATCATCATCCTCCTCTACTTGCACGTTACAACATTCTAGGGCCTTGCTTAACTAGGTTGCCCATGCTGGTTGAACGACTTGTCGTGGTTCCTGTGGTATTCTGAAGATGGCGGTTTTTACGGCTTGCAGCGCATCATCAACAATATCCAACCATGGGTCTTCAAATGAGAATGTTAACAAAAATCCCTCACGCAAGACATCCCATTTTCCCATACCATGTCGGAGTTCCGTCTCAGTATACCAATTCATGGGTATGACATCTAGGGTATGGTAGAATAAGTGTACCCATTCACGCTGAGGTTCATCTCCATAGGCCTTGGTCCATTTCGCAAGGTGTGTGCGCATGTCATCTCGTCCATCGTATTTATCTTCTATCCATAGTTGTGGTTTTCCAAATCGTAGGCACATCATCCTTCTACATCCGTGCCAATTTTCAAAATTTCCTTGATGTGTTCCCCACCAACACACAAGTGTCGCACGCAACGCAAACTTCAACGCATCGAACCATTGTTGTTTCGGGACTGCGCTTTCAAACTTGGTCAAGAATTCATCCACCACTATCAATCCATCATATGTTGGTAGATCTCATGCTTGGGTTGTTACGCAATGCAGTGATCTAATCTTCATGTTGCAATTCAACGTTGTCACTTCGTTCAACCGATTGTGCCAGTGTTTGTCTTCTTCATCTGAATCTGAGATGTAGGAATTTGCGCGCTCCCATAAGATCCTTCCATTAGCAATTGGATTCACCCAATCCTGATCTCATGTAGTTATCTTGTAGATACAATCCAGTTGATCGTCGCTTCCATCATCACGCACAGGTTCAGTGTAGCGCACCCTTTCGGCTGGATCTAACAGAACTAATACGCGTAGGGAATTCTTCTCGAATATCATCTTTCGCTTTTTCAGGTTAATGACTCCATTCATATCAGTGGCCTATTGTATTCCTAGCAACGCGGGATAAGGATTGTTTTCATCAACAATCTCTATTACTGCAAAGTTTATCTGTGTGCTTGTGCCTTCGATATCAACCGTTACCCCTTGCAACCTCCCCATGGGCAAAATCTTCTGTTGGTTTGCCATTCATAATTCAATAGGGGCCACTGTAATGCGGGCTTGCCCATACGTTCTCATGTCTATTTTGGTAATACATTCACATTTGAACTCAGGTCTAGGATTACCTGGTCCATTTCATATTCGCCAATTTGCACCGTCAATCTCATTTCCCTCCTAGTGCACAATGCATGCTTTCCTAGTTTCCGAACTATGCACGGTTCACCCGACCCTGCGCACCTAGTGATCAGCTCTTGTAGTCCTTTAACTACCCTATTATCACGCAGCAGCTTCATGCAAGTCTCTAAAAAGGTAGTAAGCATAGAAGGATCCATTCCTGGCTCTAGTTGATCCTTACTACCTGAAGTAGAGGCCTCTGCGAATCTCTTTTTATCTTCCATAAACGTCTCCTTTGTGTGTTCCAAGTCAAACTCTAGTTCCTTTGTAGGAGCCTTGTGAACCCATGTATCTTCCTCGAGATTCTTCGCCTTGTTTTCCCCTGTGGTTGCACCACTTCTGAGCATCATATTCACATTTGGGTCTTCTTCGCACAGTTCAGATCCCATCATTTGAATATTTTGAGTCGAAGTATGCCGAAGTACTCCCTTCTCGCACATTTGTGTGATCAACGTTGGACAATCTACCATTTCATGATCAAATTGATCATAGTATGAACGGGATACTCTCGTTGGGTTGGTACTGTTATCACTCAGGTTTTCCCCAAAGTTGTAAGAAAGGGAAGGATGTCGAGGTAACCACAGACCAATCTTTTAGATACAAAATCTAGCCAATCTGTATCCAGAGAGGGCTCTCTCTTTATGATTTAGCTTTTTTTTTTTTTTTTAAAGGTATTAGGCTAGTTATGAAGTTCAAGGGTTTTATTTGAGTTTGGGTGGTGAGATTCTATAGAACAAAGAGATAAGACAGAATAGTTCAGTCCATTGGGCATGATGGAGTCAAAGAAACAGCCTTTCTGGATTTGGTTTCTTAACAGAGGATGGTTTTACAAAGCGAGGTAGTCAAACAGGGAACAAATAGAGACTGGAAACAGATGAAATGGGCTTAAATTGGTGAAGGGCAGTTAAGAATCCTTCGACCTATTCAAAGAGAGAAAATGGATGATTACTGATAAGGAGCAGTTAAGTATTCTTTAGAAAATAACCAACATGAAAGAATCAGAAAACATGAGCAATTAAGAGTTCATTGCTTATCCAAATTCTGAAGAAAACACAGAGAATAACAAAGACTAAAAACAGAGTTTAATCAAGCATATTGTGAAATTGACCTTTTCTTTATCATTTAGATTATGAAACACAAATGATATAATAAACAAGAAAACTGTAAAACACAAGATATAGAGGACTTATTGATCCAGTGGTTGATTCAAGAAATTTGTGACAAGTCATTTACTTCAATCCTTCATCCAGTAGGCCATACAACAGTTGATTCCAACAACTTATTTATTCCAAAAATTTCAGTATTACAGCACAGTCTATGAAATCCACACACCACCCTCAAACTCTAATGGAGGGGATGTTTATATAAAAAAATATGTACAACAAATATCTCACAACAGCTGTGAGATAATATCTAGGATGGCTAATAATAATTTACAAGAAAAATAGAAACAGCGAACTGATGTTGTGCTGGAGGCAGGCCTTTAATTCGGCTGGCAGCTGTCTTCTGTAGTAGCTCTGTGTCGACTTCCTGTCTTAACTGTGCTCTTTACTTCTGATCTGCCACTTTTTAATTTTGCTCTGACACTCTTTGACTTGTTTTGAACCCTTTAATGTTGTTCTGATACTCTTTAATTGTGAACTGATACTCTTTAACTATGCTTTGACTCCTACTCATCACTGTCCACTGTGTTCTGGTAAAACCAAACTGCTAACGTGTCTTCTCACCACCTTTCCTCTGGAAATTTATGTCTCTGAAGGTCCACTGGTTAGGGTAAAAAATATCCCCGTATATCCTTTTATTTCTTTTTTTTTCGAGCCTGGAAGTCCCTGGGTGTTGTTTCGAACTGTATTTAAAGAGGAAGACTCCACTACGCAAGTTGAATGGCAGGTTGTGGAGCTCACATTGTAGCTTTTCTAGTTAGGTGATAGTTGAAAATTGGAACGGTGGACTCGGAAGCTTGCAGGAGAGTGCGGGGCGCAAAGCATTTTACAACAAAAAAATGGCTTTTTACCTTTTTATCGAACAAAATGAAGTTTTGGCGGGATTTTTTTATTTGAAGGATGGATGACGTCAGCAAGAGTACAGGGGCAGATGACATGGCTGTGACATGAGCAGAAGGACGGATGACGTCAGCAAAGGGGTGACATGGCAGGTGATGTCAATGGGCGCCGATGGTAAGCAGTTTTTCCCGCACCACTTTTGGGGCTGGGCAGTTTCAGGTAGGGGCAAGCGAGCAGGCTGAGAGTGCAACACGTGGCAGTAATACGGGGGCAAAAACCGCCAATCCCCACGAGTTAACGCTTGGCGATTAGGGGGGTCGCGAAATGGATGTGGACCGTTGGATGTGCAGGGGTTGATCGAATGGCAGACACACTGTGGAACAAAGCGGAGGTTTAATGTGCGGGCCCGAAAACAAATAAATAATATTTTAATCATTTCAGGGTTTGATTGGTTTGCTGGGTATGGTTTTAATGGTCTGGGTAATGGTAATTAATTAATCTGGGGTTAATTAATCCCTTTGGCACGGTGGGGAAAAGGTTATGGTTCTTAATAAACTTCAAATAAGTTTATCAATTCCATGTTCAAAAACGGTGCTATGGTTATAATTAACCGGGGGTGGGATATGTAGTGATGCGGGAGGTTTTTATTATATTTACATAATACGGGATAGGGAAATATTTATAAGGGAGTTATATATTAAAATTTAGGGTTAATATTAATTTGAAAATAAAGAGTGCTAAGTTATAATTTTAGGAATTTTATATTAAAACTTAGGCTAAAGGGAAAAAGGAGTTTATATGAGAAATGTAGCCAATTTCCTAAGAAAAATAGGGTTTTACTTAGGCATTTGATGAAAATGGGAGTGGCTTTTAGTGATATTAAGAACAGATTCTTAATATTTTAGGGGGAAATTAGTAAATGATTTAGGGAAAAATATGAAAGGGAGTTAGTTATGAAACCTTGCCTCGCTTGAGCTGCATCAAGTGTAATGTCTGCCATTGCACTAGTGATAGAGATAAAGATTAACACATTTTTAAGAGACAAAAATCTATCACAAGTATCATTCTGCAACACCAATCTACCTACCCTGCCTACTTTGCCTAACATTTTTCCTTCTTTCTTTGGGTGCACTTGGACTAGCAAACCCTCATCAACTTTTCTTTTCTTTGCATAGTAAGCCTACCTAAGTCTGCACTTATTACTTCCAAGGGCTCAGATTAAACTGTTGAGCTCCTTTGCTTCTCTACCTATCTACTTATCTGCCAAGATTAAACAGTTTGGTCAGATTTTATTCTCTATCTCTAAAACATGAAATTCAAACATGAACTAGCCAAGATTAAGCTATTTGGCCATTCATCAATTGTGGCATGATTTTAACAAGCTACACACAATGTTTTATTTGCAGAAAATGGAAAAGTAGTGGCATTTTGGACTTGTACACTTTCCTGGTCTTTCTTTGTTTGGGGTTCATTTCTTTCACTTTTTTGACCATTTTATTCTTTTTACCATTTGATTTTTCTTTTAGGGTATACCCTCTTTACATTTTTAAATTTTTTTATTTTTATTTTTTGATAATATGGAAAACCTTTGCAACAAGGAAAGTGATGAACACATTACAGAGCTCAATAAGTCAATCATGAAATATGACACCTATTGGTATAGGAGTATAACAGTGGCTCCACTTAGGGATGGCTGTCCCTGGTGGAAATTCAGGAATAGCAGGTCAGATGGCATTTTGAATAACTTTTGTTGTGCTCTGAAATCTTCATTTGCTAGTTGCTTTATTGTATGTATGACAGCACACTTGTGAAGCTTAGCGCCTTCTCTTCAGGTTTCAACTATAGCAAGTTACTATCCAATCCAAACTGTGACATTATTAAGGATATAGTATGTACATGTTAGAGTCAAAATTCATCAAAAAACTGGATCAAAGTAATGTTTCAGCATTCGACCATTCACTAGTCCAACTTATGTTTATGT